>CM036256.1:7622907-8822907 GCA_020698575.1 Bostrychus sinensis
TCTGCACTGATAGAAGAAAACTGGTTTGACTGATCTGATTTAGACTCTGGTTTCAAGCTTAAATGAAGAAAGCTTTGTACAATTTAGATCGACAAATCCAGAGCTTTTCGTGGACATAGTAAAGTCGTGGAGTGGCTGTGTAACCCAAAATTGCAGTTCCTAAAAAGAAACGCTTTATTTTTCTTGGAGTAAGGCCCATTTATCATCCAATCAAACTGCAATTTCACCAAACTGCTCGACCTATTAGCTACTAGCTCTTATTTCTCCACGCTTAAAAAAGTATACTTCACTTTTTTTATATATTTTTAACGCCTTCCTACCGGTCTAATCTCTGCTATTATCGTAACTGTCCTGTCCCCAGCCACCAACCCATTTAGTGATCCCCAAAGAACCCAAGAAAATCCTCAAAAAGCCAAACATTTCTACCATTTAAACCTTCAAACACATTGCATGGATTGTCTTTTGTCATATTAGTTGTTGTTTAGCGCTAATGGTTCCTGCTGCTAATGTCAGGATTAGCTGTAAGATGCCTGTTTTTGTCACTGCCTGGATAAACACTACTGGGCTTTGTGTCCCTGAACAATTAATTTCCTGTTTTGCGTTTTGCTTTATCTTTCCCAGTTAGAGATGCAAAAACTCTCATTAGCTCTGCTCCACTGGAACTAGGGCTGCTTCTTGTAAAAACGTGGGCCTCAGTTTTCCTTACATGTGACAGTTAAAGGGACACAAAATGAGCTGTTACGCAACGGAGGGAAACTGTTTAATCACCAAATGGCACGTTACTGTATATAATAGAGAAGATATTTTACAGTTGCTGTTAGTCTGTTCTCCAAGACACATTTATTTTCTTAGCAAAGTTAAAGTGACATCATGCAACTTTGCTTGTTTCTTCACTGTTTTGCATTTTCTCCACGGAGGAGCGTCCAGACATTTTGGAATAAAAACCCATGAGTCCAGCTGACTTCTGTGAGACCTCTTGCTCGGCTTGACTCTGGTTTTCTTCTCCTCGCATCCAAACAAAGATTTCCTCTGCCGTGATGAACATTTAGGAAATAAAGCCATCACTGGTTTGTTGTTTGGCTAACCGGGACATTAGGGCTGTAGTCGACCAAAGAAATTGTTAGTCGACCGAAGTTATGGCCAGTGTAGCTGCACCGGTTTATCACCCATGTCTCGTACTGATGTCTTGGAACTTTAATTACTTTATGCCACAAGACAACTCTGACCGTAAAACTCCTTGACACCACAAAAAATAAATCAATAAGAGCACAACACAGACCTGGTGCCACTCTCAACTCTTGTGTCTATATTTATAAATACAGTATTTTTCAGACTATAAGTCGCACTTTTGTTCATAGTCTGGCAAGAGGTGTGACGTATACTCAGGTGTGACTTTTATATTAAAATATTTCAGGTGTTGGTTAGAGGGCGCTCTAGGCTTGTGTACCAGCATCTGCTGCACCTGTACCACTGACAATTTAAAATGTAAACATTACCACTAACAACTTAGGCTATAAAGACAACTGAGAAAGAGCGGAATAATTGGAAATGGAACTGATGCTGAGTCTGACGACAGCCACGCAGAGGAGGAAGCGGCGCTTCGTCTACCTCCGGAGTTGGCGGAGTTGTTCAGAAGCGACACCGAGGATGAAGAATTTAAAGGATTTAGTGATTAGGAGTGAGATGGTGAGTTTGGTGAACTTGTTATATTATGTTCTTTATGCTATAGTTATGTGAATAACTGTTAATATATTACATTAACATACGAGACACCTATTCAGTTCGTTGTTTATGCTTCATGTAGCTGAATAACCATCAATGTGTTACGTTAGCAAACCGCACACCTATTCACCTGTTGTTCTCTATTCTATTATTACTATAACTTGCCTTTCAAGATGAAATGTCTGTTCTTGGTGTCGGATTTTGTAAAATAAATTTCCCCAAAAAAATGCGCCTTATAGTCCAGTGCGACTTATATATGTTTTTTTTCTTCTTCGTTATGCATTTTTTGGCTAGTGCCACTTATACTCCGGAGCGACTTATAGTCCAGAAAATACAGTACATTAATTACATTGCCATAATGCATACAAGTAAAGATATTTACCGTTTGAAACTTGTAAACAAGCGAAGAATCACCGCAATTGCAGGGCCATGTTACTCTTCACCTACATGTACATTAAGACCCATAATGCATCAGTTACCGTTCTAACAAACTCAAGTCATGTGACAACCACGGTAACAATTAAACCATCTAACAATACATTTTAACAATTAATGCATTTTAGACGTATTTTCACTGCTTTTACCTCTTTAGCCTATTTATATTTTACCATATGTATACATTATGAACTCTGTGTTTAACAAAATGTCATAATAAACCAAACCCAAAACTTTCTTTAAGACAGTTAAACCCAGGACAGTGATTAATTGACCAGAATTGACCAAAAGATACATGGGGGACTTTCCAGAGTCTCACACAAACAACTGACTTTACATTAATTAGGTGATGAAACATTTAGAAAAGATGGCTGTAAAATATATCATTATCTAAATGCATCTATGCTGTCTGAAATAAAATGAAAAATAAAAGTTATCAAGTAATAAACTAGACCAGTTTTATCGATGAAAAGAGTGCATACAACTAATCCACCAATGAAATGAAAGACCTCACCGACTGATTATCCCTACTGGATGTGTTGATTTCTTTAGAGACCTGAGACTTTAGGGACACCAGGTCAGTGCTCCCATTCTTGCAAGTTTGGTTATTGATACACCAGGGAGAGGTGCAGGGGGTTTTACTCACCCTGCAACAACTGACTCTGAAACTGTTTTTAAATAAAAGCTGCACAGTTCTGCTTTACGTTTGTCTGGAACTCCTCCTTTACTGGATTCTTTTGCCAAGAATCATAATCATTTATCTAACCAGGCTTTATGTGACGCTTGTGCTTCTCCAGTTGGTTGCATAGTTTTTGTACACAAGCTGCAAGCGCATTGAGGGAATTTGAGCAGAACAATGTGTTTGCAATGGGCAAATCTGCATTAGCCAACATAATTAAAACGGTGTATAAACAAGTTAATTTGGGCACATGCCAGCCAGCTGACTACGATATCATGCTGTTTTCAAAAGCATGAGGGACAGTTTTCTCCAGGAGCATGACTTGTGTGCATCCACTTCCTTTAGGAGCCCGCAAATGTCACACAGTGTAGTTACATTTCCTTAGTGTTGCCTCTGTTTGTGGCACCAAAATATGTTAGAAGTTGTTAGCAGTACCTTTAATCAGTGCTGGGCTCAAAGTAAAAGTACTGTTACTTCAAAAATAACATTACTCAGGTATAAGTAAATGTACCCAATGTTAGTCCAACCAAGATAATAATAATAATAATAATAATAATAATAATAATAATACTTTTAGTAAAAAAAATAAATAGTTTGAACTTGGCATCAGTCCCATTCCAGAGCTTCCCATTTTTTATTCCATGTATTTAACCTATTATTATTACTTACTATATTTTTTTCTGTGACAAATTGTTTGTGAAGTTTCTTTTTGAAAAGATGCAAACAAAGATCTGCCTTTTGTTGACTTTTGAATATGAAAATATTTCCCAATAGAATTATTGTATTTATAACATTAACAAATTCAAATTCTGGAAAACCTAATATGATGTTCATGGGATTGATATCAATATCAATTTTGAATTTGGTTAGCCAGAGTAAAAAAAAGTATTGCATATAAATTCTTCTTCTTCCTTAAGTTTTTAACCCAGAACCTTTTGATCACAAGTCAGATGTTAATCCCACTACACCACAGGACAAAAACTACTTACAACTCCTCAGACAATTTAAAGTTTTACTCAAAGTAAAAATAAAATCATTCAGACTTTACTCACATAAAAGTATGTTCTGCAAAAAGTACTTCACCACTGCCTTTAATGATGTTGAAGCGTTTTGTCAGCTGAATACGAAGTCTGTTGTAGCTAGCATAACAGACATTTCAACTCAACTCAAATAAAATGATTAGATAAATGAATAATATGTTAATGATTTAGTTATGATTTAATCTGAGAGAGTTTGGTGCTTAGACTCTGGCAGGGAGAGAATGTCGATTAACGTTATGTAGGAGAGTTACCGTATTTTCCGGAGTAGCTCCGCAGTATAAGTCACATTGGTCAAAATATGTGTCATGAAGAGGGAAAAAAACATTTAAGTTGCACTGAACTATAAGTCGCATTTATTTAAAAAGTTATTTCACAAAATCCAAGACCAAGAACAGACATTTAATCTGGAATAGCACACAGAACAACAGGCTGAATAGGTGTCCAGTATGTTACAGTAACACATTAAAAGTTATTCAGCTACACAGTAACATAAACAACATACCTGGGAGACTGAACAGGCTAAATAAATCTCAGTTGTCACAAGCCTAGAGCGCCCTCTTGTGGCTGTAGATGGTAATGTTTACTCCTTAGTTCATGTTAAATTGTATATATTTTGATATACAAATGGTTCTGCAGGTGAATTGGTGATGGTATGGAGGAGAACTTCAGCTCAAATCTGAAAAACAGCTGAACGAGAGATGATTGGCTGAGAGATTGAGGAAGTGGCAGTATGGGAGGAGAGACCGGTCTTTGAAGTTTAATTTACGCTTCAGCTTTATTTCCATAACATTATCACAGAATATAACTTGAATTCTTGAGCAACTTCCCGGGGTGTTCATGTGCTCTTCCATGTCAGAAACTTGTATATACGCAAAACCTGACCTGCAAGCAGCTTCAGTGCCTGGGTAGACAACATTTTCAGCGGTTACATGAGCTACATAAGCAGGGGCGTAACATCAGGCAGCCCTAGAACGTGAGGGGGCCCCACTGAGAGTCCTTAATTAGTGGATTTTTTTCATTCTGAGCTATAAATTACACTTCAACCATGACTCATTTAATAACAAACGTATGATTAAGAAATTTTAAAACTGTATGATGTGCATAATACCTTCACAATATTTACTTAATGCTTACAAAGTTTAGTTATAAACACAAATGTGCATCGAATTTTTTGTGGTAATGAAATGATTGATTTATTTTTTACCTACTAGTCAACCTTTAAAAATATCAGTACACTTAAAGTATGATATGTGGCTGTAAAGACTTACTGAATGTGCTTCATAACTTTAGGGCCCATTCTGAAGACCTGCACTAGGGCCCTTTATTTCCACTCTACGTCACTGTACATAAGCTATGTTACGTAGTAGTTACAGAGCCATGACTGACGGCATTGAGTTTATCCATAAAATACAAAAAATACTACTTTAAGAACCTTTAAGAAGTTACTGCTGTGTGCTGCCATATCCACAGTCAGTTAATTTCCTAAAAGCATCTTATTTACTGATTTTAGTTTGCCCCCTCATTATAAAAAACGAAAAATGACCAGTGCCCTGTGCTATACCTCCCACCTGCTCGCCTTCTCTCCACCTCGGTCTATCTTTCCCTGTTTGTTCAGAGCAGGATCACATTAAACTGATATCAATGGCATAGGCTGCTTGAGACGTGATAAAAGTCAGCTTGAGCGCCGGTCCACTGCCTGAGAATTGGACTGAATCGATGTGACCCTGCGATTATGCCGCCAACATCAACATTTCATATACCAGTGCTGGCCTTTGATTTGACTACGTTTTCACATTACTCCAGAATCAGGTACGCACATATTACATTCAAGGTCTCTCTATCTCGACATCCCTCCGCATCCATTTTTAAAATCTCATCTTTTTCTGCCCTGTAATACACTGTCTTCATCCTCTCTATTCATTATCCGCACTTCTTCTACTTCTACTCCCTCCACAACCTCGCTCAAATAAGATGACCCGATTTTCTCAGGCCAGGTCCACAGATATATTTTTGTAAACAAACTCTTTCTATGAAGTAAGGGCACGCCATTAATGTGTGTATACCGCTTTTTTAGGCCACAATACCAATATTTTTTTTTTATGCTCATAGCCTAAGCCCATTATTGCACACGTTAAGCATGTTTTTACAAACTGCCTATAGAAATATCCAGAGCCAGAGAGAGAGATGCCACAACAGAGGTCCAGAATGTAGATGGTCATATGATTCATGTAGCCACTAATGTGCAACTTTCAAAAGTGCTACACAGACAGTTGCATTCATGTGGTCCTTGGAAACTCTGGAAAATGTTTTCCGAGTTCAAAGATGCACATGAATGCCTGCACAAGTCAGAACCTGCTGCCCGACTTCCCCTCTGGACATCATCTGCTGCATGGGCAGAGCAACAAAAGTGGGTGATTTATTTATTTGCGTATTATAAATGGGCTTCTTAAATAAATGTTTCAAAAAATATGTTTAAGTAGAGTTAGAAATGCTAATCATTACTGTTAATTGATTTTACCCCTAACTTCCAAGCTCTGGCTAAAGCTATATTTGCAAAATGTATTAACGTTCAGATCTTCAGTAGTGAGAAGGCTAAATCATGGCTAGTTAGCTGTGTTGAACGCTAATTAATAACATTACTGACCAATAACTTCACTTGTCTTTCTATCTATAACCTGACTTTGGAAGAGAAAAGCACATGAACATAAACAAGTCGAGAAAATGACTTCTCATCTTGAAAAGATGAGCACCTGAGGACCACATAAATGCAGTAAGTGCCTCCTCATACAACTGTATAGCACTGCTAGCCTAAACCTCCTGGAAGTATTCTTAGGAACTATTTGCATAAAAAACTGGCCCATAAATGTCAACGGCAATGTCACAGCTCACACCAAAATGGACCACATGCTATTCTGTTGTGCTGTCTGAATACCAACTGGACTTGAACATGCAAAATAACCAAAAGAATAATGTTTTTGATTGGTAAATTGGTTAGATATAACCATCTAAAGGCTTCCACAGTAAAATTTTGTAAAGGCCAGGTCAAAATATTCCAATAAGATACTACATATAAGGCATCTGGATATAGTTTTGACCATAGAAGACTTTTTGTTCCTCACCATAGTCAATCATAGTCTTCGAATGGTATACTAGTGAAAATTGACAAAAGACTGTGCCTTGGTGCACGTTCTCTGTTTAAGGATGGTTGTTCTAATTTGACAAAGATGGCTTCTTTCACTCCTTTTTCAAACCACTAGGACTCTCCGGCCCAGTTTCTGGGATTGATATCCAATGTTGTTGCAATCTCCGGTGAAGAGATGGTATGGATTACACAATGTACAGTTTATAGGAGTTCTTACAGCACTGAAAAGCACAGAGCACACTGCTGACAGTACAGACGTCAGGCTACACACTCCTTCTGAAGCATATACAGTAAACTCACTTTTTTTTTCCAACTGAACACTTGGTAAATGAAAGTCCCTTAGAATATAGACATACAGTAGCTTTAAAGGGGAACCACCTAACTTTGTGTGTTTCTTTGCTCTTTTGGTTGCAGCTGTTTCTACAGAGCTTCCCCTACAGTTCAGAGTAAAGCACTATCACAAGCCCAGCTGTCTCCTCTATGATCCTACGCTTGGCTTTACTTTTGCCATGACAAAAATCAAGAAATGAAGCCACCGCGAGCTTGTTGCTTGGGTAACCATGATGTGCCGCTTTCTTGCAAGACCCAAGACTTCTGTGGCCCTGGGTCGGCTGCGCTCCAACTTGCAAGGACTCCGAAATTTATTAAAAAAGTTACTGAGTTTCACTTTTAAGGGTAACCACAAAACTTTGCTCATTTCTTTAATCTTTTGGTCGCATTTGGTCATAAATACTCATCGCTAGCTTGTTGTTGTGGCTATCTAGGACACGCTGCTTTTCTCGCAAGACCCAACGCTTTAGGGACACTGGGTCAGTTCTTCCCTTCTTCAAGGATGGTTTTTCACAAAGTTACAGCCTGCAACGTCTCTTTAAGCCATCACTCTGACTCCAAAACTGTTTAATATATGCGCTACATTGTTCTCCTTTAAATCTTCAGTCTTTAAAACTATGTCCAGATGCCTCCTTCATAACCCTTTAGAATAACGATCACAGCTAATCTAATCAGTTCAACACTATTTTTTCACATTAGCAATTAGCCCTTCATTGTCAAACTTTAAACACTTGGCCTTATTTCAAGTGCTGAGTAGCCACAGCAAATCTAGTTTCCTCTCTCGGTTTCCCCTCTCTGGCTCTCTCTGAAGTCCACTGCCCTCTCTGCGGCGCGCCAGCCTCCGCCGTCAGAAGCCGCCACTCACCATTTGACCGAGAGGTTCATATCTGTCTTCACGCTGTTCGTCCTCCCCTCCTCCGCCCAAACATTTGAGTCTTCTTTACTCTTCCAAAGCTCGCCGCACGCTGCTCTGTGCACACGACTGCCTCTCTCATCTCTAACATGAAAAATAGCGAGCCTTCCTCTTACATTAAGTTTCTCCATGCCTGTTCGCTGGCGAGTGCAGGAAGACTCAGATTTCTGTCAGTCATTCTGGTCTCAAACTGGGCAATTTCCTCTTTCTTCTGTGCCTTGCCCTTTTCCTTTCTTGTATCTGATCTTTGGCTTTCATTTCTTTAGAGCTTGGTTCAACAATTAAATTCAAAAGTCAGTCAGCAACACTTCCTATCAACCACTGGTTCACATTTTTCTTCATTATATATACTGTCCTTTCTTTTTGGTTCAGTAAATCGGGCGATGTTTGTTCAGAGCATCAAAGGTGATCCAGGTAGAGAGTGACTTCCACAATGGTTTGTTGCACCAAAAATGTCCTGATTTTGCAAGATTAATAATAGTTTTACTGCAAGTTTGAATGCACTCCAATAAGAACAGAGTTTGAGCGCATTCATTTTTTGCCGACCTTAGATGGTTTTTTGAATCTTCTTGGGAAATTGGAAAGCATGAGAAGCAGTTTGGAGCAAGAAAGCAAGCAGCAAGCAAGTATGATTCACCCACGTTTTCCCAGTTTTTCATGCAGATTATTTGTATAATGTATAGGGTACAGAGTGGTTAGCACTCCTGCCTCTCATCAAAGAGGCTGTGGGTTCGACCCTCCACTTGTGTGTTACAGTGGGTTCTCTTCAGCTACCATTCAAATGTATGTATTTAGGGTTTATTTAATGGAGACAGATACAATAAACCTAGATTATCTTTTCAAAGTAATCCAATGTCAGTATCACATTGTTTATAGCCAAGTCTAATTTGTAACACTTGCTCATAGTGAGTGAATGTGCCACTGTTGTTATCTATCTCAAAGTATCAGCCCTGTTATTGACCAGGATGTCTTCCTCCTAAGTCCTGTAGTTGCTGGAATAGGCTTCAGCGGCCAAACACCTAACGGGAATAAGATAAAGTGAATGAATAGGTTTCTACATAACTTAAAGCAATGGTTTTGCAACTAGAATAGGACTCAGCATGTGCACAGCTGCACATTCACATGGGACTGTTATGACTCCACATGTGATTTATAAATATCTTTATGTGGGGAAAAATGTGTTAATTTGTGCGGTGTGTTTTCACAGCAAGATATGACCCAAGTGAAGTATAGAGGCACTTTAAATATCAGCTGCAGTATTCTTCCGCTAATTAAAGTCTATATATTTACCGTTTGTCTGTTTAAGGAGCTGTTAAAAAACTACACTCATCCTGAACCTTAACTATTGTTTGAAGAAAGCCATTTTGTTGCTTTGCTGCTGCGTCTTCCTCAAGTGAACGTTTAAAACAAAACAATAAAAGCTGAGTGTTTCCCACCATATCCTTTCACTCAAATCATCTGCCTCGTTTTCTTGTTGCACATTTCCTTATCTGCTCTTAGCTCTTCTGCTGTATCCCTCAAACTTTATGCAAAACGCTGTTGACTGTAAACTGTCAGTGAACTCCTCGGTAAAGTCTAAGGAAGTGAACTGAGCTGAAGCAACTAGTCCAGCTGAATTAACCATCGCTCATCAGTCCGTTCTGCATCTATTAATGTCATTTCTTGTGACATCTTGCGTTTTTCTGCTTGTCTAATGATCTTTTTTTCTTGTCTCTTCTCAGCACAGCAGAAAATACTAACGCTGTGGTTCTCAAATTTTCACTCCAAGTACTGCCACAGGAAATATTTGGCTTTCCAAGTAACACTTTTAACTGAGTACAAGGAATTTAAACAAGGACAAACCCAGGTCTAAACCCAAGATTAAAATAGTGATTTAATCTTAAGCAGGACTAAACCAGGACTAAACTAAGACTAAGCCAAGACAAAACAGACAAAGACTAAACTTATGTACAAAAAGCCCTGCACATAGGACTATAAACTGGACCAAAACCAGAACTAAACCTCTGACTAAACTGGACCAAGCCCTAAACGACAAGAGCAGGACTAAAACACATGAAACCAGTCTGTAATTATGTACTTAATGGTTTTTATTTTCAGAAATTCCAGACCCTTCTGAGTACCTCTAGAAAGCGCTTGCGTACCACCAGTGGGACCCATACCACAGTTTAAGAACCACTGTACTAATGCGTTCCACCAGGCCAAAGTTTTTAGCTTATCTTCAACTTCCAGCTCTAAGTTTAGCCTTTGCTGCAATTGTCTCTATCCACATTTGCATTTTGCTTCACTTTTTTACACTTTTTTCTCTGTGTAAGCAGACGTAGCCAGTGCTGGAAAAGCCACTTTCATTTAGTTAAACTTTAGTCACCTTAATTAAATGTTTACAAGCAGCGTAGACCAACAGCCAATGGGATCATCCCTTCTTCTTGGATGCAAACATTTGATTGGCCTAAGCTTGTCAGCATGGGCTCAAAAATGGCATCAAATAAAATCTTTAAAGTGAAAGTATGTTTTTTTTTTCTTCTTTGAACCACTTTTGGATGGGCACGGTTTGTGAGATTCTCTTCACAAAGTAATTTAAGCACCTGTTGATCAGTCTACAATGCTAACCAACAATGAATGTCTGACGCTAACAGACTAATGTGGTTTCTATCTAGATAAACAGCACAAAAAGAAAAAAACATGTACAGTAGAGCGAAACAGGAAGCAAAGAGAAACATAAATAAATGTTGGCAAAGCAGTCACGTAATGTTTATGTGAAGATAATTGTGGCAGGCATGGTCTAACGCTGAACTCAGGCCAGCGCTGAACTTATTTTGATATCTTGTATTTGCATTTTGTGAACTGATCCTCTTTTCATCTTTTATTGAACTAATAGTAGTAAACATTGCTGTTCTGTAGTTGGAAAAGAGAGATAAAGAATATTTCAGGCAGCACAGCTCTAATGATAAAGCCAAGCTCACATCTTAAGGTCTTGTTTTTCCACAGATGAAACTTATTTTAAGGTTTTCGCAAATGCAAGAAAATTCTCACTGGAAATCTCACGGTACGCCTCACAGACTCCTGCCAACTTTTGCTCGTAGCACCAGCGCATCTCTTGCTCTTTCCTCTTGTTCTTTCCTCTTGTTCCAATTCTTTTCTCAATCTCTGGAAGTGGATCGTGGCCTTTAAGAGAGCCATCACCGGAGACTTATCTTGGTCTGGCCTCTCCGCGGCTTCGGTTTCATCTCCGGCGAAGGCTCTCCATTTGTCCGACGGTCCGTCCAGCTCTCACAGCGCCCTTCTCCAAATTGTATCTCGTGCAAGTGTTGGATGAGAAGAAGTTGTTGGCACGAATCGCTTTCACCATTGGAAAAATAACTGCATTTCTTCGCTGCGTCAGTGTTGAGAGTGGGATTATTGCACCGGGGGAATCGCTCTCTTGTCCACTTCTTTCTCCAGCTCTTCAGTGATTGTACTCACTTCGACAAACACCGCTCTGCAGAGTCCAGTTGTCAAGTCTGTTCTGTGAGTTTGGACCATTAGTTCAAAATCTTGCTTCTTACTTTGTCGTTACACATATACTGTAAATTACATTGCAGCTTATGAAATCATAGAGGACTTTCTCTGGTGCAGTGGTGGAAAGTAACCAGATATCTTAAGCTACGTTCACACTGCAGGTTTCAATTCAGGTTTTTTGCTGAAATCAGATTTTTTTTTCTGGTTGTTAACATTACATTTTAAGAGCGACTTCCACCATGAACTGTCTACAGCCCTGAAGTGACCTGCATGAGTAAAAGAAGAGATGATGGAGCCAGGAGTGGTGGGATTATGACATGAGGGGCTTCACTGACGCAGAGTTGATCCATATTTTTAGATTGTCAAGTGCCAATCCTCAAAATTTAAATTCTGAATACTAATTTAATACTAATTTAGTTCAAAACCTCACTTTTCCACTGACTAGCTCCACCACTGTTGTCTGCCATGCTTTTTACTTTTTGATCTAACCAGTTTCCACCTCTTCCAGTGCAGAAATGTGGCATCTGTTGCATTATTTTTAAGTAAACAACAAATGAAATGTGACTTGGCCGTTGAGACTGAGGTTGCATTGGAAAAGACCAGACATGCATCTGATTTAGGAGCACATATGAAAGTGGCCTGGGTTGCATTTGAAAAAATCAGATATGGTCACATTTGGGCAGATTTGGGCCAATTTTGCTTCCAGTCTGAATGTAGCCTTAGTTGTTGTTGTTGCCGCTGCTCCCTTTCATTCAGGGGTCACCAGATGCCCTTTCTGTCTCAACCAGCCAGATACAGTGACAGGAGATTTTTGGAGATACCGTACTCAAGTTACCTAAGCACATTGTGAAAAAAAAAAGTACTTGGCTACAGCTATATTTGCTAAATACCTATGCAAAATAAAACCACAGCTGCAGTAGTGTGCATTCCCCTCACAGCAAAAATAAATGTCTTTTAGTGTTAGCTCTCTCTGCTTCTAATGACAGTAGGTCTATTAAAATTCATACACCATACAAAGTCTTGTTAAAAGATGCTAAAACGATCGAGCACATGGCTAATCTGCATACATAAACAAGGTACACAGTGCTGTGTTTGCTTTTGTTGTTGGTTTTACATTTACTGCCACCTGCTAAACGGTATTACAGAGGCATTACAGAAGTAATACGAAATGTTTCTCTGTGATTATTTGTGTTTTTTTAGCATCTGCACAGTCTCCACAGTCAGTATTTAAGCTGCTCTGGGTGCTAGCAGCAGCATTAGCCACAACACAGGATACAGCACGCTATTTCCACTAAATTTGTTTGTACAAAATGCCTGATTTATACAATTTATGTCGACTGAAGCAGACATTTTGAGTACTTTTTAGTAAAGCCATGTCTGACCTAAAAAGAGACAAATGTAAATATAAATTTCATATTTTGTCCTTCAAAGATGTCACGTTGTATTAGGAGACCTACTGTTAGTAACGCAGACATTATTTCTCCACTATTATTTCTCTGGCCAATCTAAGAGTCCTCTACAGCAGCACTTATCCTCTTTCATGAACAGTAAACACGCTGCACTTATGTTCAATTCCATCTATTATAATGATAAAAACTTCTCTATGCAGGAGCCATTCCGTTTCCCGCATAGGGCCCAAATTACTTCTCATTAATGCAATTTTTGGAGACAGGTTGGAATAAAGATGTTTACTGCGGCACATTCGTCTAATAAGCCACAAATAATTACTTTATGCAGAGCGAGTCAGGCGCTTTGTTCAAGACAAAAGCTTCTTCGGCACAAAGAATAACCAGATAGTAAACATGCTTTATACATTTGCATTGAGCAGCAAAGAGAACCAATAAATCGCAGCTTTGTGACACACCTGTGTGGCCAATTCAAAGTTGTTGTTTTTTTGTGTGTGCAAAATGTAGCTTTGGATGCAGCAGCTTGCAACACAATATATATTTTACAAAGAAAAAGCCATGATGGATGCTTGTGGAGCGAGGGAACTGACATGGAAATAAGGTCTTGCGTTGCGATTTTTAATAATGGCTTTTGGTTCAAACATGTTTTTTTGTTTTTTTTGTTTGTTTTTTTTAATGAAGAGCTGCCATCCTCACTGCGATGAAGCCTGCTGGTAGAAGAATGCATTATACTTCACCTAAGACCTAATATATGGTCTGCCTGTATGTTTGCTGTAAAATATATCCACTTTATTGGAGTTTTCAGGCGGACTGAGGTTGATCTAAACCACAAGGTCAGCTCTGAATTTTCTTGAACATTAGGCCAAGCTCTCTGTACATGGTCTGACAAACTAAACTGATGTCTACTGTTAAATGTGCATAAAAAAATGTGTTGTAATGTATTAGGAGACATGACTAGCAGCAGCAGGGTAACACTTTAGAATGACTCACAACCATTAAGCAGCAATAACGCATAAATATAAGCTATAATTAACAATAGATTCACATCCTGAATTACCACTGATGTTTATCATTTTTCTCTCAGTTTATTACTAAAGACTTAAACATTAATAACAATGTTTATAACTCAGTGGTGTTTATTAATGCTGAAGTAATGCTTTGTAAATAATCAATTAACTGGTTACTCATCCTTAACTAATACTTCATTAAGAGTTATTCTAAAGTGTTACCAGTCAGGGCTGCACGATACGTGAAAAACATATATGCGATATTTGATAACTATGTTCAATATTGCGATGACGATATTTTTGCGATATTTTAAAATAGGGCCTACTATTCTGACACAGTAAGTTAAATTACCTTAAAACAAAAGCGCAAGTCTCTGTATTCAGTCCAAAGTAGCATTTTACACCTTGCCCAGGGACAACAGTTGAAAACTAGCTCTGTAGCTAACACTGGCGCATTTACAGAAATGTTTATTAATGTGCACTGTCCCTGTTCAAATAAACAAATAAATAAAAATTAAACAGCATTAACCCTCTAAGCGCCAAAGTCGCAGAATTGGACATGCAACGTTGCTAAAAATAACAGCCCCTACTTCCTATTAAAATGTTAAATCTTGTTTCTACTCCCTTCCCCTAGGTGTCAGACACCCTGGACTTAGTTTCTAGCCCAATAGAATCATATATTGTCGTCCAAAATCTTTGAAAAAGACATGCTCAAAGGTGAGCGAGTCTCACGGGGAGTGGCGCGTCGGAGCACCTCCGTGAAGTAGATTCCTCTACAGTTTTGAGAGAGGAAAAGGCAAAAGTAGCAAATAAAATGTACAACTCTGATGAAGTAGCTTTGATAACTGCTGACTCTGATTCTGAGGGAGAACATCTACTTTTTGAACCGAGAGAGAGTGAAGAGAACCGCGAAAGTGAAAGTGCAAGTGAAGAGTGGTTTCCTGGTGGAGCTGCTGGAGCTGTGCTCACAGTCACTGCACACGGTGTTTCCCCGTCACTCTGCCAACTGTAGGTGACAGAGGCAGGCGTGCACGTAGTTACTCTGACCCTGGGAGTGAACGTGAGGTCGGGAAGATGTACGTGCGGGGCTGTAGTTCGTCCCGCGACTTTCTCCCGTGGAGCCGGCACAGCACGGAGTCTCCACAGCCGCTGTACCGAGAGTGAACTCGGGAACAGTGTGGTTTTGAGTGAAATAAATGTACACCAAGCACTCCCTGTTCATTCACGCACTTTTCCCCGCAGCAGAGGCAGAGGAGGGAGAAGAGAAAGGCGTGGGGAGAGGCAGGTGTTGCCGAGGGCGCGGTGGGAGCAGCGTGGCGAACATAAACAGGACTAACAACAGCAATGAGGCTGGGATCACCAGAGACAGGAGGAAGTTTATCAGGGGTGGATACAGCAGTTTGATGAACCTGCTGCCAGGCCATGACAAACCTGCAGATGCAAATGCAGAATGTTTACATTCTGCAGTTCTCTTTCCTCACATTTTACTAGTTATGGGACATTAGAGGTTATAGTTATAGTTTACTAATGTTGGTTTAGAGTTTACCTGGTTTCTACTCATTTATTAATTGGAGAAAAAGACAAAAAAAAAGTTCAAACATGTTTATCATCTTGTATTTACTGAAAATAACATAATTCAGCAAGTCTGCCTGATAATGACGTCACAATATGCAAAATATATGCAGATTAGATGCCTATAATTACTACATTCAGAAACACTGGTTCATAACTGACATTTTTCTCATTTACAGTAAGACTCTAGCTCTAAATAATAATTTTTAAGCCACAGCCTTTTGAATATTTGATGTCAAAAAACTATTTTAGAGAAAAAAAACCTGGCGCCCAAAGGGTTAAAATCAAAACTTAACACACTGTAAACCAGGAATAAACAAGGCTAAACTGTGACTAAATTAAGGAAATTACCACTAAAACTGGACTCTTTAAACTTTATTATTTAGTCACAACACATTTTCATTCAAGGCTCTGGTAGGAAAATGATTCTTCAGTGTTCAAATGGAAGACCACAGTGTAATTGTGATATTATTATTATTACTAGCACTAGTAAATCTGAAAAAAAATGTTTGTAGGGTACTCACGAATTATTATTCTATTAATTTTGTTTGCTTCGCTAACTTTTAGTTTAACACACATTATAAAATCGGATAATCCATCGTCACTGGGGCGTCACCTCATGAATGCAGCTTAATGTGATGAAATGTCACTTTGTTTTACTGTTTCAAAGAACACCAGACTGATGTAGATACTATAGAAACATGCTATTATCATTATTATTAGCAGTAAAAACATCAGGAACTCGTTAGGAAAGAGTGAGCTGCTCAGGAGCCAGCTGCAGTACACTCCAAATGTTTACGGTTTGTTCTTCTTTGCAGGTTTAAACATCACTTCCTGGATTAGATCTGAGAGTCCGAACTATCGCAAAACACGCTTTCGCTCCACAAACAAACCAGACCTTGGTCCTGCCTGAAACCACCTTGTTTTGCCGAATCAAAGTTTGGTCTGAAACACAGTCCACAGGAGCTTTCACAGCTGAGGATTTGGTCTAAACTGAACACGAAAGTCTGAAAATCTGGACCACACAGTAAAGATTTGAAAGCAAAGCAGACTAAGGTAACGTTAGTTATCAGACTTTACTGACCAACAGACGAACAATAGACGAAACTCCTTGTCCATGATCGAACAACCTTTCTGTAACATAAAATAAGCACATAACAAACACAAATTGTCAGCACAATTGCAAAGTCTACATAGCCATCCATTATTTTGGACTCCCAACTTTTATTAAAACCTAAATGTCAGCCATGAATCATAATTTACATTTAACCAACCCACTGGCCTTTGCCCATGATAAATAGATTTGATTTTCTAGTGTAAAAAATATATACAATATCCACAGAAATGACTGGTAGCATGAGTGAATTGTTGAGCCAGTCCTCGCACACACTAAACAAACAAAATGCTCCACAAAGTGAGCCAAACGGTCCCTGGGGTCCTGCAGTGTGTGAGGCAAACCACACAGCGCTAACTCAGAGATACGGCTTCTGTTTGTTTTAAATCGCAGCGTACGGACGTAAGCTCAGTGTGAAGGTTCGTCTTTCTTTCCGTCTGTAATAGATTGGAGAGTGAATCATTTCCGTGGGTCAACTTGAAGTCATTTGAAGACTTTTTTTTAAGTGTATTGAGTCGTCTCTGAGTCATTTTTAATCGTTTATATCCGCCTGGTTGAATTGGCCGGAGATAATTATGAGTGGAGGAAACGCCCATGAGTTTGGAAGAGATGCATGGATGTAGTGGAAGAGAACATGATGTTAGCGAGGAGGAGGAGGTGGAGGCAGATAATTCACAGCCAGGAAGGAGACTTGTGTTTACCACTGCAGCGCCTCCTTTCTGTGTAATGTGATCACCTACAATTATTTAATACATATTAGACTATTATTAATACTTTTTGTTACATCGTTTTTAGGTTGAATAGCTTTTTTCATTTGTGGTAAATTTATTATTATTATTTATCACTATTATTAGTTTGTTTTTATGCATTTTTTTAACCAAACATATACAGTTTAAAAAAAAATAGGAGCTTATATTGCTATATTATTATTTCATATTTTTATTTTAAAGGCAAGCAGATGATTAGAGGAAGTATTTCAAATCTTTGCACTAATAAAGATATATGTCCAGCAAGAACAGTACTCATGGTTGAGACAACAAATTTTGGGAACCACTGATCTATGGTAGCCCTGCAGGGACATACTGTTGAATTCAATCCTGAAATAGGTCTAATTTGTTTAGTGTATATAGTTGTTTGTTAGTTTATAATGTAGTTTGTCCTATCCTGGTACAGAAGTAGGAAGAACTTAAATTAATTTTGACTAAATGTTTTTAAATGTCACTGTCTTGATCCTTTACAGACAATAGACTTTAGTGTATTCAGTCCTACACTTCTAGTACTTTAGTTAAAGGTCCCCAATTACGTTAAATCGACTTCTCTGAGCTTAGTGTTGTAATGTTGACAAATGAAACTGAACTGCTCCTGTGCGTTTCATACACTGTCATCATTCTGATCATTTCAGCCTTAAACTACAAAACAGTCAGCTCATTTATCTATCTGTTAGCACCATGTTGCAAATAGCTGTGCTAGTTAGCCATTTTATGCTGAACTGGACATCTCTTACTGTATAATATTTTTAATGTTGTTTTTTATTCGATTTTTTTATTGTTTTAGCTATATTCTGTTGTTTTATTTGTAGCTATCGTTGTGTTTTTTTACTGATATTCTATTTTATAAACACTGTACAGCACTTTGGGGAAGTAGAGTCTGTTTTTAAATGTGCTGTATACGTTAATGTAAACTTTGACTTGACTATGCTCGGTTCAGTCTCCACCTGTTGCCAGCAGGGGGCGACAGACACCTAATCCAAGTGTCCTCTGTAAAATCAAAGTAGCAGCTCCCCAAAAAGAAATTTTCCATACATATACCGTATTTTCCACACTATAAGGCGCATCGGATTATAAGGCGCACCTTCAATGAATGGCCTATTTTAAAACTGTTTTCATATATAGGGCGCACCGCATTATAAGGCGCATCCACTAGATGGCTGCTGCACTAAAGGGAATGTCAATAAAACAGTCAGATAAGTCAGTCAGTCAAACTTTATTAATAGAATACAAACCAGCGTTCTTACAACTCCCTCGTTGAAAACAATGTATTTCCAACTCCATTTGTCACAGTTCAAAGCTACATGAACAGCGATCGAGCGCTCAGTTTTCTGTCCCCTCAATGTCGCAACTCTTCTACTGAGATGGAGCAAAGGCCGCGCCACCTTGAATACGGTAGCCATAATTAACCAACATTGATCCATATATAAGGCGCATCGGATTATAAGGCGCACTGTTGGTTTTTGAGAAAATTAAAGGCTTTTAGGTGCGCCTTATAGTGCGGAAAATACGGTACATCATTTTAACCCTTTAGGCGCCAGAGTTAATACAGCTTTTTCACACCCAAAATTCAAAAAGCTGTGGCTTGAAAATAATTAGAGCTAGAGTCATTCTGCTGAGAGAAATGTTTATGAATGTAGTAATTATAAGCATCTAATTTGCAGCATCATTATCAGGCAGACGTGCTGAATTATGTTATTTTCAGTAAATACAAGATGATGAACCTCTCCAGCCTCTAATGTCCCATAACTAGTAAAATGTGAAGAAATAGAAATGCAGAATGTAAACATATAGGGCACATTTTGCAAAGTCTGTCATGGCCTGGCAGCAGCTTCATCAAATTTCTGTATCCACCCCTGATTAACTTCATCCTCTCATCACTGCTGTTGCTAGTCCTGTTTATGTTGCTTGTCGCTTAAAGTGTTAAGTTATAATAATGTGAAATACTTTTTTTTTTTCATTCATTATATAAAAGAGGAAAAAACAAAGCAGAAATGGTTACATGACAGCATGAAATTTGAATGAAAAAGAGCAGAGAGAAGAAAAAAATCTTATATTTTCTGCCCCTTTTTAACAACAAAAAATATTTACATTTCACATTTAATTTTCATTTTAGCATCTAAACATAACTGAATTTAATTTTTAAACTTCATCAAAACTTTATCACAGACCACTATAATTTACATTTTGATAACTATTTAATACACTTGATTTAATAATTTTTAAAAATATATTAAGTGACCTTGATTCTTTGGTTTCTTTATTAAGATTGTTCCATAATTTTACACCATATACTGCAATATTTCGTTCCATCACTTTAGTTGCTTACTCTTTATTCAAACATTTTTTTAAATATTTATTGATAAAGTATTTATATTTGCTTAGTACATTGTTTGCAATATTTTAATGTCAACTAAACAATGGGTTAGAAGGATCTCTATAGTGACTATTACTGATAATTTTCAAAGCTCTTTTCTGTAAAATAAATACTAATCCGAATGTGTCCAAAAAGCCTGAAAAAAGCATAATGTGGAACCTTTAAAAACCTCAAAAACTAAGTATAAAATACATTCTCTTCACCACAGTGCTCGTTGGATTCCTCAGCCTTTGTTAATAACCCTATCCGTGTCCCAGAGTTCATTGCTGCTGGATATTTACTCAGTGCCCCGCAGAGTAACCGCAGTGAATAAGCCGCGTGTCTGAGTGCATTAATTGGTCCTACCTCTCTTCTCTCCGAAGTACAGGGTCTGCTGCGCCGTGTTGGACCACTGCAGGGAGGAGTTGTCGCTCTCGTCCACGTGGCAGGTCAGCGTCACCGTGCCCCCCACGGCCACCGTCTCATCGGAGGTCGTCGGCTGCAGCGGGTCGTAGTCTGGACGAGAGGAAGACACAGAGAGGAGCAAGGCGAGTGAGAGATGGAAGTGTTTTTGTTGTATATCACCAGTGAAACAATAAGACTTTGATAGATGTATAGGCTTTATTATCAAGGATTTTGAAGCTGCATTGCCTGATTTTGTGACTGTAAAAGTGTTGTGTCTAAAAAAAAATGTTCACAATTCACAATGATACACACTCTCCTTCGGGGCGCTCTATCACAGTCTCACACAAACCTGGAAGTCTGTCCACAGCCAGGAGCTATCACAATAACACAGCACAGATCTGGAGTTTGCTTTTAATTCTTTAAAGTAAAAAATAAAAATACAGTGAATAAGCTATAAATTGAAATAAAACAATAGCTGCTTTGCTGATAGATTCTAGTTTTGGATAGATAAAGGTTATATTGACCAATCAGAGTGCTCCTGTCCTATGAAAACGTGTGATTGGTTAAAGGAACAGTCCAGTTTTTCCATATTAAACTATCTTCTCCCCTGATCTTAGACAAAGTTAGAAACAACCAAGTTCTTCCATGTTTAATTATTTAAATACAGTTACATGGGTAGTTACATGACCCAAGTACAGTCACACAAAAATGAAAAGTGATGATTTTCTAAGTGGATAAAAATGGGTACTATAATGTAAGGCGTAATAACACTTTAGGAGCACTTCAGCGTCGGCGCAGTGATATCTTCCTGTGACCTGCACACCCAGTGGTAGAAGAGAGAATTTTTTAGGAGTGAAGATATCACTGCGCTGACGTGCTCCTAAAGTGTTATTACGCCTTACATTATAGTACCCATTTTTTTCTGCTTGTGTAGCTGTACTTGGGTCATGTAACTACTCACATAACCGTATTTAAATAAGGAAAACGTGGAAGAGCTTGGTTGCTTTTAACTTGAGTCGCATTTGGCTCTGTAGGGATAAGCTTGTCACAGCTAAATGCTAACAAATTAGCGTTGCTCCCCAGGCACAAAGACCAGAGACGCATCAACTCGTCTAAGATCAGGGAAGAACATAGTTTAACCTGTTAAGCTCTGAGGCCTTTTTCCCGAAAATTCTATATCTACATTTATTAAGGTTTTACTTAGCATTTACTAGGTGTACATAGCTAACCTTGGTAGCAAATTAATTGGTGGACTTTGAGGATTACTGTGGAAGAGAAATAATATTAATAAATTATATTGTTTGACCATAAATTGAGGTTGAAATGGATTATTCTAATTTCCGCCTGAAAAAAAAACACATATTTGCCTCCAAAAAAGCCTTTTTCCTTCCTGTAGTGAAGCAAATAACAACATAAATTGAAAATTTCACATATCTTGGTCTACTGCAGCAAAATGTGTGCCAAATAAACAAAGTAATGGAAAGATATACATGTTTTATTTTTTTTTTAAATCCAGGCGGAATCCAACTGTTGAATAGAAATTGAAGTAGATAGTTTTGTTGCCACGAATTGTCCGAACACGAGGATGTCAAACATGTGTGTGTCAGCCGCTGTATCTCCCCGCTATGGTCCCAACAAGCGGACGCAAGGGGGCGGAGCCCCGTCGGGCTCTATTCAGGTTTAAGAGGTTAATATGGAAAAACAGTGGACTGTTCCTTTAAACTGTTCCTTCCCTCGCTCTAAAACAAAAACCCTTATAACACAGCCCACAGGTGACCTCAAATTCTAATTTTTTCTCAGATGACTTCTGTTATGCTGCACTAATAACTAAATAATTATCTTTTCCAAAATACAAGGAAAAATAAATGAGGTAGTGCAGCTTTAACAGCTGAAACTGGCACATGTGACTGTTAGAAATATTTGTGTGAATATTAAGCTACACCGCAAAATAACTTGTATATTGTGTCTTGTACCACTGGGATGTTTCTAGTCTGTCAAACATTCACACTCACACACACATGAAGATGCCACAGCTGCACCTCTGATAAGCAGTGGAAAGTTACTGCAGACTGGGGCGCACTGTTGTTTAGAAGCTAATAACACACACATTCACACCACACAACTTCGAGCTTTGTACGGACTTGTCTCCTTGCCACAAGAAAATGGAATAACCCTCCATGTTTTGATTGACGTCAGTGATTCTCTGTCTCCGTCTTATTAAGTCAGGACTTTGCCAGCTAAAATTTCTCATTTCACATTTCTCATCATGTGTGGCCTGTTAGATGGCTATTGATGTGTTTACTATACATGAAATTAGGGCTGCACAATATATCGCAAAATTATCGTTATCGCAATATCAGCAAATGCAATATCCGTATCGCAAGAATCTAAATATATCGCAATAACGCTGTGGTCTTCCATCTGACAGAGATTTACACTGAAGAATCATTTTCCACCAGAGCCTTAAAAGAACATGTGTTGTGAATAAATAAAAATGTTTAAAAAGTCCAGTTTTAGTGGTAATTTAATTAATTTAGTTACGGTTTTATTCCTGGTTTAGTCTGTGTTAAGTTTTGATTTTGTCGCTCTTTTGACTTGTAAATACAGGAACTTACATTTTTTTGAAATGTAGTGAATTTAACTTACTATGTTTGAAAAGTAGGCTCTATTTTCAAATATCGCAATAATATCGTTATCGCAATTTTCAACATAGTTATCAAATATCGCATGTTTTCTCCATATCGTACAGCCCTACTTGAAATCATAACAGCTAAACATGTAATAGTCTGTCCCTGAGCAGTCTTTATCAGAGAGAAAGAAGAAAGAATAGAACACTAGAGCGGCCATGGCAAAAGCTTCAGTGGCAATTTCGGCGGCCATCTTGTGACTGTAGGATAAGGCTAAAGCTAATGGTAAATAACATAAAAACAGTGACATAACAGTGATAGTTTTGAACTCGTAATAAGTCTGACAGTCTCAGTCAGTATGCTTCTCGATAAAATACAAAAATAAATATTAACATTATTAATATCCAGATCCACTGTATGTTTGTATTTGTAAAGGTGTTAGCACAGAGAGTAAGGACAGTGAATTAAAATATGACATTATGCCAAGTTGCAAACAGAGCATTGTCTAAAATGTCTCTGTGCTGAAGAAAGCACATTTTGAGACAAGACATTAGATTAAGCACAAATACAAAAGAAGTTATCAAATTTTAAAAAAAAAATCATTAAAAGAATATTGTGAAAGCAGTGCAGCTCCATATTAGTTTACATTGCACTTTGAAGAATGGCTACAGTCCTAACATGGCGCCTGCGCTGGATTCACTCACTGCAGTTCACCATTAATGTGTCCACTCTAGTATTTTATTCATCTCTATATCCTACTGTATATGACCTCTCTGTAAAACTTCACCCTCTGCCACCGTGCCAATTCTACTTTAACTATTTTAGCAAAAACACAAAACAAAGCAGCAGCTCTCCTTGTTTTTGACAAGAACGAAAGCAACAAAGAAAATGTTAAGCTGTTAAGATTTGTTTTAAAACTCGTACTAAGGCCGTACACTTTCCGCATAGCCACACAAATAGAGATACACAGCCACCGCATGCACAATTTGGAAAATACAAGCAAGAAATGGCAACCCCCGAAAATCTGATAAAGTTACAAAAGGCATTACTGGGCGCCCCCTCCCTCTCTTTCTGCGCCTGTCAGACTATCTCTACATCTCTATCTGTCTTTGTGAGCGCACACACACTTCCTGTCACCGCGTCCCAAAAGTAGACAAATGGCTATCTGTGCAGTTCGGCGGATCGGCCCGAAAAAGAGCAATGACTCGGGACTCGTCTGGTATCGAGCAGCGGTACCCGGGGTTCAGGTTCAGACGGCTTCTCTGCTACTACTGCTGTCAAAATTAGGCGCTTTTTGAACGGTTTTAAAGTGGACAAGCCTCTCCATTTATCTGGGCTTGGGACTGGCAAGAATACAAAATTAGCAACTCTGTGCTTTAGACTAAATTCTATTACATAAAGGCAAACTTTGTAAAGAACCCAATTTAGACTTCTTTGGATGGAGATGACATTGCAAAAACCTTCCCTCCACTAACTTCAATTTCCCAAAATGGCTGACTACAGCAGTGTTTCCCAACCAGGGGTACAGGGACCCCCAGTGGTACGCTAGCACTTTGTAGAGGGTATTTGGAATTATTTCATAATTTACTTTCTAGATGATAAGCAAACATTTTTTATCTTTTCATACTGAAACTTCTGAAAGACAAGCTCAAAATCAATTAAACATTATTTTTGTTACATAATTTTAGATTCAAATGATTTTATTTGTTTTATTATTACATTAATATTTGTGTTTTTTAGTTTCATTTTTAAATTCTTTTTATTTTTAATATTGTGTTTTATTATTACTTAAATTTTTCATTTTTTAATTTATTTTTTATTTTAAACATAAAAATATAGTAAAATAAGTAAATGCGTTAAGAAAAAAATGCAGTAGAATTAGTATTTACATCAATATTTGTTTTTTATTTTCTTTTTTAAAATTCTTTTTATTTTTACTATTGTGTTTTATTATTACTTACATTTTTCATTTTTTTATTTAGATTTTTTTAAACCAAAAAAAAGTAAAATAAGTAAATGTAATAAGAAAAAAATGCAGTAGAATTAGTATTTACATTAATATTTATGTTTTTTATTTTCTTTTTAAAATTCTTGTATTGTGTTTTATTATTAATTACATTTTTCATATTTTTTATTTAGATTTTTTTATTTTTAATATTGTGTTTTTTATTACTTTAATTGTTCATATTTTTTATTTAGATTATTTTTATTTTTTTATTTTAAACAGAAAAAATATAGTAAAATAAGTAAATGTAATAAGAAAAAAAATGCAGCAGAATTAGTATTTACATTAAGGTAAGTATAAAATATCTTTGTACTACTAAACAAATGTTTCATGTGAGCACTTTATGAACAATCATCCACAAGTGTGAGTGAGGGGATACTCAGGTTAGGACACAAAGGGTACACACGACAAAAAAAAAAAAAAAAAATGGGAACCACGAGACTACGGGGTCAAAGAAACAAATCCAACATGTGGTTAAAGGCGTGCATATGTAACGGCGAGGGGAGAACAAGCAGAAGTGGGACAGGCATTATGTAAATCACAGGGTTGGGGGGAAGGGAGAAGAGAATACAAATGACCCTGAATAATGAAGGGATTTTTTTAAAAGGAAGAATCCACTGAACGCTGAACTGTCGGTGAAAGTATTCAAATTGGATCGAATTACCAGCTTAACAGCGCTCCCGTGATGGCCACTGATGGAGCGAGATGATTGCTGGGATATCGACTAAATGTATAATAAGGCAGGCACAGTAGTACATGTTAAAATAATGAGAAAAAAAAAACTAGTATCATTTTTGGGACTAGTCGTCTGCACGTTTCAGGGTTTGGTCATGAACAATTGTGACTTAAAATGGGACAAGAAAACCTCAAATGATTTTACTTGAATGCACTATCAAGGAAATAGGATGGTCTTAAGTTTAAATGTAACCAAAAATGACTAAATTAATAAGACACATTATTTAAGTCACAAAGGAATACAGTAAATTTGTTGCACATAAGCTTTTGTGAGAGAGCACAATGTCAAATTGTTGGCTGGGACCTAAAAGTGGGTCATGGAGAGGCTGAATGGTTCCAGTGTCTAGCTAATTTAAAGCCTAAATTTTGTTTTATTTACATGAAATGGTGAGACAGATTTTAAGCTAGCATGGCCTGCCAGAGAAACTCTTTACCTAAATCTATACAAAGAAGTTAGTCTGGTTTCCCTTTGCCTAAGTTTAGTTTCTCTGGGCAGAACAATCACAGGCGGAGGAAGCAATCAGAGGAAAGAAGGGCAGGACGTAAGCGGTGCAAAGCTGACCCAAACAAACATGGCTGATTCTTGCCGGTTTTGAAAGTGGGTTAGTTTGAATGTGGTGGTTACATCGGACGTCAATGGGACTTTACTGTTGTTAAAATGGAAAAAAGACAAAGAAAAAAACACAGAGGACTGAAAAACAACAAGAATTTCAACAGAATTCAGGCGAAGTAAAGCACTATTGTACCCCGCCTAAAGCCCAAAGTCGCTCAGATAAAGTCAAATCACGGGAACAATCAGACCAGTAAGTACCGATAAGCACAGATGAGTCTCAATCCACATTTTGGTATCCCACATGTTTCATCCAATTAGCAAGAATAATGCACTTAATACTCTGTGCTCTTTCCAAAACAATTTTCTAGTCCTTGACCTCTCATTCACTTCAGGGCTGCACTAGTTTGTAAACTACAAAGTGAACTAAATTAGCAAACAATTAATTACACAACAGGGGAAGAGTGGGGCAGTTCAAGTGGGAAAGTTATCCTCTACATAATGATGAAATCGCTGTTCAATCAATGTACACTGTTGCCCGTAAAGTTTTGTTTTCAGACCCATTCCTCTTTGTAGTCCTGTAATCACCTTTGACCAGCGTGCTTTAAGGGGATATATCACCCAAAATTGACTTTTCTGAGCTTTTCTCCCATGTTATAATGCTGTTTCCTCAACAAAAACAGACCTGGAGTTGTGTTTTGTTTCATTCCTGCCTGCTTAAACTAATCCTGTATGTGTTTCTGAGGCCTCAAAACTGCTAAGCTGCACAAATCTCCGCCTCTCCCACGAAGCCCCGCCCACTCCAGGAAGCACTGACCAATCAACAAGCCCTCTACATCCAGTCTACTCTCATTTATTTATAAAAAAAAAAGGGTGTACAGCTCTGTTTCCGCTGATTCCTCACAGACATATTTCATTTTTGTAGTACAACGCATCATGCAAAAAGTTTAAGGAAGGGAAGTGCTCTTTTTTCTTTGATTATGTTCAAAGTTCACAACACTCTGCTGCCCTCTGCTGGTCTCTTATTTGACTTCTGAGTAGCTGGATAGGTTAAGTTTGAGGTGAGTGACTGTTTCTTTTTGACTTGTCAGAGTAAAAGTAAGCTATTTTTACTTCCTTGGGTTACGCCTAATGGTTTTGTTAAAATGATTGAGTCACGTTCTTCCTCATTACAAAAAAATAAAATAAAAAAAGACAAGGCATGTGACCTAATTGCAGCAGCAACAGGTGGCGTGTGACAGCCCGGCGAGTCACGATTCATGCAGCCTGTGAAGAATGGCCTCTAATTATTCTAATGGTAAAAGTGAAAGAGATTGTTGTAGAGAAGTCGTGGGGCTAAATAGTTGTGCGTTAGCCATTAAAATGTGGTTGAGCCCTCTGGTTGACATACGTTTGACACTCATTCATCAAGCCAGGGCTGTAATTACCTCTTTGGTCTTCTTCTAGGCCTGGAAACTCTAACATCAGCATCATTCTGCCCATATGTTCACTGTCCTTCCTCTGTACACGGCCAAACCTCTGTCTCAGTCTGGAAAATCTGACTTTATCTCCAAAGCATGATCTGTCCCTCTGATGTTCTCATTCCTAATCCTATCCACCATCGTCATGGACACAGAAAAGTCTCTATATGAGTGGTTCTCAAACTGTGGTACAGGTCCCACCCTTTTGCAGTTCAAGTCCTGATTTAGTTTAATATGGGTTTGATCCAGAAAAAAACTTTAAAACACCTAAGTTCAGGTTTAGTCCTGGTGTTAGACCTGGTTTAGCCCTAGTTTAGTCCTGGTTTCATCCTGAATTAGATCTCATTTAGTCCTGGTTTAGACTTGGGCTTGGTTTAGAAATAATTTAGGCTTGGTTTAAACCTGATTTCATCCTGGATTAGACACATTTAGTCCTAGTTTAATCCTGGTTTAGACTTTATACCTGGTTTGGGCCTGGTTTAGCCTTGGTTTAGTCCTGGATTACCCTGGTTTCATCCAGGATCAGATGTGAGAATTACACTTGGGCCTAGTTTAGCCCTGGTTTTGTCTAGGATAAGATCTGATTTAACCTTGGTTAAGACCTGGTTCAGACTTTGTATACCTGGTTTAGACCTGGTTTTGGTTTAGTCCTGGTTTAGCCCTGGTTTCATCCTGAATTAGATCTCATTTAGTTCTAGTTTAATCCTGGTCTGGCCCTGGTTTAGACCTGGTTCACAGCCTTGGTTTAGTCCTGGCTTACCCTGGTTTCATTCAGGATTAGATCTAAAGATTAGACTTGGGCCTGGTTTAGTCCTAGTTTAGCTCTGGGTTTGTCCAGGATCAGATCTGATTTAGCGGTGATTAAGACCTGGTTCAGACTTTGTATACCTGGTTTAGACCTGGTTTTGGTTTCATCCTGGTTTAGCCCTGGTTTCATCCTGAATTAGATCTCATTTAGTCCTGGTTTAGTTCTGGTTTAGAGCTTAATTGGTTTGGGCCTGGTTTATTCCTGGTTTTGTCCAGAATTACATCTGATTTAGTCCTGGTTTAGACTTGGGCTTGGTTTAGACATAATTTAGGCTTGGTTTAAACCTGGTTTCATCCTGGATTGAACTCATTTAGTTCTAGTTTAATCCTGGTTTAGACCTTATACCTAGCTTAGACCTGGTTCAGCCTTGGTTTAGTCCTGGCTTACCCTGGTTTCATCCAGGATTAGATCTGAAGATTAGACTTGGGCCTGGTTTAGTCCTAGTTTAGCCCTGGTTTTGTCCAGGATCAGATCTGATTTAGCCTTGGTTAAGACCTGGTTCAGACTTTGCATACCTGGTTTAGACCTGGTTTAGGCTAATTTGAGTTAAAGACGATACTTGGAGAGACAGTAATTGTTTGAGGTGGCACTTGGATTTTATTCTCAGATCCTAGAAAAGCAACGTACTTCCTGTTTAGGATTTCACTTTTAGCATGTAGCATTTAGCTTGAGAAGTGTAATTTCCCAGTTAACATTAAACTACGTTATGCTAATGTCCTCAACCCAGGCACTGACAGCACACAAGCACAGTAGTTGCATCTCCTTTACACACACATTATTATTATTGGTGGCGCTTTTGTTCGGTGAAAATATTTTGCACCCATTCTTCTGACTCTGTCTCCATGAGTGCTAAGTCACCGCGGCCCGTAGCATGTAAGCCTTTTTCTATTGTGCACCTCTTTCCCACTTCAAACGCGTCTGATCTACAGCAAAATCCTAAAAGACGCCGTAATTGACGACAAAAGCGAACCGGTGACGGGAGCATCTCAGGAGCAGATATGCCTCGAAGCGGTCCTCTCGCCCCACCAAATACAGCGTGTATAAATAGTTTAATTGGAACCAAATTGTCAAGCAGTAGACAGGTTTATGTTCGGCGTGGGGCGTTATCACATCCCTGCACCGGCGCTGGAATTGATTTTCTTATTTATTTATTTTTTATTTTTTTTGCAGGGAGAACATCTGCTTAAATGTGCTTTGGCGAAACTCTCATCAACATGAAAGGAAAGGGGGGGGGGGCACGGGGAGAAAAGGAGGCAAAGAAACAGCGGCGACAGTGTAGCATCAAACAAGCACTTGCTCTACAGTACACGAGCTGGAAGAGGACAGTTTTTGGGAAGATTTTCTGTCAATTTAGGAACAACTTTAGTCTTATCCACAGGGAACACACAGCAATATATACATGCTGTTGCCCCCTGCCAAAGGAAATGATTATATCACCATTTAATTTATTCATTCATCTTCAGGTGGGGCTGACAACCATTCACTCTCACATTCATTCACTATTACCAATTCAGAGTCACCATTTCACCAAACACATGCATGTCTTTGGACGGGGACAGGAAGCCGAAGTACTCAAAGAGAAATACTCAAAGAGAACCAATATTTCTGTTGTCCGAATGCAAGCACAGTGGCGTAACTTGGTAATGAGGGGCCCTAGTGCATGTTTTAAGAATAGGCCCAAAAGATTTGATTAGGCTCATGCATTAGGCGTCTCATTTATGTATAATATCATAGCTATCCAGTGTTTTTATTGAGGTTTGTTGTAAAAAAAAATAATGTTGACACATCAAACATACAGGTATATGCTGGGTTTGCATTTTGTTTGAGTTGATATATTTTATTTAAAATGTATTAAAATGTTATGGTAAAAAATATACTGTATATATTCTGAATATTCTAAACCCAGACGTGTTAAGAGATGTAGCCATGGCCCTGCGCAGCAAAGAGGTCACAGCGGTCCAGACCTTGGTATCTTTCTATTGCTTAACTAAACCAGATCTAAACCAGGCAAAAAACAGGACTAACTCAGGACTAAACCAGGATTAAACCAGAAAAAATACTCTAAACCAGGACTAATTTAGGACTAAATCAAGACTAAACCAGGTCAAAAACCAGGACTAAATCAGGACTAAACAAGGACTAAACCAGGTCTAAACAAGGACTAAACCAGGTCTAAACAAGGACCAAACCAGGATTAAAAAAGGACTAAACCAGGACTAAACCAGGACTAAACAAGGACTAAACAAGGACTAAACCAGGTCTAAACAAGGACCAAACCAGGATTAAAAAAGGACTAAACCAGGACTAAACCAGGACTAAACAAGGACTAAACAAGGACTAAACCAGGTCTAAACAAGGACCAAACCAGGACTAAACCAGGACTAAAGCAGGACTAAACAAGAACCAAACCAGGACTAAACAAGAACCAAACCAGGATTAAACAAGGACTAAAGCAGGACTAAACAAGGCCTAAAGCAGGACTAAACAAGGACCAAACCAGGATTAAACAAAGACTAAACTGGCCGTCAAAATGATGGACCTCAGTATTTCTAAAATCTAGTGTACAGCCTTGGACGTAGCCTATAAGAGCTCTTAGGGGCCCCTAAACCTCCTGGGCCCCCCTCATGTTACGCCTCTGTGTAAGCAGCATTCTCAGCCCTCCTATCAGGGGTGATTTTAGGATTAGAGATTTAGGGGAAGCCAAGAAAGATCACCAAAAGAAGCATTTAACATTAGATATAAGAAAGATGTGATTTCCTGTATCACGCTACCTTTTATAGAGTTGTAGCTGAAATGTTAGAAATGTTATGGCAAAGTTTAAAAAAAGGTATCTTTGTGAGTTATGACGTGTTATGTTGTCAATATTGGTACTGTAAATTTTCATATTGTGTACTAAAATTACTTTCACTGGGCTACATCTTGCTAAAACTTACCTTGGAGATCCATAGCCCCCCCAAAAATTGCTCTAGCTACGCCCATGGTTCTTACACTATATAAAATAACAAAAAAAAAAAAAAAAATTAGCGAAATAACTCTAGTCCAAAAATCAGATCACACCTTTACAAGTCTTCTTAAATATAAAACATTTTAGGAAACACGTTTGCATCTAAAACATTGATTGAACATCATTTCTAAAATGTTGCCTATACAGTACAAGCCTTTCTTTCTTTAAACCAAAATCCACTGCTGGACCTTTTTCACAGAGGACTCCAAAGAAGGGCTATTAGAGCAGGAGCCTCAGGTGTGCCTTGGGGCTAAATGCATTCAGAGGAATACAAGCGCATCAAGGAGCGGCTAAAATCTGTCTGTCGGACTCAAGCGGCGCTCCGAGATCTCCCCAACCATCCCTCTTACAGGAAGTCTCTCTCACTCACTGTCTTTGACCTTGTGGTTGAGTTTTTTTTCTGAGCTCTCCATGAGACGACTGTGAGCTCAATGTGTGGTCAAGTGCGGCCAGGATTAATGTCTCCTCTAATAGCGTCTTGGGCTAATTCTCGCGGCTGATCCGGTGCTCGGCGTAAACGCTTGGGTTAAATGGGATGTCCCAGTGCATCGCTCGTCCCGCTGACCGCAACACGTTCTGACAAGTTAACCAGGAGAGAGGTAACTGCGGGGCCAGAACTATCTGTGTGAGACCAAGCCACTTTTAAAGCTTACATTCAACACTTTCTGAACCATTAGTGGTCAGCCTTGGCAGAACAAAACAACAACATATAAGCAGACTAGACAATGACAAAATACATCCCATTCAGTTTTAATCAGGGTTCCTGCAGCTATCAGCAAGTCTAATTTAATGCTTTTAAATGCCTTTTTTTTTTTTAAATGCCACAAACAAATATACAATCGCTATTGTCAAAATGTATTTGCAAGTATTGTAAAATACAGTTCATAAAACACCAACAATGTTGAAAGTCAAACATTTGATGTTTGGGTAAATTGGTCCTTGTTCTGTCTATCACTCAGTGTACAAAAATGGTAAATATATTCATATTTATATTTATTATTCACAAATAAAAATAACAACATCAGCAATTTTACTTCAAAAGTATTTAAAATTTTTAATGCCTGCTGGAATCAAATTTTAATCGCAAAGTTAATTGAATTGATTGGCTTTAAACACTTTTTCACACAGGAACTCTGTTAATCTAAATGCACAGGTGGGCATGGAGTATACTATAGTATAGTATAGTTTGAAAACAAGTCAGTATTTTCAAAGGTGTGACTCTGGTTGGTAAGTCGTTTTCTTGTTTTCATTTACCTAATAGTCTCTTTCAAACTACACATGTTTTAAATAAAACTAATAACACCTATTAAAGCAGCACCTTTGCTTGTTTTTTAGCTGTTTTGGTTCTCCTACATTTCAGAGTAAAACACTGCAATAAAAAGTCATGAGTCTGGTTGACTCCTGTGTGACCTCTCGCTCGGCTTGACTCTCTGTGCTCCTCTTCGTATCTGTGCAAACATTTCCTCTGCCTGTTAGCGCTCTGCCACGACAAACATCTAAGAAATAAAGCTATCGCTGGCTTGTTGTTGTGGCTAACCAGGACATATCGCTTTCTCATGAGACCCGAGACTTCAGGGACACCGGGTCAGTTCTCCCATTCTTGCAAGGCTGGTTTTTCACCAAGATATGCCAGGAGGGGGGGGCTTTATTCATTTCGATATCAAAAAGAATATTTATATCTTATCTTTCAGGTGATTTTGGAGACAGTGGGAGAAAAGTAATCATGTCAGCTGCTCATTAAAACCAGTTACATGCCTTTAACCTCTGCACTGTACAAACAACTGATGCAGTATACTCTGATGAACAAGTTAGGCCCGGACACCAGACCACTCTAATTAAATCCACACTAATAATGTTTAGCCCTAAATCTGATCAAACATGGGGCTGGCTGTAGTTAGAGGCCCATATGTTTGCACAGTGTATAGGTATTGGAAACTCAGCGGTAGGTCAGAGCTAAGCCACTCACTGCAGGAGGTGGATAAAAAGCGAGGAATCTGTCCAAATGTGAGATAAGATGTGTGCCAGACAGATTAGATGTAAGATAGATTGTATTGTGTGGTTGATAAAATGCACGATGCCAAACCAGCAGTTTGTAGAAATGAATTATTTGTTTATTAACTAAGGCGCTATATTCAGCAAAATCGACTTTTCTGATGTTGTTTCTTCATCAAAAACATAACTCCAGGAAGCAATGATCAATCAACAAGCTCTCTACATCCAGTCTGCTCTCATTCATTTATCCAAAAATGGAAGCTTTTTTTACTTTATATTATTTTCAAAAGATGGCAACACTCTCCACTCTGCTGCCCTCTACTGGTCTCTTCACCTGTTTCTTTATGGCACCACTAGAGTAATTCATTTAAAAAAACATTCTCTTTTAATGGTTTCAAAGCTTGTAAAATGTGCAATGCTGCTCTAGACATGACCAAGATTTTAAAATATGAATAAAAGCATAATATAGTCCCTTCTAATTTGATAACAACTGTACTTTTGTTGGTGCTGCGAAACACCAGACACAAATCTAACCAAAGTGAGCCATGGCCTTGGTTGTATTTAAAGTTTGAAGGTTTCCACTAAACAAGAAAACAATAGACAGTGTTTACTTGTGTACAAATGTGGAAGAGGATGAGGGCCACTGTTAAAAAAAAAAAAAAAAAGATAATAATAATAATAATAATAAAGTAAAATAAAAGAAGAAGGTTGAATTCTGAAGGGAAAAAAGTGAAAATTCAGAAGAAAAAAGCCACTTAACCCTAAAAAAAATAAAAATAAATAGCCCTAATTCTCTTCTATACAAATGAAGCAGTTGGAGTTTTCATACATCATAATTAAACTAGTCTGTCTCACTTAATTTGTGTTGGATGTTGATGTATAATCCCAATAATTAAGATGTAAAAAGTTACTATAGGTCTGACAGTATTTCTGCTTAAACTTTACATAAAAATAAGGAATCCTAGAGACATTTTACAAAGTGCATTTCTGTATTTTATGTCCCGCTGATCGTTAAAAATAAACTAGACTCCGCAAAGGCATTGGCCCAATCTCGCAATGGTAAAAAGAGCCTACTAGTGCACAGATCAAGGACTCGAACCAATGAATCTCCTAGTTTAGGAGTAAATGCTCTAACTATTGAGCCGCCGAGCCATTGTTCTGGATCTACGCCATGTCTTCCTTGGCCCATTTCCTGAAAATGTCACCAAAACTTTGTGACCTTAACTTCAACTACACATATCTTCATTTTTTTTAAGAGTATGGCAACCAGGAGTTTCTATGGTGTCACTATTTGAGCATAAATAAGACACACTACTGACTGAAGATGTTTTTTGTTGGAAAAAGCGCCCATGTATCAAGAAACAGAGCATAAAAGTGGCTTATGATACGACTGCCTAAAAGTAGCACTTCCAAATAATATTTCAATCTCTCCGCAGAGTATACCCTTCCATTACCGTGTGACCCCAGTAATCCTAGACACAGACACAGCTCTGAAGCTCCTTAGCAAAGTTAAAGCGAGAATCAGAGTTCAGCCAGAGTTTAAAACGGTTAAGTCGGGCTTAACTCTGCAAAAAAGCAAAACCACAGACCTGTCTATGTATCTATCCTTGGCAGACGTTAACTTAAACACTGTGTCTGCGTTCGCACCACTTAGCTCCCACCTTCCACACGCCGCTGTACGCCCCAGGACGACACGGATATTTAAAGAAATGCAATTTACACCTTTTTCATCCAGCGACGTGGTGACAAAGCGACAAAGAAACGGAGAGAGGTGTATAGAGGAAGATGGCTGACAGGTGTGTGGACGAGTGCGCAGTTTGTGTGAAGGATTCTAGAGACAACGGGAGGAATTAAAAGAGGCTGCAGGGCTCAACGGGATGAGAATTAGGAGCATTAGAAAATACCATTTGTTCTAATGAGTATTAAGGGAGTGGAGTGGAAACTAGATCCTCGTTGTATCAATATACTCGGGCGTATTAAACACTGCTCGGGTGGATTTAAGAGAGTGCTGGGTGTAATGTAATGTTGTATAGTTGAACAAAAAGGAGTCAAAAGTATCAGTAGTGTACAATCACATCAGAATAACACTGTCAACATCTCAATATCTGGGAAAATTTGATGCATAAAGCTCCATAGAACGAGCCATTTTAGTCATATTACTTCATATTGCTACATATGCCCAGAAAAGACAAACTGAGCACTGCTTGAAGAAAAGCACATTTACGTTTCTTATCAAGCACACAGTCTTGCTGAAGAGTTTTGGACATTTCTGCATTAAACTGGTTCTTTTTCAATTTTGAGAAATAATTATCAGACATATTTTCACTTGGTTAATAAAAAATAGTATGTCCCTGAAGGGCTACCATACCATATGTTCTAAGGAGAAGTGTGAAGTGTGATATTGCAAGCTACACTTGTATGTAAACATTATAAGTGTGTGATGAGACACAAATCCCATAAGACAAGAAACAAGACGAGAGTTTTACACTACTGAAATATGTATTTTACATGAATTAAAAATGTACTTTGTTTACCTAAAAATCATAAACTGCAAAACTATTTAGATGCATTTTTAAATTCAACTTGTAATGACCGGTAATTACATCTATTATTTGATTTATATGCAACAGCAGAACATATATACTGCCAAATGTTTTGCCACAAATTCTAATGAGCTCCTTTCTAAAAACAAAACCTGGACCAAGAATCTTGAGACATTTTGATCTTGTGAAACCATGAGATTGCGAGATCTTCTCACACCCCTCACTGTTAATTTGTCAATATCCTGAAAAATTTCATGCGTAAAGCTCCATAGAACGAGCCATTTTAGCCGTATTACTTCATATTGCTACAGATGCCCAGAAAGGACAAACTGAGCGCTGCTTGAGGAACAGCACATTTATGTTTCTTATCGTTCTTGCAGAAAATTTGGGACATTTAGGCGCTAAACTGGTTTTAATTTTGAGAAATAATTGAGACATATTTTCACGTGGTTAGTTAATAAACAATAGTATGTCCCTGCAGGGCTACCATAGCTGTTCACATGCTCTAAGAAGAAGTGTGAAATTGCAATATACACTTTTTGCACTTTTTTAAAACTGCACACTCTGGTTGTTTCCATTACATAAACATTACACAGCTTAAAAAATAAAAATTAAAAAAAAGCAATTTGAGCTTTTCTGGCCAATCACAGTTACCATCCATCAGTGACAACCTGTTAGAAAACTATCAAAGACATTTTTGGAGCCCACATAAAAACATGGCAGTATATGACATGAGCCCAATGCATAATATGGTGAGAATGTAAAATCTCTGCAACAGTTCAGTATTAGGTCAATGATTGAAAAGTAAAGACTGACACTTTTGTGCCACACTGAGAAAGCCAGTTTTGAACTTTTGACTATTTTCCTATTTTAAGAAGTTTCCAGAGGTCCTAAGTCAAGATATGCCAAGGTAATACAAAATTGCATCCAATATTTTTCCAAAAATACACATTCACATTTTGCTTTTTGTTGTATACAATAAGCACAAAATATGACATAACAAGAACATAACGAAAAATGCACAGTGGTGGAAAGACAAAACAAACAGCAAAGTCATCAGCCTTTATACAAAGCCTGGCCTAATTTGGTAAATAAGTCAACCATCTTGACCAGTTTTCCTCAGAATCATCTGTCTGTGGCCTTAGTTTAATGTTATTCTTTTCATTGTAAAGATACTGTGTACAAAATCAATCCATTCACTGACAGCACGGGTTTCCTTCTTGAGCCACCTTCGAGTTATGGCCTTTTTAGATAACACTAACAGTATTCTTGACAAATATTTATCAGCTTTTAAGAGCTGAAGATCCTCTAAATACCCCAGATACATTATGTTGAAATAGAAATGTATTTTCCTCTTAAAGACTGCCTCCAGGACCTTGTGTATTTCTTTCCAAAATGGAGCCACAGAGAGACGGCACTAAAAGATGTGAAAGTGGTTTGCTAATGTTTGGCCACACAAGTCTCCAGCAGTCAGTCTGATGAGAATACTTAGGTTTTTTAGCTGTTGTGCTAAAATATCGAGTTACATTCTTCCAACTAAACTCCCTCCATGTGGGGACGTTTGTTACAGACCACTGCTGTCTACATATTCTGGCTGTCTGACATTTCTGTATCTTATGTCCCGCTGATCGTTACAGAAAGCTGCTAATAAACTTGACCTGAATAGCAAACCTCTGCAAAAGCATTGGCCCTGTCTCACAAACCAAAAACCTCCTGGTTCAGGGGTAAATGCTCTGACTATTGAGCCACAAACACACACTTTTTCCTTTACTGGAACCAGACGTTGTTCTGGATCAATGCAATTTGTCCCTTGGCCCATTTGTGACCAGCAAAAAATGTGTGACCTTAGCTTCAATTACCTTCATTTTTTATAAGACTACGGCAATCAGGAGTTTCTATATTGTCACTATTTGAGCATAAACAAGACAGATAGGCCCTTTTCACAATGACGTCAGACAACTTCCGTTTTGAGACGATGGGATGTATCTTCATTTCCAGTGCTGCTGCTCGCCAGTATGGAATTTACTCAGAGTCTTAAAAATTTGCCAAATATAAGGCTACATGATGTACAGAGATTTGCTGATGAATTAAAGTTAAGATTAGTTTGTAGTTTTGGCAGTAGATGTGAAGTCTATTATTTTGTCACAGATTGATCACTACAGCAGAGTCAGTGTTCGAGCACAGAGCGTTACTAAATGAAAATATACTGTAGTACTATCCAGTGGTATTTCCTGATAAACAGATTGTCAAATATTCAGATAAACTCAGATCATGACGTGATCTAACACTGTTTTATAGCGCAGCTCTATCACTTAGCCATGTTGCTAACGCTATCTAGCTACATAACAAAGCACTCACTTCATAATCCAAGTATCCTTCGTTGAAGAATTAATATCCTTTCGCAAGTTTTGAACGTTTTGTGGGTAAATATTCATTTGAAAATCGCGGTATATTGTGTAAACTTGTAAACGGCAATTTGAAAAAAGTCTGGGTGAATTTCTTATGGGAGAAGTGCGGCACCGGAACTGAAGATACATCCCATCGTCTCAAAACGGAAGTTGTCTGACGTCATCGTGAAAAGGGTCTATTGCATCCGACATTTTGCCAAATATTGCAGGACACCAGAAGTAACCACCTTAAGAAAGGCATTATTTACCGTCATCTAGAAAAACCTAAATGACAGCATACTTTTTTTAATTTGGTCCAATTATTGAGCAGCCTAATCTTGTTTTAAACTTTCCATTTCCAAGTTTTCATTAATCACTTCCATTCTTCAACACAATGCATTGATTAAACAGCTGCATCTATGGCATATTTACACGCTTTATCTTGTAGCCGTTTGTTGGTAGAGCTGCCATGTTTGGTGTGTAAAATGAGCGACTACGTGTTTCCCAGTGAACTCTGTCAGGCTGCGTGTAATCATTATCAAAGAGAAAGGAAAAAAAAAACTTGCTTTGACACAATACGCGATGGTGAGAATTTGGACTGGGGCTGTTTTTAATTAGAGCAGCCTCACGCCGCGAACTGTGATGCCCTTTTCTCATCATCGCCATTTACTTGGATCACAAAAAAAAAAAAAAAAAAGGATAGTCTAATTATAAGGTCTGTACAGAGCACCAGTGGACAAGGTTGAATGATCTGCAGCTCTTTACTGTGAAATACATTTGGTTTCATTTTACTGGCTATGATATGTTTCTGTCTGAAGAACATTTTTTAACTAACATTTTTTACATAACATTGGCAGTTGCAGAAGACTGTTTTAGCTGGAAAGTTTCAGGGTCATGAGGACGAAGTCTGAAGGCTTTTGAAAATAACAACAAGTATTGCACAGGCATATTGCTCGGTTGTCTGCTCAAGTTCAAAAATCCAGTTCTTTCCAAAATGTGCTATTAATTGTGCTGGATATTGTGCTTATGTGGGAGTCCCAATTGAGTAAATCTGTGTTCACATTTTAAATGATGTACTCTGACATTCTCAACCAAGCAGCACAGAACATTTTGTAAATTGGACATTGACTTATTATTATTCAGGTACGGTATTTTAGTTGAAGAATTTAGCCTTGTGTAAAAGAAAAGCAGGGTAACATTGAAACAGTGAATCACAACTGTATCATTATCAGTATTAAGACTTGCTAACTTGAAAAATAAAATCAGCAACTATAATGACTGAGTCTGCAGCTGAACCATCCAATCAAACGCCACTTTCTTCCTCTAACCTTGATTTTACCTTCAATATTAAATATGTGTTATTAAATTGCAACTCCACTCTCCAATGCCAACATAAGATTTAAAAAAAAACAAAAAAACATATTGTTAAATTGTCATATCCTATAGTATTTTCATTCTGTTTCATACATCCATAACCTAACAAAAGACTAAAAGACCAAAAGTATTCGCTCATCCACCCAAATAACTCAGAATAACTCAGAATGCAGGTGTTCCAGTCACATCCATGGCCACAGGTGGAGAAAATCAAACACCTAGGCTGCAGCTTTGTGGAAAACTTTGTGGAACAGTTTGGGGACGGCCACTTCCTGTTCCAATCATGACTGCACCAGAGCACAAAGCACGGCCCATAAAGACATGGATGAGTGAGTTTGGTGTGGAAGAAGTTGACTGAACCTGCACAGAGTCCTGACCTCAACCTGACAGAACACCTTTGAGATGAATTTTAGTGAAGACTGTGAGCCAGGCCTTCATCCAACATCAGTGTCTGACCTCACCAATGTGCTTCTGGAAGAATGGTTAAAAATGACCATAAACACCTTCCCAGAAGAGTTGACGCTGTTATAAAGGCAAAGGGTGTCATATTAAAAACGATGGATTAAAAATGAAGTTCATATGCATGTAAAGGTAGATGAGCTAATACGTTTGGCAGTATAGTGTATAATGTTAGCGCTGAGTTGCTAATGTTCCCTCTCAACAGAACATTCAAAGGTGATAAGCATCTGCTGCGTAGCTAAACAACAAACAGCTATACAAAGTAAAACAATGAAATAAAGACAATGTTAGGTTTTTGCTGTTTTTGTAAATGTTTAGCAGCATATGTTACGTTTTTTCAGTGTCTCCATGTTGATAACAAGTATCTCTGTAAGTGGCAAACCTAAAGCCCGCCCACTCACAGCAGAACTGCCACACCACCGGCCCGGACCGCCAATGGTCTGGACCTAAACGAATCAGTAAGAGCCTGACAAGATCATTTTTGGAGGAGTTTTGTGAACTCAAAAACAAATTTCACAACAATCCAGCTGTGCAAGCTAAAGATCCAGTAGTTTGTGTTTAAGAGTTAAATGGTGCACCAACATTTGCTGGTTGGTAAAGAGCATAGCATTGCCTCAGCAACACTTTACTTTTCAATAACTTTATAATCAAAACAAGGATAAAAAGAAGTCAACTGGGCGTGGTTTGTAGATTGTGGCAGCCTGAATGACTGAGAATCTTCACAGATTTTTTTTTTACATTTTAATATAAATAGCCTAAAATAAAAATAATAATAATAATAATAACTTATGGGATGGTTATAATAACAGTACTTTTGATAGTGACAATGGTTCAACTCAAAAGCTTATCAGAAACCAAACCATGTAAGAAGAAGATAGCAGTCCATAAATATAAATATAAATGTAAATGAACCTTCCTGGATGGTACAGAGCCTGTTTAGGATTACGATTCAAAATGACTCGCGGCACTACAGAAAAAAAAAACATTCCACTATTTCTAATTAACCATTTTCCGAACAACATTAGCAAACATGTTCCTTCCTGCAAATGCCCTCGGTCCATTCTGATATTAAAACATGTGGGAGTGACATTTTTTTCCCTTTTTTTTTCTTTTTTTTTTTTTTTCTTGTCCGACTTTGAGATACAAGACAAAATATTCCTCCAAGAAGCCTTCTTCATAATCACTTTAGTCCCTGAACAGAGGAGACAGTGAAGGATTCAAAGCACCTTGGCTGTGTCTCCTTGTTCCTTTCCTACCTCCTCCATCTGTCTTCTTTCCTCGCTCCATCTGCCCCCTGCATCCCTACTTTTTTTTTTTTTTTTTCCCTCACTCGCTTCTTAATTCTGCCTTTTGCCTTATTTATTCTCTTAGGGAGGATTTTCAGTGTTGGAGCTAATTAGCGTGGGTTAATGAACTTTATTTACGGCTTTTCCGCACACATATTATAATTGTGTGTGCTGCTTGGGAAAAGATAATCAAAAAGTGTGGCTTCTTAATAAAATAGGATGTGTTCTTGTATTTGAGAAAAATTGTTAATAGCATTTTGTAAAGAAATTTTTTCAATAAACGGAAGCATTAGCCATCAAAAATGTCAAATTAAGCATAAAAAAGGTGAATTTGATAAATGGCTACCAGTCCACTGCATGTGTAATGTCAGTGCCTCAGTAGAGAAGATTAGCAAGAGTTTAGTCTTGGATTAGACTTTGGTTTAGACTTGAATTTGTCCTGGTCCAGGCTGGTTAAGTCCAGGCTTTAGTCTTAGTTTAGTCCTGGTTTAGAACTGGTTTTAATGCTGTTTTTGTACTAGTTATATCCTGGTTTTAGTCATAGTTTAATCCTGGTTTAGACCTGTTTTAGTCCTGGATTTGTCCTGGTTTTATAATATTTCTGTACAGGTTAAGTCCGATCTTTAGTCTTAGTTTAGTCCTGGTGTAGACCTGGTTTAGTTCTGGTTTGATACTGGTTTAGTTTTGGATTTGTCGTGGTTTTATGGTCTTTTTGTGTTGGTTAAGTTCTGGTTTTAGTCTTAGTTTAGGCCTGGTTTAGAACTGGTTTAGTCCTGGATTTGTTCTGCTTCTGTACTGGTTAAGTTCTGGCTTAGACCTGGTTCAGCCCTAGTTTTGACCTGTTATTGACTGCTTAAGTCCTGACTTTAGTCTTAGGTTTGTCCTAGCTTTAGTTTTCATTTAGGTCTCGTTTAAAACTAGTTTAATCCTGGATTTATCCTGTTTTTGTTTTGTTTTTTTATATTTGTTTTGTTTTCAACCTGGTTTTGTTCTGGTTAAGCCCTGCCTTTCTTTCTGTCTTAGTTTAGTCCTGGTTTAGACCTGCTTTAGTGCTGATTTAGTCCTAGTTTAGACCTGGTTTATAACTGGTATAGTTCTGAATTTGTCCTGGTTTATGCTAATTTTGTAGTGGTTTAGCCCTGGTTAAGACCTAGTTTATTATTAGCACAGATCTAGTTTAGCTGCTTTATTGATAGCATTTATAGCCATTAGCACTGCATAAGCTAAAGGCTGCATTCTAAAAGCCATTGAATTCCTATGTTACGCCAGACAAGTAGCAGCACCACAGCAGTTTATCACTGTACACAAATCCTGTTTTACCAAGCAATAACCCTGCATATTCTCTCTTTAATATGTGTTGTATATGAGGCGATACCCAGACTGCGCTCCTCCTAAAACGACAGCGGTATTTGTTTTGCAGCGATGAGTCTGTACGTGCGCAGGCCGAGGTTGTGCGGGGATGATTTATGAGATTGCTTTTATCTGCATGTGGTCTGGCCGAGGCGCGGAGTGTGTGACAGAGAGACAAAGCCACGTGTCGCGGTGACGCCAAGCCTGCACACATCTGATGAGAACGGGCGGCCAGCGGTGCACATTTTCGATATGGCGTGTGGTTGTGATACAGGCCATTACACACACACAGAGACGCGGGAGCTACAGAGGAGACGGACTAACGCTGGGAGCATAGAGACACGCCCCTCGACCGTGTGGAGCACATCAAACATCAGCCCGCTGGGAAAAAACACATATGTGTAGTCAGTATTGATATAACTGTGTTTTCAAATATAATGGCTTGCAAAATGTAAAAAAATGTGCTGTAAATATGTGTAACAGCTATGAAAATTAGTAGGATCCATGACTATGACTATGATGAAAACACCACAGTGAAATCAAGAACTAAAGCAGTTTGTTAGGAGCTAAACTAAAAAAGAACAGATAACACTCTCTGATAGCGCTAACTGTCTGATAACGCTAACTATCTGATAATGCTGACTATCTGATAACGCTAACTGTCTGATAATGCTAAATGTCTGATAATGCTAACTATCTGATAATGCTAACTATCTGATAACGCTAAAAGTCTGATAATGCTAACTATCTGATAACGCTAATTATCAGATAACGCTAACTATCTGATAACGCTGACTATCTGATAATGCTAACTATCTGATAATGCTAACTATCTGATAACGCTAACTGTCTGATAACGCTAATTATCTGATAATGCTAACTATCTGGTGTTGCTAACTATCTGATAACACTGACTTATCAGATTGGATGTAAATTGTAATACTACTACATACTAACCACACATGACCGAGACCAAGACATGACCAAACCCTGTGAACTATAAAAAAAAGACAAACAAATCTTTGGTTTGACTACATGACTAAAATAAATATATGTTTGACAATATGGACCCAAATGGGTTCTGTGTCCTTATAATACGGAGTGCCCTATAGTGCAGAAAACACGGTATGCCTTTTTCAGGCTTCTTGAAATAGTTTTGGACACCTTTGCATTAGTATTTCAGGTTTTATAACTTAAAATAATGTTTATGTATGGAAAATGTCTTCTTTAGGGGAGCTGTTACTTTGACTTTGCAGCAAACACTTGGATTAGGTGTCAGTTGCCCCCTGCTGGCAACGCTGAGGAATGGAAAGGGCAAAAAATGGCTATTTAGCACAGGAAACACTAAAAACCAGGCGTTTTTCCCGGGTGGGTGTGCTTTAGCGGGAGGTTGCCATGGAAACCCTGAAGCACGTCCATGACTCATGTAGCATTAATGCAAATTTTGACGATAAGTACTAATTTTATTTGTCAAACTGGTTAAGGTCAGGGTTAGGACTAGTTTATTTTATATTATTAGTACAAGTATGTGGCAGTAAAATATTATTTGTCACGTTTTTCCCTCTTGTTCTGTACTGACAACACAGCAATAAACCAACCCTAGTCGTATCTGTTAATCCTTTACCAAATAAACTCTTTATTTATCGTTTATTACTTGTTTATCCAAGAAAAGCTGACTTTAAAGGTCACCAACCGAGTGTGTGACGTAAGACGTTAAGCCCTGCCCCCGGGCCAAATCGCCTGGTTTTTAGTTAGTTCCTATTTAGCATGGCTAGTAGTAACATGAGGCTAACAGATAGATATATGAGCTGACTGCTTTGCAGTGACAGCAATTTAAGCACTGAAATGATCAGAATGAGTCTGGTGACGGTGCATGGGCTTTAGAAACGAGCAGGAGGACTTCCTGTTCTTCGTGTCAACATAGAGTTGTGAGACCAAGCGTTTTCAACTCTGGAAAAAGGGACGCCCCTAGCAAAGGGTTACTCAAACATGCATGAATTAAAGAAAATACTACTCCTGGTATGTTTTTGAGGTGGAAACAACATTATAATATGGTTAAAATGGTTGATTTAGCAGAAGAGGGGACCTTTGTGGTGGAACATTAACAACATGAATATAAGATCTTTTTGTAATGACGTGGCTAACTTTGCTAATTCCAAATGCTAAAGATAACATGACGTCTTAGCCATTGTAGACATGAAAGTTCCTAGTACAGTTTTTCACACTCTTTTCATTACAAAAGCAGTCCTAGCTACAACAGAAACTAGTCCAGTTCCCATAACACATTCTCAATTAACTCTATTACTAACTCATGTTTATTTCTTCATTGACGGCAAGTACAATACAGTATGTGCCGACATTAAGCCTTAAATTATATCTAGTGGAGAAATTAGCCTCATAAATTCCAGCTGTCCTCTTCACTTATCTCCAGCTCCTCCTTCTGTTTCCTTAAGGTCAAAAGAACTCTGTACACAACACAGTCCTGCCTCATGTGCAATGCTAATAACTTATTAGACAAGGAAGGGCACAAAAGGACCGCAGAGCCACACCCAGTTTTCTGCAAAAAACAGAAACACTACTGGTAAGAGGTACAACATAGTACTTAGAAGTAGTTGTATGTAGTAATAGTAAAATGGTACTGTATATGTCAGTATTTATGTAATTGCTTTCCTTGGGTTTCCTTGGTCCTGGGTTTGTTTTTGTAGTGGTTAAATTTTGGTTTAGACCTGGTTTAGACCTGGTTTAGACCTGGTGTAGACCTGGTTTAAACCTGGTTTAGTCCGGGTTCAGTCCTGGTTGAGATCTGGTTTAGACCTGGTTTAGACCTGGTTCAGTCCGGGTTCAGTCCTGGTTGAGACCTGGTTTAGTCCTGGTTGAGACCTGGTTTAGTCCTGGATTTGTCTTGGTTGTATGCTCTTTTTGCAATGGTTAAATTCTGGTTTTGATCTGGTTTAGATTTTGTTTCATCCTGGTTCAGTTCTGGTATACACCTGGTGTAGTCCTGGTTTAGTCCTGGTTCAGTCCTACCTGGTTTAGACCTGGTTAAGCCCTGGTTCAGTCCTGGTTGAGACCTGGTTTAGAGCTGGTTTTAGCCAGGGTTTAGTCCTTGTCTTTTCCTGGTTCAGTCCAGGATTAGTCCAGGTATACTCCTGGTTTTCTCCTGTTTTGTAAGTCTTGGTTTAGTCAGCTTAGACCTGGTTTAGGTGTGGTTTAGACCTGGATTTGTCTTGGTTTAGACCTGATTTAGACCTGGTTTAGACCTGGTTTAGTCATAGTTAACTGAATCCCAGTTCAGCCCCAGTTTTCTCCTGGTTTAGTTCTGTTTTAGTCCAAGATCAGTCCTGGTTTAACTCTGTTTTTGTATTGGCAAAGTCCTGGTCAGCTTATAACTTATTTAGCTGTAGTTTAGACTTGGTTTAGTCCTGGTTAAGTCCTGAGGTGGTACTTATTGTGAAAGCATCTCAGTACAGATGTGTGCAGCTGTCCTACAATGTCCTACAACAAACACAAAGCCCAAACAACAACAACAACAACATAAATATGAGATGAAATGTTCTTAAAAATGCATTGGCTGCACTTGGCCACATGAAGTAAACCTGCAAACACACGCTCCGAGCACAAAGAGGACAGTGGGTCGAACCTCCCCCACAGCATCCATCTCTGCCCAGCTGTCCCCCTCCCGACCAGCAGCGCCCCTCCCCCGGGACACACGCTCTCCACACACATGTGCCCTTCCACTCCAACCTGAGCACTTTATCTGATGCAAAAACCAAAAAAAAAACAACAAAAAAACCCCACATCAACATGGCTTCATTTGCAAAACAAAAATAGATATGAGCCAGATATGAAAAGGAGTCCGAGGCCATTTCTGACAAAGAGAGGATATTCAAATCATGGCTGCAGAGGAGGTCACAGGCAGTTCAAATGTTTCTGTGTCTCTCCCTGACAGAGAAAAGAGAATATAGTAGTGGTTCTCAAACTGTGGGACAGGTGCCAGTGGTGGTACAAGAGCTTCTTCTGGTGGTACTCAAAATTCTTGATGTAGTTATGGCAGATTTATTCCTTATTTACTGTACTGGTTAAGTCCTGGTTTTAGTCATAGTTTAGTCCTTGTTTAGACTTGGTTCTGTTCTGGTTTAATTCTGGTGTAGCTCTAGTTTTGTTCTGGTTTAGCCCTGTCTTTGTAGAGGTTAAGTACTGGTTTAGCCTAATTTTAGTCCTGGTTCAGACATGGTTTAGACCTGGTATAGTTCTGGTTTAATTCTGGTGTAGATCTAGTTTTAGCCCTGTCTTTGTAGAGGTTAAGTCCTGGTTTAGCCTAACTTTAGTCCTGGTTCAAACCTGGTTTTGACCTGGTTTAGTTCTGGTTTAAATCTTGGGTTAGTCCCGGTTTAATTCCTGGAATAGTCCTAGACTTGTCCTAGTTTAGACCGAGTTCAGAGCTGGTTTAGTCCTGTTTGGTCCTGATTTAAACCAGTTTTTGTAGTTGGTGTAGCCTTACTTTAGTCCTGGTTTAACCCTGTTTTAGTCCAGATTTAGGCTCATTTTATTCCATTAAAAATTGTAAGTTGAAAGCCAAATAGTTTCAAACATTTTGGTACTTCACTGCCCTAAAGCATCCAATTTGATGCCTACTATTATTCAAAATTTATGCTGAAATCACCATTAACCTGATCACACCACACTAAAGGCGTCCATTTTCTAATCTCTCTTTTCTTCAAAATAATGCTCTGCAATAAAAACATGTCCCAACTACAGCTGAACCTACCAGAAAAGACCTATAGGGAAGAGAAATTCAGAATTGGGTTTGCCTAAAAGCACCCAGCTTTGAACTTGTCAACCTTCCCTCTATAAAACTCAAACCCGCTGTCAATGTTATGTTAAAGACTGGGCTCTGGGGCAGGCCTCGTACATCAACATACAACAAGAGGAGGTGGACTAGTGGCCAACTTTGTGGAGATGAGAACAGATTGAACATTTTAAAAAATACAGATGGGAAACCAAGCTAAAGCTATCAATCTCTTCGTTCATTTTACCAAAAGTCACACTCCAGCGGCTCATAAACCACACAGCCATTGTCCAACCTTAGCCTTTACAATCTCTAAGTGGCTATTCGTGTGCACGCTTCTTCTGCCGTCCCGTCAGGAGTGGCACACAAATGAGTTATAATCTTTGAGGCGTGGTGGGGGTGCACCGTGGCGGGACAGGAGGGGCGGGCTCTGTATTAGAGACATAACACCCCCCTCAGCACAAACAAACTCCTTATCCCGTCTTTTCTGCCTCAGAGCGGGGAGTCCACGCCAGACCCCACACGTTATACCCTTTAACCCCCCATTACCCAAGCGGGACAGGCCACAGTGATATATTAATCTGTAATATAAAGTTAGGTCACTTTATAACAGTGGGTCCCAACCTTTTTTGTCTCATGTAGCCCCTCACTCATACACATTAATCATTGTAAAAAAAATGTCTGTGTTTATTAGTACAAAGATATTTTATACTATTGTAAGTGCTTATTCTCCTGCATTTTTTTGGAAAACTCAAATTCAAAACACAATAATCTGCCTGCCTTTAAAATAAAATATAAAATAATACACTAACAATACAGTAAAAACTCCTATTACATTTATTTTATTATATATTTTAATGTTCAAAAATATCTTTAAAAATATTCTTGAACTTGTAACAAATATAGTAAAAAGACAAATGTAAATAATTTTGACAAGCAATTAAACCTAAAAAACATGGAACAAAATATTATATATTTTTTATTTTATTTGAAATTTTTGTTATTTCTTTGTTTATTTATTTCATTTATTTGAATGTATATTTATTTTTCTTTTATACATTTTTATTTATTTAATAGTTTTAATTTATTTATTCATTAGAATTTTTGTGTTTATTTATTCATTTATTTGTATGTATTTATTTATTTTTTATTTATTAATTTTTATTTATTTTTTTATTCATTTTTTTATTTCTTTGTTTATTCATTTATTTGTATGTATGTATTTATTTTTTATTTATTATTATTATTTGTTATTTCTTTGTTTATTTATACATTTATTTGTATGTATTATAAATTTTTATTTATTAATTTTTATTTATTTGTTTGTTTATTTATTAATTTATTTGTATGTATTTTTTTTATTTATTTAATATGTGTGTTTTTTTTTTTTTTTTTTTCAGGGTTTTTTTTTTTTTTTTTTTTTGGCTTTGTTTTTTGCTGCAGTGGTCTTCTTCTGCTTCTTCTTTTTCTTTCTTACAGAGCTGTGTATGTATTTTTCGCAGCACAATTAAGCCGGTGGATTATGCCCCCCACCCATCGCCCCATGGCCCCACGGCCCCAGCCCAGACCACCACCCTGCAGTGCCCCACGTCCTCTGCTGCTGCTGCTGTCAAACACAGTTAGGGCAGAGCTCAGACGGCGCTCCCCTCCGCCTCCGTGAGCTTGTCTTGCAGCTCACACAGAGACAGAGACACAGACCCCTGGGCACAGCAGCAGCAGTTCGTGTGGAGCAGCTCTTCCCCCTCCAGTCTACCCCCCTCCGTGCCCCTTACGCCCCGGTGCTGAGACAGGGAGGAGAGCTCTGAAAAGGCCACAAGCATCAGCGCTGACAAAAGGAGGAGAATAATGACCAGAGCTGCACATTTGGACTGAAAACAGACAGGAACACTTCAGATAAAGGACACACATGGAAGCAGGTTAGAGATATTACAGCCTGGACTGTTATTAGGAAAAATACTTAGACACACGCCGTCTTTATTCCTGCACTATTTGCACATTAATGGTGCTTATATATAACTGTTCATATCATATTTGACAAGTTCAGGATGTTGTTAGCTGCTGAAGGTTGCATTAGGATGACTCAGATGCAAAGGAAAAACACCAAAATCATTAAAAAACATCGAGACATACACCGACAGACGTCCATTCACCAAACTGGGCACAGAGAACAACCCAGGAAGAGCCCAGAGAAGCACACGGGACAGTACTGAGTCACTTTAAATCATCACAACTGCAGTTGTGTGGGCTATTTTTCTTCGTCGACTCTTCATTGCAGCAGTAAATAAGAGTACACACCAAATATTTCTCACAAAATATTTGGCTTTCCAAGTGCAACTGGACTAAAATAAGTCTAAATGTTGAATAACCCAAGTCTAAACCAAGGCATACAATGGAAACTAACACAGAAAATTATATTACTAAATAAGGAGAAACTGGGACAAAACTGTGGCTTAAACCAGGTCCAAACTAGGTCTAAAGCAGGACTAAACCAGGACCAGACCAGGAGGATTAAACCGGGACTACACCAGTATTAAACCAGCTCTAAACCAAAACTAATCCAGGTCTAAAAAAAAACTAGACCAGGTTTAACCTAGAACCAGACATGGAGTAAACCAGGTCTAAACCAGGTCTTGGTTTAGTCCTGGTTCAAAACCAAGACTAATCCAGGTCTAATCTAGGGCTAAACCAGGTCTCAACCAGGACTAAACCAGGTCTAAAACAGGTCTAAAACAGGATTAAAACAGGTCTTAAACAGGTCTAAACCAGGTCTAAAACAGGTCTAAAACAGGTCTAAAACAGGATTAAAACAGGTCTTAAACAGGTGTAAAACAGGATTAAAACAGGTCTAAAACAGGATTAAAACAGGTCTAAAACAGGTCTAAAACGGGACTAAAACAGGTCTAAAACAGGTCTAAACCAGGTCTAAAACAGGTCTAAACCAGGTCTAAACCAGGACTAAAACAGGACTAAACCAGGTCTAAACCAGGTCTAAAACAGGTCTAAACCAGGTCTAAACCAGGACTAAAACAGGACTAAACCAGGTCTAAACCAGGTCTAAAACAGGTCTAAAACAGGTCTAAACCAGGTCTAAAACAGGTCTAAAACAGGTCTAAACCAGGACTAAACCAGGTCTAAACCAGGACTAAAACAGGACTAAACCAGGTCTAAACCAGGTCTAAAACAGGTCTAAACCAGGTCTAAACCAGGACTAAAACAGGACTAAACCAGGTCTAAAACAGGTCTAAAACAGGTCTAAACCAGGCCTAAAACAGGTCTAAACCAGGTCTAAACCAGGTCTAAAACAGGACTAAAACAGGTCTAAAACGGGACTAAAACAGGTCTAAACCAGGTCTAAACCAGGTCTAAAACAGGTCTAAACCAGGACTAAACCAGGACTAAAACAGGTCTAAAACAGGACTACACTTAGATCAAACCTAAGTATTGCGGTTTTAAAATCACATTAAAGTCCCAAACAGAGCAGGAACAAAGCAGAAACACGCCCCCACCACACCACCACCAGAAGACACCAGCGTACCACCAGCAGTACCTGCACCACAGTTTGAGAACCACTGCTCTTATCCACTTCATATCCACTTCATAAAACGATCTCACCTGCCTATAATGCACCTCAAAAGTCTATTCCCTCCTGTTTTAAGATCTTTATATGGACTGCCGTCTCCTCTGTGTTCTGTGCATTAGGAGTTAATTTCTCACCATTGGAGAGATTGGATTTCCCTGCATTAGAAAACGGTGTTGGCTGTAATGTGATTCTGGGTTATATAGACACTCTCTTATTAGGAACAGCTCTGACAGTCCGTCTCTCTGTCTCTCCTGTTTGACTTTCTCTCCTCGCACCTCGCTCCACTCGCCTGCGTTCTGTGTTTTTGGGTCTAAGTCACCCCTGTCATCTCCGCTCATTGCCCTCATCTGTCTATATATGCTTATTTCTGCGCTCGTCCTTCGCTCACCTTTCGCACGTTCTGTCCGGTTTTCCCCCCTCTGTGCAAATGTATTAGTCTTTTTCCAGTCATCCTGCACCCTTCCTGTCTTTGCAGCAAAACCATCACTCTTTGTCTTTTGTCTGCGTTGATGCCTGTGGCCTTTTTAGCTTCTTCTCCTCCTCCTCCTCCTCGGTAAAGAAGCTAATGGCTAAAGTGTGCCAAAGAAGTGTTTCAATAATAGAAAAACATTTTCACTGATCAGTCCGGGAGGAAGTTATAAACTAAAATATCCTCATGATGTGGCAGGTTTTCTTTGTTAGTCTGTCAGAAAAATAACAAAAAAAAGTTAGAAGTTAGCGATATAAAACAATACGGTAACACTTTAGAATAAGTCACGACTATTAAGCAGTAATAACACATTAATACATATGTACAGTGGGGAAATGCAGTAATGAGTTATGAATTAGAATAGGCTACAGTGATATAAACCCAATCAGTACTTCAAGTTTATGTATTAAGCTTCTAATTTGTACTGAATTTAAAGACCTGAGCTCACAGTCTGCAGAGTTTATTTCAAAATACAAATGTTTATAATTAGTGTTTGTATCAGTCATGAGAAAATAATTTGATTTCCTGAGATAAACTCGCTCACAAATGATGCAGCTCGAGCCAGGTCTTATAATCTGTAATGACTGGTTAAATTAAACATGAATTAAAATGTTTTTAAAGTAAAGACTTGATCATAGACAAACAAGGGCCCACTCCCAGGGGCCCTTAAACCTCCTGGGCCCCAGTGCCGTTGCACTGACTGCACTGCCTGATGTTATGCCCCTGCAAACGTAATTAATAATAATAATTGTATAAATAAACAGATTATAGATCATGAATTAAAACCGATGTTTAAAATGTTGGTCTGAACACTAATAACAATGTTTATAACCCAATGGTGTTTATAAATCTTGAAGCAATGCTTCATTAGTAATGAATAACTAGTTACTAATCCTTAACTAAAAATGTCTAATAGTGTTATTCTAAAGTGTGATCAACAATACTAACTACTAGGCACAATGCCTTAATATTATTATTATTATTATTATTATTATTATTATTATTATTATTATTATTAATAAGTGACACACTTTGGTGGTGAGCTACTTCAGTACCCACAGCTGCCCTGGGGCAGACTGGCGGAAGTGTGGCTGCAAATCTTCGACCACCAAACACACAACCACACATTGTGTCAGTGTCTTGCCCAACAAACAACACAGTACGCAGGTGAAAGTGAAAAGTGAAAGTGTAAGTTTGTGAAAGTGTGAGTTTGTGAAAGTGTGAGTTTGTGAAAGTGTGAGTTTGTGAAAGTGTGAGTTTGTGAAAGTGTAGGTTTGTGAAACTGTAGGTTTGTGAAAGTGTGAGATTGTGAAAGTGTAAGTTTGTGAAAGTGTGAGTTTGTGAAAGTGTGAGTTTGTGAAAGTGTACATTTGTGAAAGTGTAAGTTTGTGAAAGTGTGAGTTTGTGAAAGTGTAAGTTTGTGAAAGTGTGAGTTTGTGAAAGTGTAAGTTTGTGAAAGTGTGAGTTTGTGAAAGTGTGAGTTTGTGAAAGTGTAAGTTTGTGAAAGTGTGAGTTTGTGAAAGTGTAAGTTTGTGAAAGTGTGAGTTTGTGAAAGTGTGAGTTTGTGAAAGTGTGAGTTTGTGAAAGTGTGAGTTTGTGAAAGTGTAGGTTTGTGAAACTGTAGGTTTGTGAAAGTGTGAGATTGTGAAAGTGTAAGTTTGTGAAAGTGTGAGTTTGTGAAAGTGTGAGTTTGTGAAAGTGTAGGTTTGTGAAAGTGTGAGATTGTGAAAGTGTAAGTTTGTGAAAGTGTGAGTTTGTGAAAGTGTGAGTTTGTGAAAGTGTACGTTTGTGAAAGTGTAAGTTTGTGAAAGTGTGAGATTGTGAAAGTGTGAGTTTGTGAAAGTGTAAGTTTGTGAAAGTGTGAGTTTGTGAAAGTGTAAGTTTGTGAAAGTGTGAGTTTGTGAAAGTGTGAGTTTGTGAAAGTGTAAGTTTGTGAAAGTGTGAGTTTGTGAAAGTGTACGTTTGTGAAAGTGTAAGTTTGTGAAAGTGTGAGTTTGTGAAAGTGTAAGTTTGTGAAAGTGTGAGTTTGTGAAAGTGTAAGTTTGTGAAAGTGTGAGTTTGTGAAAGTGTGAGTTTGTGAAAGTGTAAGTTTGTGAAAGTGTGAGTTTGTGAAAGTGTAAGTTTGTGAAAGTGTGAGTTTGTGAAAGTGTGAGTTTGTGAAAGTGTACGTTTGTGAAAGTGTAAGTTTGTGAAAGTGTAAGTTTGTGAAAGTGTGAGTTTGTGAAAGTGTACGTTTGTGAAAGTGTACGTTTGTGAAAGTGTACGTTTGTGAAAGTGTAAGTTTGTGAAAGTGTAAGTTTGTGAAAGTGTGAGTTTGTGAAAGTGTACGTTTGTGAAAGTGTACGTTTGTGAAAGTGTGAGTTTGTGAAAGTGTACGTTTGTGAAAGCGTACGTTTGTGAAAGTGTAAGTTTGTGAAAGTGTGAGTTTGTGAAAGTGTGAGTTTGTGAAAGTGTAAGTTTGTGAAAGTGTAAGTTTGTGAAAGTGTGAGTTTGTGAAAGTGTAAGTTTGTGAAAGTGTAAGTTTGTGAAAGTGTAAGTTTGTGAAAGTGTGAGTTTGTGAAAGTGTATGTTTGTGAAAGTGTGAGTTTGTGAAAGTGTGAGTTTGTGAAAGTGTGAGTTTGTGAAAGTGTACGTTTGTGAAAGTGTGAGTTTGTGAAAGTGTACGTTTGTGAAAGTGTGAGTTTGTGAAAGTGTAAGTTTGTGAAAGTGTAAGTTTGTGAAAGTGTATGTTTGTGAAAGTGTGAGTTTGTGAAAGTGTAAGTTTGTGAAAGTGTAAGTTTGTGAAAGTGTAAGTTTGTGAAAGTGTACGTGTGTGAAAGTGTGAGTTTGTGAAAGTGCTGTCAAGATGTTGTCAAAACTGTCAACTATCTACAGCCATTTGGTTCGTTAAAAGTGTGCATCAGGCAAAAATCTTACTTAGGTTTACTGAGGACATCTGTTTGGGGAAAAAAAAAATCTTTTGCTAACAGCCGGGAGAAGGATTTTTGACAAGAGAAAAGCTGATATTAGAAGCCATTAGTCAACCACTGTTTGTTACATCATAATTAGCTTCCGCCTCTCTGCAGCCTTTCCCGTATTGTTGGGCATTTGTAAACCACTTTAGTAAGATCATTTCTTTTTTGACAGTCATGCCGGCTAAGCTTCTTTAAAGTAAAAACAATTGGACACGGATGTAGAGACAGCAGCTCAAAAAAAGAAGAAGGGGGAGATTTTCTACTTTAAAAGCCATAAACAAAAGGGAAAAACAAAGGGCCATTAGCGCGACGGTCCCTCTGAAGTTCGCCCACCAGTTAGCATTAATTGATAAGAGAGAAGAGGAACGGGGCTTTATCCGTCCATCTACAAAACGCACCAGACAAACCCAGATAAAGGGAGTGAAATCTTTAATGACTTGGCAACGGCACCCGCGGGCCCTGCCAACGGGACACTTAAAGAAATGACTAGTCAATTACCACGAGGCTGCCCCTGTGGACCGGGACCACTGGGGAGGCTGAGGGACCTGCTGGCTCCGGTTTATGCCCAGAAACAAACATCCACCGTTCACACAGAGAGAGAAGAGAGAGGGGCTGATGGGAAACAGGACAGCACAGAAATGCATTATGGGAAGAATACAGTGAACACTAAATACCACTGCACCAAGTACCAGCTCAGGAAATGTTTGGACTTACAAGTACCAGCTAAATGAAGCTTAAACCAGGACTAAACCAGGACTAAAGTAGGACTACAGCAGGACTAAACCATGCAGGACTAAATTAGGACAAACCTAATACTGATCCAAGTCTGAACCAGGACTAAATCAGGATTAGACCAAGACTAAACCAGGTCTAAACCAAGAGTAAACCATGCAGGACTAAATGAGGACTAAACACAGACTAAACCAGGGCTAAACACAGACTAAAGCAGGGCTAAACCAGGACAAAACACAGACTAAACCAGGGCTAAACCAGGGCTAAATCAGGACTAAACACAGACTAAACCAGGTCTAAACCAAGAGTAAACCATGCAGGACTAAATGAGGACTAAGCCAAGGCTAGTCCAAGTCTGAACCAGGACTAAACCAGGATTAAATCAGAACAAAGCCCAAACTAAACTAGTTCTAAACAAAGACTAAACAAGGATTAATCCAGGAGTAGCCCGACTAAATTAGGACTAAACCAGGACTAAACCAGGCATAAACCAAAACCAAACCAGGATTATTTCAGGACTAAATCAGAACTAAACCAAAACTAAACTAGGACTAAACACAGACTAAACCAGGGCTAAACCAGGAATAAACCAGGACTAAACACAGACTAAACCAGGGCTAAACCAGGACTAAATTAGGACTAAACACAGACTAAACCAGGACTAAACACAGACTAAACCAGGGCTAAACCAGGACAAAACACAGACTAAACCAGGGCTAAACCAGGGCTAAACCAGGGCTAAACACAGACTAAACCAGGGCTAAACCAGGACTAAATTAGGACTAAACACAGACTAAACCAGGACTAAACACAGACTAAACCAGGGCTAAACCAGGACAAAACACAGACTAAACCAGGGCTAAACCAGGGCTAAACCAGGGCTAAACACAGACTAAACCAGGTCTAAACCAAGAGTAAACCATGCAGGACTAAATGAGGACAAAGCCAAGGCTAATCCAAGTCTGAACCAGGACTAAACCAGGATTAAATCAGAACTAAGCCCAAACTAAATCAGGTCTAAACAAAGACTAAACAAGGACTAATCCAGGTCTAAACCAGGAGTAGCCTGACTAAATTAGGACTAAACCGGGACTAAATCAGGACTTATCCAGGACTTAACCAGGGCCAAACACAGACTAAACCAGGACTAAACCAAGACTAAACTCAGACAAACACCAGCTAAAGCTTCACGCTGCCCATCTCTGTACAGAGCCACAGATGCCAGAGTTGGTTTCAGGACCTGTGCTTCACTGCTGCAAAGCTTACACCTCTAAAAAAAACACGTCACTGCTCTAGACACACATAAAGATTCATTGTAAGTGCACAAGATAAAGTCACAAATATGCGGCTTCAATAATGTCACAAATATGCAGCTTCAAGGCTATACACAAGCTTACGTGAAGGCTATGATCGCATTCTTGCTTCGTCTGCTAACAGTAAACAACACAGCAGCAATCCACAGAAGCCAGCGAGTTAGATATTGTATCACACACACGATAATTCATTGGAAAGAGTGCTGCTTGTGTTGTAAGAATGGACAAATATCTTGTTGCAGGGTCTTAAGAAACACTGTCTTGACCACAGTCGCCTGCATATGACCACACGCTACTTAATGCAGCCGAATACTAAATGTGTAAACAACTATAAATCTCCAAATGCAATAATGCGAGTGGCCCCGATATTAATGAGCTTATAATGAGCAGTGTTGTAAAATGCATATCTCGGGTCTGACTTCATTAGTCACTGGCATGTGGCCCTCCGCGTGTTTATAACCAACAGAAATATGCTTCCATCTGGCTCAGACCACAACTAGGAGTGTCATTGGTGTTTACATAGCGCTGCCATACTAAAGTGTAGACCATAAACACTTAATTACCTCATTAAATCATCCTTTCTGAGTCCCAATTAACGATAGAGAGCGACATTTCAATTAGAGGTGGGTAGTAATTAGTTTCTTTTACTCTGTTACATTTACTTGAGTTACTTCTAAAGCCCTATCTGCAGGGGATAAGTATTACCTAGGAACATCCAGTAATTTGTGATAATCGCAGAGGTCATCTGTGATTCTGATTTTGTGCGACTCTGCCATGTTTATGGTTTGTAAAGTAAAAATTCCCCCAGAAATTACCGACTGTATTTTGGCCAACACAGGGGTCCTCTGCTACTACTAGTCCCGAGCGAATGTCGTCGGCAAATTGTTTCCTAATGATCGTAAAAGCAATCCAAAATGACTTTTAACAGTCCATTTTAGGTCTGTATCTAAACTAAATTATTAATAACATGTCTCTACAGGTCCCACTCTGAAACGATTACTGTTTTTGTCCAATTAAAAAGTAAAAACACGTTACTGTCACAACTGAAGATTTAAACATCTTTAAACATGAACTCGAAGACTTTTTAATGAGAGGACAGAAATGAGAGCATCACTGACCTGCTGTTGTATTAATAATGTTTTATTGTCTGATTGTTGACTGTGTGTGTACTGCTACTGTTTGGTGTTGTGTTTTGTGTAAAATGTTGTAGTGTGTGACATGAAATCAAATAAACACATATATTTAAAAAAAACAACAACAACTTTGGAGCAATGAGGAGGCCCTTTTGGGAAAGTTTCGATGCTTTTTGTGCTAAAGTTTGATCAAGAGAGTCGTATCTATGCAGTGAATTGATGAAGAAAGAGAGGCGCCTACTGTTCATAAGAAGAGCAAAAGTTAGCACAGTAAAGCAACCTAGAAATATTAGCTTTAGTATTAAGTAATTTCAGTTCAATTGAGCTTTATTTATACAGCCTAATATCCCCACAGTCGCCTCAAAGGTATTCACAAACAGTTAATAAAACATAAACATACAATCAACACAAACAATAACTACATTAAACTAAACACACCCAGGACATCCCCTTCTCTTAAGGAAAAACTCCTAAAAAAAATCCAGCTGTGGGGAAGTCCATAGAAGGTGAGGTTGAGGGCCCACAGATTGAGCTAGCAACAAAAACAAAAAATGGGACTTTTATCATAAATCAGTGTGATTGTAAATGGAATAAAGTCCATAAAATAGAAATAAATAAATTACAGTCATTGCCTATCCCATGTGAATGTCCCACTAAAAACACTGACGTCAGGGGAAAAGGGAAAGACTCATGAACAGGCCTTAAGAGTAGTTTTTATCACGCTATACTTTTTACTTTTACTTGAGTAATATTAATCTGAAGTCTACACCTCTGGTTTTTACACAAGTCCCTGTTGAGTATGGTCATTTTTCCTGGTAGCAGTAAAGTTGGTTAAGTTTCTGTCACCCTTGTTGTGCAATTACAGTGAGGACCAAAAATGCCATAAGTGCCTGAAAGCAGTGGCCGAAAGTGTAATTTTACAAACCGTGATGCATTTACTGACCCAAAAAATGGCTTGGAGCTGGGGCGCAGAGTCCTGACCTCTGCTCCACAGGGACGGACTTTTACACAGCCTGCGAGCGAGCGAGCCACAACAACAAACACGACGGCAGCAGCAGCGGTTTTCACTGGAGAGCACATTTACCAGGTTCAACACAAACTGTAAGAGGTGTTTTTTTTTTTTTTTTTTTGTAATTAGTGGGGAAAAAACAGCATTTCTTGTAGAATGAGGTCTTTGAAGTTATTTTTTTTAGGTTACTATTGCTATTCCTTTTAGTGTTGGTATTATGCTGTCTTTCAGTGGTATTGAGCCTATCATTTACTACATGCAATTACAATATTAATATATCACAGACCCGTGTTTCTCAGTTTAAAACAAGCACCACCTCAAGGATTTGGCTTTCAAAGTACTAGTTTCAAGAACTGAGATGAACAACTAAATAGGGACAAATCAGGGATTAAACCAGGTCGAAACCAGCACATAACCAGGACTAATCTAGGACTAAATCAGGTTTAAACTAGGACTAAACCAAGACTAGACTAGGACAAAACCAGCTCTAAATAAGCACATAACCAGGACTAATCTAGGACTAAACCAAGCCTTAAATAGGACTAAAAAACTTGTCGGGACGGTGGCTTAGTGGTTAGCTCTCTTGCCTCACAGCAAGAAGGTACTGGGTTTGATTCCTGGCTTTTCTGGGCCTTTCTGTGTGGAGTTGTCACGTTCTCCTTGTGTCTGGGTGGGTTCTCAGGGTGCTCCGGTTTCTCCCATCAACCTCAAAACATGCACAACAGGCTAATCCTCCAGCTAGGTGCTCCTGACCAGGATCCTGGCTCAAGGTCGTCCCCCATGGAGATCAATACCTTACCAAAGTGGGGTCCGCGAAGGTACTGCAGGGGGGGCCCCCAACAGTCCGTATCTTTTGTAACGTTTTTATAGAAATATATGGAGGAAAAACATGACATACTCTTTTAAATAGAGGGAAGTTTAGTTGGTTTAGTTTTGTAAATTTAAGGGGGCTGCGACATTTTTGGCTTTGGAAATGGCTGCCTTACCTTACTTACCTTAAAAGAGGACTAAACCAATTCTAAACCAGGAATAAAACAAGGCTAAACTGTGACTAAATTAAGGAAATTACCACTAAAACTGGACTTTTTAACCCCGTAGAACCCAGACATAGAAATATTTGTTGGAAAAAAATCATCCGTGCTAAATTTTAGTCAATGGGGATGGGTAAGAAAAAAATTTGTCAATATTTTTGTAAGCAGCATTCATGAATTAGTTAATACATTTTAAAAAAAGACTCCTACTTTTTTGCCATGACCTTTGAATTATATGCTGCATATTTGCAACAGAAGGTGCTACGGGGTTAAACATTTTCATTTAGTCACAACACATTTTCATTTAAGGCTCTGATAGGAAAATGATTCTTCGGTGTAAATCTCTGTCAGATGGAATTTAGAATCTTGCGATACTGCGATAATGGTAATTTCGTGATATAATGTGCAGCCCTAATATTTTCACAAATCTGAGCTCTCTGTAGAGTTTCTTATTGTACTCAGTCATGGAGTCACACATTGTTAGGGAAGCTCCGAAGTCTGACCCTGATCTGGAAAGCTGCACATTCACAGAGCTGCTAAGTGCTATCACATATATCTACCTAAAGGCCCCCGTGACATTCACCACAATCCACTATCCAGGGTAAAGCCTCTGATAAAACGAGGACTTAAATCTCTGTCTCTAGCATCGGATACGGCGCAAACTGTGGATGGAACAAGAGGGGTAAAGGAGGGGGGCAGATTACAACCAGCGGACAGTCGAAACGGGGCAGGGGACGAGGAGGGGGGGCTGTGAGGGCAGAGTCAAGGGGTGACCGGCGGAGATATGCTTCAAATTAAATCATTTGAGAACAAAAGACGATTGTATCCTAGCAACGGAGCCGGAGCAGGGTTACCGGGGCAACCGCCGTGACCCCAAGGTTGACCCCCAAGAAATGGAGTCGCCCTTGTCGTCGGTGGCATGTTCACACACGCACACACCTTGCTATGTCCCTGCGCTGTTCTCGAGGTCTGTCTGAGAACACGCGGCTCCTCAGGTGAAGGGCTGATAAATGTTGAGAAAAAAAAAAAAAAAAATGTCCCTGAAGAAGCATAATTGTCATTATATAGAAGACCGGCTGAACTAAGATGGCTGCTGGATGACCAGACCATATACATCGCATTAATGCTCTAACTCCTGGTCACGGTCGTTTCTAGTTCTTATGATACAAGATTTATTAGTACAGTAATAAAAAAACATGTTTCCTTGTATAATAGTAACGATATAAAAGAGTGAGGTTAAAGCAGGGTTTCCTACTAACCAGAGGGTTGGTGGGTCGATTCCCGCTCTGACCCAGTGCATAATGTTGCTGGGTCCTTGGGCAAGACACGTCACCCACAATACCTACAGGAATCAAGTCATTCATTTATCTAAAAAGCAGTGTAAAGCTCTAATTCCTCACAGCTATGTTTCATTTTGTAATAAAATGGCACCGCACAAAAAGTTTAAGTTCCTTTTATTCTTTAAATTATGTTCACTATACTTCAGCTGTCTGCACTCTGCTGCCCTCTGCTGGTCTCTTCGCCTGTTTCTTTATGGCACCAGTAGAGTACAATGTCTTTTAACCAGATAATGTTTTTAAAGGCTGTAAACCGTGAAATGCTGTTCTAGTGGTAATAATAAGCTTAATATTGCCCATTTAAAGTTTATTTACCAGCTGATACTGTAGGTTACGCTTGGGTTTGGGTTTGCACCAGAGCCAATGAGAGAAAAAGAGAGGTCATGTGATTCATGTAGCTACTGACGGCCATTTTGAGTATGTAAATTTGACTTAAACATGTAGATAAAATAAACTTTGATTCTTTAAACACCTTACTTTCCAAAAATGCTGCATGGACAGTGTCTCCTGTACAGTTTCCAGCCTGGACAATTAACTTCCAGGAACTATTTGCAAGGAACGAGTTAAAAAAGCTAACCCACTGGAGTTCATGTAGATGTCGTATCTCTCTGGTTCTCTCTGGTTTGTGCCACATTTGTCAGCCAATTCACCCAGACCATCTTACTTCTGCCATTAATCAATCTATAAATGGGTTCTACTAGTGCTTTATAAGATTTAGCAGTACTTGGACCAAGAAAACATAGAAATCCCATTAGCATAATTAGCTAGTTACAGCTAGTTTTAACGTCTACGCCTTGCACTTCCTGGCCTTCTCCCAAATATGGTAATCTCCTGCATTTCCTTATAGGTTCAAAAGTCCACTGTGAGTTGATTTCTTGTCATTTGCCGTCCTTTATTTCCCCCTAATTTCTCTGAGCGCAACACTTGGACTGCCCAACGCGCCGCACTATCTTTCAGAATACATAAATGACTGTGTATTTTGGATGGATTTGACAGCAGCCGACAGCACACACAGACACCATTTTTAAGATGATGGATGGATCCCAAACGCAGTGAGTGAAGGCAAGTGCACACAGTCCTTTTAGACGCCATTAGACTGGGAACATTTACTGAAGCATCAAGACTCCACTGTCACACTTGTTTAAACGTGTCTAGGTACTTCTTCGCCTGTACACAAACTGACAAAGCCGCATACTCCTCGCAAACATAATACCAGCGGCCTGTTATTTTAAAATGGACACACGTAAACAGCTGAATATAGAAGGACCGGCCTGATCCGAAGTGATTAGATCGGCTGAAATGATAGGGTGATAATGTAATAACTTCTGACAGCGCCATCTAATTAGCAATTACTTTATTTAGCGTCTGTGTAAACAAGTAAGAATGACCTCGGGAGGGTTTAAGACTTGCTGTTTAATGCTACAAAGAATAAGACAAAAATAACACAGACAAGGCACAACATTAACTAGCATTTTTCTTAAATAATATGAGGCAATAAATAAAGGATTGTAATTAATTATTTATACATTTACAAAGGGGTGGTTGACGCCACTTTTTCCATTATCAATTGAAAAGATTTGCTAAATAATGTTTTTTCTCCTGCAAAATTCCATCTGCAGTGCAACATAGGGTCTACTATGCAACCTTAAAAGTTTTAGAAAGAAGCTGTGTTTTATTTTTATTTTTTTTTTGTATTTTAACGTTAGACTGCGAAATGTCCTGCAGTGTGACTCTAACATTTTTAAGATACAAAATGCAAACACTTCTAAAATTAGTCACTAACATCTGGGACAGTTCTTAAAATTTTTTGCATAATGCCAAATATCTCTACTTTACAAAAACAACACTTTTACTGCTCCTGAATCCTACAATAAAAATGTAAAGAAGTTTATTCTTGTAATGAAAATGGTGTCCTGCGGTGTGACGTGAAAGAACTGTTTTAAAAACAGGCAGCTGTAAAAAAAAAACCTAAAGGACCCATCTGTCATTTATAGAGCAGACAGACCTCTGGAGTTAAGGCTGTCAGCTGAAGGCCAAAAAATTTTAGTAAAATCCTCATTTCCTCAAAAACTGTTAACGAGTGTCTGTTTGGTGTCCTGCGGTGTGACAGCTGTATTTTCACAAAACCTTTTTTAAGACGGGACAGGGATATGTTTATTACGTTAGCACCACCAACTTGTTCAATAATTTATGATAAGAATTCAAATGGACAAATTGTGGTGAATGTTTGGCGGTGTGACAGAAAGGGTCACATTGTTAAAATATGTAGAAATAAGTTAGTAACGCTTAAAATGTTGAATACTCATGGAAACTCTCTTTATACTTTTTATAAAACAGATTTATTTGAAATTAATATTTAATATTCTTTGTATTCAACTTCAAAGTTGTGTCACATCGCAGGAGAAAAAAAAAGGTGTTACACCTCCAAACGTCAACCACCCAAAGACTAAAAGGATCTGTAACATGTTGTTAGCAAAAAGAGGAAAAAAGCAATTAAATATTTTACACCATTTTTGTGCCGCTGGGAATCATATGTCACCAATGAAGCCATGTGAGCTTGTAAGGTTTGCCACTATTTTCAACCAACTTCAAAAATGATCAAAGTCTTTTGTCTCTTTATTTTGTGTCTTTTTGAAGATTATACTGCTATCCACCCTACTTCCTACAACTAACTTTAATACTCGCTGGTGTTACTGTAGTGTCACATCTGCTCCTCGTCATCTGCGTCTCCTTTGACTCCGAATCACAAATCTTCTCTTGTTGTCATGTAATCACCGCTGAGTTACACCAGACTGCATGTTGTGCTGATTTTTTTATTTATTTTTTTCTTACTCTGAACTTGTTTTGAACAGACCTTGGCTCCTTTCTTCTCCTTTTTTCTGTGTTTTTGACTGCTCACCAACATGACATGAAAGGATCACATCAGGTTTTGGAAAGTTGTGTGATGGCAAGTCTTCAACTGTATGTCATCTTTGGTGGAAATGGAGTCTCCGAATAAGATTTTTGTATTTTGTCTCCTTTTAGCTCTGTTCGAAGAAGTGTGGGTGAGTGTTTTCTCGCTTGTATCCAGCCTTGTCTGTCACTAACAATACCAAATAACAATATGTAATGGTGTCACTTTAACTTTATTTAATGCTACTTACTGTCTGAACAGCCCCCTGCTCACTTGCTAATGTTCTTTACCCAGGCACTGACAGCACACACACAAGTCACCTGATATCCATTTACATAAATCCTCTGGTGTATACAATATCCACCACCAAACTCAATGCCGTTTTAAGCCTAAATACCCAAACTAAATATTGCGCCACTTGCTAATGTTCTCTACCCAGGCACTGACAACACACACACAAGGTCACCCAATTTCCTTTTGCCTAAATCATCTTGTTTAGCACTGACAGCACACACACAAGGTCACGCAATTGCCTTTTGCCTAAATCATCTAATTTATACAAGATCCACCATATCCAAAGTCTTTTTAACCCTAAATATCAGTATTGTGCACTTAAATATTGCGCCACTCGCTAATGTTCTCTACCCAGGCACTGACAGCACACATACAAGCTCAGTCAGTTGCCATTTACCTGAATCATTTTGTTTATACAACATCCACCACTATATTCAATGACATTTTAGGCCTAAATACCAGTATATTGCACTTAAATATTGCGCCACTTGCTAATGTTCTCTACCCAGGCACTGACAGCACTTACACATGAGGTTAGTCAGGTTTCCATTTGCCAAAGTCATCTAGTTTATACAAGATCGACCATATCCAATGTCTTTTTAACCCTAAATATCCGTATCTTGCACTCGAATATTGCGCCACTCGCTAATGTTCTCTACCCAGGCACTTACACATGAGGTTATTCGGTTTCCATTTGCCAAAGTCATATTCTTTAAGCAATATTCTTGACAATACAGGACACTGTAGTCTTGTTTACTGTAGAGCTCGCTGCCTTTCTTCTCCATTTTGAGTTTTTGACGGCTCAGCAGCACAACACCAAAGCATCAGGACAGGTTTTGGAAACTTGTGTGATGGCAAGTCTTCAGCTGTATGTCATCTTTGGTGGAAAAAGACAGTTTCCGAATAAGATTTTATGTATGTATTTTGTCTCCCTTTAGCTCTGCTCGAGGAAGTGTGGAGGAATGTTTTCTTGTTCGTATCCAAGCGTGTCTGTCACTCCTCCTGGGACCACTTTGAGGGAGGTGTGTGCAAAGTGGTGTGCGTATGTACCCCCCCCTTGATTCCCCCCCTTCCCATCTTGTCTGGGGGAATGTGTGTTCTTCTTGTAACAAGCAACGCCGACTAACGAATGCAACCTTTGAGACGAACCCCATGCTTTGTCACTTCCAATCAAGACAGCGGTGATCAATGGCGAGGGAAAGCCTAGAGGGGACAACATGGGAATTGAGGGGTACAAGAGGGGCGTGTTTTTACGAACAATAGCCCTAAATGGTAAAACAATAGCGGCTGGACAGTGGCGGTTTTATCACGCAGCGGGACAGAAAGGAAGCAGACGCTGGAAGGGCGCGGTTCGCAGGCTAATAAGGAGAGTGTGTGTGTGTTGGTAACTGTCATTGGCCCGAAAAAGGCGGGAGCATTGGCGCAATGCTGTGGCCATCTGGTGACCCACATGACATGAGGTATATGAGCAGTGATGCAGCTGTACACACGGGGAAAAGAGGCTCATATGGGCACCGTCTGTGGCAGCAGATTTAGTGCGAGGGATCGATGGTACACATGGCCAAATTCATGTCTGATAAAAGCTGAAGTTAAATGTGATTTAATGCAGCCTTCAGCTTGTTTCTTAAGATGTATCATTTGTGTTCTATGGAAAGGTCAGACTGAATAACTAAATCGTACCTGCAAAAAAGCTTCTGAAAATGGCTACAGCATTTTATGAAAACTAAAGAAACACAAAGAAGCTGTCATTTTTAAATAAGCCAACATTGCAGTTTTATTGGGCAGCAGTAACTCAGGAGGTAAATTAATTCGCTCACTATCAATCCCAGCTACCAGCATTGCATACTGCCATTGTGTCCTTCAATTCAATTTAGTTAATTTTTTTTATTTTATTTTATATACAGCCCAATGTCACAAAACCAAAAATAAACCCACATTCAAACATAAACAATAACCACACTAAATGAAACAGTACCAGGACATGCCCTGTACTTAGATGCTCCTTCTCAGTAAGGAAAAACTCCTAAAAAAAACCAGCAGTGGGAGAAAAAAGATGGAACCTTATGGAGACCACACTGAAGGAGAGATCCTCTCCACTTCCCCGACCTTAATAATAACAATAACAATAACAATAATAATAATAATAATAATAATAATAATAATAATAATAATAATAATCATGCATCAGTCTTATATAGCGCTTTATTGGACACTCAGTTATTATTATGCGATATTTTCAGTGTTCTTTATATTATTTGAATAGAATATAGTTGTCTGTATTGGTCAAACTCATTCACTTTGAGAAGTGAGCCTGAAACCGCTCATATTCAAGGATAATGTATTATTTAAAATATAGGGCTTGGAGCTGTATGTTTTATGAATTGGTTGTAGAGCGGGTTAAAAAAGTATTGAACATTGTTGCTACTTTTCTCAACTAATACACTTCTGACATGTTTACTGGCAGGAAATGTTCTCTCCCGCGACCTCTGCTTTAACCCTGTTGTTGCATAACTTGCTGATGATGAAGGATTTCTTAACTTCTGAATGTCCCAGTGAACTCTGTTGGGGCCAGCATCTGGAATTGGAAAGAACATCTGGTACTGTTCCTAAGTTCTACTTAGGAACAGTACCAGTTTTTTGTATTTAGATGTCATTTAATCTGTGCCCATTCGTCCCTCACCCCAAAATCTAACTTAAAATCTAACATACCGTATTTTCCAGACTATAAATCAACCTTTTTTTCATAGTCTGGCTAGGGGTGCGGCGTATACTCAGGTGTGACTTATATATTAAAATATTTCAGGTGTTGGTTAGAGGGCGCTCTAGGCTTGTGTACCAGCATCTGCTGCACCTGTACCACTGACAATTTAAAATGTAAACATTACCGCTAACAACTTAGGCTATAAAGACAACTGAGAAAGAGCGGAATAATTGGAAATGGAACTGATGCTGAGTCTGACGACAGCCACGCAGAGGAGGAAGCGGCGCTTCGTCTACCTCCGGAGTTGGAGGAGTTGTTCAGAAGCGACACCGAGGATGAAGAATTTAAAGGATTTAGTGATTAGGAGTGAGATGGTGAGTTTGGTGAACTTGTTATATTATGTTCTTTATGCTATAGTTATGTGAATAACTGTTAATATATTACATTAACATACGAGACACCTATTCAGTTTGTTGTTTATGCTTCATGTAGCTGAATAACCATCAATGTGTTACGTTAGCAAACCGCACACCTATCCAGCTGTTGTTCTCTATTCTATTATTACTATAACTTGCCTTTCAAGATGAAATGTCTGTTCTTGGTGTCGGATTTTGTAAAATAAATTTCCCCAAAAAAATGCTACTTATAGTCCAGTGTGACTTATATACGTTTTTTTTCTTCTTCATTATGCATTTTTTGGCTAGTGTGACTTATACTCCAGCGCGACTTGAAAAATACGGTATACAAAATACAATGGAAGTTTACACCTCATGGGTAATTATAGCATATTTGCCTATACCAAGATTCAGCCTGGTGTCTTTTTAACTGGGTGGAAATGGCAGTGAAGGGAAGACATGACCAATCAAAATGAATGGGTTTGGGCTGTCCAAGATGCTAATAGTATCTTCTATTTATAATGCATGCTAGGATCATTTAATCTACCTCTCTTTGCAGTCTATAGAAACATCATCTCCATAACTGCACAACACTGCCTCTGTATCCTCACTTCCTGTTATTCATTCTAGTTAATTATAACCTACGCTAATTATGGCTGAACCAGAGACATCCCTCGGAGACCCTTAGACCCAAATGAGTTTGAAGATGAGCGTACGCCGACACACCAAGCACCTACACAACACTAAAAATACACTTGGAGATGATGCTACTGAAAATAATAGGACTTGCACTACACCTACTGTGCATAGCCTTGTCATTTATTCTTCCTCTTAGTCTCTGAAAGTCTTTATCTAAGTGACATCCATTTCACGCTGCTTACAGTAATGTATTCAAACAATGTATTTGGGCTCGATTTATCACCGCTCGCTGTTATTCTCTGTGTGAAAAATGGTATTCGAGTCAGGTCGAACGGTACTTAAAGTCTTTTGCTTAATCGCTCAGATAAGATGACCCGGTGCTCTGGATTTAACAGAACAACGTCGGGAATAAAACCGGGCCCTGTGTAAAAATAGCCCATTTCAAATCAACGTAATGATAAGAGGCACACAGAGCAATGACAGTAGATAAAATGAACTGAATACACATTGTAAAAGGCCAAAATTTGCATTGAAATGTCTCCAAAAATCCTGTCCTGTCTCTCTAGTTTGGTATATCATGCTTTTGATCAGAGCTTAGCATACTCAGGACCATTACTGAATCTTGCGTTATAAATTGAAACCATTTAATTCACTTTATCTGTACAATTAACAAGACATGAATATTACAATTATCACACACACAAAAAAATGTTAAAACCAAGGAACAACCTGAAACTTTATTTTTCTCCTGTGTATTCCAGAAGCACATACAGTTGCAAACATGAAAGATAGCTCAAAAATCAAACAGCAAAAACTATTTCTTGTTACATATCTGAGTTATTTTGACTTCATTTTAAAGGTCAAATGAAAAATGTGACTCTTTTAACACAGACCCATGGGCAGTATTATTCAGCTCTTAGCTTCAGGACTTTGTGGAGCAGGGTTTAACTTTTAAAACTTCTGACAAATGTTTTGGGTCGCTGCTAACAAGCTTCTTTCACCTCTGGACTGGAGTCATTGCGCAGTCTTCTCCTGCAAAAGCCTCCAGCTCAGTGATGTTTGATGGCCTCTGTGCTGCAGCTGCCTTCTTTAAAGCCCCCCAAAGATTTTCAATGGGATTTAAATCTGGAGACTGAGAAGACCAACAATGTAATGACGGTCTTCATATGTACATTAGCCTTGATAGGACACCAAGATGACAACACTGATGGCTTTAACCCTACAACGGAAACACAAAGCTTCCATTCATAACCATCCATCCATCCATCCATCTTCTTCCGCTTATCCGGGACCGGGTCGCGGAGGCAGCAGTCTAAGCAAAGATGCCCAGACTTCCCTCTCCACAGACACTTCCTCCAGCTCTACCGGGGGGACCCCAAGGCGTTCCCAGGCCAGCCGAGAGACATAGTCCCTCCAGCGTGTCCTAGGTCTTCCCCGGGGCCTCCTCCCGGTGGGACATGCCCGGAACACCTCCCCAGGGAGGCGTCCAGGAGGCATCCGGAACAGATGCCCGAGCCACCTCAACTGACTCCTCTCGATGTGGAGGAGCAGCGGCTCTACTCCGAGCTCCTCCCGGGTGACAGAGCTCCTCACCCTATCTCTAAGGGTGCGCCCAGCCACCCTGCGGAGGAAACTCATTTCGGCCGCTTGTATCCGGGATCTTGTCCTTTCGGTCATGACCCAAAGCTCATGACCATAGGTGAGAGTAGGAACGTAGATCGACTGGTAAATCGAGAGCTTCGCCTTTCGGCTCAGCTCTTTCTTCACCACAACAGACCAATACAACGACCGCATTACTGCAGACGCTGCACCGATCCATCTGTCGATCTCACGCTCCATCCTTCCCTCACTCGTGAACAAGACCCCAAGATACTTGAACTCCTCCACTTGAGGCAGAAACTCCCCCCCAACCTGGAGAGGGCAAACCACCCTTTTCCGGTCGAGAACCATGGCCTCGGACTTGGAGGTGCTGATTCTCATCCCAGCCGCTTCACACTCGGCTGCAAACCGCCCCAGTGCACACTGAAGGTCCTGGTTTGAGGAAGCCAACAGAACAACATCATCCGCAAAAAGCAGAGATGAAATCCTGTGGTCCCCAAACCTGACACCCTCCGGCCCTTGGCTGCGCCTAGAAATTCTGTCCATAAAAATTATGAACAGAACCGGTGACAAAGGGCAGCCCTGCCGGAGTCCAACATGCACTGGGAACAGGTCCGACTTACAACCGGCAATGCGGACCAAGCTCCTGCTCCGGTCATACAGGGACCGGACAGCCCTTAGCAAAGGGCCCCGGACCCCATACTCCCAGAGCACCCCCCACAGGACGCTACGAGGGACACGGTCGAACGCTTTCTCCAAATCCACAAAACACATGTGGACTGGTTGGGCGAACTCCCACGAACCCTCGAGCACTCGATAGAGGGTGTAGAGCTGGTCCACTGTTCCACGGCCAGGACGAAAACCGCATTGTTCCTCCTGAATCCGAGGTTCGACTATCGGCCGAATTCTCCTCTCCAGTACCCTGGAATAGACTTTCCCGGGGAGGCTGAGAAGTGTGATCCCCCTGTAGTTGGAACACACCCTCCGGTCCCCCTTCTTAAAGAGAGGGACCACCACCCCGGTCTGCCAGTCCAGAGGCACTGTCCCCAACCGTCAGGAGGGGGAAGCACTGCTTCCCCCTCCTGAGGCGGCGGACGGTTTGCCAGAATTTCTTTGAGGCCAACCGATAGTCCTCCTCCATGGCCTCCCCGAACTCCTCCCAGACCCGAGTTTTTGCCTCCACAACCGCCCGGGCTGCAGCACGCTTGGCCCTCCGGTACCCGTCGGCTGCCTCAGGAGTCCCACGAGCCAACCAGGCTCGATAGGACTCCTTCTTCAGCCTGACAGCATCCCTTACTTCCGGTGTCCACCACCGGGTTCGGGGGTTGCCGCCACGACAGGCACCAGAGACCTTGCGACCACAGCTCCGAACGGCTGCATCGACAATAGAGGCGGAGAACATGGTCCACTCGGACTCCATGTCTCCAACCTCCCTCGGGATCTGGTCAAAGCTCTCCCGGAGGTGGGAGTTGAAGACCCCTCTGACAGAGGGCTCAGCCAGATGTTCCCAACAGACCCTCACAATACGTTTGGGTCTGCCGAGTCTGTCCGGCCTCCTCCTCCGCCAGCGGATCCAACTCACCACCAGGTGGTGATCGGTTGACAGCTCAGCCCCTCTCTTCACCCTGAGTGTCCAAGACACACGGCCGAAGGTCAGATGACACGACTACAAAGTCGATCATCGACCTCCGGCCTAGGGTGTCCTGGTGCCACGTGCACTGATGGACACCCTTGTGCTCGAACATGGTGTTTGTTATGGACAAACTGTGACTAGCACAGAAGTCCAATAACAGAACACCACTCGGGTTCAGATCAGGGAGGCCGTTCCTCCCAATCACGCCCCTCCAGGTGTCACTGTCGCTGCCCACGTGGGCATTGAAGTCTCCCAGCAAAACAATGGAGTCCCCAGTCGGTGCACCTTCCAGTGCCCCTCCCAGGGACTCCAAGAAGGCCGGGTACTCTGTACTGCTATTCGGCCCGTAGGCACAAACCACAGTAAGAGACCTGTCCCCAACCCGAAGGCGTAGGGACGCGACCCTCTCGTTTACTGGGGTAAACTCCAACACATGGCGGCTGAGCTGGGGGGCTATGAGCAAGCCCACACCAGCCCGCCGCCTCTCACCGTGGGCAACGCCAGAGTGGTGGAGAGTCCAACCTCTCTCGAGGAGCTGGGTTTCAGAGCCCAAGCCATGCGTGGAGGTGAGCCCGACTATATCTAGCCGGTATCTCTCAACCTCCCGCACAAGCTCAGGCTCCTTCCCCCCCAGTGAGGTGACATTCCATGTCCCCACAGCTAGAAGCTGTGTCCGGGGATCGGGTCGCCGAGGCACCCGCCTTCGACTGCTGCCCGATCCACATTGCACCGGTCCCCTACGGCTACCTCTGCGGGTGGTGAGCCCACAGGAGGTCGGGCCCACGTCGCTCATTCGGGTTGTACCCGGCCGGGCCCCGTGGGCAAAGGCCCGGCCACCAGGCGCTCGCATTCGAGCCCCAACCCCAGGCCTGGCTCCAGGGTGGGGCCCCGGCTGCGCCATACCGGGCGACGTCACGGTCCTTGATATATATCTACTCATAAGGGCTTTATGAACTGCTCTTTGTCTGGCCCGTCACCTAGGACCTGTTTGCCATGGGAGACCCTGCCAGGGGCATAATGCCCCAGGCAACATAGCTCCTAGGATCATTCGGGCACTCAAACTCCCCCACCACGATAAGGTGGCAGTTCAAGGGGGAGCCATTCATAACCATGCCGTGCTATTGCCTAAATCCTCCTGTACTACTATAGGTGTAAATAATGCTAAAACAAATCAGATGGGAGCGTTCAGTAGGTGCCTTTTTATGTTTTTCCCCTTGGGTGCTCTTATATCTCAGTGGGTGCTCGAGCAGGACCTGCACCTGTGTATGGGAGCTTATTGCCAGTTCTCCACAAGAAAACACAGCAAATATCACTCAGAGATCACCTAGTCTCTAATACATGCTATATATTAAATTCAAAGGTGTTATGTCATCCAAAAATGCCAGGTAAACACAATGGCACATGATTCAACATCTGTTTTTCTGCCATTTCTAAATGCTGTGCCTCTGAACTGAAGCAGTGCCTCTCTCTATTCCAGGTGTGTCTTCCAGTGTCTATACTGGCCAGTGTTGTAACTGAAAATGCTATTTGGCCATACAAAACAGAAGAAAGTAAAGAAGTACAAGGGAATAGAGGTACAGTGTATCCATGTCGCAAGAATAACGCTATGGTCTTCCATCTGACAGAGAATTACACTGAAGAATCATTTTCCTACCAGAGACTTAAATTCAAAATGTCTTGTGACTAAATAAAAATGTTTAAAAAGTCCAGTTTTACTGGTAATTTCCTTAATTTAGTTACAATTTAGCCTTGTTTTATTCCTGGGTTTGTGTGTGTTAAGTTTTGACTTGTGAATACAGGGACTTACATTTTTGTTTAAAGTGAATTTAACTTACTGTGTCAGAATAGTAAGTCCTAATTCAAAATTGTTATCAAAATATTTAACATAGTTGAATATTGTATGATTTTTTTTCATCTTGTGCAGCCCTAGTTATAAAAAAGTGACTGGAAAACCACTGTTGCTGAAAACTGAGTTGGTTTTAGAGAAAACATTCCCCTTTTGCCTCCTTTCCTTGCACGAGTTAGGATTTTCTATTATCCACTAAAGAGCAACTGCAACCACTGTTTGGTAACCAATGCACACTGCTGGAAACTGATTCCTATTGACTTTACCCACTCTGTATCACTCCAGTGTAAAAAAGGCATACTTTTGTGACCAGAATATCCTTTTTTTCCAGGTTTATGCTTGATAATATACCATCCACATTTGCTTTTTATCCATTTTCCTTTTGCTTGAAGACATGGCTGACTAATCTAACCATACACTCACTTGTATTCACACTTTGCTCTCCAATTCCTTCCCACACGCGTCTCGGTTTCGTATGCAGCAGGTATGCAGAGAGGACTTTTCATTCATTCAGAAAATGTTGCGCAAGCATGTGAAGGATTGTGAACCTTTCTTTCTCAACAGGCAATTTAAGTTTCAATTTCACACATCAGCTTACACAAATGAGAAACACATGCCTCTCCCTCACTCTCTCTTAGGAGAATTGCTACGTGGTTAGTGCTGTTTTGTTGTTTGCGTATATTGAATTCACTGTCTCAGATTTTCGCTGTGAAGAATCATATCGTAATCCTTTGGGGCTTGTAAAATGTAGCCTCGAGTATTTTAACAGCTCACTTCCCGCTTGTGGTTCATATTGCAGGTCGCAACCGTGGGGACTAGACCCAAGGCCTTGGTAAAAAAATAAAAACAGCACGCCATCTAAGAACTTTTCATACACACTATAAATATATTTATTATTTCCTTTATGTATAATTTCTTGTGTTGTCCCGGTGTATTTTAGGATGCTAGGGGTTTTATTGCATATTGTTATTCACACCGACTGGAGGGTATTAAACTTTAACCACCGAACTGCTGCATGCACTGTTATAAATGGACAGTCGCTGGAAAAGTGGTGTTTGAAATGATTGAGTTTGGCATTCGGGATGTCAACATGTTGGGTAAGTGCAGCTGGGGAAATGGAAGAGGTGACATTCGCAAAAACTAGCCATAGTCTTAGTTCAGACATGTGCCATTGTGACCTTGAGAGAAGAAAAAAAAACTAAAAATTCCAACCAAATTCAAACAATAACACTTACCCTACCCATACCCTATTCAAAATACAAGACTGTCATGTTTTCCCTATATATTTCTATAAAACATTACAAAAAAAACACAGACTGCCAGCTAAAAAAGTGCTTCAAAGCAATATTTTGATCAAGTATTTAACTAAACATAATTGTAATTCATTTCAAACTTTCAGAGCCCACCAAGAGGCCCCAGACTTCAAGTTTGGGAATTATTTAATGCCTCAAATTGATATCAAGCATTTAATGTAACACGATACACTGTTATAATATTTTGTCAACCAACAATTACTGCCAAAACTGCAAAGTGTGACGGGGCTCTAAACTCGGTCACAGTACAAGTTGGTGTACATCGTTAGGTTAAAGGCCGTTGCTTTGCATAATGTGATGACCAACAAACATTTGGTTATTACAACAAAACAGGTAAGTATATATATTTCTTAAACATCTGTACCGACTTGTCCAGGGGTTCTCAAACAGGTACCACTGCTGGTACCAGACTGCTTCTGGTTGTCTTTTACAGTTCATAATTTAGTTTTTTTGGGGCTTGATCCAGTAGAGAAGTGTAGACCACAGGCTTAGTCTTGGTTGTGTCTCTGTTTTGTCCTTATTTATTAATCCATTTGTCTGTCCAGATCTTATTTTTTGGTTTAAACCTGGGTTGGTCAGGATATGGGCTTGTTTAAGTTTTTATAGATGGTTCTTGGAAAGCCCAATATTTTGTGAGGTGGTACTTGGTGTGATACAAAATACTGCTGGAACTCTTTGGGCGATGCAGCCTTTCATGTGATAACTCTGATAAGTTTGCCTGTCAAAAATGAAGCAATCAAGTCTAAAAATCAAAGTTTAATGCAATGCAAACTTTAAATATAGACCTTTATTTTTTAGATCAAAAATAAATTCCTTCTAAAGTATACCAAAATAAACATTAGCACTGTATGTTGTAATGTCTTTTCTGTATTATCTGTTGTCTACGTGAACTGTACTTTATAGTGTCCTATTTTGTGTTACATGTCTGCATTCAGTCTGTGGGTGTGCTAGGTGTGTTTTATGTTTTTATATATAGTGTATTTTGTGTCTGTGTGTGTTTTTGTTTTTTTTCACATGGGACTATGGATGGAAAGTAGCATTGTGTTAAATCCGGTGTATTTACAGCACCTGTTGCCCGTTCAATAATGCGCACTGTCCCATTCAAATAAACAAATAAATACAAATACTCCAAGCCAAACACTTAGCATAGCCACTGTCTCCCATTTTGCATGTTTTCCTGACACGGTGCCATCCCGGTGCAGCCACAGTAAGTATTTCTCTATCAGTGATGATATAGCTATGGTGTATTGTCTTTAAACCACAAAGAATCGACTTTTAGGTGTTCCATCATGCATTAGTGCCCGAGGCTGAAGCTCTTGGCCCTTGTCCTGTCGTAGCAGCACGGAGCCATAGATTTATCCGCGCTGTACCGCTGCAGTCAGCATTATCTGGTACAGTCCCGGCGTGAGGAGGACTATCTGCTCAAACATCCAGCGAGCGGCGCACACACACATACGGCATTAGCATCTCGGCGCTACACTGGCACATTACTATGATATAATGCTCTCGCCATTCATACACCGGCACCGTCAGAACCATGACTCTTATTTAACGTCAGGAGCCACGTTTGCCTGGAGTGGAGTGGTACAAGCTCTCAGCCGAGAGACCGGGCAACTCGAGTCATCTTTCTTTTATTTTTGCACCGCTGCTCACTGTCTCTTCCTCCCCCTCCTCCCCTGTAATTCCTCCTCCTGCCTCTGTATCTCTCCAACTCGCTCTGTGATCAAACCGCTCCCATCTGCAGCCGGTAAATTCCCTTAGCTTACCGTGAGTGACATAATATGATGAGGTAGCTTGTGCAAGATGCACTTCCTGTAAGCTTTGTTTGTGTAAGCTAGTAATAATATTAATGAACAGTTTTTAGGAAATAATTTGAAATGACTAACGCAGCTCTGGGTAAACAGAGATGACACATACTTTGCTAGCAAGGTTGTACTAAAAAATGTTTTGTTTTTTTTTTGTTTTATGACTTTGAGAAGAGCAAATTAATTTTAAGAGGCTTATTCAATCAATGTCAGGTTGCATTTTATCCAAGCTAAGAAAGACTTTATATAACTGGGGGCTCGTCCGGGATTAACTTTCTGTTTCCGTAAGCTAAAGACCATCTTAGTGAGGAGATCGTAGGTTCGATCCTCAGGCCAGCCGGCTCACAGTCTCTCTGAGCGGACCGTGCATGTCCTCCTCAGGTTACTGTGGGCTCTCTTGGGTTTCCTTCCACCATAAAAAGACATAAACATGGGTCAGGGGTCTGCAACCTATGGTTTTAGCTCTGCTCTTGTGGCTCTTTAGACATCTGACATCCGGTTATGTAAAGTCAATAAAGGAATACGTAGACAACTTTAACTACCTGCTCTGGATCATCTTGCCAATTTCCCGTATTTTCCGGACTATAAGTCGCACGTTTTTTCATAGTCTGGCTAGGGGTGTGACGTATACTCAGGTGTGACTTATATATTAAAATATTTCAGGTGTTGGTTAGAGGGCGCTCTAGGCTTGTGTCCCAGCATCTGCTGCACCTGTACCACTGACAATTTAAAATGTAAACATTACCACTAACAACTTAGGCTATAAAGACAACTGAGAAAGAGCGGAATAATTGGAAATGGAACTGATGCTGAGTCTGACGACAGCCACGCAGAGGAGGAAGCGGCGCTTCGTCAAAATAAAACTTCCTTTTCCTGTTTTCCAGAATGTTGTGGACTAATTGCCACTGTATGTAGCCTTTATTGGTCACACAGTGCATGGAACACAGAAATTAATAAAACAGCACCAAGAAATAGTTACTGGATATAACTCCAGTTCTCAGAGTGTGCGTGGCTCCTGTATATTACACTGCTGCTTAGTGGCCTATTAAAAGATGATCAGTGCAGTGAGTATTTAACACAGTTCTTTGTTAAAATAAATGACCATCCATAGCCTATATTTCAGGTATAGGCAAAGCGACTTGTGCAGTGAAATGTGTTGCGGCTCTGTACAGATGTAAGTTTAGCATTTTTTGGCAACAGTTGGCTCTTTGGATCTAAAAGATAGCAGAACCCTGGTGAATCTAAATCTTCCATAGTATTTGAATGTGGTTGTCTGTCTCTGTGTCAGCCCTGTGACTAAGTGGCCACTGTCCAGTGTGTACCCCACCTAAGGGCCATAGTTTCTAGGACAAGCTACGTCAGCCACCCACAACCCTTAACAGAAACAAGCAGAGGATAATGAAAGAATCAAGATGAGTTGCCTGTGTTGGATTACGGGCAAACCTGGCAGCCCAAGCCTCTTCATTTTTTTATTTTTGATGTTTTTGCACCGCTACTTAATGTCTCTTCTTCCCCCTCCCCTGTCCTCCTGCCTGTGTACCTCTCCATCTCGCTCTGTGATCAAACCCCTCCCATCTGCAGCCAGTAAATTCCCTTGGGTTCAACAGCGGGAGCCTATTACACTCACAGACACATTCGCTCTCCTCCAATCTCTCTCTGTCCTCTTTCATCCTCCTCTTTTTTCCACTCCTTCTTTCCATTCATTTCCTCCTTCCTTCTTTCCTTTTCTTTTCCCCACTCACTTCACTGCCACTGCTCCTTCCTTCTTCTTACGCCTTTTCTTTCAGTCAACATAATTGGCGTCGCGGGAGTGCTCCCCACAGAGTATGCTAAAACATGGGGCTCGCACAAACACACGGCGGCGGATAGAGAGATGCGGAAGACTATAGCGAAAGGGGACAAAGGCATTGGAGAGGAACAGAAAAGACGGGCTCGGAAGCAGAGCGAGCGGAGGATAAAAAGGAAAGGAAACAGGGAAGCAAAGGGAAGATAATATTGAGGTGGAAGGTGGTAGTATTTAGGAGACACAAAGGAGAGAATCGTGAGGAACAAACAACTGAGTCACGATGAATTTCAGTGTGTCCCTAGATTGCATTTTAGTGGATTATAATGTTTCAGGCACAAAAATTACATGGTACATCATGGAGTCTACTATCTAGCCATTGCATAGGTGAACAGAGAAGCTGAAGCTAAAGGTGAATGGTTGTCAGTATATGTCTCCAAGTCTTAGTTATGGCCTGTGAGTAACAGGATGAATGACCTGAACCAAAACCTCACCTCATGCCCAAAGTAGCTGGGATAGACTTAACTGCTTCAATCTCGTTGACTAAGTTTCTGTCCACTATTTTCTATACAATAAAGGTTAAAGAGCAACCAAATTAATCTTTAATAAAACTAGTACCCAAGCATATAACTTGTCTTTAGTTTAAAAAAATAAATATACACTTTATTATGGTTCTTGACATTGAATTTAATAAAGAGCTGTTGTTGTTTTTTGGCAGCTCAAATGGTAACTTACATGCCAATACATTTTTAGAAGATCAACCTGCAATTCCACAGTCATAATACCACAAAACACCATTCAACTCAACAGTACAGCATGTATAATATAGGGAACCACACCAGACTTGCCTAGAAACTGCCATCTGAAACTCATAAACAGAGAAAGGAGTGCATTCATCAGAAAGGCAACAATAAGACCAAAGGTGACCCTAAAAGAGCTGTAGCGCTCCACAGCAGAGACTGTTGTATCTGTCCACAGGACCACTCTGAACCATACACTCCACAGAGCTGGGCTGGGTGGAAGAGTGGACAGAAAAAAGACATTACTTTGTGAAAATAATAAGAAAACATGTTTGGTGCTTGCCAGAAGGCACGCCAGAGACTCCCCAAACACAGGAAGGTCCTCAGGCCAGAGACAATTAAAACAAGCCATCAATGAAAGATGCTGTGTGTAGCACAAACCTAGCATCTGACTGTGGCCCCTGACTGTGGCCCCTCTCCAAAGTGAAGCCTGGTGATGGCAGTGTCCTGCTGTGGGGATATTTGTCGTTGGTAGGAACTGGGAAACTTCTCAGAACTGAAGGAATGGGGTTAAATACAGGAAAATTGTTGAAGAAATTGACTCAAACTGTGCTGTACAATGCATCCAACCTGAAGGAGCTGGAGCTCTTTTTGGATGAAGACTCAGCACAAATCCTACTGATTTTACCAAGTTCACAAAAACTCATCCTGAAAAACTGCTGAAGGAGCTGGACATCCTCCAGCAGGTGGTTTTACAGATTACTGACTTCAGGCTGGTGAATACTTCTGCATGCTCAAGTTTTCTATTTTCCTGTCATTTTTCTTTATTTGCTTCACAATTAAAAATATTTTGCATCTTCACAGTTGCTGTGATGTGATGTAAAGTGACATAAAACTCTCAATGATCCATTTCAATTCCTGGTTGTAAGGCAACAATAAAGGAAAATTACTAAGGGGGGTGAATACTTTTTATAGGGAGTGTAGGATGTTAACCATAAGTCTGAAATGTATAAACAAGTTCTTTATTTCCCACTAGTACACTGGACTCCCAGCATCCTATAGTTTCTGGAAGCACTCCATCCATTTGATCTGGTTTATGTGTACGGGACGGATAAGACAAACAAACACAATTAAGAGCAAAGGAGAAACCGGGACATGTTGACAAGTGGATGTCGGGAAGATAAGATGCAACGAGAACAGAAGAAAAAGAAAATAAGGAAGAAAAATGGGGACAGGGAGTCTGGACTGTAGCAATCAACAGTGGCGAGAAACCAGAGCGCATCTATTCAGCAGCCAGCCAGCCACTCAAGGCAAATTCAACCGTATATCTCCCCCTCGACAAGACATCCCAGTGCCAAACTACATTAGACTTCTGCACCAGCCGCCCGAAATAACCCAAAGGACTGTCTGTCTCTACCTCCACAGGCTTCAAACGGAATCATTTCGTGTGTGTGTGGTTTTTTTTTTTTTTTTTTTTTTTTTTAGGTTATAGGCGATATTTTAATGGAAAAGGTCCACACGTCTTATCAGCGCTAAATTAGAGATGGAAGCTTCAGAGAGGGAAAGGATGAGATTCTCTAATTGGAAACCACTCCATTAGCTGGGATTGGGCTTTTTTTCAAATGTGGGAGGACTTTCTTGACAAAACTACCTGTACGAGGGTTTCTGCAAAATTCAATCTAGTACTTGTTAAGTCTCAAACAAAGAAAAATGTATTCTTTTTTTGGGAATATCAGTGCAGCATCAAGATTTTCTGCGTTCACACAATTTTATCACTTTCATTTCTACTGTCCCAAGTTGCAGTGTTTGGGCAAATTGGCTTCCAATAATAATTTGAACTGAAAGCTACCATTTGTATGAAAATGTTGCATCCTGACAATGCATTTTTTTAAGTTCTCTCTCTGTAGTGGGAATAATATTTCTGGTCAATCTCTGACACTATGCATAAAGCTTCTTTAAGCTCTGTTGTATATTAAAGAAGTAATGTTGGGGCCAGTGAAAACACACTAAAACAGCTTACCAGGTTTCTACAATGTGTGGTATGCATGGAAAATATAATGGTATTTTTTGAATTATGAAAGTTGACATCTAAACAATATTTTGATAGGTTTCCTTGTTTGATTTCCATCTAAACCAACCAATTTCTAAAGCGTGTAGACAAAAAGATAATATTAGTTTGCTCTTTTCTACTTATTTTCCTGCAGAGACTAAATGGAGAAAATAACGTCTATTAGGTAATCACATCTTTACAAATAAACTGTTTTGAAATTATGCAGAACCAAGTCTGTGAAATAAATCCACTGAGCTGAAATGCATTAAGTTGTGTCTCCAAAAAAGTCCTCAAATTAATTACATTGGATAATTCTTCTTTCTGATTGCGGACATTTTAATCGCACTCTATACTAAATGCCTTCTCAGTACACGTTTGTTTGGATTATTTGTCTCTGTAAGATGTTTTTAACTCATCAGCAGTGTTTCTAGATGATAAACTTTTTAAATTTCCCAGCAATTGTCAGACGCGCTACAAATCATTACATAAAATACTAGTTCGCTTCGTGCTGCGACTTTAATAGAAGCCATAAATGTTGTCCTTTAAGAAACCTGCCAAGTTTAACGGCAGACCTTTATACAACGCAATTATGGCCCTTTTCAATGTATTGCCTTAGAAACACAGGTACAGTATGTTACACAGACCACGCTGACCACAAACATTTATGGTTAGTGTTACTTGATAGGTGTGTTTGTGAAACTAAAACCAATGTGCTGTTCCATTGGCATGCCTTTTTATCAATTTGCAAGATGCTGAGTGAGCGAGCCAATTTTCAGCCAAATTGGACAGTGATTTGCTGTGTTTTTGTCTGATGGTAAGTGACCGAAATGAAGTAAAATTTCCTTGCAGTTTCTAAAGCCTCAAGAACTAATTTTTTTTCCCACAAATGAGATGCTTTTGATTTGCTGAATTGTGTCATTCATCAGCTGCAGGAGCCACTCTTGTGTAGCTCTGAGTATGCGTAATATCTTAGGAACATCATCTCAGACAATTGCAATATTTCATAATAAAATATATTGTATTTGGAAACATGTTCTTTTCAGTTCACTTGGCAATGCAAAGCAATACTCAGATGGGGTCAGTTTTCGTCTTGCATGCAGTCTGAACAATAATAAATGTCACAGAGACGTGGGGCAATCAGTATTGTTTGGCTTGCGTCAATAGCTGCTGGTACATACTGCACTAGGAGAAATGTTTTCAAGTGTTTGTAGCTGTCAAATAAAAATTGATGTTGTTTGCAGAGAGCAGCAGGACTGATGCAAATCGCAATAACAGAGAAGTGATAGAGACGTTTAATGGTGGGGTTAGTGGAGTTTTTTAGGACTTTTTTAAGCCTTTCTGGAAACTTCTGTTGGAGTGCAGACTGCGATTCAACCAGGAGAGACTTAAAACATACACTATACCAAAAGTATTAGCTCACCTGCCTTTACATGCATGAGAACTTAGATTAGATATAGGGAAAAATTCTCCGCACAGACCTAGACACTGGTGGTAATGAAGAGGAGGAGCTGTAGAGGCTGTGGAGGCTGATGGTTCTGCTGCTGCGGGGGAGTTGGAAACAGCAGGATGAGTGAGGCGTGACTGGATGAGAGGCGAAGGTGGCAGGCTGTGATTGGCTGGCACAGTAGCAGACAGATGATAGGAAAAAGAAGTCACAGTCTGCCGGGTTGAATTTACGCATACAGCTTCATTACTACAACTTACAACTGCTGTTTGTTTAAGCATGTAAACAAATATGGCAGCCCTGCAGGGATGTGCTGTTGTTTATGAACAAATGGAAATTGGTCTCACAGTGAATTTAAATGTGACAAAATCGGTTTAGTCCATAAGCATTTGAAATCTTTATGCAAGGATGAGTGGTCAAATAGAAACGAAAGTGAGATCTCCGGCAGTGCTCAGTTTGTCCTCCTTAGGCAACTGCAGGAAAACTAACAGGAAGTAATAGAGGTAAAATTACTTGTTTGGGTGTGATTATAGACAAATGAAATATATTTTTGACCAAACTTACAAATTTATAATCAAGGATCCAGCCCATCCAGAAGTTAAAGCAGGTTAAAGATACACCTAATATTTTCCCCTGTATTTGAGGAAAACTAAATGTTCAGTCATTAGCACAGAAGAAATCATCTCTGAAAACAAGACTCTGAGACCTCATCTGGGCTTCAGCGTTTTTGACAGAAGGGGAACTAGAGCAGGAACTGACATTTTTGACCAAAGGAGATGGGTTTATTCAGATAAAAGAACACTTTCATTGGTTAAGTCTGAGCTTGTGTACATCTTCATACATGGCGACTGGAAAGATACCCATTTCAAAACAGAAAAAAGAGAACCAAAGCATAAATCATTCTCAAAAACTTGTATAGCGGACATCTTGTATCAGTCATTTTTTCAAAGTGTATGGGTAGTCTTTGCAAAACAAATTGGACCACGCTCTCTTTGCAGCGACCAGATGCCAGTCCACTCCGGTCTAAAGGTTCTGACCGGCCTCACTGCCATTATCAGGGGCCACGAGCGACCCCTTTTACCCCCGCTGCAGGTCAGAGCGGCGGAAATCTCCAACCCACAAGGCCAACATTATACATCACCAACCATTAGCCTGTCACATGACTTTTTGAGCTAATGGCTGCCTTCCTAATGAGCTAATGCATCTGGGCCTGCCACTCAGGGTTATCCAAATGAAACGTCGCATCACTCGATTTTGACACGTGTAGCTGCGAATACTGTTTTGTTGTGATTACGGCTAATCCATCAATTAGCTGGTGATTAATGGTTGAGTCAGGAAGTAAAATAAACTGTCAGCAATGGAGACAAATGTCATAACACTGCGCCGTGGCTCGTGCTGTTAGCTTAAGGAGGTTTCTAGCAGTGCATTTTTCTAATAGCTTTATGCACTATGGGCAAATTAAGTGCTTCTGGGTCATCATTTTATTGCACAAGTGGTCAAAATGGTAATCGAAGAGTAATTTAGCTGCAGGTCAATTTGTAGCCGTGACCATTTGTGCATACATGTTACTTTAATATATGCTCAGTGACATACCACATATGTGCTTTGGGGAAAGAAAAGAGCTTGCAATTGTTTTACAATTTGTTGTTAATTCATATTCATATATTCCAAGCTGTCTCATTTTCTACCTCTATTGGCTATGACACTGGGAACAAAAATGGCCAAAGATTTGTAAGTTCTATGTTTTAAAACCTTTTTTGTCTTGCGTTGTATCATACCGTGCATGTCCTCTACCTTTTTTTAAAATGAACACGAATTTTTCAAAAAGTGGTCATAGAAGACATCTGGGTTTATAAGAACAAAACTATTTTATACTTAATTGTAAATGCTAATTCTAGGGCATGTTTTTGCTTTGAAAGTCAAATTAAAGTCCAGAAAATCTGTCTGCCAATTTATAATGAATAAAAATATAGAAAGAAAAAAATCACTTATTTTACTATTAATTTCATGAATAAAAAAAAAATCTCATAGCACTCATAATAAATTTATCACAAGAATTAATAAAAACTCATCATCATCACTTGAATAACTCCCCTTTGCAACAAGATAAAAAGCCTAAAAAATATCTATCAAAAAATAATAGCTCTATTGAAATATTTTCAGCAGTTTTTATCTCCTCTCCATCAGAAACACTAGAGCCTGCATGTTTTTAATCGTTTAATAATGAACGATCACAAATATTCTCCTTTCAGATGATGAAATAATTCCAAGTGCAAAGTGCTCGCATATCCTGATTGGGAAATGCTGTTTGGAAAGGATTGTAACACAAATTCCTACCAGAAAACTATTTCTGAACTGAAATTTTTGGGGACCAAAATAAAAAATACAGTTTTGGAGATCCACTGTGCTAATAAACACTCTGAGAAAGGTTGAGGTACAGAAAACGTTATAAACTACAAAGGCAGGGCTCCGGAAGGGGGTGGTCATTTAACTAGCTCTTTACCGGACTGGAGCGCCTCGATGATGCAGTTAATCCAATTATGCTAGGAGAGGCATTCACCAGCACTCAGTACTCAACAGACAGAACATTAGTCCAGTGTTTAGAGACAAACTCACACATTTTTAGACCACCAAAGGCTTGCTACTTACTACTTGCCACTCACTAGTTTGTTTTTGTTTTGGTCCATCGTGCGGTAACAGAATGAAAGTAAAAGCTTGACTGCCGTAACTTATGACAAAGAAATTAAGGAAGTGGAATTCAATGTGTGGTCTTTTAGGGTCATGTGTTGCAGAAGAGACTGGAGGTAGTGCGCACCTCGGACAATCACCCGGTAATTGCAGGGCTGACTAAGAGACAAGACACTGACAGACAACCATTAACTTTCACATCTATTCATTGCCGGTAATTAAGCGTAACAACGTCACCATTACTTGCTTGGTTAGGAGAAGCTGCAGTGTCTGGAAATAACCAAAGGTAGCATCGGGAGAACATACAGGCTCCAAACAGGTCGCTTATTGTGCTAAACATAAGAGATTCATCAGAAATGGCAATGTTTACAAAATAACTGTGATGAATTGTGGTGTTCAAACGCATTATATGTTAAAAATTCAGTTATCTTCCAATACCAACCTGTCAATAGAGGTCAGCATGGGTCACTGGCTAAATTACTGTTTGGGCTTGGAAAAGTCATAATTAGTGAAGCATTAATACCTGCCTACAGTAGTATTGACATTATTGGCTCCTGTTCGTGCAAAACCCCCTTCACAAATAAAAGAGCAGACTTAGATGCAAATGTGGTGGTGGATGGTGAATCAATGTGTTTAGCTGTGGTGCCAGTGCCATATGTCCAATATTGTTGAGATGGAAATGTGGCGAAGTTAAATATGGTTTGGCTATGACTGTCAATTTATATCATTAACAGCTGCTTTGAGTCTGAAGAGGAGTACATCCTAGACAATTGACAGTTTACTCCAGGCTTAGACAAAGACTCCCACATTCATTCACGCTAGAGCAGTGGTTCTCAAACTGTGGTACAGGTCCCACTGGTGGTAAATGCAGGCCTCTTCTGGTGGTACTCAAATGGTAATTGAAAGGCAGTTTTATTCTTGTTTTAAGCTCTATTCGCACGGGATTAGTTTTACCTAGGGACCTCCAGTAATTTGTAATAATCGCCGATGTCATCTGTGATTTTTATCCCGTGCGAATCATCCATGTCTGCAAAAATGTCTGTAAAAGTTCCCTTGAAAATTACCTACCATATTTCAGCCAACACAGAGGTCCTCTGATAATACTAGTCCAGTGCGAAACCCCATGCCTGTGATTCAGGCTGATTTTGTTAGCACATTGTTTCCAAAAGTTCATAACAGCGATCCAAAATGTATTTTAACACTCCATTTTACCTCTGTATCTAAACTATATTAATAATAAGATGTCTCTTTTGGTCTTACTCCGAAACGATTACTTTTTTCTCAGCGTAAAAAGTAAAAAGAAAAAGAAAAAACCAAGTAAATTAACTACGTTGAAGACATGACCCAAAAGCACACCTCATTTCGTCATGGCAATGTTAGACTAAGTTTTTGGAGCAACATGGGGCTGTTTTGGAAAGACGCTTTCAGTGCTAAAGTTAGATTCAGAGAGACGTTTCGCAGTGAATGGATTATTAAAGAGGGATGCCTGCTGTTTAAGAAGAGAGAAATCTCCACAGATAATGGATGATATGCGTCATAGTTTTTTTGTCAGGACAGTAAATCAACATAAAAGATAGTAGTTTAGGATTAAGTAGAGCTAGAAACAAAAGTGAAATCTGGGATTTTTATTATAAATGTGTGTAATTTTCAATACGTCATATCTGGAAAGGTTGTAAAATCGAGTAAATTACAGACATCGTTGATCCTGTGTGAATGCCTGACTAAAAACACTGACGTTGGGGGGTAATTCACGAATTACAGAGGTCCAGGGGTAATGCTTATCCCGTGCGAAAAGGGCTTTAGTCCTACTTTGGTTTGGACTTAAATTTGAAGAGACTAGTTTAGACACAATAATTTCCTGGTTTACTTGTAGATTAGTCCTGGTTTAGGGTTGGGTGTTATTTTAGCTCATCGAAGGAGATACAGTATATTATGCAAAATCAACTTGTTTTTTAAGCTTTCTGCCATGTTATAATGCTGTCCCCTCATCAAAAACAGACCTGGAGTTGTATTTTGCTTCATTCACTCCTGTTTGAGTAATCCTATAGTCTCTGGTGCTGAGTTTCTGAGGCCTCAGAACGCTTGGTTCCACAAGCTTCCACCCACCCCACAAACCCACATTAAAACTCTGTACTAAAAAACCCAGAGTTGATCATCGGAGTAATCAAATGTAATGTAATCACGTAGTAGTTGGTCAAACCTGGTCTAAGCCAAATCTAAACCAGGACTAAACAAGGACTACGCCGGAAAGAACCAGGATTTAATAAGGACTAAACCAGGACAAATCCAGGACAAAGCAGTGATCTGAACTTCAAATTTAAAATACAACCATAGCAGGACAAACAAGAATAAAACTAACTAAACTAAATTAATTTTGGATTTGAACTGCAAAAATACTGCCAGAAGAAGTTTGTGTACCGCCAATGGAACCAGTACCACAGTCTGAGACCCTGGAGTAAGGGTCTATACCAAAAAAAACTAGAGTGATTGCCATTAATGACCATCTATACACTCAAATGCATTGTAGTCACTTCATATAGTGTTAACTGGATGTTCTTATACATATTTACCAATAATAATAGGTTTATTCAGTTGTTGGTCAAGTTTACCAAAACAAAAAGCTGGCCTAATTTATTGTATGAATTATGTTGATGCATTTGGTTCATAAAAAGGGACAAATGCATCTAAATTGGCTGCTGAGTAAACCATGGCACTGAGCTCCCCACAGGCCCCTAGTCATCCCAATAATAACGACATTTGTTTATCATAATTACTTTATTGTCCAAATGCACCCAGGGCTCACCGATCGTACAACGCGACAACTGGAGAGCCATAAAACTGCCGAGAGCTAAAGATATTCTGAGGGAAAGCTAATAAAAATTCGGGGATTTATGAATGGGCTGTGCAATAAAATGAGAAACATGGAAGTATTTGTTAAGGAACACAAAGTCCTGTTTTGTTTACCAAAGTACAAATAATGAATAAAACATAGCGCGAGTGCATTGTGGTGCTAACCCCAGCCTGCTATCACAAAGTAGAGTGAAAAATAGCACTTCTAATACAGACATTTCACACGTATTCACGCTTTTCAAGGTTTATTTTTGTAATTTTAAACAGCCGTTGATGCTCCCTTTGCTCTGAATTTTTTGCCGGTTCCTTCAGTTTCTTTCACTTTCCCCTTTTTTCCCTGTATCTAATCTTTTCACTGTGAAGTCACACAGTCGCCCAAAAAGGAAAGAGGGGACAGAGTCTATTCTATTCAAAGCCAAACCAAACCCAATCGCGTTTACAGAAAGGTTTTGGTGCAAAATAGTGATTTGTCGGGTGTCCATTGGTACAGGGACTTCTGGGAGTGACAGGACAACAACAAAGTAAAGAAAGTGAAGAGATGGGGCAATATTGCTGCAGTAGGTAAGGTGTATGAGTGGATGTCTGTCAGTGTGTGTGTGTGTGTGTCTGTAAGTTAGTGATTCTCAGGCTTTTCACAACAAAAACCACCTGAGAAAATATTTTGGCTTCCAAGTACAATTCAATAGACTAAAATCTAGACTAAAACCTAGATCTAAGCTGAGGAACAACACAGGGATCAAAGCAAAACAAGGACTATACCAAAACTAACTACAACTGGAACTGAACCAGGACTAATGCAGGAAGAAATCAGGGTAAACAAGGATGAATCCAGGACTGAACCAGGACAAATCAAGGGTGGCAAAGTGGTTAGCACTGTTGCCCACAGCAAGAAGGTCCTGGGTTCAATTCCTAGACTCTGTGGGGCTTGTCTATCTGGAGTTTGCATGTTCTCTCTGTGTGTGTGCAGGTTTCTATCCGGCTTCCCGCATCAACCTAAAACAACATATCTTAAAAATCAATACATATGTTTAACACTTTGACTTTTTGGGATATCTTTAAATGTACTGAGGGTATAGATGTTCAAAATTCATGAAATTGTTGACCCGTTCTTTTGTTTTTGGTCACTGTTTATGGGGAAAAAATTGTCTTATTTTGATTTTCATTATATGAAGTATTTTTCACAAAAGTAATAGCAATTTAATTAAATGTTTGGATTGTTTGAATGGTGTGTGACTAGTTCCTCAAAATTTTGGTGGAAAAGGAATAAATAGAAATGATAACTAGAAGCACTCGGAGAGCGCATACCTCCCCCAAGCCATAGTCATCTTGTATTTATTCACCAATGATTCTGGGCATTATTTGTTGAGTTTGAAGCTGTAATGGCAAAATTAGTCCCATCTCCCAATAGTAAAGAATCCTTTGAAAAATTCCTGGATCCAGATGGCGATCCGGATCCCCCAAAAATGTTATTACTAGTTCCTTATTCCATTTGTGACATTTCCTGACAATTTCATCAAAATCCGTCCATACATTTTTGAGTTATGTTGCTAACAAACAAACAGACAAATGAACGCCAGCAAAAACCTAGCCTCTGTCTTGGTGGAGGTAATTAACACAACAGCAACCACACAATAAAGGACTAAACCAAGACAAAACCAAGACTAAGCAGTGGTCTACACTTTAAACTTAAGGACTTGAAAGGATTCTTGAGTTTCAGTAGAAGAAGACCACGTACCACCAGAGGTACCGGTATCACAGTCTGGAAACCACTGCTGTAAGTAATAGATTCACAACAAACTAGCAATGTCAAGAGTATACCCTGGCCCGTGTTAGGCCCAAACCAACTGGGATACACCCAAGAAGCTTTTTACTTTGCTCGGGCAAATTAAGAAGAAAGCCTGAGGGCCAATAAAAAATGGTCAATGGGTCTTATTTGTTTGGACACCCTTGAGATAAAGGTTAAAACTGTTGCAATATATTCCAAAATTGCATTATTTTACAACATCCTGACAGATTAACATTTGAAACCTAAAATCCAATATATGTCTCTTGGGTTAGTCATTTCTCCCATTCTTCTAAGGCTGGTTTTTCGCCACGATAAGCCAGGGGGTAGGTACTTTGTTCACCCTGAAACAACTTCTTTAGCCATCACACTGACTCCGAAGCTGTTTATTTACTGCAAAAAAGCTGCATAATTCCTCTTTAAGATTTTTTGAGGATGACTTAGGCAAAGATTTTGATTTTGTGTCTTGTTTAAATGTCTTTACACGGCGATACTAGACTTTTTCTGGCTCTGCTCACTCAGTGTGTTTACATTAGCCTTAGTGTGTCAGGTGATGTGGGGTAATTCAATTTTCTCAATCATTTTTCTGTCACTTTCACATTAACCAGCGCTTCATACAGTGCTACATGTGGCTCTTGGGTTACTTCTTAAGACTAGCTGAATTATTTAGGCTGTTCCTCTATAATGAATGACCTCTACCGTTCTAATGCAAAGCCATTCAAAACACATCTTACACAACACACAGCTACACACCTTAATTAAACTTTCCGACGGTAATCACCCAGAGTTACACGGGAAAAACAGATCTTCATCATCTAAATGACCGGGCCTGTCCAGGTTTACCCTCCCTACAGCTCACCACTGCGCCCCCAAACGCACTCATTATGTGGCCTCCGGACCGTTCGTCAAATGACCAGGGAAGTAATCATCTCATTAGGCGGACAGTAGGCCCACTCAGTCACCTTGGAGAGAAATCACGTCGACGTCACACTTCGCAGAGGCCGTAAAGGACATTCTCCATCACTTCTGCCGCTGTTTCCAGGGCTTTGAGATCAATAAATCATTGCTGACATCGATTCTGAGAAATGGCTGAGGTGCGGCGGTGAGCACACTCCACCCACATCGCTGTACAGACAGTTAATCAACAGAAATCTAACTGGCTTTTCGACCTGCGATACCTGTCCCGGTAGTGAAATGGCAGGTCCCAAAAGGACACATAAAGATTAGGGGAAGTCACCAAAAAAAAACACTTGAATCAAACCATGTCTTAAAAATTAAATGCAGAGTTAACGTGCAGAAATGTAGCGAATAATAGAGAAATATAGCATGTCCTATATTTTTAAATGTATACATCTTAGTATTTTTGTCAGAAATGTTGGGAATAGAATACAATAGGTTACAACAAACAACTTAAAAACATACAGGGTTTGCTTTTTAATGCCATGTTTAATACCTTAAGCATACAATCGTGTCAGCTATTTATATATGTATTGTAAAATACACCAATGTAATAATGCACCAATAAAGACGAAATTCAAATATCTGATGTTGGGGTAATTTGGTCCCACTGGAAACAAACTTGTTGCCCGTCTATCACGCTACTGTAGGCATCAAAAATGGTAAATTATTATTTATATCTACATATGTATATTCACAAATAAACCTAATAATGTCAGCAATTCTACTTCAAAACTATTTAAAATTTGTAATGCCTGTTAGAATCCAATTTAATGCTTTTTAATGCCATTTAAGGCCTTAATTTTTGCAAAAATCTATTTATTGACTTATAATGTTTTTTAATGCCCCGCAGGAACCCTGTCATAAAATATGTTAATAACTCAGTACTGGCAAACTATAGGCATCATCCAATAAAAACTGAAGAAAAAAAACAAAACAATAAAAAGATAGCAATACATTAGTGCTCACCCTACCTTTCAGAGTGAAGCATAAAAACCTCATAAAAACCCACAAGTACAGTGGACCCCTGTGTGAGCCCTCGCTTGTTTTCTGCTCCTACTCTGCCTTTTGTCCGCTCTGCCGTGACCAACATCGGTGACACCAAGTCATTTCTCCCATTCTTCCAAGGCTGGTTTTTGGCCACAATAAGCCAGGGGGTAGTTCACCCTGAAGCAACTTCTTTAGCCATCACACTGACTCCGAAGCTGTTTATTTACTGCAAAAAAGCTGCGTAATTCCCCTTTAAGATTTTTTGAGGATGACTTAGGCAAAGATTTTGATTTTGTGTCTTGTTTAAACGTCTTTACACGGTGATACTAGACTTTTTCTGGCTCTGCTCGCTCAGTGTGTTTACATTAGCCTTAGTGTGTCAGGTGATGTGGGGTAATTCAATTTTCTTAATAATTTTTCTGTCACTTTCACATTAACCAGCGCTTCATACATTCACCAGCTTAGGCTCCCAAGACAAGGGATTCCTGTCACAGCACACGGCGGACGCTTACTGGTATTTACCAAAGACGTTTAGCTGCAACGGAGAAGTGACAGGCAAAGCTTTTAGTCCATTGTCACCGCTTCAGATTGCTTCACCATCAAATTTCCTGTCAGAGTGGGGTCGCTGTAAAGTCGCCCCGATCAAGCCGCTATTGCCCGAAATGAAAACCGAACGCGAATGAGATTTGACATATTCAATTTCAGTCAACAAACACCTAGGCGCCGCAATTATCCCTAAGACACTGTCAGACATTACCACTGCAGACGACTGTGTACGAATGGGTCATTTGGTGAAGGAAAACCAACAAAACTAAATTAACTTGTTAAACAAATCTGCATGAATTATTAGCTTCTTTCTGTTTTGCATAAGAGATTTTGAATAGAGCAGCGATTTGCAAACTGTTCACACCGCCGCAGAAAATATTTGGCTTTTCAACTTTAAACCAGGTCTAAACAGAGGGACTAAAAGAAAGAAAATACAAAAAAATGCGTTATTAAATACACTAAAGGACAGAACAAAGACTATACAAGGAATAAACTAGGTCTAAACACAAGGACTAAACGAACGCTAACACAGGAATAAACCAGGGCTAAACCAATATTGAAGCGAGACTAAACCGGGATTAAGCAAGGTCTAAACCAGTTCTAAACCAGGACTAAACCAATACTGAATCAAGACTCAGCTAGGTCATAACCAGGACTATACCAAGACTAAACTAATTTTAAATCAAAACCAGGACTAAACCAGAACTAAACCAATACTGAATCAAGACTAAACCAATTTTAAATCAAGACTAAGCTAGGTTTAAACAGGCCTTAACCAGGATTACACCAGGACTAAACCAGGACTAAACTGGTATTGAATATAGACTAAACTAGGTCTGAACCAGGACTAAACAAAGACTAAACCAGATCTAAACCAGACCCAAACCAGGACGAATCCAGGACAAAGCCATGATCCAAACTTCAAAATCAAGCTCCAATCAGAGCAGGACTAACAGGAACAAAACTTAAACTCAGGACTTGCCAGAAGAAGACCATGTACCACCACTGAAACTGGTACCACAGCTTGAGAACCACTGCAGTAGAGTAAAACAGGCTCATATATTCGTAAAGTCTTAAGGACAAAAAACATTTATTTCACTTTTTTTGCTTAAAACACTCCAAATTGGACGTTTTAAAGCTCCACTCAAACGTCTGTAAGATAAATATTCATAATCCGCAGTGCCAGACGTGACAGACTGATAATATAAACATTTCTACAGCTGTTTTTTTAAAGGCACAAACCACCCCCGCTTTTTTTTTTTTTTTTTTCTCCAGGAAATAAATCCGTTAAAAATGAGAAAAAGTGATGCAACGGCTGGCATTGGGGCGAACGAGCTGCAGTTGGGACACAGACAGTGGCCCGAGGGGGGACTCCCTTCACCATGACAGTGTTAGTGCAGAGATTTATCCACACACCGATGGAGCCAAGTGGCACATTTTATGCAAAGGCTGTAAAGGCCAGTGGCATGTCAGACGCCGGGATTTCAGGCTTTGGTCTCTTGTCAAATAAATGCAGTTGCTGTTTTAAAGTGACAGGCGCAGACATGTAGAAAGGACATTGTGTCACGTGCTCAAAATCCTTAATAATAAAGCCTAGAGGTGTAACGGTACATGTGGTATGACATGTTCGGTTTTCTATATCTAAATTTAATGATTTAGAGAATATTTAAGCTCAACGGAACAAAATTTTACACGCAAGTTTCCACACAGACCCAGAAAATGTTGATAAAGAGTTCAGATTTATTATTCAGGTTGCTGAGTGTTCAATGTTTTCAGTTCCTAACAACTTTATAATATCATTTTATTTTTTGACAACATTTGTTATAATAGTGTATTTTTCATAATTTAAGATGATTTATTTAACACAGCCATTCCCAAAGTCAAGACTGTCATGGCCCCCTTAAATTTCTGAAAATCCCTCGCGGACCCCCAACGATAAAACTTCCCTCTATTCAAACTACTCTGCCATGTTTTTTTTTTTTTGTTTTGTTTTTTTTTTTTTTTTATAAAAGCATTACAAAAACACTGATTATTGACTAAAAGTTGTTTTAAAGTAATATTTTAAAACAAGTATACAACTGTAATTAATTTCCAATGTTAATATTTTAATATTTTAATATTTTCATTGACTTTTTATATTTTTGTATGTTTTATTTTTTTTTATGAACCAAAACATCTGAAATAATAATAATAATATAATAATAATAATAATAATAATAATAATAAAAAATTTAAATTGAAATATAGACAGCCTCTGGGGCCCCCCGTAGTACCTTCGCGGACCCCAGGGGGCCCGGACCCCACTTTGGGAACCACTGATTTAACAGATCACCTAAATGGGTTGTCTTTATTTATTTCGTATATAAAACTGCTAATGTTTACTTGGTATCTTTTATAATAAATACACGTTGCAATTTTTTTGTACCAAAAATGTACCAAACTGACCCATCCAAAAAACTGAACTGAACAATGATTTTAGTGTATCGTTACACTCCGAGTAAAGCCTTGAAACCTTAAGTGCTTTTTTAATTAATGGTTCCTATTACAAAATGCTATTATGTGATTGAGCAGCTTTTCTCACAGGCAGATAAAACACTAGAAGCACTGAGACAGCACAGATGTCTGCGAACGCATCGTCCCTTTCTGACATTGGTAAAAATAAATAGCCTAGACTAGGGATATTCTAGTTTAGGGGTAAATGCTAAGTGGACTGAAAATGCACAAAGACATTATATCTCGCAATAACAAATAATCCATTAAGCATTTGTTATACAGTAATCTGGATCTAAACCAAAAAATCCTACAAATTTAACCATTACTTTTTAAGTTAGCACTGCTTTTTGAGTTAGCCAAAAACATAACCACCTTGGCCGAGGAGGAAAGACATTAAAAAATACAATCTCTTGCAAAAAAGAAGCAGATGGTAACTAACCCAAATCCTTTATTTCACAGATTTTTCAGATGGTGATAATATATTTTACCGTTCAATAAGTCTAAAATGTCAAAGCAGTAATTCTCAAACTTTTTACAACCCAGTACGACCTCAGAACAGGAAAAATGCCTAAAGACTAAACCAGGTCTATAGGTCTACACCAGGACTAAACCGGAGCTAAACCAAGGACTACACCAGGACTAAACCGGAGCTAAACCAAGGACTACACCAGGACTAAACCGGAGCTAAACCAAGGACTACACCAGGACTAAACCAGAGCTAAACCAGGACTAAACCAGAGCTAAACCAGAGCTAAACCAGGACTAAACCAGAGCTAAACCAGGACTACACCAGGACTAAACCAGAGCTAAACCAAGGACTACACCAGGACTAAACCAGAGCTAAACCAGGACTAAACCAGAGCTAAACCAGGACTACACCAGGACTAAACCAAAGCTAAACCAGGACTACACCAGGACTAAACCAGAGCTAAACCAAGGACTACACCAGGACTAAACCGGAGCTAAACCAGGACTACACCAGGACTAAACCAGAGCTAAACCAGGACTAAACCAGAGCTAAACCAGGACTACACCAGGACTAAACCAAAGCTAAACCAGGACTACACCAGGACTAAACCAGAGCTAAACCAGGACTAAACCAGAGCTAAACCAGGACTAAACCAAAGCTAAACCAGGACTACACCAGGACTAAACCAAAGCTAAACCAGGACTACACCAGAGCTAAACCAGGACTACACCAGGACTAAACCAGAGCTAAACCAAAGACTACACCATGACTAAACCGGAGCTAAACCAGGACTACACCAGGACTAAACCAGAGCTAAACCAGGACTAAGCCAGAGCTAAACCAAAGACTACACCAGCACTAAACCAGAGCTAAACCAAAGACTACACCAGGACTAAACCAGAGCTAAACCAGGACTAAGCCAGAGCTAAACCAAGACTACACCATGACTAAACCGGAGCTAAACCAGGACTACACCAGGACTAAACCGGAGCTAAACCAGGACTAAACCAGAGCTAAACCAGGACTACACCAGGACTACACCAGGACTAAACCAAGGACTACACCAGGACTAAACCAGAGCTAAACCAAGGACTACACCAGGACTAAACCAGAGCTAAACCAGGACTAAACCAGAGCTAAACCAGGACTAAACCAGAGCTAAACCAGGACTAAATCACAGCTAAACCAGGACTACACCGGGACTAAACCAGAGCTAAACCAGGACTAAGCCAGAGCTAAACCAGGACTAAACCAGTGCTAAACCAAGGACTACACCAGGACTAAACCAGAACTAAACCAGGACTACACCAGGACTAAACCAAAGTTAAACCAGGACTACACCAGGACTAAACCAGAGCTAAACCAGGACTAAACCAGAGCTAAACCAGGACTACACCAGGACTAAACCAAAGCTAAACCAGGACTACACCAGGACTAAACCAGAGCTAAACCAGGACTAAACCAAAGCTAAACCAGGACTACACCAGGACTAAACCAGAGCTAAACCAGGACTAAACCAGAGCTAAACCAGGACTACACCAGGACTAAACCTGAGCTAAACCAAACACTACAAAGACAACGTAACAGTGTCTAAACCAGAACCAAGGCTTTTAAATATCATCTGCTCCTTATTGGCTTGGGGGATCCTGAGGTCTTCACTCTGGACTTAAAAAGCCACAAGGATCTCCGAAAGTCAAGTGAGAGGAAAAAGCCCGGTGTCCTGCTAGAAATTATTCATGATTTCACCTATTTTAAATTCCTTATATAACACAATTTTGCTGTGTTTTCCTACTCTGGTACTTAATGCACACTTCCCATAAAAAATACATCTCTTTTTTTCCTTGCAGCACATTTATTCCTACACCATGTTCAGAGTTGTCATTTCTTATTGTTTTTAGGCATATATTTATCAATAAGGAGCCGTTCAAAAATAGCACTGCAGATTTCATAGCAGCCACAGTGATGGAACAAATCAAGGGCTAACGCTAATGGCCCCAACGTGTTAATTGGGAGCATTCATCTGTGAAAGACTTCGAGTTAGTCTGAGGTCTTGTCTCCTGACTTTGACTCCAAGGACTCCTCCACTCATGATGGAAAAGTTAGTCACTCCACCACCAGCCTCTAATGATTACAGTGACACCGGGCAAATAAACCTGTCCTTCGAGCTTCCTTCAGTGTTATATAATTGAGGTTGTAGCATGTGACTTTTTAAACAATTTGAACGCGTTTCTTTCTCTGGACATTGGCCTTGAGATTAATTATTATGATCTTGTGCGCATTGTTTCATTCTTGGAAGTCAAAATATCAAACATAAATCTTTCCTCCAACAACCAGAAGCAGTCAGTAAACACTTTATGTTTTTGACACAACAATGTTTCAAAAAATAAGCAGCAAATATACGTCATATGACAAAAGTTAACTTGCCTTAGCCATGGTCATTACATAGACTGGTTCCTGTCAATTTGAGATAAATTTTTGATGTGCAAAACCAATAAAAGTAGATAAAACTACCTCTGAGTGCAACTGGATAGGCTTACAACCAATCAGAATTCATGGAGGGCAGTCCAAACAAATGCAGACTTCACTACATCTAAGCTGAAGCAATTTGAAAACTAGCAAGGATTGTTTCTATCACACTCTGGTGAATACACAGTGACCAGACTCAAACCAAGGATCTGCTAGTTCAGTGGTAAATGCTTTACCAATTGAGCCACAAAGCCCTTATATCTCTCAATGGCAAAGAATCTTCAGAATAGGAATGCACATTCGGTTAATTTTCTTTAATCGATTAATTGGTCGTCTTAACACACAATTATCAATTAACCGTTACCAGTTTGACATTAACTATCATTATATTTTACAAAAAAACAGTTCTTTATTCAATTCAAAGTCATAAAGTCAAAGCTACCATAATAAAAATTGGCTTTTTTAAAACTAAGACAAGTTATAGGCTTGTATATTTTTAAATTTACTTTAATGGTACTGTACCTTTACTCTACTGTATGGTATAACGATTGTTAGTATTTCTTTCAACCGATTATGGCCATGATGCTGATTAATCTTTTAACCGATTAACCACGACCAGCCCTACTACCAAAAGTAATCATCTGTTCTTTTAATTAATGGCAGGAGTTACTATCTTTGACCTTATCTCGCAATGGTACAGAATGTAACGTTGGTTTGAAAGGAAAAGGTTCCAAACCCTCTTCTCTTTGAAAGTAAATGGGTCTAGCCGTATAGACAACTTTCCGACTTTCATCCCTATTAATGTAAATAACTTGTATTGAAAATCTGTTAACGTATTGTAGAAGTAGGTTAGCTTTATCAAATGACCATTATGCCCTTTACCATTTTAGCCAAAAAAACAATAACAAATCTACGGATCACCTTCAGTCTTGGAGCAGGTCACACACCGGACTCAGGAAAATGTCAACGCACATCCCTCCTCACCACCGGCAAGTGACCCCCGTGATGCAACAACGACCTGCAGGTTTTGTCTTTGAGCCCTTTTCAATGTGAACCTCCCTAAATAGTAGCACGGCAATAAGTTGATGAAAACCAGGCCAACCCGCTCCCGACATTTCTAGCCTCGAGGGAAAGCGACGAGAAAATGTCACCGAGGCGCTTCAAACAACAACAAAAAGCTCTCGGAGGCATGTTGTCACCGAGTCGGCCATGACACTTCTCCTACGACTTTATCAACCTGAAAATAGCTCATTCAAGTCGAACACAGAGCCGGTATGAATAAATCACAATCATATTTAAATATTCATTGTGGAATAAGAGAGCGGGAGCGGAAATACTGCTTCCTCGCTTCACACATCAGAAGAAAAAAAAAAAAAAAAAAAAAAACAGCACGCCTTGAGGAAGTGAATATATCAAATAGTGGCTTGAAGGTAGTCATCAAACATACAGTGGGAGCGGTGTAAGGCGGAGATAGTGGTCATGCTTCGGGGCTGAGAGAGTGAATGAGCGAGAGATACGGACGTGTAGCTTGTTAATTCAATTATATTGCGCCGTATGTCGATGCATTAATAGGGATTGAATTTGCCGGTAGATGTGAGGGCAGGCTCGCCGTATGCTTAGTGATACGGTAAATAGAAAAAAGAAGAGGTTATCGTTCACCCTCAGTGTAGTTTATCCATTAAATCTTTCTTTTTTTTTTTTTTTTTTTTTTGCATTATAAATACTTAAAGGGGCTATATTGTGCTTTTATTTATATTTTTAATCCAGCCTTTGTCACCTCTTGAACAGCACTGCACATTTTACAACCTTTAAAAATATTATATGACAAAAAAAAGCTTTGATAACTTTACTACTGCCATAAAGAAACAGGTGAAGTGGCTCTTTCTGGAGTATCCCCTGACTCATGTCCTTTAAATAAACTCCGGTGTGACTTTCTGGCGTTCTGTACACTCCTTGCTCACAGACTAATCTTACTGAATTGGAAAAAAACAACGTCCCCTCCGTTTCACTCGCAGTGGTTTAAAGATATTGAGTTTTTTATGAAAATTGAAAAGATTAGGCTCACCCTTTATGGTAGAACAACCAGGTTTTATGAAATTTAGCAACCTTTTCTGAAATATGCTGAAGAAAAACTGGCGATGGTATGGTTTATTTATTATGTTTATTTCTTTTTATCTCTTAAGACTCAATGTATTTATCTGTCTGTATTTGTTTTGTTTTGATTTTTTTTTTGCTTTATTATTATTTTTTATCTCTTTTCTTTTAGAGGGAGATTTTTTTTGTATTATGTGGTTCATACATGCTTTACAATGCTTTTGTACTGTTGTTTAATATATAAAAACCTTCACAAATAAAGTTTTAAAAAACAAAACAAACAAAAAAAAAACAGGTGAACTGACCAGCTATTTTGAACAGAAACATAGAAAAAGAGCACTTCACTTCCTTAACTTTTTCATATGATGCTATTTTACTACAAAACGACAAATACCTGTGAGGAATCTGTACATTTTTTGGGATAACTGGAGACTGGATGTAGAGGGGCTTAGTTGATTGGGCAGTGCTTCCTGGAGTGGGCAGGGGTTCGTGGAGCCGAGCATTTTGAGGCCTCAGAAACTCCGCACCAGAGAATACAGGATTACTCAAACAGGCGTGAATGAGGTAAAACAATCCATGATGTAGTCCTCTTTTTTGCTGTGGTCTGATGTGAGCTTTTTCTGTTCTGCTTTCTCTTTTTTTTTTCTTCCTTCTCAGCGTTCCTTCTGATGTTGTATTTTTTTTGTGTTGCACCTTCTCCCCGTCTTCCTGATGTTTGTTTTGTCGCATGGTTTGCATGGTATTTTCATATTTTTTGTCCTTTTCAATGTTATCTTAAGCGTGTACCAGAAGCCGTTGCAGTTTTGTGTGTGGTTTTATTACAATGTCTGTTATGGTGTCAAGGCAAAAACCAACATCTCCTTAATCTTTTTTCTGTATACAAAGAAAGAGAATAATAATGAATACAACATAGAATGAATGTTCCCTTCATTTCAGTGCTAGATCTGTACAATAAGCCTCTTCACTCTGCTTTGTTACTTGCTTCTACTGCAAACATATGAATACATAGGTACACACAATAAAATATGAGAGGAAAAGCTGTCAAAGACTAAAACTGAACCTAAATCTGGACTAACCCAGGACTATGCTGAGGGATAAAACAGGAATTAACAGAAAAATGCAACCCTAAAGAAGGACAAAACAGGGACTAAATTTGAACGATACCAGAACTAAACCTAGAAAAAACATGTCTAAAACCAGAACTAAAGCAAATCTAAAATCAGAACTAAACTAGATCTAAAACCAGAACTAAACCAGATCTAAACAAGAAATAAACCAGGAAATCACATGTCCAAAACCAGAACTAAATCAGGTCTAACCCAGAACTAAACCAGGAAAACACATGTCCAAAACCAGAACTAAACCAGGTCTAAAACTAGAACTAAACCAGGAAAAAAAATGGTCTAAAACCAGAACTAAACTAGATCTAAAACCAGAACTAAACCAGGAAAACACATGTCTAAAAGCAGAACTAAACCAGGTCTAGTGCAGAACTAAACCAGGACAACACATGTCCAAAACCAGAACTAAACCAGGTCTAACCCAGAACTAAACCAGGAAAACACGTGTCCAAAACCAGAACTAAACCAGGTCTAAAACTAGAACTAAACCAGGAAAAAAAACTGGTCTAAAACCAGAACTAAACTAGATCTAAAACCAGAACTAAACCAGGAAAACACATGTCTAAAAGCAGAACTAAACCAGGTCTTACCCTTAAAATAAACCAGGGAAAAAAATGGTCTAAAAGCAGAACTAAACCAGGAAAACACGTCTAAAAGCAGAACTAAACCCGGTCTAAAAAAACAGAACTAAACTAAGAAAAAACATGTCTCAAACCAGAACTAAACCAGATCTAAAAGCAGAACTAAACCAGATCTAACCCAGGAAGACACCAGCTCTAAAACAGGTCAAACCAGGGCTAAACTAAGACTAAACAAGGTCTAAACCAGGGCTAAGCCGGGTCCTGAGAGGTACATGAGACCAAAAAGGTTGGGAACCACTGCCCTACACCACAAAAGCATAGCAGCATGAGAAGAGCCATGTGGGGTGGTCCTATGAGGAGTCAGACAGAAAATAATAGTACACTGAATTAGCCTTTCTTATTCCCATACTTTCCCATCTCTTTCTTCAGCCGTCCAAATTTTTTGCATCATTGTGGTCCTTTGTAGCATAATTGTCGCAGCAAGTATTTGAACCGGGAGAACGGGAATCCTGAGGAGCTTTTGTCACTGAATTCGTCGTAGTGTTTGTTAAAGAAAAGCAGGCTACAATCAAAATAGTTCTCGACACGCTGTGGCAAATGAGAGGCCTGGCACGCGCAGCAAGAAAAAGAAACCCTAATGGCATTGAAGTACTCAGCAGGAAAAGGCAGAGGCAGAGAGCAGGAAGCGGCGGACCATGTGAATGTGTAAGCTACTGTACGCCGCAATGGCAAGGTCTTGGTGAGGCACAGCCTGGTCCGATGCCAAGCAGAGGAGGACGGAGTGTGTTAATAAAGTGTGTGATTAATTTGCACTTGCTGTCATTTTCCCAGGGTTTTCCCCATTCACTGATTCAACAGAGTGGGCTTGAAGAGAGGTTTAATTACTCAGCACTTGGCGCACCAGGAGGAGCCCATCGCTGGTCCATGGATAGATCGTATAGAAAAACTTCACCGGGGATGCTTTCGGGAAGTCAAATGAATGCAAAGAGTATGTTTATATAAGGTTGTGCTGAGTGAGTAGGTTTAAATGCAGAAGTTTGCACAAGTATGTAAGCAAAGCACACTGTAATACAAAAAAATATGTTGCAAAAACGCAAGGCAACAGGATCACTTAAGATTTTTGAGTTTTAGCGGCAACTAAAAAGCTCAAGTTTTCACCAAATAAAATGTTTTTGTTCAAGTTTTGCTCACTATCATTATTTTTTAACCTATCTTACAGCAAACGGACTATCCATTGTTTAGAAAAAGTATTATTTAATATACTAACAAAACAATTTGACAATTTTTCAAAAGCCTTCTACTTTTAAAAAAAACAGGTCCAGATGACTTGTTTTTAACTTTTTGTCGCAATGACACTGCGTAGGATATTGAATTACTGACAAAATAGCAGGGAGTAAGCTATTATCAATTCAAACACTGGAGTTTTTTGTCTTTTTTTTACACAGCCAGGTTTTTTTAGGAGTTTTTCCTTACCAAGAAGAAGGGTCCTGGATGTCCTGGGTCTGTTTAGTTTAGTGTAGTTATTGTTTGTTTGATCATGTGTTAAGTCTGATTGTGTGCTTATGTTTGATCAACTGTTTGTGAAGCTCTTTGAGGCGACAGTTGTTGTGATACTGGGCTATGTAAATAAAATTTGTTGTAGTCAAAACTGCACTTTTGGAAACAACACAAGACCAAAACTTTAATAGGCATATGATCAGGTCAAGACAATAGCAAATGCATGATACGCCGCTAAAGATACCTCAAGATGGTTCAAAGAAAAGTAATAACTCAAGGCTGGCACGACTCTTGGGGTTCACTGGTACTTGCTAAAAAAAAGCCATTTCTATAAAGAAGGATGAGATAACAAGTTTACTATACATTTGCATCAATTGTGCAGTCAACAAACTACATAGTAAGATTCAAAGCTGTGTAGGTCCAAGCCAAAACGAAGGTCTTCAAATGTTGGAGAATTGTTGTCAAATATAGATTTTTATTAGGCTATTATATGCTGTGCTATACTGAATTATTATGTAGTGTAAGTACCATATAGCCACTTTACATAATATTGTATAGAGAAGCTAGGTTCAGTTAAATCTTAAAAGAAAAACTCACAAAAAAACTGATAAATCTACACTCTTTGTTTCAAAAATATCATCTAACCTTACTCAGAAGTAAATGTTAAACCCTATGCATCAAACTGTGCTCTAAGGCAACACCAATAAAAAGAAAAGAAGTAGGGAGTAAGCAAGAAGCCGGTTCCCTCCACACATTTACATTCATGCGGATACCTCAGCAGCGCCGACAGTCATCTCCCGCACTCAGGGGTATTCTCGCTAAAGTAAAGACGAGAGGGCTGTTTGCTTACATGTTTATGAGAGTGTCCGCGCATTTTTCCATTATGGGATTATGGGACATGCACATGTGTTTATAGACTCGCTTGGGTTTTCATAAGGGACCAAATCAAACATCCTTCATTTAAGTGAAGGTGAGGATCGACTGGAGGCGCGTTGGTTATATATGTTATTGTGAGAGAAAAGTGCTTGTTTTTACGTATTTTTAGCGAATGGCAGGCGAAGTATCGGACCAAGGGATCACAGTCTGAAGAGGAGACATATGCAGAAGTGAGTGTTGGCTTCATAAATCCTTGCTTTTGTTAGCCCCATTCACTTTGCTTTGAGGGATATTCTTAGACATTTGTGCATACTAACTTTAAGCACATAGCTATGAATCTGCAGTATTTCAAGGCCAGTGCAGTGCAGTATCACTGCTGGCACACACAAGCCTTCAACATTCATAAAAACATAGCAATTTCCACTTTCAGTAGACAATGCCTGTGCTGAAGTAGACTCTCTCAACTGGACTTTCTGCATTATTGATTCAATGTTGACAAGCCAGCTGCTTCAAACGTTGGTAGCTCTCACTGTACACGCACATAGATTCAGACTAGCATTATTAATAACAGTATTACTATTAACATCACTAGCTTCACGTCTAATTCCCAATGCTTTGAGTTTCCTGGCTTATTATTTCAGCCTGATGAAGGTCAGATGGAAACAAGATGAAATGCTGCTAAATAAATACATGTATGACAAGTTTTTGAGCTTTTATCCATGTTATAAAGTTGTTTGCACCTCAAAGACATACCTGCAGTAGTTTTTTGTTTCATTCACACTTGCTTGAATAATCCTGTATACTGAGCGCATCCTCTTCTAACGATCCGGAAACTCTGAGTCTCACAGCTCTACGTAGACTCGTGAAACCAGGAAGTGCTCCTCCGCATTTCTGAAGCTCATACACTGTCACCGGACTCATTCTGATCATTGCAGTGCTTAAATTGCTGTCACTACAAAGCAGTCAGCTCATTTATCTACCTGTTAGCATCATGTTGCTAATAGCTGTGCTAAACAGCCATCTTATGCGCTGTACATTCCCCACTGTTGTCAGAAGGGGGCGACAGACACATAATCCACGCATTCTCTGCAAAGTCAAAGAAACCGTTCCCCAAAAGAAGACATTTTCCATACATATACATTATTTTAAGTCAAAAAATGTGAAATACTAATGCAAATGTGTCCAAAATTATTTTAAAAAGCATAACGTAGGACTTTTAATACAGTGGCTTTTCATTTCCAAAGTTTGTTAATCCTTTCCATCTCTACAGCCAACTTTCACGTCTTCACAGTATCATTGCAAGCTCATGTAAGTTTCTTTACTATTCTCCAACTGTCTTGTGTTTTCACAACACTTTCAATAATGCTGTTAGCATCATTAGCTAACGTGTACTGCCACTATTTTTGGGTACATAACAACTTTCTACACAAGTTTTTCTTTTTTTTCCACAGGTTTAAAATGTGTGGAGAGGCAGTACAAAATTTTTATTAGGATCAAAAGCTACAGGTAGTATCATGCTTTGAGCTTTTTGAATTATGCCTTTTTCCAAATATGGCAATAATTTCCATCTTTACCATTTTACTTCTATTGCTCCATTGTACTATTGCTCATTCACCTAGGTTTCTTCAGTCTTTTGATCGAGCGTTATTCTCCAACTGTCTTGTGTTTTTTCTACATGTCTGTGCATCACTTCATTGTGCATCTCTGCGTGAGCCAACACTTTGCCTCTCGAAAAATCTCCTGCCCATTGAAACCGCGGTGTGTTTAAGCTCGCGTTGAGAGGTAAGCAACCTTAGCCGGCGTGCATCTGAGCGTACGGCGGCTCCCTAACAGTCTGCCCGGCGATGTGTGACAGGCAAGGAGTCAAGGAGAGAGTGAATCAAAACCCATGCATTTCTCGTGTGCGGATAAGCAGCTTAGGCAAGGAGCGCATTCTTTTCCAAGTAAATCTCATTAATTTTAATTAGCCGTATATTTAGCCCGTACACCTGGATTGCCTGTAATTCCATTTGTGTTTACAGCGACTGGGCCAGCGCAGGTGAATTGACTAAAGGTAGTGATTAGACTGCAACCACTTATTTGCATAATGTGTTGTTTTTAAAAGTGTTGCAGGCCTTTGGAGGATACCACAGCCAAAATATGCTTTCCCCTTCATTTTCTACATTGCATACTTTACATTTCCAGTTTAAATAACACAACTGGATAATAGGCTTCTTGACAGATTATTGCTGGATCCATACATTTTAATGGGCCAGGGGCAGACTGACGAAGAAGTGGCAGCCATATTGCGCCAACGGCCTCTCTGACCACCACCAAAAATACACATAATCACACAAACATTCACAGTGACACCACAGACTCTGGAGGCAAGGTGGGTGAAGTGTCCGGTCTTGGTCTCGTCTTGGTCTAAGCTGCAGTTTTACTCGGTGTTGGTCTTGGTCTCGATTCCAGTTTTACTCTCAGTTCTTGTCTCAGTCTTGGATGTGGCAGTCTAAGAAATTTTATTTACCAAAAATTAAAAGAAAATGCTATTCTTCATTATTTTGGAGTAATTAGTTTTCGGCCTCAGAAGAACCAGGAAATAATCTGTCTCTGTTTGTTTGTGGAGTCTGTTAGATTATTAGATCATTAAAATAATCACTTATGCATTTAAAACACTTTTTCTTTTTTACTTTTCCCCTTTATTTAGAGTTATTTCACATGGTTTGGTCTCAACCTGGTCTCGGTTTGTCTTCGTCTTCGTCTCGGTCTCAACTCGGTGTCAAACCCTGAAAGTCTCGGTTCATCTCTTCCCGTTAGGAGACACAGGTACTGGATTCAGTTCAATTCAATTTTATTTATAGCCCAGTATCACAACAAAAGTCGCTTTAAATGGCTTTACAACAGTTAAACAGTTAATCAAACACTGGGGTGTAACGATACGTTTTTGTAACGATACGTTTTTGCAACGATACGATATGTACCGATTAGAAGTGTTTCGATATAATTCAAGAATGATATTGGCTAATTTGGAACGATACGATTCAATACGATTCAACACCTTTGTATCGATAATCAATACAGCAACTTTTTGCTAAAAATCATAAAAGTTTACTCTCAAATGTAGCACCGCAGCTGGGGTTGATTATGTCCAGCAGACAGAGAGTGAAGAAAAGTTTAATATAACATTTTATTTAATTAAAAACACAAAATTTATCTTCAAAAAGCCATATCTGGTTTTATTTTAACATACAAATTTCTAATTTCGATATTTCCAATATTATGGATCGATACTTCATGTGTATCAATATTCACTTCCTAGAAAATGATATGATTCAATACAAGGTCATGTGAATCGATGTAGTTGTATCATAGGAAAAAAAATCAGTTGCTGTATCATTACAGCCCTATCAAACATACAATCAGACATAACACACAATCAAACATAAACAATAACTACACAAAACTAAACAGACCCAGGACATCCCCTGTGCTTAGACCGTCCTTCTCAGTAAGGAAAAAGGAAAAGCTCCTAAAAAACCCAACTGTGGGGGGAAAAAACAAGAAACCTTAAGAAGACCATAATGAAGGAGAGACCCTCTCCCAGGACGTACAGGCTATAAATGTGTATATGACTGTTAAATATTAGCTCATTCAGGTCTGTAACTATTCCAGTAACTTTGGGCCTTAGGCGGGGTACACCCATTCACTCTCATGTTCATTCTCACCAATTCACACACATGCATGTCTTTGGACGGCGGAAGAAAACCGGAGACAACCCACAGTAACATGCAGAGTCCACTCAGAGAGATTGTGTGGGACGGCCCGAGGACTGATCCCACGACCAGTCTTTCTGTGAGGCAAGAGCACTAATCGCTTTGCGTGTTTAAGATGACTGTGCATTTGTAAGGACTGTTCGTGCACCGCGGTACTTATGTCCTGTGGATTACGTGGCATCTTTAAGCAGGTCACCGAGTGCGTTGCTTCGTCATCGAACAGGTGTGGCCTCGCCTTTACTTAAAACCAATCTGTTTCCAATTTGGTATCGATGACAAGTCTTGAAGGGGTATTTTCAGACGAGGGCGGCCCGGTGTAACACGTCTGTACCGCTCCTCGCAAGACAAAGGCGGCAAATAAGCATCTCTAATCTCCCCTGCTGAATGAATCGGAAACAAAGAGAGGAGGAACGCAGACAGAGAGGCTTGGACACACATGGGATAAGCTGATTACCCAGAAGAAAAAAAAGAAGAAGAAGAAGAAGAGAGGAGGGAGGGGAGCAGTTCACGTGAACCAGACAAATCCATACAGTAAGGCCAGCAAGGGGAAAAAAAGAAGCATGCTAATGGAGAGGTGAATGAAGCATGGAGGGAATGAAAGAAAACAGCCACAGGACAAAGAAAAACATATATGAGAGGAAATAGGTTTGAGGTGTGTTAAAATGAAAAGGACTGCAGGACAGAGTGTAATAATATGCTGTTTTGAATATCGCAATAAAGATATGCCTTGCAATATTTGATAGCTCCATGTGATATAGAAATTCAAGGCTTGGGACGCGCTCATCAAAGCTATAGCTTGAGGACAGACCAAGGCCACTTAGCCCAGTGGTAAAGAAACTCTGACCTGACCTGGACTACAACTGTGGATTTTCTAGTTCAGGGGTTAATGCTCTATCCATTGATCCAAAGCCACAAAGTAAAGTAGTCCACTAAAACTCATTGTTTTTAATTTCTTGTTTCCTTTGTAGAGGAAGTTAGTAACTATGGCCCTAGCTTGCAATGCATAACCTTTAAAATTGTTCTTTTTTGTTGTTGTTATAATAAAGAAAACTGGGACACCACACTCATTTCTCTAAACTTAATGTACTTGTATCTCAATAAAAAAGATTATTATACAAAACAATTGTTCTGGATCTGCAACAAAAACAAATTATTTCATCCTTGACCCATTACTGACCTTTCCAATTCCAACTATTACTCTTTTGTTATTTTGCTACAGAAAAACCAAAAAACCAAGGCTGGCAAAAGCATAACCCTCTGTACGAGATAAACATGACTAAGCAGAGCAAAATGTTGGTCTATGCAGGTCTAAACTAGGACTAAATAAGGTAATTTCAATGGGCACGTTGAATTATCTAAATGTTGTCCCACTACAACTGTGTTACCACGTCCCGCTGAGTATTTCCATCTTTTTTTATCAATAATATTTTGAAAACCGTTCATATTGGTACATTTTATTGTCTGAGCACCTGCTATTTCAGCTGATTACACCAGCAGAAAGCATCGCCGACTTATATATTCAGTTTTTATCTTGTATTTTGCGAGTTTAACGTCCTTCATTTTCTCTCCGATTTGATCTCCTCGACACTTTGTTAGGCACTCGGCTTTCAAAACGGCTGTGCTCATTGTTTGAATACTTTTATTATACTTAGGTGAAAATATCATTTTCAAGCTACAATGGGAATCATTTGGCTTTTATGTGAAGTGCTCTAGTCCCTCTTGTTTTCATCTCGAGCGAAGACATTGAAGAGTGCGGCGCGGATAAGCGGCATAAAAATAAGTGGCTTTATTGTGCGGCCCACGAGAGATCAGTTGCACTTTTTACTACAGCTCACTAATGGCTCAATATAAAGAGGTCATAATAAAGGGGCCATATTCTGGTAATTATGGCTATTGTGAAGCTGTTGAGATGCTTCCAAATAAAAGAGAAGGGCTGATATTGAAATGAAAAGTGACAAAGTAACCCCAGTTTTATCATACACAACAGACAAGTCATAGGTCAGAGGTACGAGAACTGATTCCTGGCATAGGAATTGTCTACGCTTATGCATTTTAAAGCAGTACCTGGACCTTAAAATAATGTTTTGAAAAGTATTTTAGTGGTACATCAAGTTTTACAGGGTGTTACAGAAGAATCCTCAGAGTTCCTTGGACTGAAAGAAGGGCGAGCAGCTGGAGAAGAACTGGGAGCGGACTGAAGCTCAGGCAGGGCATAAAGATGAGGAAACTAAACTCCTTCGGGCTTAAAATGCAACAGGAGAGGCTTGAGAAAACCATCATCTTACGGAAGGAAAATGGGAAAAGAGGTCAACTGGACTGAGCCTAACAGAAGCAGTCCGGAAAGCACGAAACAGAGAGATTTGGCGCCAAGTCGTGGAGACCAAAGCATCACAAAGCAACTACTGACAAGAGAAACAGATACATCAACTCTTAACGGGACGGCTCCTGCCCCAATTCATGAACGCTTCTCATTATCATCTCCACTCATGGGAAGATGGTAGGTTCCAATCAGCAAGTCTACTTTAATGCTTTTTAATGCCATTTTTATTGCCACTTTTAACATTTTTAAAACCAACAAATATACAATCATGGCAGCCTAAAGTGTCAAAATTTCTTTGCAAGTACTATAAAATGCTGTTTATAAAGCACCAATAATGTTCAAAGTCAAATATCTGATGTTTGGGTGATATGGTCCTGCTGGAAACAAACTCGTTCAGCCCATCATCCTAATGTAGGCTACAAAAATGGTAAATTATGATTTATATATACCTTTTTATGTTCAAATGTAATGCTTTTTAATGTCATTTAAAGCCTTAATTTTTACAAAATCAATTTAATGACTTTAATGCTTATTTAATGCCCCACGGGAACACTTGTATGAGCTGCTAGTAAAACGAGAGCATAATGCTAATACAAAAACACAGCTGTTCTTTTTGACATTTCTTTAGTTCATATCTGAAAACTAAAAGTACAAACTATGACATACTTTCCCTTTGGTATAAAGGCCTCATGGCTCAGTGGATTTACCTCTGAACTAAAAGGCCTAGGAACTATATCTTTACCACTGTAAGACAGGGCCAAAACCTTGATGGAGGTCTGTGAGTCTTTCTAGTTTCAGAAAGATGTGTGGCACTTGTTTAACACCGCTGAGCTCTCTTGGACACCACTTTTTGGATACACAAGCCTCTTTAGGGACTACCTAAATCAAACTGTGCCATACCGACAGGATCTGTACCATATCTCAGTGGAAACTCAACACGAAGGTCTTTGAAAAGATAAAATCAGTGACCTACAACTGCGCTCCAACTGCATCTTGATAGAAACCCAGCCCACTCTTTTATGCAAAGAGTGCAGAAATATCCGCTCCTAAATCGGCCATCCACTTCTCCAAAGACACCACGCACTCCCATATAACATCACTACTATCACTCCTCCATAACGCTCAGAGCAAAGTGCAGCAGGAAAAACCCCGGTGTCATCATTTCTGCAGCCTCGTCCAAGTCGACCTTTTTTAGATGAAAAGTAAATCCGTCCTGCGCAGTATCTGTCTACTTTGTATAATGACCCTATATACGCACATCACACTTCTTGTTCTTGTTGACGACGCAAACTGCGGGCCCTCACTTCTCCCACTTCGCGCGTTTGATCCAATTAGGAAGAGGCAATAAACTTGTATTAAATGCCAGGTAGTACATTAAGGCAAAGGCCATTTATAAAACACAGGCTTCTAGTTTAGTAGCCGTGATGAATGTAACGGCTATAAGCGCTCCGGCATTTTTGATAGCAGAGCGTGAGGAGAAAATGGAAATAAATTCAAGTGAGGAGGCAGCAGTGCAGACAGTTACTCAGTTCACAAAGACATGTTGATTTATCATGCATTATTCTGCACTATATTGGGAGACGTTCTTATACTGGGGTGAGCTGTTGCAGGAGATGTAAAGTTCAGCAAATCAAATGCATATATGTAACACTTCAGCTTAGCTCGGATACAGCGGATATCAAAGATTCAGAGGCAGATCTACATAGAAGATCTCGCAGTAGCTTGGTAGGTAAATCTGTTTGTGCTGTGTCATTGTGTCCTTGGGCAAAACACTTCATCCACCTTTAAGGCTGGGCACCGTTAAATGATACCTTTGTGGTATGAAAAGAAAAGTTACGATACTACTGACATGGGGGGGAAAAGAAATTCAATATCACGTTTCAATACCTAGTGGGACCTTTAATGTTCCTTTGCATGTATAAATCAAATAAATAACAGGATATATCATACAAACTACTGGTTTTAAATTACAGCTAAGAATTTTGGTCCAAAAAATGAACTTTTACTCAATATTATTGAGTTTTATGATTGTATGATTGAAGATGAATTAGCTCACCATAGGTATCAGAAAAAGTATCGGTCAGGAACCGGTATCAAAAATCAGGTATCGTTTAAATACTGATATCAAAAAAATCTGAACAGTGCCCAGCCCTACTCACCTGTTACCTGTATGAATGTGTGAGTGTTTATGTTTGGTAGTGTGTGTGTGTAGTTAATCGATTAATGGGAATTATGGCCATAATTGATTGAAGGAAACACTAACAATTAAAGGTTATACTGCTCAGTAGAGTAAAGGTAAAGTACCACTGGAGAGTTAGGGCAAATCAAACATATAAGTAAGCTAAAATATACAAGCCTATAACTTGTCTTTAGTTTAAAAAAATACACTTTTTTATTATTGTTATTATTTATTATAGCTATTTTTTAAAAACATACTGATAGGCGATGTTAAGCCGGTGGTTAACGGTTAATCAAAAATTGTTAAGACTACAATCAATCGATTAAAAAAAAATTAACCAAATGTGCATCCCTATTGGTGGTGGGCAGAGAGGCCATAGGTGCAAAAAGGCAGCCACATCTCTGTTAGTTTGCCTCAGGGCAGTTGTTGCCACAGAAGCTCAGTTCAGTTCATTATTATCTATATAGCCCAGTATCACAACAAAGGTCACCTCGAAGGGCTTCACAAACAGTTCATCAAACATGAACACACAATCAGACAATTAGACATGAACAATAACTACAAGAAACTAAACCGCCCCAGGACGTCCCCTGTCCTTAGACCCTCCTTCTAGGTAAGGAAAAACTCCTAAAAAAAAAACACAGCTGTGGCGAAAAGAAAAAGTAGTTCACCACCACAAGTCTGAATAAGGAGAGAATGGATAATGACCTAATTGTAAAGCAACCTTGAATCACTAGAACAGCGCTGTAAAAGAGCGAGGCTATATTATTATTATTATTATTATTATTATTATTACGGTGGGCACAGAGTGGAACAGCAATAGCAGAGATAGAAAAAAGCCTGTATTGTGTTGCATTGATACAAACGTCCCAACTAATAATCAGACATATGCTGGACAAGGTGAAGAAGAGATATTTTCTTTTATTGAGCTGAAGGTAACTGTTACAAAGACATTATGTACAACAACAAACGAAAGCCTCCAACAATACTGAGACATAACATTTTAGTTTTAGCGGTTGGGCTCATGACCTCAGTTCAAAGAAGCTTTATAACATCTGTGTTTGCACGTTAGCTAACTTTAATTAACCTACATCATGTTTGAAAAGCACCAAGGTAACCAAGTGCTTTAAATCTGTCATTATGCACCTCGCCAAAGTTAATCTTGGATAATTTTCAAGACCCATTCCTCTAGAACTACCATGGGAAATTAATCAGTGGGAACAACCATGCAAAACATAACATAAATATACTCTTTAGCAGCTGTTTTAGCTCATTTTTACATCATGTTTTCAGGAACTCAGGAAAACGAGCTCCAGCCAATAAAAAATAAAAATAAATAAATAAACAATGCCACATATCCTCAGTAGGCTAACAGCGTCATTCTGTGGTCAAGTCTTTGGTCTTAGATCCCCACATAATTAAATCAATAGCTACCTCTTGCTAAAATAGTCCAATTTCTACAAATGCACTCTGTCAGCCGTCACAACTATGTGAACAAACTGTCCCTAAAACATTTCTCACTTTACTGCTCGATAAACACTCATTCATTCAGCAGCATTACTCCCATCATGGTTCAATGTGAAAGCCATTGACAGCTCAGCTCTGTGCCAAAGCAGAGCACACTCAAGGTCCCCTCTCGCTCCCATCACTGTGGCATTACTCAGCACTAAAGGTGAGGCTTTCCTGGCGGGAAAAACACTCATCTGTTTAGACGATAACACGGCGAATCATATCATCTAGCACTACTATTTTACACATTTACAGACAGATTTTTGTCTCAGTGAATGTTTTGATAATGCTGCCGGGTTATGGAGTATAAAGTGAGTGCACAGTATTGACTAGACCTGAAGAATTCGTTCAAATATAAGGCAAGTCTTGTGGCATATTACACAAATGGAAGTCAGTTCAGTTGTGATGACTTTTAGTCTTTCGTTGAGTAGTTTGGTTGAGATAACATTGCACACATTTACTATGACACAAGCTTAAGTTAAATACCTAAAGCCACATTACAGAGCACAGAGAGCAATGGGAGTAATCGGATGTGAAGTTATCGGGGTAGGCTTGACAGAACTGCGGCAAATGTGAGAATGTATACAGTACTTATAACTATGCAGCTATACCTTTAACACAGAGGTGCAGCAGTAGCTCAGTAGGTAGAGCTGGTATCTCCATCAGCCGGGGCAGCTGTGGTTACTGAACATCATAACATCTCCAGAAAATGACATCAAGTGCAAACAAGCTAACGCCAATAACATCAAAGCAACAACCAAATGCCAAATGCTTCTGTTGGTCGATAGCGTTGAGATACAAACCCCAACCTGCCATGAAGTGATGAATAATGGACTAATGTAAAGTGCTTTGAGTGTCCAGAAAAGCGCTATATAAATCCAATCCATTATTATCGTTACAGAAAGGCAGTGCACATAATAAAAAGAGACAGTGACTTGCTTTTTCCATTCAGTATATTGTTTAGATGCTCTATATAGACTCTTCCAAGAGTGGCGTATTTAGAAAAGTTGAACACACAGCTTGGTACCGAGATTAATGTTCTATCTTTTTCATTTCTATAAGGGAGCAAAATAACAATATGAATTTACACATTTTTCAAGCAGGAATGAATGTTTGTTGTTTAAATGTTTATTTAAAATGACTCTGAATTATTCAGATCTGATTGTTAGGTCCATTTGCTAACGTTAACTTATTAAAGTAAGATTTGTGGTGACTGATGAATTAAATCTGAGCATACACTGTCAAACTGTTGTGGTTCGCCACACTTCTGTAACTACTAGTCTTACGTAACACTGAAATTAAGAAATGTCAATAACTTATTGTTTAGCTTATATGTTAATTATAGACGCTAATTGCAATGTTTCTAATCCAACTCTGATATTACTCACATGAGGTCGAGTGGTTGTTAGTTGCCAAAACTATGTTGATTTTACATAATTTGTGATGTTTGGTGGCTAACATTAAATCCTTCATTAAAAATGTATTATTGCCATTTAACTTCTGGTACCAGACTTTAGAACAGAGCCGTTCTGTTTACAAACAGTAAAAGGGTCTGTAATACTATTTAAAGGTTAATTTGAAGATGTCTATGTTGAGGCACCTATAAACTGACACTTGAAGTCTGTAATTTTGTCCAGATGCTTTTGATGTTAAATGCTTGTTATCTCCTTCATCTTAAGCTCAGCCATTCTGAAGAGTAGCCTCTTATACCGAGTGTGCATGATGCAATGCAAAATATCACATTGTGAGGAGGTAATTTAATCATGATTTGACCCAAATCAGATCAGGACTGCTCCCTGAGACACAGAGGAATATATCAGAGTCCATCATGTGAATGGACAGTGAACGTCTCAGCAGAAACCAGCCCTGGGACCTCTCCCTCGAACGATGCACAGGTGAATTAAACTGGCTTTACGCTTGTGGTATCAGCGATAAGGTCCCCCCACAGACCTCTCCCTTTCCCTGTCCCGAAGTGATGGCCTCATCAAAACGAGGCAATAAATAACACAAGGCCCTGCTCTTTCATTGGAGGAGCCACGGTGCTTAGAGGAAAGGAAACCCTTAGCACTCAAAGCTCGATCAATACTAACGCTACAGGCTCTCTTAGCATTTCCTGTCCCATCACAACACTTTCCCTGCCTCCACAAAAAAACAAGGTTCGCTCTCGAGCAGCCATCTGTCATTCAGCACATTCAGAACAGAAATTATGGTTTACAAATTAAAAATGTGTGTCCACTCTAAATTTGAGTAGAACACATTGACAATGGCGTTCATTCACACAAAATGTTGCATGTTTACAGCTTACTAGGAAATAGTTGGACATAGCTGGACAGTGGCACAGAGTAACACATGTAAACAAATGGCGACAACATGAACACCGTGGGTTACTGCCATACTCACTCAATTTTTACACCAGATAAGACATGTTTTGGGTCACTCTGTCACTAGCTTAACTTATTTTGGTTTCGCATAACAAAACTATTTTTAAAACGCTAGTCTACCATAGCTTGTGATCTGCGTAAATTGGAATCTTTTAGCTTATTAGCGTTTCGCACTACAACGGTAAAAAGTTCAGATTAAATGTTATCCGTCTTTTCTCTTCTTAGCAATCACACAAATGGAACATTAGTCAAAGTTGAGCCAGAGATCCAGTAGTTCAACTAAGCTAAAGCATTGTCCAAAAAAGCTCTGCATGTAAGCGTACTATACTCGCGTACTTCCCTTCCCCCCCATGTCAAAACACAAACCTCTTCGGAAAGCCCTTGGTCTCTGAACATCCCTGCATCGGTGACAGCACACCGCTGTTTTCTCCTCACTCAGCAATCAATTACAGCACCTGCGTTATTAGGATTCCTGCAGACAGAGAGGCCAGGGACCGGAGGAGGCCGATCAAAGGCAGGAACGCTTCAGAGACCAGCGCTAATAATAATAAGGGCTCTTGTTGAAACCAGCAGAATTAATTATTATTCGAAAGCTGCTGTTGTTGTTGTTGTTCACTTTAATCGTCAGCATCTTTGTGAAGTGACAGCTCATATGAGAGTCACACAAACAGAAGCATCTATGGCTATATTTTTCTTCTTTTTTTCTTTTTTTTTTTACAGAAAGTCAGCACCTACCCTCAGGAAACACATCAGAAAGTCCTGTTCTCTCTCTCAATAGTATTTAGTTTAATGCTGTATATTCTTTTACTAACGTTAATTAAAATTGTGAGAACATGAGCATAGTGATGTCACTTTAACAAGCCCCCATGCAACATCTAACATCTTTTAAAACCTGATTATCTGTTTGTTGCAATCTGGAACTAGCTGAATTATTAGATGCACTTGTTTGTTTCAGTGTTTTTATATGCAAGGGATAAGGCATTTTAACAAGCCCCAATGCTACAAACATGATTAAAACAAAGCTAGTTTACCACAGATCAGTGGTTCTCAAGCTTTTCACACCAATTCCGCCACAAAAAATGTCTGGCCTTCAGAGTACCATCTTTAATGAACCAAGAAGAGCCTAAATCTAGACTAAACTGAGGATCGGGATTAACCCAGAAAAATGCATAGTTTATACTAAACCTTGACTAAGACCAGGACTTCGATTGAGCCTGAACCAGAAAAAAGCATAATTAACTTAGAACTAAACAGTGCCTATTCCAGGACTGAACTAGGATTAAACTCGAACTGAACCAGGGCTAAATTCAGGGCTAAACCTAAATAAATTGTGCCTAAACTTGGACTAAATCTACGACTAAACTGTGCCTTTACCAGGACTAAGGCAAGATTAAACTAGGACTAAACCAGGACTAAATTCAGGGCTAAACCAAAATAAACTGTGCCTAAACTTGGACTAAATGTAGTACTAAACTGTGATTATACCAGGAATACAGTAAACCAGGATTACACTCAGACTAAACCAGGACTAAATCCAGGACTAAACTGTGCCTATACCGGGACTAAACCAGGATTAAATTCAGGACTATACTAAAATAAACTGTGCCTATACCAGGACTAAACCAGGATTAAATTCAGGACTATACTAAAATAAACTGTGCCTTTACCAGGAATACAGTAAACCAGGATTAAACTCAGACTAAACCAGGACTAAATCCAGGACTATACCAACATAAACTGTGCCTATACCAGGACTAAACCAGGATTAAATTCAGGACTATACTAAAATAAACTGTGCCTATACCAGGACTAAACCAGGATTAAATTCAGGACTATACTAAAATAAACTGTGCCTATACCAGGAATACAGTAAACCAGGATTAAACTCAGACTAAACCAGGACTAAATCCAGGACTATACCAACATAAACTGTGCCTAAACTGGACTAAATCTATGACTAAACTGTGCCTATACCGGGACTAAACCAGGATTAAATTCAGGACTATACTAAAATAAACTGTGCCTAATCCAGGACTAAACCAGGATTAAATTCAGGACTAAAACTAAATAAATTGTGCCTACACTAGCACTAAATCTAGGACTAAACTGCACCTATACAAGGAATACAGTGAACCAGGATTAAACTCAGACTAAACCAGGACTAAATCCAGGACTATATCAAAATAAACTGTGCCTAAACCTGGACTAAATCTAGGACTAAACTGTGCTTATTCCAGGAGTAAACAAGTAAGCCCCAACCAGAGCAGAGCAGGAGTAAGGCCAAATTACAACTGGAACTCCAAAAGACTACTGTACCACCACAAGAAGCCCATGTGGTACCTGCACCACTGCAAACACAATTGTAATATTCAGTCTTTATATTATAAGGAATCATTCATATGAAGATCAAACAATGTAGGCTGAGAGGTTGCATTAATCTTCCACTACAATAAATGGTTCTGTCTTGAATTCAAAACCAGATTATCCTTATTGTGCGTCATGTTTGTTCTTCTCTGACGCTCTAAGTGTCCTGACGAGATCTCGAGATTACAAATTGAACTCTGATTGGCCGATTTTGTAGTTTGATTCACATCTGGGAGAAAACCAATTATTTCTCCTGTTCATCACTCCGAGTAATTAATGCACGACGGCTGATTGATTAAACTCCCAACAAAGATCCAAACGTTAGGATCTCTTCAGCAGCGGCAGCCCTGGCGGTGATTTGCATATTTTGACGTTATCGCCGTATATCTAGTCAAATATAACACATGCACAAGCGAGAGAGAGAGAGAGAGAGGGAGAGAAAGAAGAACTCGCGGCACGACAAGGCACAAGTGCTGATAAGTAACTAGGGGCTAAATTAAGCAAGTTTGAAAATGCGGCGTCTGCCTTCCGATCTTCAAAAGTTATCAAGCTTTCACAAACACGGTCTTTATTAGGCCTCATCAATCTACAGGGAGATCTCATCTAGCTCCACTCACAGGCGACGGGAGATAAGGAGAGGATCATAATAACAGCAAATGGCATTTAGAGACGGGAAGAGAAAAGGGCTCTTGAGGTTCAGTGAAGCAGGTTCCTCTCAGGTGTGTGTTTAAAACCCACATCAGTCTAAAGTGAGTGACAAAATTAGGGATCCAGCGTTTGACAGGAAGCAAACAGTCAGAGGTTAGTTCTTATTGCTTAAAATGGGATGGAAAGGGTAAAATTGCAGTTCATATTGGGGAAAAGCAAGTGATATTCATGTTGAAAACTGCGATATTTTAAAATAGAGCCTACTATTCTGACACAGCAAGTTAAATTCCCTTAAAACAAAAATGTAAGTGCCTGTATTCAGAAGTCAAAACAGTGTGAAAAAATCAAAACTGACTAAACCAGAAATGAAATAAGACTAAACTGTAACTAAATTAAGGAAATTACCGCTAAAACTTGACATTTTTATTTCATCACAACACATTTTCTTTTAAGGTTTTGGTAGGGAAATGATTCTTCAGTGTAAATCTCTGTCAGATGGAAGACCACAGCGTTATTGCGATATATTTAGATTCTTGCGATACAGATATTGCATTTCCTGATATTGCGATAACGATAATTTTGTGATATATTGTACAGTCCAGGTTCATATAGTAATGAGAAACCTGGGAAAGTCATAGAAACACATTTATTCACTCACCAGTGTCACACTAAAGACAAATGAGGTGAACCGTCTTGCCCCAGGAACACAACGGCAGTGTGAGGTGGGCAGAGCACGGATTAAACCGCCGACCGCCAGTGTTTTGGAAAAGTTATGGAAATTTTAATAGCTTTAGGCCAAACATGAAACAGTTATTCCTTGAAATATTCATAATTATTTCTTAATCTAATTAGCAATGTATCATGGTAGATAATTCTTTCAGTAAGATAGTTTCCCATTAAAAAAACCTGCTTGACTTATAACATATTTAAAATTGGTTCATGCATACAAAAATATATTTAAATGTCTATGTTACGCACATTTAATTTTACATCCTGTAAAATTATTGACATTATTACCAAAAAGATACACTTCAAAATGCAAATAACCAGTCAACAAATCGCATGGCAGTAATGAATAGAATGACATTTGTTGAAGATAAACCGGCTAAACATCAGAATGAAGAAGAAAGGTGATTTAGTTCACAAACTGATTATCTATGGGGTATTTCATGTAATCATCTCCATGGCTTATAAAGAATGGTCAGAACCAGAAAAATATCCAGTGAGCGGCAGTTCTGTGAGCAAAAATGACGCAATTGTTGATGTTTTTTGGTTTTAAAGGAATAAGACACCAAAAAACGACTCTCTAATCATTGCAAATCAGAGGGACTAGATTACTGACATGATTCAAATTATGTTTAAATATAAATAAATATATTTTAGCAAAAAAATCCATCACTTACTTCACCATTAATTAGAAGCGTCTTGGGGATTTCAGTAATGTAAGTAAGTAGTAAGGAAGATCCGAAGACCGAGTTGCTTAAAATACACATTGCTAATTAATTGGCGTGATCAGCATGAGAAGAATTAATTGGAGTCGTCCCCAGATGTTTCTGTGAATGGATGTGCACCAAACTAATGAGGTATGTGCTTCTCCAGTGAACCAGCACATGTCATTAACGGCCTCCAATATCCAAGAGAGGCATGTGACCAGGTCCAATCAGAGCAGGTTTAACTGGTAGACAGCGTAAAAAATGGGAAAGCAGTCAAGCCCAGTAAATAGGCCAATACCACTAGAGCCAAAATGGAAAATTGCGTATGGAAAGTAGCAGTCTTTTGTCATTCATTATGACAATGGAGCAAGGCTAAAACCAGTAAATACAAGATTTTTTAGAAGACTCACAGATAATGGTTGCTGTGGATAAGGTTGTACAAATCAACTTTTAAATAATGATAGCCAGTCACATTGGCCAATGTTAACATATTAAGGATTTGAGTCTAGCATGGATAACTCTAAGCATTCATTGTCATTTTTTTGCAACTACTAACAAGCAGAAAATAAAAATCCAATGACATTTAGCATGTAGCCTTTAGCTTTTGTAGCGGCAGTAGCTCGGTATTAATATTAATTGCTCCTATAAATAAAACAACTCGAAGCTAATGTTCTCTACCCCGGCACTGTTGGTTGCCATTTGTCAAAACTATATAGATTTTGCACAAATTTCAACCTTTGGCCAGTGAAAATATGTGTATATATGTTGCTAATGTTCTCTACCCTGGCACTGACATTACACACGTAGTCGGTCGGTCAGTCGGTTCATTTGCCAAAACCATGTTGTTTTTGCACAAATTTGTTCTGGTTCTCTGTGTAAGCAGAAGCATTTACTGTAGGTAGTGCAGGGATAGCTAATTTCTTTGTATTATTGGTGCCCTCTATTAAATGTTGACAAGAGGTGTAGAATGAACAGGCAGTGGAAGTAACTCAAGACTTCTTTTTTGTGACCACGTGTTTGGCCAAAGCTTACAATTATTCTTAATAAAGCTTCAATGACATCTTTAGTTCTCGTTTTTCCACTAGGTTGGAACGGGGCAGAACGGGGGGGGGAAGGGCAGTTTGGGGATGTTTCCACTTCCCAAAGCACTCCAAAGTGTTCCCAACAAAGTGGTCCAAACTGTTCTACTTTTGCCACTCCTCCCTGGTGAGGTCCAGCTCAGTTAAGCGTCTGGAACGGTTAGAGGTGGGCACTGCTGTGAGCTGATTGGACGAAAGAGAACTTGCACTTGTCCTTGTGATAAACAGCCTCTGCATTTGACCCATCCTTCAATGCCGCTGGGGCAACCTGTCAGGAGCAGTGCACAGCCGTGATGCAGCGCACAGACACACACCGGCCTCACACAGACACACACCGGCATCACACAGACACACACCAGCCTCACACAGAGACACACCAGCCTCAAACTGACACACACCTGCCTCACACAGACACACACCAGCCTCACACAGACACACACCGGCTTCACACAGACACACACCTGCCTCAAACTGACACACACCTGCCTCACACAGACACACACCAGCCTCACACAGACACACACCGGCTTCACACAGACACACACCTGCCTCACACAGACACACACCGGCCTCACACTGACACACACCAGCCTCACACAGACACACACCGGCTTCACACAGACACACACCTGCCTCACACAGACACACACCGGCCTCACACTGACACACACCGGCCTCACACAGACACACACCGGCCTCACACAGACACACACCGGCCTCACACAGACACACACCGGCCTCACACAGACACACCAGCCTCACACAGACACACACCGGCCTCACACAGACACACACCGGCCTCACATAGACACACACTGGCCTCACACAGACACACACCAACCTCACACAGACACACACCTGGCTTTATGTTTTGAAAGTGAGTTTCAAACACATTTTTTATCTCATTTATTAACCCAGCTTTTGTTGTGCTTGTGTGACGTCAGTGTTTACGTAACAGACGTGGGTCTCCTGGACTCAGATGAACGGAAACACAAGCAGGTTTTGGGGCTACCCGTTCTAAGGCGTCCCATACTGACTGACGAGGAAAAGCGCCTAATGTTCACAGAAGCTTCCTACTAAAAAGTCCTTGGATGATTAAATAGTTTTCCTTAAATACAAGAAAGAAAAAAAAAACATCACACATCATGCAATTAACTGCAGCCTATATCCTGAAGAGTGATGTGCCCCTGTGCTATCAAAGCAGGTATAAGCAGTGGCTGAGACAAATGAGAAAGCAGTGAAGCCAGTCAATAGCCAGAGCCGAGATTGGGAACCAGTGGTAGATGGGAGCCAAATGGAAAAATAGCTTCGGTCTCTTATTAAAGTCACAGTGGCTTGGCGGTGATTCCCCTCAGGCTGTGTGTACCTCGCCTTGTTAATGACTCAGTGCTTATCAGCCAGCCTTGTTAACAGGCGCAGACTTGCCATCCAAAAACGCCTACTGCCATTGTGCGCTATAGCCCGGCAATGCATTAGCCAAAAAACGCTGCTCCCCCGTCTTGGCAAGCAGGAAGTCAATGGTAAACAACAACAACAACAACAACAACAACAACAGACCATGCAGGAAGCGGGCAGGGGTCCAGTGAAAAGGGCCAGTCCAGAGGGGAAAGAAGTGGCTTTTGTGAACCGCTGGCAGTGATGGGAACGTAGCTCTTGTGAATCTTAGCACACTTTAAACAGCCAGGCCACATTTCTGGAGTGGGCTAATCCGCGGTCGCATGATTAGCCTCATTCGGGAGCGTCCTCGCGTTGTCTAGGACCGCAGATGTCATTAGCATTTGGTACTGGCATTTGGTTACGGGCTAGTTCATACTTATATACCTTCTGTGAAAATAAAATGGCAGTACATTTTGTTCCACCTTTTGTCTACAGAAGGAGGTGGTCTACTTTTTGTTTCAATCACGTACATGTATTGTCAATATTTATGCATATTTCACTTCTATCTTTTCATCCTTTCCACCATTTCATCCCAAAAAAACACTGACCAATTTTCAAAGTATCCTGGCTCAGCTCATTAGCAATTCAAGTGGCCCTGTTATTTTATTCGCAAAGTGATTTGGCAGGTTTTTACGCCAGATGCCCTTCCCTTTGCAACCAGCCACACACTGTCACTAAAGTAGACAATGGGGATGAAGTGTCTTGCCCAGCGGCACAATGACAGTGCACACTTTTGACCAAGATTCAAACCGCTGACGTTCCACTTAAGCCAAGAAAAGTTTTGGGTTGTCCATGAATCTTGTCCATGAATCTTTTTGGACATAGTGTTTGTGCTTTAGACTTTTTTTTTTTTAAGTCACAATCAACTAATCATCTATGGCTATGATATTTTACCTTACTTTACTCAATATGAAGGTGATGATTGTTCTAAATCAGCCGATATCTTCCTTGAATTGTATCAAAACAATGCCAGATGATACGTATTTTTGCAAAAACTCATAACACCCCTATAGGAAGACAAAAAGGCTTGTATGATAAACTAACCCAATATCCTTTGAGTCTTTCAATGAGAGGGTTGGGCCTAATAATAACTTCTCAACCAACTGCACAGAACATGAATATAAGAGCCCCCCGCTGTGTCTCGATAAATTGTGGACCGCCCGCTGTGTGTATATGCAAAGATGGGCCATTGACCTACAGTATATGACTCCATCATGATTACAACAGGCTCTGAGCAGAATATACGCCAGCTAAATTACATTCTGTAATGACGTCCAAGGTTTGAAAGCTCTGGTGTCTTATTTCTTTCTGTGTAAATAGGCAGTGATGACTTATAGGTGGGACAAATCTCTGCAAATAAACCAGGATCTCTGTGCTAACACTGTTGAAAACTATCACTATATTTCTTGTCATTAAAGCCGCATTACTTTCAAACTCATTCCCTTGTGCAGAAGCAGACCCAGATGCAAACATGATTGGTTAAAGAGTGTTTATAAAGACAACAACCTTAATAACAAAGCCTAAATTATGTTTTTTTTTTCTCTGACTACCCCTCAAATGTCATTTTTCCTCAAATACAAGCACACTGTCCTTTTAAAAGCTCACACTGGATTGCCTTGCTTCTGACTTAGTCTCTGTAAATAGGTGGAGACAACTTTTGGCAGGGACAAGTCTCTGCAAAAAAAAAACAGGATCTCTGTGGGTGAAGACGCCCATTGGAAACAAACAAATTTCTTGTCATTAATGTGATGGCATTGACCTAGAGTTTACCATCAAACAAATATAATCATTAATAATAAAGCCTAAATTACACCTTAAGGACTATTTTTTTCACATCAGTCTTATACAGCACTTTTATAGACAGTCACATTACGATTAGGTGCATTATCCAGTCACTGTTGGTGAAGGTAAGCTACTACTACCGGGGCAGACTGACGGAGACATGGCAGCTTTTCTGTGCCTAAGGCCTCTCTGACCATCACCAAACACAAAATTACACTGACACATTTATACAGGCATTACATACATGTCATTACAAGACACAATGGCAGTATGTAAAGCTGGTAGCATGGATCGATGCAGGGTAGTAGATGAACAGCGCTACCTACTGAGCTACTGCTGCCCTGATAATGACAGTATGCTACTAGATTAAATAGTTGTACTCAAATATAAGAATAAAACTGCACACTGTCCTTTTAAAAGCTCACATTGGACTGCCTTTCTGTTGTCTAACTGCCTGTGCAAATAGACAGCGATGACTTATTGGTGAGACAAATCTCTGCAAATAAACTACAATCTCTGTGCAAACATGCCTATTGAAACCTATTAGTTGCACTTCTTGTCTCGAAGGCGCACACACACTCTCTCTCTCCGAGGACTGGGATGTGGGATGTGCGGGAGGGCGCTTGGGGTCCAGGTGGCTGATGGGACACAGAGGCTTCTTGTTCCTGGAGGTATAACTGGGTCAACACAGTACAGAACCGGGGCACAGGCGGCCGAGAGCATGCCTAATCGGCGCTGCCCTGAGAGGCAGCCGTACTCCTCCACTGGCGGCGCATCGCTGCACATCCAGCTGTGGAAATGGATATGTCAAATGGCACGCAATTAGTGTCTGCCCAATTCGTTCAGCCGCTCCAAGGAAGCCTGGTTTCAGATAAACTCAGAGCAAAAAAACACGCGAATGTTGTCCTCTGGTCTTTGGCATATATCAAACTGAGATGAGGCTCTGGGATGGGGGAGTGAGGGAATGTGCAGTTAAAATGGTCATGACACATTGCCTGGTGGATAGTGGATCATAATTGGGGGTCTTTGGCGACTCATTTTAGGGAAATAAACAAGCTGTGATCTATTAAAATCCCCTAATAAAGTAGGTTACTGGGAGAGCACAGACATCCACCAAGACATTTGCACTTGATCCCGACAGTTATTAAATTATAGATCAGCAACAAAAATTAGGCATTTTCTCAAAGTGTCCCTATCTCACAATGGCACAGATAGTTTGAAAAAATCCAGAAGATGATCTGGAGCCAGACCAAAAACTAACCATTTCTTCCAATGGTACATTACTGACCTTCTCGTCGTCAAAATCCAACCATTGTTTTATGGGTTATGTTGCTAACTTGACTCACTAATTTTGAGATATATTGTGATATTTTGTGAACCAATACTGATACTTTGATACCAATATTGATATTTTTTGTGACATCATGCTAACAATAGTGCTACAGTGCTACACTGCACTTACAGTCAAATGTGGCCAAAAGTGGTGAAGAACTCTGCCATGACTGTTGCACACAAATAAAACTATTTCTGAATACTTAATAAATACATATGAGACTGACTGATGGCAGGTTTAATACACAACTTGGGGTTTCTTGTTTATTTAAGTCTAGAGATTAGTGATGTGTGAAAGTATCATACCAAAGAACTGATACCAAAGTCTTGATACTCTCAATAGTGATGCATTCAGTTCTTGCATAGATACCAATATGAGTGTTCTGCTGCTCCTGTCGCATAAAGTAGCAATAATATGTAACATGTATGTATATAACCCTTTCCAGCCAATCCAAAATCTCGATTAATACTGACAAGAAAAAAACAATGATTCTTTTTTTCTTTAAAAATACAGTGATATATCGTAAGTTATCTTGTGCACTATATGGATAATCGCAATATCACCATATCGTGATATTATCGGTATAGTCAGCCATGTATCGTATTGTGAGGTACCCTGTGATTCCCAGCCCTACTCACTAAGCAATGATAATAAAAACACAACCTTCTTGGCGGTGATAAAATTTAAATCATCTCTAGTCTTTGGCGTATATCAAGCCCAGATGAGGCAGTGGTTATGTAAGAGTGGAGGAACGTGGAGTTAAAACGGTCATGACACATTGGTCCATTGCATAGTGTATCATAATGAAGGCCCTGGAGTCAGTAGGGACCACCCAGCTCCCAGTGCTATCGCCCTCATTTAAATACATGTAATGTGCTCAGAAACATAGTGCAGAGAATATCATCAATCAAAACCACTTACATTCAAGCTTGTGTGTGTTATGTGCTTTTATCAGAAAAACAAGAAATGACAGTGCAACAATATACAATGTGTGTGGGGAGGACTAACACCTCATTATGTTCATTATAGTCATTGTAAAAAAAGGCTGCTCAATAGATAAACTGCAGACTAAGGTGAATAATATTATCATAAGTCATATTAAAGAAGCTCTTGTTTGTTTAAGTGATTGAGAGCAGAGTGAAAAGCAAAGAAATACTGTATATTTATATTGTAGCTTACAGCTTAGTGCTAATTAACAGTACATGTAGTCGCCTGGGTTAAACGCTGCTTGAGTCAGTTTGCTTAATGTCAATAAAGACAAAAACTAAATATTTTGTCATTAGTATTGAAATAGTATGGTTAATATATTAAAATAAATTATATCTTTGGGTTGACCTGGGTTGCTTTTCCAATAATGAAAACCAAACAATGTGCCAACTCTAGACATACAGTATCTCAGCTTAGTAAAATAAGTCCATTATCCCTTCCCTTCACAGTCATTCCACTCAGTAAAAATGCTGTTGAACTAATGCTGTCAGCTTTATGCAGTTATAATTTCTCAGCATCCATCCGTAGTCCTGACTTAAAGGGGAACCACGTAACTTTGGTTGTTTCTTCAGTGTTTTGATTGCATTTTTCTGTACGGAGCTCCCTCTACATTTTCAAGTAAAACACTATTATATACAAAGATTTCCTCTGCCTTTTGGCCGCTCTACCATGACAAACAAAATGAAGCCATCGCTAGCTTGTTGCTAGCTTTCTCATGAGACTTAGGACTTACAGGACATTCTTACAAAGCTGTTTTTTTGCCAAGATACACCAGGGGGAGGTGCAGGGAGCTTTATTCACCCTGCAACAACTGATTTAGCCATCATACTGACTCTGAATCTGTTTATTTAAAAAAGTTGTTGTTTTTAAGTTGCATTGTTCGCCTTTAAGATTCAAATAAACAAAACCAGTCTAATTCCTTCTATTGTATAGAACAATTGTTCCCAAAGTGGGGTCCGGGGCCTCCTGGGGGCCACAAAGTACTGCGGGGGGGGCCCAGAGGTTGTCTATATTAATTATAAGTTATAAATTAATTATAAGTACATAAAAATAAACAGAGTTTGAAATGTGTTACAGTTATATCCTTGTTCAAAAATAATACTTTAAAACTATTTTAGCCAACAGTCAGCATTTTTTGTGGGTTTTTTTAATAGAAAGCTATGGAGAAAAGTATGAAATAGTCTTTTGAATGAAGTGAAGTTTTATGTGAAGTTATATTCAGGATTCAGGACTCCCTTGAAAAAGAGATTGTTAATCTCAACGGGACTTTCCTAGTTAAATAAAATTAAATAAAATTTAAAAAATGGTGAGTGTCCGTGTGGGATTTTTGGAAATTTGATGGGGCCGCAACAGTCTTGACTTGGGGAATGGCTGGTATAGAAAAAGCACTGGGTTGGCCTTCGTACCTCACTCGGGTGTAGTGGGGGGTGGCCTTTTTGTTGAACACTCTCTGAAGCCCCATCTGCTGTGCCATTGATTTCCTGAGCTCATCACTTCCCTCTCTCTCTAATACATAACATTGAATTATTTATGCTAATAGGTCCTGCTACCATCAAGGCCTCCATTATGACGCCATTTTCTCCGCGCGGCCACGCCCTTTTTTTAATTTGCTGAGGTCAACTCACAGCAACAAATCATTTTTACTGCTGCTCCAGCGCTTGCTAACATATTCCCCACTGAAACATCCAGCCACAAACCGCTATAAACAGTACTATAAGAGCTATTTGATACAACTTAAATTGGCCCTATCTCACAATGGTAAAAATATATTGCCTAGACCTGAACTCGAATTGAGGATCTCCTAATTCTGGGGTAAATGCTCTATGCAATAGATCGCAAAGTCCTGAATCCAATAAAACTAATCATTTGTTTCTATACTGCCCCATGTGGCTGGAGTTAGTAGCACTATCTTTGGCCCTATCTGGCAATGGTAAAGATATAGTGCCCAGACCTGGACTCGAACTGGGGATCTTCTAGTTCTGGGGTAAATGCTCTCACCATTAGGTCACAAAGCACCTATATCGCAAAGAAGCCACTAAAACTAATTGGTTGTTTCAATACTGGCCTCTTGTGAATGGAATTACTAGCACTATCTTTGGCCCTATCTCACAATAGTAAATACGATATAGTGCCCAGACCTGGACTCAAACTGGAGATCTTCTAGTTCAAGGGTAAATTCTCTATACCTTGAGACACAAAACACTTGTATCTAACTAAGAATACACTCAAACTATTCATTTGTGGCTGGAATTATTATCTTTGGCCCTGTCTTGCTATGATATAGAATACTTCAAACAATTTGCACAAAAAGAGATTGTTCTTGCCTAGGGCCATCCTGAAAATTTCATAAAAATCTGACCATCATTTTGTGAGTTATCTTGCTAACAGAAGAGTAAATCCATCAGCCATTACTTCCTTGGCATAGATGAATATCAATAAGTGACTTCAAGCTGCTGTGAAATCTTCGAGAAAAACAAGGAGTGAATGAAATAGTATTGATATGCTCTGTTCAGTGTGTCATGATGAAAGGCTACTGCAATATTCGTGAGATAAAATGAAACTCGCCATGTCAAAAAAGACCAAAAAGCTCTCCTCACCAGGAACGACATGAAAAATGCAAGGCTTATTGGACACACAGAGCCCATTTGTCTGACATCAAAAGCTTTACAAAACCTCAAAAACAAAACCGTTCTTTCAGATGAAGAAATTGAGTCTTTGAACCGAGGCTGAAAAAACTATTAAAACAAACAAAATGAAAAGCAGGGTTTCTCAGAAATCTCTGTCATCTCTGTTTATGTACACAATTGTCAGCAATCTGCAGTAGCAATTGTGAGAGTAAAGTGTTCGTAGAGAGTAATCTTTACAAATGTATAAGATAAAGTATAGTCTGTCATGGTGAGCTGCTATGGGCAATGGAAAAATAGCGCATAAAAACTATTTTAACCCAGTGATTCTCACACACTGCACACCAAATACCTCCTTTAAAAATATTTGACTTTCAAAGCACCATTCTTAGTTAACTAAAATAAGCATTAGTAAATAGGTGACTCTTTCTTTTGGAGTAAAGCTTAACTTTTTTACCTTAAGTAAACGTTTTGGAGTCTGTGTGATGATTAAATAAGTTGTTGTGGGGTAAATGAAGTGTCCAGTTTCTCTCTGGTGTCTCTGGGTCGAAAATGACACTTGCAACAGTGAGCACCTCTGACCTGGTGTCACAGAAGTCACAGGTCTCGAGGAAAAAGCGGCACATCATGGTTAGCAAAACAACAAGCTAGCTAGGTTTTATTTCTCAATTTTCATCATGGCAGTGAGGCCAAATAGCAGAAAAAATGTTGTACAGATACAAGGAGGGGAAAGCGGTAAAAGTAAAGTCAAGCGAGGTATCACAATAGGAGTCAAATGAACTTGTGAGTATTTATGATAGTGCTTTACTCCGAAATGTATTGGGAGCTCTATAGAGGAAAATGAGGAAAAATGGCAAAGAAACGAGCAGAGTTCCGCTTTAAAAAGAATACGTTCTATCTCTCATCCAAGAGGCTTTGTCAGTTCTCTTGGATGAGAGATGAAATTCCTCTTTTTTGCATTGTCCAGTCATTTTCCCTATGTCCTTTTAGGTTTCTTCTATCTTTGGTGAGCCCTATCAACTAAGCCTCCTAATGGCTTCAAACAAAGCGTTAGAGTGATTCGAGTGCAGTTCTGGAGAAGGCCCTGTTTAGTCAGCAGTCCTGCCTCCCATCTTCTCTTAATTCAACTCTCTGACGTGTTTTTTCTCATCGCCCAAAAAACTGTCAGCTATCCCAGGCCTAATTACTCCTCCTGAGTGACGTGATAATGTAAAACAGTGCTGAGGTGAAACCAAAGCAAGGATTGGTCATGCATGGTCAGGACTACCGCCGAGCGCGCCTTAATCAAACCTGACGTGTGTCTGAGTGAGAGCCAAAAGCATTTTGCAGGTTCAGATAGGGAAGCGCTGCCAGGTCACAGAGGTCTGGAGATGGCGGTGGGTACGGCCTGTTCTCCACTGGATCTGAATGTTCGGGATGCAACATTTGTCTTTTAATGAAGGAAAACCATTTAAACACTTAGAAGCCCATTGTAATATTAGGGATGCACTGATACCACTTTTTTTTTCAAACTGATAAGAGCACGAGTACTTCCATTTGAGTATTAGCTGATATAGAATACTGATAAGAGTACTCTATGTCTCATTCATCCTATACCATGTCATATATGTTGTGTCTATCCCAGCTCTGTGTTGCTAAGTTATTTTTACAACAGAGTGGTTTGAACACAACTAAGCAAGGCTAAACTTTGCTCAATTTGGGCATGATTTACTTGATTTGAAAGCTTAGATTCTCCACTATTAAGTAAGGGTGCTCCGATCGATCGGCCGCCGATCATGATCGGCCGATCATGGCTAAAAATAGAGTGATCGGTGATAGGTAAAATGGGCCGATCAGAAGGGCCGATCAAATTACAATAAACACGAGAGGCTCTCACATTTACTGTCCTGCAACTCCGGTTTGATTAAACAGCAGTAGCGTTATTTTAGCAGTGTTTTTAAGTTAAGCCCTGGTTATAACTAACACAAACCTGCCCTGGAGGCGCTGCTTTGTGTCCCTGCTGTGTCCCCGCCTGCTTTAGGAGCGCACGGGACAGAACCGAGGCGCAGCAGTGCGTGTATTTGTAAACACCAACGTAAATAGAGCTACAGCTAACCCGCTAACAGTTACGTTAAAAGGATTAAGAAAGTTCAGAGTCTGCCTTTGTCTTGTTGCGCGGAGAAAACTGTGCGTTTTGTGGCTTAAACTGCACCAAATGGCTGCTAATGGAAAGAGAAAGTAAAAAGGCAGCCCATGTGTCCGTGTGTCTGAGAGGAGCACCTTTCATTGTTGTCTTCTCTGCTCTCTTTGCAAGTTTTCTTCATTCAGACGTTGTCAAAACTGGCAGCAGGAGCTGTCTGCTCTTTAGTCCACTGTGTTTCAACCTGGTTTGGCTGCGCGTTACGCGGACACAGGCGCTGCACCCCCGGACTCGCTTTAAAGGAACCAATTAAGAACAGCTGATTTTTACATCAGCGGAGCATTCAAACAAAGCCACAGACACTGGGCACACATTAAAGACCAATAATGCAACAAAACCTCTTCTAAAACAAAAATAAGTAGAATGTTGTTGTTCTTTTATATTTACAAAGGCTACAGTATTTTTCAAATGGAACTAATAATAGCCTGCATACAATACATTACTACATTGAAGACCACGTGATCGGTATCGGCCATGATCGGTATCGGCCGATCACAGCAGAGGCTGATTGGTGATCAATGATCGGCCTCAAAAACCCTGATCGGAGCACCCTTACTATTAAGTCATTTCTAAGACAGAGTGAGCATCTGAGCATAACCAGTGGCGATTCGCAAGGACCCACAGCAGCTAACACAATTAGCAACAGTACTCTTTATGTTTCATCAGACAACAACTGCTTCAGACTCCGCACTGGTATCATTTTCAGGACAATTAGGACACTGAAGGACAACTGCTTAAGTTTTAGGACTCACGTATGATTTGAAATGTCTGGTTGAGCATAATGTAGAGTCAGCTTTGCTTTTATCTCTATACTGTTCACTTTGAAATCCCTCCAAACAAAGAAAGTGTCCTCCAGCATTAGCAGGACACTTGCCTTCACTTCGGAAAGGCTCACTCCAACTGGACACGCCTACAACAAGGCTCTGGAGGAAGAATCCTTGCGAATAGCCAATGAATCAGTGAAGGTGGAAAGACCTACAGAGGAAGTGTCTATTCCAGTGCTTGCCAAAAACGGCAAAAAATAGATTTAGAAAAAGGAAGCAAAAAGAAAATCTACAAATGTCAAATGCTGATTTCTAATTGCTGGGCTTCACTTAGATCTGATCAGTGTTTTGTGGTGGTGACATGGTTCTTACATAACTTCATTAAGGAACTAAAAGCAGACAGATTGCTGTGTTGTTGTGGGTGTTGGCAGTAAGAAACATGCAGCTTTTAGACCCACACACAAGATTTGTTTTTCCATTTGTTTAGCGATGCCTTCATCCATGTTGACTTTCCCACTTTTACTGCAATGACCACTGGGACCTCGCAGCACCAACTCTCCACTAAACACATGCATACATAATTCAGCACATGTCAAAACAGCTCCACTGGCCAAAGTCTTCATGAAGGATGTTAGACCCTGCTGAGCTCCTTCACATGTGCTGTGTGAATGTGCATATGCACATGCATAAGCATACAGCGTACGCTAATGCATTTAGACTTGTCAGATTGTGTGGGTGTGTACAGGGGAAGGCAGGGGGCCTCTGAGAATGTAGAGTATATTCCACATGCAAATGAGCCGCCGCGTCTATTCACATCCTTCTGGTCTGCGCTGTCGTCCCACCACGCCATTGCAAATGCTCATTGCAATTAAATCCCTACAGTAATGAGCAAACGGACCAACAGCAGCCCACCTTTAACAATCAATTCTATCTGGATTCAAGCCTAATTATATTGTGCTCCTTTGCCATCAGTAATGTTTACCCTCTAAAGCTGTGGTTCCAAAAACACAGAGCAAAAAGTCGGTGGCACTGGCAGCTGATTTCCTTTGGGTTTGCCAACTCAGTGAATAAGAGAATCCAGAGAAACATATCTGCAGAAGTTCATAAGAATTAATTGAGCTTCTCTTGGAAATTGGCAATGGTCACAGTTCACAGTTTTCCAAAAGACTGTCTCAGGAGTACGTACTTTATAACATTACAGTGTCCTTGTACACTGTCTCTGCTAAAACTTCCATACTAAACGCTGTTATATGAAAAGTATAGTAAGGTTTAATTATCTGCCCACTGTCCTGTGATATATAAACCCTACTGAAGACACATCTACCTTGTTACTTACACTGAAAATTAAAACTGAATGTGTCAGATGTGTTACCCCAAAATTTACATTCTTTGAAATACCTCTCCCTTATGCAAAATGGCTAACACTTCTCTAAAGGTCCTCATCAACAGCTGCCAGTCACATGGAGTGTAGCTTCCTGTTCACACACAGCTCACAGCGGGGTTATCTTAACAAAGTGCTTTTCTCATCAAATCCTCTTTGAGCCGGGCGCCTCCTCATCACGCTGCGACCTTCAGCTCTGACCGAACTGCGTGGCGTGTGTCAGTGACCGAGGAGCGCTCGCCACTTTGTCGCTGCCTCAGAAAGTACAAGATAATTAGTGCTTATCACCAGGTAACACACGCCCAACATGTGCACGAAGAGAAACCACAGCTCTTCCATCACAGCGGGGAAGGTTCGGACCAATTTAGGAGGAACTCAGCAGGAATCCAACAAAACTACAGACTAAGATTAGATCCAGAGTTGGTCCTAAAAAGTAGCATTTTCTCTCAATCTTAGACTTTCTTAACTTTCATCTCTTAAAGGGGCAGTCTTTTCATAGTAAAGCTGTAGAAGGCATGCATTTATTTGACTTTTCCCTATTGGGGATTGTGCTTGGCCTAATCCTATGGGCCTTATGTGGGTATATTCTAGACCACTGATTCCCAAAGTGGGGTAAGGGGCCCCCTGGGGTATCTATGTTAAGTACATAAAAAGAAATTGAGTTTGAGATGAAGTACAGTTATATACTTGTTTAATAATATTGCTTTAAAACTATTTTTAGCCAACAGTCAGTGTTTTGTAACATTTTTATAGAAATATATGGAGAAAAACATGAAGTATAGAATTTGAATAGAGGAAAATTGTATAGTTAGAGACCAAAGATGTACAGAAAACAGAAAACTATTCACTGACTCATTCACTAGGCACTATTTAGAGTCACCAATTCACTAACCAGTCAATGCCACTGGGCACCCATGTAATAGGAATCATCTGTGAAAAAGTAAAACCTTAAAGGTACTGTAACAGCATATGTGCTCTGCTGGTTTGAAAATGGTACTGCAGTCTAAATCACAACAATGATCTGTGAGTTGCCTGATTGGACGATCACCTACACAGTTTTAGAACCAAAACAAAAAATGTAAAGATACACAGCTTTATGGAAAATATCTTTTTACTGTGAATAAATCAGTTGTACCATTGTTATCAGTAAATTTAACATTTGATTTAAACATGTTTACCTCTCATCTTGGGACACCTGTGGGTCATTTTTTCAAAATATAACAAATATATACTGCTTATAGCACCTTTAAGATGTGCTCTAAGCGTCTAGCCCGGATCAACTAGCTTTGGCTAATCACGTTTGCATGCTTCTGCCTTTTAATAAGGGGCAGTCGTCGGCCCCATTCATTTTAAAAGGGAGCAACTATAACCAGTAAATAACAAATTGATATGTTTGTAAAACTTTCTGGCAGTCACTTCTATTCATCAGTCAAGAAGGATTTGTCAATAAACTCAGAGGGTACATTGAGAAACTATTGTGTAACCAACATCAAACATAACAGACCATTAGTATTCTTATAGGCATGGTCAAAGGCAAAGTCAGTGCATTTTCCTACAGGGACAATAACATATACCTTCACCTTTAACCAAATGGCTAAATACTGTATCAGGTGCTAATGTTCTCTACCCAAGCACTGACATTACACACCTGTAATCAGTTGGTTTTCATTTGCTAAACTCATCTTGTTCATGCACAGTTTCCAGTTACTGCTAACTAAAGCTTATTTGTCCTTTTGAAAATGAATCGCTGTCTGCTTAGCTCCATGAACACAAGGCTTCAAATAGCAGAAAATGAAATTAAAACTTGAATAACAGTGTCCTCAGTATAAGAGCTTATAAAGGTTGTCGATGGCTGGCCACTGTGAATTCATAATGCTGTACACTGGCACACTGAATTAAAATGTCCAGGTCAGTGTGTTTCTGCCGCAGAGCAAATGCACTGAGCAGAAATGTCAGGTGTCAGCGGACTCATTTGCCTGATATTTGCAGCTCTTTAGAGCGGTCAAAATATTACTAATGGTTTCAAAGTTTTTGCCGCTGGGATGGGAATTAGGAGAGGAAAAGTTTTGGCTGATTCAGGTCTTGCACTATAGCTGCATTTCTAATCGGTATGGTTTGACACCGGTCGAGTCTGCAAGGATCACTTTTGTCAAAAGAGGTAAGAAGAGTCTACACAACCACAGCTAATGACTTTGATTTGATGTTGGTTCGATCTTGCTTTGTCAATTGAAAGCACTGCTTTTTCAGTCTATATAGCACTGAGTAACAACAGAACCAAACAGAAGTCTAGAAAGCTAGAAAAAATAAATTTAAGATTATGATCAAATATTGACTTCAATCACTGAGTATAGGATTTAGTCAGTTCCTCAGTAAGGTAAGCAGGGGCATCAGACTGGGGGGTAAAGGCTACCGTTGACTCAGGGCCCACTGCAGGCTGTTGTACTTGAAGATAAAAACCATAAACTATATAACTAGATAATTACAGACGGGTTTAGTTCAAGTTTAGCCCTGATTTAGTCCTGGCTTTATTCCTGAGTTTGTCCTGGTTTAGTATAGCTCTAGTTGTTTAGGTCTTAGTCCAGGTTTAGGCCTTGTTTAGATCCAGGTTTTAACTTACAGCTAGCAATTTTGCTCCAAAAACAGGTCTTTTATTTATATTATTGTGTTTTATGATTCTAGAAGATGAATTAGCTCACCACAGGTATCAGACAAAGTATCGCTCAGGTACTGGAAAACCAGCTATCGTTTACTACTGTTGAAAAATCTGAACTGTATCCTGCCCTAGGTAAGAATTGTACTTGGAAAGACAAATATGCATGAGGTGGTACTTGGAGTAAAAAAGTTTGAGGACTATATATCATCATGTTAAAAAATGGTCTGAAAAGTTACAACCAATCAAAGTAAACCCAGTCAAATGCACGAGTTAGGAGCAGAAAGACCCAACCACGTTGAGGGGTCTTTAGAGACTCCTGTCCTGTAGTGCGGTGCAGTGTATGTGTAAAGCCTGTCCCACGTGCAGGTCACACACATTCCTCCAAAACAACGGCACAAATTCCTCTGGGGGTCCACAAGGTGCCATTGTCCCATACATTTATTAACGGCTCCCTGCTTCCCTTTGTCGTAATACAGGAAACAACACTGAACACTGAATCAACACATGTGGGGAGCCATTAGAGACAGAGAGAGAGGTTGGAGAGGTCAGGGGCACCTAAAACGGCAAAAAGATAGAGAGGGGTGGGGCTGGACAGTAATAAAAAATATAAGTGGTTTTGAGAAGTATTTTAAATAGTGCTTAGGGCTTATGATATTTGAATGACCTAAGTATATCATAGTAAGGTACAGTATTGTATTTTGTATTTTGTATATAAACTCATTAGAAACACAAAGCTATAGACTATCTAAGAGCAAGGGCCATATTTAAACATCACCAAGCAAAAACCAAAGCAGTACTAAATGTAGGATTATACCAATACTAAACTCAGATGCAGAAAGTGCCTAGATAAGTAATTTAGGTTACTACATATGCATTATTTTTGAAAAATGTACTTTTTGTCTTAGAATATGACCTAAAACCTACTCAGGGTTGCAAGTGCACGAGTCGCACAGTGGATGCTCTTCCTGTCCTGTCAGCCTGTGACTGAAGGAGGCAATATGTGGGTGAAGTTTCTATTGCCCATGAACACAAGAGTAAGGAGTGAGGTTTGAACCACCAACCCTCCAGTTGGTGGGCGAATGTAGTGAAGTAATAGTAGCAGTAGTAATAAAAGTAGTATGGGTAGAAGTAGTAGAACATTTTGCAGTTTATAGTTTTTCTCAATTGCTTTAATGCATTTCTCCATTCAGAATTGTCATTTGCAAAACAGTTTCCACAGAAAACCCAAACAGGATTTCAGGTTCAAGATTTTTTTTGCAGATTTTCTATGCAAAATGTTGTTCTGTTATCAAAACTCTTTAAAAATCTCCCAAAAGCAAGTTTTTGCATCACAATGATCAAACTACAACAATGAGCTTTCATTTGCACATTCATTAATTTCATAGACTTGAACCAGGTTTCAGTAAATGAGCTAAAGGATTTTAGAAAAACTGCAATAGCAAAAAAAAAAAAAAAAAAACTTTACAGTCAATATTAGCATTCTTCCTTGAGTATCGATTTTGACATCTGACTGAACCACAGCTAACCCAGCAACCAGGAAGTGAAGTGGGTCTCAGATCTCAGTCCAACCTGGCCAATCATAACAGCTTACCTAAGATGGGGAAAGCTTCTTTTCTCTGATTGGTTGTACGCATACTGTATTTTCCAAATTCCATTACTCCGCAGCCAGCTCACATTTAGATTACCCTCTACCACCTTTCTGATTTTGTAAATACATTCAGACTTAGTTCAATCTGTTTTGCACACTGTAAATCCAACTCAAATCGTCAGGCAATTCTTTGTATAAAACAGCCAGACTTGTCAGATTTTGCACGAACCATACATTTGCGATGCAGTGCTGCCCTTACAAGAATGTTCTTGTATGGGCCTCTCTCTTACCTCCTTCAAAGCTGTTGCACTGGACGAGGGTGGCCAGAAGCAGGGTCAATACGCTGGCTCTCCACACGGCAGAGGCTGATGGGAAGGCCATGTTGGGACGTGCAGTATCGGTGAATTCCCAGGAGGAGCGTTCACAAGAGTGTCACCTGCACAAGAGCACAGTGGTTAGAGCAAGAGAAAAAAGAAACCAAGCTACATGGGGCCACCAGGGAGGCTAATTATATCCACTGCTATTCACTCCTAGCCTTCACTCCACACACGCTATAATAGGCCCAGAATGGATACTCAGATATGGATTAGTGTTGTTTCTTCTTTCTTTCCACACAGCTGGGTTTTTTAGGAGTTTTTCCTTACAGAGGGAGGGTCTAAGGACAGGATGTCCTGGAACTGTTTAGTTTAATTATTATTGTTTATATCTGATTGTGATAGTGCTGGAATGGTTGTTTGAGAGATGTAGGATTGCTTTGGCAAAACATACTGTTGTCAAATAGGTGTAGCATATTTCGGAAAGAGGGCTTCTCAACAGTGTTGAATGGTGGCATTTCCTTCACTATATAGCATATAAGGCCATTAGTAAATGTCGTCCATTTTGTGCTAAAATTTAATTGCTGGGTAAAGTTATCACCAATGGAGATTTGTATGGGTTGGGAGGGGTCTCACGGTAGTTTTTTCTCCCAACTGCATAAATATAGTGGGGTGGTTGCAGTTCAAATGTGCTTTTAAATTGGTTGTATTGCCAGTCTTTGTAGCAACAGTCCTTAAACAAACTTTACATACCGGCTTGTTTACATCGCACAGCTCTCTGTGTTCATTGGGTTGGAAGCCAAAGTGTTGCTACACAGGGGCCATCGCATTGGGCTTTGGAATTAGTTCCATTAGTTGCCGCTAGCTTGTCTCACACACGGTCTTGTTGTGTGTACGGTTGCCTCATGGAAAAAACTGTGTTTTTAGCCGTGCATGACACTTTAAGAAGGTGACATTGTGGGTAGGCTGCGTGATGACGTAGGTGTTCCTCAAACCCTTTTGAGGGTTCCTAAACCCTCAAAGCCACACTTTGTGTCAAGTATAGTCCTGTGTGTTACATGCTGTCCACAAAGAGACAAATAAAACCCCGGTTTGCGCAAGTCGACAACATCTCCCGTATCTAATCAACTCTTGTTGCTGAAACAAACACGCACGTAAGAAGTGAAATATCGAGTCCAGAAATAATCTATCGTCTAATTTTTCATATCAAACGATAAGTCCATATAGTCATTATCATGACAGGTCTAAACTCAAATAACACTGCAACCCAAACTTCAATTTTGTCATTGCAAATTATTTTTACAATTAGCTTAAAATACTATTTCCAAAAATCTTTCCACAGCAAATTGTCTGCCTTCTATAGCTTGCGGTCATTTTCATATATTGACTCAACATAGATTTTACACTCGAGGCCCTTCCTGATGCTTTTATTCAGGCTTGGGCCACATTTGGATGATTTATTTACGTGTATTTAATATTTTGTCTCAATTTAGTAGAGACAATATCAATATGTATAAATTTATGTTGGCAATTAGCAAGCAAACAAAGGATTATCCATTATGAATGGCCATTCTGATTTGCATAATTCATACAAACTCGTTATTGAAAAACAAAGAAGGCCTTAAGTAATTGGAAAAAGTATATATGAAAGAAGAAGGCCTAAGTTTCAATCTAGGGACACAAAACACAGGGTTTCTGCCGGGGTTTAAAAAGTCTAAAAACGCTAAATTTAAAAATCAGAATTTAAGGCCTTACAAGTCTTAAATATGCTAAGGAGTGGGGTATTCGGCCAATAACCAGTCTTAAATTTGTCAGGTATATTTGATGCAAGTACTTGCGTTCTCTAGCTTATTCCAAAATCCCAACTTAGATGCTCAAAGGCATATTACCATTGCCAATACGAGAGCTCAGATCTTTTAGTACCAAGAACAAAATGCTTTACGGTACCCGCTGTCGCAAAGGGTCGCAGTTAAACAGCGCAGCAGTGTTTACGACCTACCTTTCTGTAAACTACGTGCTTATAAGATAGGTCTTAATTCTCTTGAACAATGGTCTAAATATTGGTCTAAGAAAGTCTCAAATTCAACTTATTGTATCCCGCAGAAACCCTGAAAACACATTTAGAGACACAAGGTTTGCAGGTCAATCCTTTAAATTAATAGATAAGTTTTGCTACATAAATGCATAAGGTAAATTTCTTGTAATCTCATTCTGAATACAAAGTGGAAGTAGCTCTGTGGGTCGTCACTGATCGGCTTGTGCCACACTGAGAGAGAACTTGGGTCGCCTTCACTCAACTCATACTCGAGTGTTACACGGCCCACTCTCTACTCATGTGTTCAAACTGCTTTTTATGGCTAATAGTATAAATATTCTTTTGTTTGGAGTTTGCTAAAGGTCATCACTCCAGACCAGGGGCATAACATCAGATCAGGGAGTGGGGCCCAGGAGGTACAGGGGCCACTCAGAGCAGCCCTCGTCTAAGTTTAAATATTCAGAATGAACAAGAGCAGCATGCGATTTTATGCAATAAACAAAGTGGGATATATCATCTATTAGTTAATTTCTGCAAAATCAAGTTTAATTTAGTTTAATAAAATAAAAACTGAATTATAAAAAAAATCAAAATATAATTACTTAAAATGTACAAAAAAAAAAAAAAAGTTATTTAAATAATCCAGCATTTTTTGACTTCTTTGATTCATTGCACAGTTCCCTAATTTAGGAAACTTTAGGTCCCATTCTGAAAACCTGCACTGGAGCCTCTCTTTACTGAGTTGCTCCAGACTGAATGGTTTGGTATAAATATCCCATTAAGGGAACTAAGAAATAACCAAACCCTTGAAAAAATATAACAAGACAGGAAAAATGTGTTCTGGGTACAGTTTTAGCTTTTAGTTTTCCAAAGACTTGTTTTTCTAGTTTTAAAAGGCTGTACTCTGTTGTTTCTAAGGGCTCTTAATAAATAAATAGATGTCAAAACTGTTGTTCCAAAAGTCCTTTTTATGGGTAAAAGGATTAAATGTGTTTCAGCTGTGTATTTTTTTAGTTTTATTGCCTGTCTTTTATCTCTTTGGAGTTTGTACAAAGCGTATACATTTTGTGATACGTGTGACAGCCTGCTATTAGTGCTACTTTGCTGCTATTAGTGCTACATGTTTGTTAGATTTTCTATTTCTGATGCTTTTAATGAAGGGTTTCTGAGGTTTTCCTAGTTTTGAGGCTGTAAAAGCCTTTACTGGTAGGTTCTAGATAAATGGCTGTCAGACTACTTTATGACTAAAAACATTATTAACAATCTGATAGTGAGTTTTGGGTCAGTTTTATGCATTTATTTCAAGTTTGCTATAGGTTGTGAGACTGGTACTGAAAGGTAAGTTTATGCAATTTTGTCCTAAAAGCTTTTCAGTTGATGTTAAATGAAATAATCCTTGTAAACTGTAAACTTTAAATTGTTTTGAATGGTAAGGTTATACTGTCTCAATATAATCTTAATGATTTTTTTTTTTTTTGCTTGCTTTTGCTTTACTGTGTTGTTCAAAAAAGGGGTTACGCAGTCCATATACTGACCCTTCCATAAGTGACATACTTGAGACAAGTGTAACCTTCTTTCCCATTTGTTTTTTTACAAGGGAGCAGGCTAAAAACATTAATTTAGACATTTTAAGACGACAGGTACGAATGGTTGTTGTTTATATATTTGTTAAAAGTTACTTTAAATTAATAGCACACAGATCTGAGGCAGTTTTATTTACTAAAGTGAACATATTAAAGTAGCAATTGCTGTTATTAATGAATTAATCTGAGCAAACACTGACAAACTATTGGGGTCCGATACATTTTTGTAAATAGGCTACTTGTCCCGCAAAACATTAAAATTGAGAAATGTTTATTATGTAGACTTTAGCTTATATGCTAATGATAGATGCTAATTGCGTGATTGTGTCATGGGTAAATGAGTTTTTGTGGGGTGACTTAAGCCAGCATTTCCATCTGGTGTTGAAAACGGCACTTGCCAGTACAAGCGCCACCAACTCAGTGTTGCGGAAGTCTTGAGTCTTGCAAGAAAGCGGCACATCGCGGTTAGCCAAACAAGATAGCGATGGTATTGTTTTTCGATTTTAGTCACGGTAGAGCGGCCAAATGGCAGAAAAAACTTTGTATGGATACACAGACGAGAAAACAAAAGTTAAGCTGAGCAAGCGATCATATAGGAGTCAATTGGACTCATGAAATATAGGGTCCATAGAGAAAAATGAGGCAAAAACAGTAAATAAATAAGCAAAGATAGTGAGTTCCACTTTAAATGAAACAGCTGAGCATTGACACATGCTAATATCTTCTAACCAGGCTCTGATATTCCATACATGTAATCAATTTCTTGTCAGTTGCCAAAACTGTCTTGTTTGTTCATAATTTGCGACATTTTGTGGCTAATGCTAATTCTTCTTCTATAGAAAACATATATTTTGGTCTGTTTATTTTATGGCACCATTCTTTAAAACACAGCCGTTCTGTTTACAAACACTAAAACGGCCTATATAGTATGCATTTAATTGTATTTGGCAACTTGTATTTTGAGACCCCAGGAAGGCAATTATAATCTGCAATTAGTTGTAATGAAAGAATATGAATATGCATTGCTATTAAAATATACAGCACAGAGTAAAATCCTTGCTCTTCGGCTCAGTAGTGGCCGTTGCTCTGTGGGTTCCTCATCGATCTGCTTGTGTCACACTGAGGGGCTGGTAGTAGAGGTGCTGGGAAGAAGGGGAGTATGGGATGCGGAGGGGGGGGTGATGTGTGTTTGGTGAAGGTGGGGGGGGGGGGGGGGGGGTGAAAAGGCGGTAATGAGGAGAGACCAGCAGCGGGAGCAGGAGTAGACCGAGTGCATGAGTGCATGGTGCTGTGATGGGGCAGGGGGGAGGGCCACGGAAGGAGGAGGGAGGGGAGGAAGGGGGTCCTGTATCACTGGGGCTTTATTCATCTGCCTTAACAAGCTGAAGGCAAGCAGCGCCAAGATACTGCGGCTAATTGGAAAAAAGCAACGCAGGCTCTGTGACAATTTACATGGCTACTGCTATTATGATGTTCTCAAGGAAGTAGGAGGATAATAAAGTTTTTGAAAATAGTGGTATATGGGAGATGTGGGTGGAGGATGGGACATGCAATCCAGGACTTTACAATTAAGAGATAAAAATGGATGCTTAATTTCTGAAATACAAGTGTTAAGGTGTATAAAATTAAAGTGAAGTTTAGACAAAGGTCATGAGTGTAATCCTGTTTAAAGGTCCCCTGTTCTGCTAAAATCTACTTTTTTTGAGTTTTTAAAAATGTTATGTTATTCCCACCTCAAAAACATACCTGGAGTACTATTTTGTTTCATTCACGCATATTTGAGTAATCCTGTATACTGAGGCTGTCCCTTTCTCAAGATCTGAAAACGCTCGGTCTCACAGCTCTACATAGACATGTGAAGCCAGGAAGTGCTCCTGTGCGTTTCTCAAGCCCATACATCGTCACCGGACTCATTTGTATCATTTCAGAGCTTAAATTGCCATCACTATAAAGCAGTCAGCTCATTTATCTATCTGTCAGCATCGTGTTGCTAATAGCCATGCTAAATTGCCATTTTATGCGCTATCCATTTTCCAACCTTTCCAGCAGGGGGCAACAGATTCGTAATATAAGTGTTCTCTGCAAAGTCAAAGTAACAGCTCCCCAAAAGAAGACATTTTCCATAAATAGGCTATACATTATTTTAAGTTATAAAACGTGAAATACTAATACAGAGGAGTCTGAAGTCTGAAAAAGCAGGTGACCTTTAAGTTCTGGTTTATTTCTAGTTCTAGCCTAGTAACCTACATGTGTTATTTAATTCTATTTTTGTTGTGAATTTAGAAGTCAGGATAAGAGCATGAGTATGAGTTTTAGTCCTAGTTTATTCTTAGCCCTAGCCTTGGGTTTGTCATGGTTTGTTCCTGGTTTAGTTTAGTCTTTGGTCCTATAGTGTGACCCTACTTTAGTTCTGGTTTAGGTCTTTGTTTTAGTACTAATTTTGGCCTAAATGTAGTCAAGCTAGTCTTAAGTTGGTCCAAGGTTAAGCCCACATATAATCCTGGTTTACAGCAGTTTGGGCCCTTATTTTACCTTTGGTTCAAAAATACCTTGGCTGGGTCTGTTTTAGCTTTTGTCTTATTAGCCATTGGTTAGTCCTGATTTAGATTTGGGTTTAGGTTTTGCTCTAATCCTGACTTTAGACTAAGTGTTGTGCTGCTTTAGTTGTAGTTATCATTATTGGTTTAGCCTTGCTTTAGTTTAGGTTCACCTCTGGTTTATAGTCTCTTGGTTGGACCTTGTGAAGGTTAAGTACTCATTTAATCCCAGCTTGCACTTGGTTTAGCCCTAGCTTTTGTCTTAGTGTAGCTTTAACCCTTGAGTCCATCTCATAGTTGGTTAGCTCTTGTTTGGTCCTAGGTTTAGCTCTTGTTTGGCCATGGCTCACACCTGTAGTTATCTCCTTAGTCCAGGGTACGTCCTTGTTTTATCCAGATTTAGCAGTTGCTTGAGTTTTACCTTCAACTTTAGCTAGCACAGGTTTAGTTCTTTAGCCAACAACTTCAATAATTCAATAAGGAAAAGCATTATATTAAGCATTTATTATTATTTTTCTACTACTATCTCCTTGGTTATTTAAAATGACCATATTTTCAGTTCAACACATTTGTAACTTATAACTTTGATAACACCATACAATATGATACTAAAAGTACGTACTACTAATTTCTTGATAGCAGGCCCATATAACTCGTTAGCTTGTCCAATGTATGTAACTGAAAATACTCATGTTTATGTAAAACGCAGCATTAAGATTCAGCGTTTACTTTTCTGAGGAACTTGTTGCAGGACGTCTATAAAAAAAACTACTTTTCTCTAGAGGTGAAGCTAAACTAGCTTAACCATGAGTGCAACAGATGGACCTGTTAGGACGTTGTAGACTTAAAAAAAACATTGATGTTCCACAATTAAATTTGCTGTAGGCCTGACAGATGTGTGAGCTAATTAATGAGCAGTCAACTAAATTGTTAGCAAGCTATTTGCAACTGATAAAAACTTTGTTTTTAATAAGCTGTCGCCACAACAGACCTTTTTCACAGTTCCACATTTTCAACCGGAAGTTGTGTCGCGGTAGGTCTGGTAGTGGTTGCAAGTGGGGTAAAATAGCTGAGCCCAAAAGTAAAAAAGTTGTTGCTCTGACAACTACCAGCCCCTCGACTTCATTTCATCCAATAAGATATAATAACAAAAGATATAGTTTATTACATAATACTACTTAAAACAGGTCATCTATATTTACACAAATGAGCATGTTTTCATTAATAAAACATCACCATCGAGCTCACAAAGTCAGAGTCAGCAGTAAATATATGAACTACAGGTCTGTGCTGTGTTAGAATTAATTCGAGACATTTTCAGTCCAACAGACTTGAATACTACACTGTTTAGCTTGTCATTGGTAGTTAGCTAATGCTATTTGTTGAGAGCATTTAAGCTTTCTTCTTTACTTTCCTTGATAAGCTAATCGTGAATAGATTCTTCATGAAAAAAACTGTAGCCTTTGTCTGTTGGTGGTGTCTTTGCCTCTGTAACTCTCACTACATCCACAAATGTAAAATTTAGTAAGCTCATTTAAAACGCTTGCTCACCTTTGCCTTAGACAAGCGCTAACTGGAAATGGGACAACACAACGAGTAACTACTTCAGTTTTTTGTGAAAAAGGTCTACTGGGATAGGATGTTCAAAACTGGGACATATTAGAGGTGTTCAAGATCTGCCGGGATATGATTTAAATGTATTAAACATGAGACCACTTTAATATGAAAAGTAGCCTATGTTAGCTTAGCCTATGTTAGCTAAAAATGTAAACATAACAGGTCGAGGAAGAAACTAGCAAGGATTATAAACTAGCTAACCATTAAGTAGGCTAAGCATAACTAGCAAACTAGCATTTATTTATTTATTTTTTTTTGATAGTTGTAAAAGTTAAAATTGTACGTGATCTTAGCGTGAATTTACTTTTTGGTTTAGTGCAAAGACCTCTCTCTCTCAGTTGGAAAGGTGCACTTCTTTGCAGAGAAACTATGGCAGTCAACTAATTTGTTAGCAATGTGATAGCTAGCAAGTTGTTGTGCTATTGGGACACAGCTGATCAAAATTGGGACAGATTAGAGGTCTTCAAGATGAGCGGTCAGGATATGACTTAAAAATATTAAACACAAAACCAATTTAAATTTGAAAAGTGTTAGCTTTTGTTAGCTTTGTGCATTAGCTTTTACGTATGTTAGCTAAAAATGTAAACTTTACAGAGCTTGAGGAAGAAACTAGTCTAACAAGGATTATAAATTAACAAACCATTAGGTAGGCTAACCATGACTAGCATTTTTGCGTAAAGACAGTTGTAAAAGTTAAAATTGTACGTGATTGTTGCGTAAATTTACCTTTCTTCTGCTAACTAACGCAGGGAACTGCTTTCGTTTCAGGGATCTGATGGTAAGTGAAAGACTGGCATCTCTCTAACAAATGGAAAGGTGCAGTTGTTGTTTACTGCTCGAAACTATTGCAGTCCTTACGTAGGCCTGTTCATTTATTTCACGTGCGCATTATTTCTCCACGCTTCCTTTTTCCCAAAATAGAGCGCGTAAAGAGGAAAGTCCAGCGTCTATTCGTGACGACGCGAGGCTGGATAGAAAGAGGAGAAGAGTGCTGCTTCTGCTTCTGCTGCCTTTAGTGCTTTCTGCCTGCGGGACGGGCGGCGCTTCCAGGGCGGGGACAAGGGGGCCGGGGACGGAGGCTGACTGTGGGTGTGGATGGATGGATGGATGGATGGGAGAGACACGGGATGGGGATGTACGGGGACTGGGAGGGGTTGTTGTTTCCCCTCCGTTTTTGAGTGATGGGATGGCGAAAGGATGAGAGTGTTAAAGAAGTGCGCAAAAGACACAAGTTCTTAAACAAAAACACGACATAATAAAGAGAAGAAGCTGCTGCTGGTGGTGGCGTTGGTGGCGCGTCTACCTGCGACGCTGCGACGCTTATACGGCTTGTCTTGTTACTATCTGCTGTAAATATGTGTCTGAGATAAAGAGAAAATACGCAGGAGAGAAAAGGGATGGCATGACGCGCCGTTTGGAGATGAAGTATGAGAGGTAACGATAACGTGAAGAGCGCGTAAACAGTTAACGCATGGGATTTGAGCGCTCTCTTCTTCTCTACAAGGATTAAACGCATACACAAAGCGCGGGGACGGACACACAGGCACGCAAACAAACACACACACACGCATTCCCAGTGACGGGTGACAGGTGTCTCCAGTTCACCCCAAAAGCGTTTGCAAAGCGCAAAATCACTCGCGCACTTACCGCTTGTTATGCGTTCAGCTTTTGTCCGCTCCGCTCCCAAATCACAAACACAAACGTACGTCCGTGTGGTTTGATGTAGTCCCGGACTCTCTCTATACAGCCTTCCTCTCAGACGAGTTTAGTCCCGAAAAGAAAAATCCCTTGTATTGTATTCAGTGTCTGCGTATCCGCTCTCAGTATACTTCCAGTGGGTTCCTCGCACGTAAATGCACGTAAAAACTGCGCGTATTTGTTTTGGGGAAAGATGTATATACGCTCCTCCGCTCGCTTCTCGCTCGCACACACGGCGATACCTACCGCTCACTGCAGCAAAAACAGTCTGGCTCTAGAAAAAAAAAAACGCGCAGGGGAGGGATGGGTGAGGAGAGGGAGGAGGAGGAGAGGAGAGGGAGGGGGGAGGTTTAATACGATTTGAGCCCGTACCAAAGGGATAACACGGGGCCAGAGCAGCGGCTGGGAGCGGTGTGGAGGAGACGCAGAGAAGAGCAGAGCATAGAAGATAGTACACGGGGTTAGGACTGGATTTAGGGCCAAGTCTGGTTCTGGTTGTGTCCTGGTTTGGTCCAGTAGAATCCCCGTTTCGTCCTTTGGTTATTTCTGGTTTGCTTGTCTGTTCTGTCATTGTTTGGCCTAGATTTTCTTTTGGATAATGTTAATTTAAACTCAGATCTTGTTTGAGAGTTTGATTTGTCCATGTCTGATCCTGATCTTGGTTTGGCGCTGGTTTACTCACGTTTTTTGGCCCTGTTTTATTCTTAGCTTTTGTACTGGTTTAGTCTTGTTCTAATCCTGGTTTGGTCTTTAGTCTTGGAGAAACTATATTTCTGTTTTTCACATATATGCTATACTGGTCCAGTTTGGTATTTACAGTATCACGCCACATCTGATGACCTTGTACTTTCTCTTCAGCAGACTCTAAAGCACTTGTTCAGTCTCTCAAACAGGCCATGCACAGACTGGTACAGTCTTAGATTTGATCTTGGTTTATCAATATTTCTGTCCTTCCTTTAAAAAACGTGGCTTGCATTAGAACAGGCACAAGTGGTTCTCAGACAGTCTGAACTTTAAATACAGAGATAATGATAGTAATAATAATAATGCATTAGTCTTGTACAGCGCTTTTCTAGACACTCTAAGTCACTGTGGCGTAGCCACGTGGTGGCCTGGGGTGGCCATGCCCCCCCATTGGCCCCCCTGAGTGGTTACTAAGGTCCATAATGATGCTGTGAGTGACTGACCTTATGTCTTTGCGCAGCTGTTGTAAAACAGCTTGACATAGAGAGCTGCAGCTAGATGATACTAGATGACAGATAAGACCTCAAGCTTTGTGTCAGTTTTTATTTTGCATTGATAGGTTCAGGAATCACAGATTTAAGCACCGTTAACGTTTGTAAAAGCATTTAGGCTTCATTACAAGACACGCGGTTTATTACCGCTCCATCTGCGAACAGCTGCGGTGTTTTGTTTTGTTTTTGTTTTGTTTTTTAGGTCCAGTGTCTCTTTTGCTCGGAAACTATTACAAAAGAGATAATTATTTCCAATAACTTCGTTATTAATTATGATCAAAAGTAAGAGGAGAGAGAAGAGCACTGTAAAGTTTCTGTTAACAGCAATCAACCACTTCCTGTGACCCTTCAAAATAAAGCATCATCCTTTTCCATCAGCAGAAACAGCTTTATTGTGGCAGAGCCTGAAAGGACAGAGAATTAGAATTGTTCAGAGGAGCTGACAGGAGCAGACAGGAGCTGACAGGAGCAGCCAGGAGCAGACAGGAGCTGACAGGAGCAGACAGGAGCAGACAGGAGCTGACAGGAGCAGACAGGAGCAGACAGGAGCTGACAGGAGCAGACAGGAGCAGACAGGAGCTGACAGGAGCTGACAAGAGCTGACAGGAGCTGACAGGAGCTGACAGGAGCTGACAGGAGCAGACAGGAGTAGACAGGAGCTGACAGGAGCTGACAAGAGCTGACAGGAGCTGACAGGAGCTGACAGGAGCAGACAGGAGCAGACAGGAGTAGACAGGAGCAGACAGGAGCTGACAAGAGCTGACAGGAGCAGACAGGAGCAGACAGGAGCTGACAGGAGCTGACAGGAGCAGAGAGGAGCTGACAGGAGCAGACAGGAGCAGACAGGAGCTGACAGGAGCAGCCAGGAGCAGTCAGGAGCTGACAGGAGCAGACAGGAGCAGACAGGAGCAGCCAGGAGCAGACAGGAGCAGACAGGAGCAGACAGGAGCTGGGCTGTGCCACAGCAGTGAGGCTACAGCTGATCAGAGCCATGAGCCTTCAGAGTCAGATATTAAACAGAAAGGTTTTCAGTCTTTCAGTCTGTTTTGGTTCATTTTTTCTTTGTTTTATGAATAATTTATTTGTATTTCATAATTATTTGAGATGAATTGTTACAGTAAAAGATGCTACATATCTGAGTGTGCAGCTGTCTGTGGTTTTAGCAGATTTTTCTGCTGATGTACAGACTGGAGACAGAGCACAGACTGTGAGAGGCTCAGTTATGAAAAGTTGTGATGTAGACAAAGTTGTTAGGTGTTACTTAGTAAGTTTTTGCAAGTTTGTTAAAGCAAAAATATCTAACACATTTGTATTAGTCCTACAATAATAATCTGCCATGTGCCACCACAGCAAAATAACAGGACCCCCCCCCCCCCCAGTAAAAAAAAAATCCTAGCTACGCCCCTGCATTAGTCCATTATTCATTCACTTCCTAGTCACTCACTCAGTGGCGGTGAGTTACTTCTGTAGCCACAGCTGCCCTGGGGCAGACAGAAGCATGGCTGCCAATCTGCGCCTATGGCCTCTCTGACCACCACCAAACACAGTCACACTGACACAGTCATACATCAAAGGTGGGTGAAGTGTCTTGCCCAAGGACACAACAACAGTCTGCAATGCTGGTAGCAGGGATCGAACCGCCAACCTTAGTAGGTGAACGTCTCTTGCGACTGAGCTTCAGCCACCTCATGTTAGTTTGCTAAAAATAACACATTTCTAATAAGGAAACTCTTCAAGAAAACAACCTTGGAATCTGGTTTTTGTTATTTAATTAAAGCATTTCTTCTGACTTAGTAATGCTGTGGAGAAGGAAAGTTTTATACCAAACATTCAGGGTTATATCTTCATCATATTCAGCTGACCAATAATTATTTCCACAGCTTATAAACCTTCATATGATAAAAGAGTGCTTCCCAAAGTGGGGTCCGGTGCCCATGGGGCTGTCTATATTAAATACATAAAATTAAATTGAGTTTCAACCCATTTACAGTTATATAATTGTTTAAAAATATTACTTTAAAAAAATTTTAGCCAACAGTGAATGTTTTTTGTAACCTTTTTTTTTTTATTTATTTATTTATTTTTTTTACAGAACTTAATGGAGAAAAACATGGCATGGTCTTTTGAATAGAGGGAAGTTCTACATTTGGGGGTCTGCTTTGGATTTTCAGAAATTAAAGTGGGCAGTGGCTGTCCTGATGTTGGGAATAGCTGTGATAAAACATTAGCGGTGCTGCTGAAACATTAGTTCTATTTTTACCTTATCAAATGGACCACAAATTTGACCAAATGTTTAACCCTGATGAGTCTCATTTTTTCAGAGATGACTTCTGTTATGCTGCTGTTGACTGAATAATTAGTTTTCCTCATATCCCAGTCTAACTTTAAGTCCTGGGTCATCTCTTCCTGTACTGTGCAGCCTGCATTAGGTCTTATTACTGCCTCTACCGCTCCTATCTGCAGATATAAGGCCCCCGTTCCCCCTCGGCCCGATCATTTACAATATGGTAATGATATTTGGACTCTTCGGCCTCGGACTATATCTCTCTCTCGTATCACAGTGCTTTTATAACTCGCCCAGCGCTTGTAACCGAGCCTTTATATTGAGATACGATCCTCCCGATTTGCTTAATAATCTGTCAACTGAGACTCTCTGTCAGTGTAACCACTTTAAAATGAGAGTAGTTGTGAGTTTTGTCAGATTATATACTCTGTAAATCGTTTCCTAAATCCTTCCAAAAGGACTTTTCTTATTAAATTCATATCTGTCTTTACTTTGTGTCTGAGATAATCCACAGAAGTCCATCACCGCACGTTCATCTGGGACATATTTTCATTTGCTTTCAAAGAACAATAATCTTCTTAACATGTACATACTAATTAACTTAAGCTTCATAATAGCGAATATGAGAAAGTATTACAGAAGGAGGCTCTCCTGTAATGCTTTACGCTACAGAGGCACTGTTTAGTCCTGGTTTAGGCCCAGTTTAGACCTGGTTTAGGCCCAGTTTAGATCTGGTTTAGGTCCAGTTTGGTCCTGGTTTAGGCCCAGTTTAGACCTGGTTTAGGTACAGTTTGGTCCCGGTTTAGTTCTGGTTTATGTCCAGTTTAGTCCTGGTTTAGGTCCGGTATAGACCTGGTTTAGGCCCAATTTAGATCTAGTTTATGTCCAGTTTGGTCCTGGTTTAGGCCCAGTTTAGAGCTGGTTTATGTCCAGTTTTGGCCTGGTTCAGGCCCAGTTTAGTCCTGGTTTAGGTCCAGTTTGGTCCCAGTTTAGTTCTGGTTTAGTTCTGGTTTATGTCCAGTTTAGTCCTGGTTTAGGTCTGGTTTATGTCCAGTTTAGTCCTGGTTTAGGCCCACTTTAGACCCGGTTTAGTTCTGGTTTATGTCCAGTTTAGTCCTGGTTTAGGCCCAGTTTAGACCTGGTTTAGGCCCAGTTTAGATCTGGTTAAGTCCAGTTTAGTCCTGCATTGTTTAAGCTCACTTTAGTCCTGGTTTAGTTCTGGTTTATATCCAGTTTAGTCCTGGTTTAGGTCTGGTTTAGACCTGGTTTAGGTCCAGTTTAATCCTGGTTTAGTCCTGGTTTAGATCTGGTTTATGTCCAGGTTAGTCCTGGTTTAGGCCCAGTTTAGATCTGGTTTATGTCCGGTTTAGTCCTGGTTTAGACGTGGTTTAGGCCCAGTTTAGATCTGGTTTAGGTCCGGTTTAGTCCTGGTTTAGACGTGGTTTAGGCCCAGTTTAGATCTGGTTTAGGTCCAGTTTAGTCCTGCATTGTTTAGGCCCTGTTTTTCCCTGGTTTAGTCCTGGTTTAGTTCTGGTTTATGTCCAGTTTAGTCCTGGTTTGGGCCCTGTTTAGACCTGGTTTAGGCCCAGTTTAGATCTGATTTATGTCCAGTTTAGTCCTGGTTTAGGTCCGGTTTAGACGTGGTTTAGGCCCAGTTTAGTCCTGGTTTATGTCCGGTTTAGACATGGTTTAGGCCCAGTTTAGATCTGGTTTAGGTCCAGTTTAGTGCTGCATTGTTAAGGCTCACTTTAGTCCTGGTTTAGTTCTGATTTATGTCCACTTTAGTCCTGGTTTAGGTCTGGTTTAGGTCCAGTTTAGTCCTAATTTAGTTGCTTAAGCCCCATAGTAGCTTATATATGAGAAAAACATAACAGAAGGAGGCTCCTCTGGTGTAAACCATTAGTGATCACGTGGCCTCTGCTTTGCATTTAGGCCAAACTGCATCAAGCTTCACTCTACATGAGCCAGAACATAAAGAACTGGAGAGGACTGCAATGGAAATCAATACCAGCCATGACTGACAGGATCCAGGCTTAGAAATCTATACTTTTGTTTCTGATGTACGCACATTAGACTCATACTGCTCATATGAGTTGTTAGTGTTACATTAGTGCCACAGTTATTTCAAACTGTGGGACGGGTTCTACTGGTGGTACGCACACTATTTGTAGTGTTGGTACTGAAGTGTTAAATGGATAATTACAGACTGGTGTAGTTACAGTTTAGTCCTGATTTAGTCCTTGTTTAGACCTGGTTTAGCCCTGGTTCTGGTGTAGGCCCAGTTTAGTGCTGGCTTAGGCCCATTTTTGTCCTGGTTTAGGCCCAGTTTGGTTCTGGTTTAAGCTCAGTTTTGTCCTGGTTTGTTTAGTCCCAGATTAAGTCCTGGTCTAGGCTCTTTTGAACAAACATTTTCATGGATTTAGTCCCGATTTAGGCCCAGTTTAGACCTGGTTTAGTCCTGGTGTAGGCCCAGTTTAATCCTGGAGTTAGTCCTTGTTTAGACCTGGTTTAGCCCTGGTTCTGGTGTAGGCCCAGTTTAGTGCTGGCTTAGGCTGATTTTTGTCCTGGTTTAGGCCCAGTTTAGTCCTGGTTTAAGCTCAGTTTTGTCCTGGGTTCAGTCACTGTTTAGCCCTGGTTTGTTTAGTCCCAGATTAAGTCCTGGTCTAGGCTCTTTTGAACAAACATTTTCATGGATTTATTCCTGAGTTAGGCCCAGTTTAGACCTGGTTTAGTCCAAGATTAGTCCAGTCTGTAGACATTTAGTCTTTTGTCCTTCTTTTGTTCTGGTTTAGGTCCTACAGCATTTAGTCCTGGATTAAATCACTATTTTCCTCTCGGGTCTAGACCTGAGTTAGTCCTGATTTAGGTCAATTTTTAATCAAACAAACCTCCATTGTTTCAGCAGGTGGCCCCTTCACCTGTACCCCCCTCCTTTAGTTTTTATTAATGTAGTGTCCCGGGACGGTGTCTGAGGCCCATTGCCCAGGGACGCTCTGTGGGGTTGTTCAGCTCACCACAACGGATTAAGGATTAGTTTTGCCGCTGGATTAAGCCGTGTGTGTGTGTGTGTGGAGAGAGGAGGGGGTTAAACATGGACGGAGGAGGTACAAGCACGAACAGCCTGAGAGGTCCCTGAACGCACCACAGCCAACAGAAACAACAATGGAGGAAGTCTGAGAGGAGGTCTCGGGGTAGAATTTAAAGAGATTTGAGAATGATGAGTGTTTCTCGTCTCGTCTGATCCTGGGACCCAGTTACAGTCCGGACTGAGGGTGAAGGAGAGGGTGTGGGTTGGTTTAGTCCTAGTTTAGTCCTGGTTCTGGTTTAGGCCCAGTTTAGTCCTGGTTTAGGCTCACTTTAGTTCTGATTTTGGCCCAGTTTAGTCCTGGTTTAGGCCAAGATTAGTCATGGTTTAAGCCCAGTTCACTTATGGTTTAGGTGTAGTGTAGACCTGGTTTAGGCCCAATTTAGTCCTGGTTTAGGCCCAGTTTAGTCCTGGTTTAGGCTCTGTTTAGTCCTGGTTCTGGTTTAGGCCCAGTTAAGTCCTGGTTTAGAACAAGTTTAGTCCTAATTAAGCTCAGTTTAGTCCTGGTTTGAGCCCAGTTTACTTTTGGTTTAGGTCCAGTTTACTCTTGTTTTAGGCCCACTTTAGACTTGGTTCTGGTTTAGGCTCAGTTTAGTCCTGGGTTAAGACCAATTTAGTCCCAGTTTAGACCCAGTTATATCCCTGATCATTTTATTGTGCCCTATATTTAGCATTATTTCTCTGTTATATTACTACAACTGTTACGGTACATGTTTTTTAAAATCACTTTCCCTGTTTAGTTTAGTTTTCCTAAGCTTTTAAATCAGCAAAACTCTCAAGCTCCTTGTTTAATCATGCTCCCTCCAACCCACTTTTGGGCCCTGACCCACCAGCTGGGAACCACTGATCTAGATGTTTCAGGTTCAGCATAAGCTCGGCCACTTGTCTGCTCAAACAAAGGATTTATATTGGTCTCTACACTGCTTGTCAACGCTGAATTAATAGCTGCCAATAAAACAGAGAAAGTGTCCATTCCAGCGCTGGCTATATCTGCTTTCAGAAGAAGAAAAATGAAGGAAAGATACATTTTGAGTAGTATTTTCTGCAGGATCACATAAGTCAAACACTGAACTCGAAGTCTGGAGTCTAAGGTAATCTACATAGAAGCAGGAAATATATTATTAAGGTGACTGGGAAATTTTAACATGAACCATAGCCCAAAAAAGTCCGACTTGTATCCCTAATGTGCGGCTGAATGTCTCAGTGATGAGAGTTTGTGTCGGTGAAGCAACCGGGAGGAAAGAGGCAGAACATCTGGAGTCATTAAAGATTTTATGAACAGATTTTGTCAGTTTGGTCGAATGCTGTTGAATTAGGAAAATAGAATAATTCAGCAATGAAGCCTTCGGATCAGTCAGTTTAATTGTATAACGAGAAAAGTAGTTCCTTCCTCTGCTGAGTGCTAATGGTACCACCTCAGAAAATATATGGCTTTCCAAGGAGCATCTTTAATGGACTGAAAAGAGCCTTAAACCCAGGACTAAACTACAACTAAACCAGGACAAATTTAGGATGAAATCAAGATTGAATCAGGACTAAACCAGGAGTAAGTAGTCGTCTAAGCCTCAATTTTAAGGCCAACCAGAGCAGGACTAAAACTGTCTCTAAATTCAGCTTAAACTTAAGAACTTGAAGTGCAAAGGAAGCCTGTGTACCATGAGTAGTACCCGTACCACAGTTTGAAAACCACTGTCGTAGGCTGTGTTCACACTTGCTGGGCCGCAGGACTCGGCGGACACCTGTGTTGATGATGTCATTGGTCTGGTTCAAGTTCACATTAAGCTCTGTCAAACGAACTGAACTGACTGAGAGAGCAGTAACAAACCTCGCCTGTAGAGGGCAGCACGTCAGTATTTACTGAGAGAAACTTGGGAAAAAGAAATCCTGCACATCTATTGGTCAAAAGTCTGCCTCTTCAGCTGAATATATCCCAATAATACTATACGGTGCACTTTAATTAATATTTAATTAAGTATTTCGTTTAGAGCAACTGTGGACTCTCTCTGTGATTAATATGAAATCTGTGTTGTTTTAGCAGTGTTTTAACATTTGTTTGCTAATGTTAGCGACCTTTTAAATACATTTTATTTACATTATATTTGTATTTTTTTCTTATAATCACGTTAGATGTGTGTAATTTCTTTTTCAAAACAAAATAAATACCCCTCCTCCAACTCCACCGCAGCAGCAGAACCATCAGCCTCCTCAGCCTGTCCATCAACACTTCTTCCTCAGTCAAAGCCCCTGCGGAGAATTTTTTCTATAACTATTCTCTCAAACTCTCACTTCATTGCCTCGCTGACGTCTCTACCTGCCAGGGTCTAAGCACCATAATTTATTTCTTCAGTAAATCATCCATTAAGTGTTGTTTTAAGTCTCTCCTTGTTGAAATTTACAGGTATAAACATTCATTTATTCCATAGTTTGTTTGATTTGTTCATAGAAATTTTATAGGAGCACTTTACAAATCCACTGCAAAATAGCCGTTATATATCGGTTATGTTGTCTCCATGCTTTATTACATTCTTATTGACAGCCTACTGTTTCTAATGTATGTCTAACCTATGTTACTGTATATGTGCTGATGTGTGGTGAATGAGTTTCCTTATGAGTGACAACTAAGTATATCTTACATTACCTGGGTTTTTTATCATATCATGAGTACCCTCAGACTCATCCACATTGAAATTCTTCAAAATTGTAATAAAAACACATTTGTGTGTATTAGTACGCAGATATTTTATAAATGCTTATTCTTCTGTGAAACTCAAATTCAAAAGTAAATACGTAATAATCTGCCTGCCTTTAAAATAAAACATAAAATAACGATAAACTGCTATTACATTTCTTTTACTATATTTTAATGTTTAAAGTGATCTTAAAAAATTAAAAATAATCTTAAACTCATAACAAATTTAGTAAAAAGAAAAATAATTTTAAGACTTCCCCTTAAAAAAAACAATAAAACTATTAAAACATATAAAAAACATATAACAAAATATAATGATATTCTTTAGCAGCTTCACCTCCTTTACATCAGTTGAGCTTGAGATTCGGTGTTCAGTATGAAAAAATCATAAATGTTTTTTTTTTTTTATCATCTTGGAGATAAACTATAATAATTCCAAGTACCCACTGCAAAGTACCCCAGGAGTCCCCGCACAGAAACACTGCCTTACCTTACAACTAGGCTACTATTTTTTTTTTTAAATATACAGTGATTTTTTTTTTTTTTTTATCATCATCAACTGCTGCAAAAATAATAACCCTAAAAGACTTAAGGCTATTATTATACATACTGTACAACATATATCTGTTTTTTTCATTTGAAGACATCGGTCAAACCCACACACCCCGCCTCTAACCAGACCTCCCTCCATCCTCTGACTATAAATTCGTCCTCTCACAGCTCCGTGTATCTTTATTACGTTCTCCTGTTTTTTTTATAAAAAGCCAAACCCACATTGGCGTCATCTCTGCCGGGACTCGAACCCGGAGCCTCTGGATTAGAAGTCCAGCGCGCTATTCCATTGCGCCACAGAGACACTGATGCGTTTTTTTCGATCAAAATCGGGTTTATACTCCCCCTCCTCCTCTTTGTGCTGCCGCCGCGTGCTGCATCCTCTCCCTGTCTCGAGCTCTCGGCAGCAGCAGCAGCATCAGGACCGCGGCTCTGCGCATGCTCCGTGAGGCGCCGGCAGGGGGTGCAAAAGAGGCCCGCGCGCGAGGCTGTGCAATGATGAGGGTGCACGAGCGGAGGATACAGGTAAAATGGCTCCGGGAGTAAATACACAGCGTTATTTACTTTATTTTATCATAAATCTTTAGTTTAATTACATTTTTAGTTTAATAAACACAAAGAGTTTGAAGATCTGAGAAGAGAAGAGACTTTATCCCACTGCAGTGTTAAAGTAGGTCTAGACCTGGCTTAGTCCTGGCTTTGACATGGTTTAGATCTGGTTTAGACCTGGTTTAGACCTGGTTTAGACCTGGTTTAGACCTGGCTTAGTCCTGGTTTAATGACCTGGTCTAGTCCTAATGTAGTCCTGGTTTAGATTAAGGCCTGGTTTAGTCTTAGATGAGTCCTGGTGTAGTCCTGGTTTAGACCTGGCATAAGCTTAGCCCTGGTTCAGTGCTGGTGTGGTCCTGGTTTAGTTCTGGTTTAGACCTGGTTTATAGGTGCCAGTTTTTTTTTACCTAATTTAGTCCTGGATTAGTCCTGGATTAGACCTGATTTTAAGGTGTTTGTTTTTTTACCTGGTTTAGACCTGGTTTACTCCTGGTTTAGACCTGGTTTAGACCTGGTTTAGACCTGGTTTAGTCCTGATTTAGACCTGGTTTAGACCTGGTTTACTCCTGGTTTAGACCTGGTTTACTCCTGGTTTAGACCTGGTTTAGACCTGGTTTACTCCTAGTTTAGACCTGGTTTAATGACCTGGTCTAGTCCTAATGTAGTCCTGGTTTAGATTAAGGCCTGGTTTAGTCTTAGATGAGTCCTGGTGTAGTCCTGGTTTAGACCTGGCTTAAGCTTAGCCCTGGTTCAGTGCTGGTGTGGTCCTGGTTTAGACCTGGTTTAGACCTGGTTTAGTCCTGGTTTAGACCTGGTTTAGACCTGGTTTACTCCTGGTTTAGACCTGGTTTAGACCTGGTTTAGTCCTGGTTTAGACCTGGTTTAGACCTGGTTTACTCCTGGTTTAGACCTGGTTTAGACCTGGTTTAGACCTGGTTTACTCCTGGTTTAGACCTGGTTTAGACCTGGTTTACTCCTGGTTTAGACCTGGTTTAGACCTGGTTTAGTCCTGGTTTAGACCTGGTTTAGACCTGGTTTAGACCTGGCTTAGTCCTGGTTTAATGACCTGGTCTAGTCCTAATGTAGTCCTGGTTTAGATTAAGGCCTGGTTTAGTCTTAGATGAGTCCTGGTGTAGTCCTGGTTTAGACCTGGCTTAAGCTTAGCCCTAGTTCAGTGCTGGTGTGGTCCTGGTTTAGACCTGGTTTACTCCTGGTTTAGACCTGGTTTAGACCTGGTTTAGTCCTGGTTTAGACCTGGTTTAGTCCTGGTTTAGACCTGGTTTAGACCTGGTTTAGTCCTGGTTTAGACCTGGTTTAGTCCTGGTTTAGTCCTGGTTTAGACCTGGTTTACTCCTGGTTTAGACCTGGTTTAGACCTGGTTTAGACCTGGTTTAGTCCTGGTTTAGACCTGGTTTAGTCCTGGTTTAGACCTGGTTTAGACCTGGTTTAGTCCTGGTTTAGTCCTGGTTTAGACCTGGTTTACTCCTGGTTTAGACCTGGTTTAGTCCTGGTTTAGACCTGGTTTAGTCCTGGTTTAGACCTGGTTTAGTCCTGGTTTACTCCTGGTTTAGACCTGGTTTACTCCTGGTTTAGACCTGGTTTAGACCTGGTTTAGTCCTGGTTTAGTCCTGGTTTAGACCTGGTTTACTCCTGGTTTAGACCTGGTTTAGACCTGGTTTAGACCTGGTTTAGTCCTGGTTTAGACCTGGTTTAGTCCTGGTTTAGACCTGGTTTAGACCTGGTTTAGTCCTGGTTTAGACCTGGTTTAGTCCTGGTTTAGTCCCACTGCTACACACAGTGAGGATCTTGTTCTGGACAGTGCTAAATCCCGGTGTTGCAAAATGAGAAACATGTCACACAGAGCAGTTTTTTAAGCCATTCCTGCTCCTGTCTGCTTCTCCAAACTCCTGCAACCCACCGTAAACCATCCGTACCTCTCCATTCCCATTACGCAGTCGATTTAGGATTTTAATACCAGTTTATTTCTGCTGCAGCCAGTTTGTCCCACAGCTTTAAAAAAAAAACGCATCCAGCTCGTGTCACACCTCTTCCACCTTTATTTTGTCTCTGCCGCGTCTAAAAAAAGCCCCGGCGGTGTGAGCGCGCGCCCGCGGCGTTGGATTACAGCGAGAATGAGCCGGATTTGTCGCACCAAGTTTTAACTGTGAAACGCACACAAAAAAGCCCAAAAATGTTTCAACTGCATGAATGTCAGAGCTGCGGGGGAGAGGAGAGAAACTGGCGACAGTATTTAATTCCATGACCTGTGTTGGAGCATTTGCTGGGACCTTTCTGAGTTTTTTGGGGGGGTCCTGGGGTGGGGGGTACATTCCGCAGTAACAAAGTAAGTACACGCAGACTCCATACAAACACATGTTAACAATTTTAAATGGTGGAGGCATCCTTTTGGGAATTCTGTGTGAGGAAACCAGACTGGATCTCTTTGGATTTGGATATGTTACCATCTTTACGCACAAGCATCGGAGCAACCGAAACCAACCAGCGCGCGCAAATGACCCCAGTCTCTGGCCAAAACTCTTACTGTCAGGAGATGTCCATTTAAATCCTGGGCCTTTTTACCGTGCTTTTTAAGAACTCACCCTGGCTGGGACGCTGCAGGACAGATTTCTCCCGGGTGGTTGCGGGGACGACGCTGGTGCCGGGTCCGATGTTCTGCAGGAGGACGCCGGGGTGGATTTGGGTGCTTGTCCCGCAGAAGTCAAGCTGTGCCCACTGCGGCCTCCTTGTTATTAGTTCCAACTTTTTACCATCTGCGAACTGCAACGCAAGTGATGCATCCAAAACTGTCGGAGCATGTAAACAAAGATGGTGTCCTGCGAGAGTCAAAAGTCAACTTCCAAACCGCGCAATCCTGATTAAGTCCTGGTTTAGTCCTGGTTTAGTCCTGATTAAGTCCTGGTTTAGTCCTGGTTTAGTCCTGGTTTAGACCTGGTTTAGTCCTGGTTTAGACCTGGTTTAGTCCTGGTTTAGTACTGGTTTAGTCCTGGTTTAGACCTGGTTTAGTCCTGATTAAGTCCTGGTTTAGTCCTGGTTTAGACCTGGTTTAGTCCTGATTAAGTCCTGGTTTAGTCCTGGTTTAGTCCTGGTTTAGACCTGGTTTAGTCCTTGTTTTGTCCTGGTTTAGTCCTGGTTTAGACCTGGTTTAGTCCTGGTTTAGACCTGGTTTAGACCTGGTTTAGTCCTGGTTTAGTCCTTGTTTAGACCTGTTTTAGTTCTTGTTTAGTCCTGGTTTAGTCCTGGTTTAGACCCATTTAGACCTGGTTTAGTCCTGGTTTAGTCCTGGTTTAGACCTGGTTTAGTCCTTGTTTTGTCCTGGTTTAGTCCTGGTTTAGACCTGGTTTAGTCCTGGTTTAGACCTGGTTTAGTCCTGGTTTAGTACTGGTTTAGTCCTGGTTTAGACCTGGTTTAGTCCTGATTAAGTCCTGGTTTAGACCTGGTTTAGTCCTGGTTTAGACCTGGTTTAGTCCTTGTTTTGTCCTGGTTTAGTCCTGGTTTAGACCTGGTTTAGTCCTGGTTTAGACCTGGTTTAGTCCTGGTTTAGTCCTTGTTTAGACCTGTTTTAGTTCTTGTTTAGTCCTGGTTTAGTCCTGGTTTAGACCCATTTAGACCTGGTTTAGTCCTGGTATAGTCCTGGTTTAGACCCGTTTAGTCCTGGTTTAGATGTGGTTTAGTCCTGGTTTAGACCTGGTTTAGTCCTGGTTTAGACCTGGTTTAGTCCTGGTTTAGATGTGGTTTAGTCCTGGTTTAGACCTGGTTTAGTCCTGGTTTAGACTTGGTTTAGTCCTGGTTTAGTCCTGGTATAGTCCTGGTTTAGACCTGGTTTAGTCCTGGTTTAGACTTGGTTTAGTCCTGGTTTAGACCTGGTTTAGACCTGGTTAGTCCTGATTAAGTCCTGGTTTAGTCCTGATTAAGTCCTGGTTTAGACCTCGTTTAGTCCTGGTTTAGATGTGGTTTAGTCCTGGTTTAGACCTGGTTTAGTCCTGGTTTAGACCTGGTTTAGTCCTGGTTTAGATGTGGTTTAGTCCTGGTTTAGACCTGGTTTAGTCCTGGTTTAGACTTGGTTTAGTCCTGGTTTAGTCCTGGTATAGTCCTGGTTTAGACCTGGTTTAGTCCTGGTTTAGACTTGGTTTAGTCCTGGTTTAGACCTGGTTTAGACCTGGTATAGTCCTGGTATAGTCCTGGTTTAGACCTGGTTTAGTCCTGGTTTAGACCTCATTTAGTCCTGGTTTAGACCTGGTTTAGACCTGGTATAGTCCTGGTTTAGACCTGGTATAGTCCTGGTTTAGACCTGGTTTAGTCCTGGTTTAGTCCTGGTTTAGACCTCATTTAGTCCTGGTTTAGACCTGGTTTAGACCTGGTATAGTCCTGGTTTAGTCCTGGTTTAGACCTGGTTTAGTCCTGGTTTAGACCTCATTTAGTCCTGGTTTAGACCTGGTTTAGACCTGGTATAGTCCTGGTTTAGACCTGGTTTAGACCTGGTTTAGTCCTGGTTTAGACCTCATTTAGTCCTGGTTTAGACCTGGTTTAGACCTGGTATAGTCCTGGTTTAGACCTGGTATAGATTTCTACAAATAAAAACAAAACATTTTATGTCAAAACTCTAGACATATTAAAATGAATGTATTGAATGTGCAGCTTTCAGATAGAACTGGTTGCTTGTAGACACTGTACCTTCTGATAAACTACTGTTTTTGCCTTATTTTGCATAAATTTCCTATTTTGATCCCATACTGTTTCTTGGAAACTATAGCCAATCTGCACTTCTGACTTACTTTTTCTTTATTAGTGACCTAATCCAAGAAAAATTTCACTACTTTTGTTCCAGAAGCATTTTGCTGTAGACCTGTGATAACGAGTAAATCTTTCAATACGGTCCAATACAGTCCCACAGAGCTGGAAATCAGCTGTAATCACATCAATCCATAAGCAGCCACAGGCCCACTGCTCTCCTCCTGTAGGCTCTAAAAAACTGCAGAAGACTGTTACAGAACAATTAAGGGAACATCTTGACTCAAACCAACCTCAGCAGTGTGGCTTCCAGCAGAAACGCAGCACAGAAACAGCTGACTGATATTTGCTAGATAAACGCGATAAGGGGCTCAGTAGACAACGGCCGTGTTGTTGGAGCAGTACTCTTAGATCTTAACACGGCCTTTGATACTGAAGGTCACTGTTTTTAATCAACTGCAGAATGTTAAAATGTCATCAGCAGCTTTATTGTGGTTTAAATCTTAGAGGTAAGGCAGCAATGTGTTCAAGTTAAAGGAGTCAAATCCAATCTCTGCCCTAACGATATGGGAGTGCCACAAGGATCGGTCTTAGGTCCAGTGTTGTTTGCGATGTACATAAACATTAAGAAAAAACTGCGTCACATCATGGTCACAAACCTCTCCCTCCACACTGAAGACACTTGGCCCAAACTGAATTAAAACTGCAGTCAAACATGAACATCTTTAACAGAGGTCTGAGGCTTGCATCAGGGCAGAGATGTTCACATGAGAACTGAAAATTTATCTTGTGTTTAATTTCTAGATGGTCCTCTTTTATTGTTTATTTACATTTCTTCTAAAAGCCTCCTATGGACAGGTGTTGAGAATTAGCACTTGTTTAGTCCTGGTTAAGTCCTGGATTAGTCCTGGTTTAGATCTGGTTTAGTCCTGGTTTAGTCCTGGATTAGTCCTGGTTAAGTCCTGGTTTAGTCCTGGTTTAGTCCTGGTTTAGTCCTGGTTTAGTCCTGGTTTAGTCCTGGATTAGTCCTGGTTTAGACCTGGTTTAGTCCTGGTTTAGTCCTGGTTTAGTCCTGGTTAAGTCCTGGTTTAGTCCTGGTTTAGACCTGGTTTAGTCCTGGTTTAGACCTGCTTTAGTCCTGGTTTAGACCTGGTTTAGACCTGGTTTAGACCTGCTTTAGTCCTGGTTTAGTCCTGGTTTAGTTCTGGTTTCATTTCTAGATGGTCCTGTTTTCTTGCTTATTTACATTTCTTCTCTTTTAGAAAAGCCTTGAACTGTGCGTGTTTGTGCAGTTTATCTGTGTTCTTATCAAACACATAAATAAATAAAAACCCTCATACTGTCATAAAACATCATAAAAATAGGATACGTTCATATTTTTGGTGTACTTTTTATACATAACAGTCTGGGCACATACTGATAAAAAAGATTTATGTAAAAAATATTAACGTGTTGTCGCGCCTGCGCCTGAGTTTTATCGTTGGGGGTCCGCGAGGGATTTTCGGAAATTGAAGGCGGCCACGACCGTCCTGACTTTGGGAATGGCTGCTCTAGGTAACATATGTTTATCTCAGGCTGATTTTAATGTTTACTAATGACTAATGAATCTGTAACACAACAAAACTTACTGAACTTAGAGAGCACAAAGGAGACGATGCACAGCTGCACAGATAAAGCCATTGACAGTGTACGGAAGCCCTCGTGGGCCATAAGTCATACAATTTGTCAAGGAGGTTGAGGGCCATAGGAAACCTCAACTTGTGCCACAAATGGGCCCCTGGGCCGCACTTTGGAGATGTTTGATGTAGTGTAAAAAAACAAATTCTCCTACAGGAACAACATTTTATTTTATTTATTTTTTTCTTACTTCAAAACAATATTATTCAAGTAGAAGTAAGTTGCTAGAATGACACTAACACAAACTGACACATTAATTACATCTCTTTTGTGTTGTTTTTAGTAATCATACTCTAATTTGTTATTATATATGAGGAGCCTATTTATGTTTCATCTGTTATTATAATTTTTTGTACAATTTCTTTACTTTTTCCAGTGTTCCTGTGTAAATTGCACCCAAAACAGATACAAGAACTGCACTACACATGAACCACAAACTGCACCACACATACATCCCCTTCCTTTGTTCTGTTATTGTTTTCTTGTCATATACCGTATTTTCATGACCACAAGTCTTAAATTTTCTCCAAAATGTACGGTGCGCCCTATGGTGCGGTGCGCCTAATGTGTTGTTGTGTGACTTCGGGAAAGCGGACGTAGGAGAGGACAGCATGAGAACGGTGAAGGGGGAAGTGTGGGCGTGAAAGAAGACACACCCCCGAATAGTTCAAAAGTGCAGGTATGTGCAGTACGCAGAACAACATCGTTTTGGCAACGCTGAAAATGCCACCTGCAGAGAGACGCGCTTATGAAGCACAGTTTAAACTGCAAGCTATCAGCTACGTGGAGGAACATGGGAATCGAGCAGCTGCGAGAGAATTCAAAAGCGTTCAAAGTAAGGTTGCGAACGGCGTGGGGGCGATGGACGACAGATGGCGAACACACTTTTACTAAGACTGGGAGGCAGCGCCGGGCGAGTTACGCCACAATTTGTGAATGAATTGTAGAAGCTTGGGCTAACGCGTCTGCTCGCACTGTTCTTCGAGCTTTCGCAAAATCCGGCATCATTCATGAGGAGCCGCACGGCAACGAGACGGACTCTGACAATGACGAAAGGGAAGCTGGCGTGTTTGACAGAAATCTAGCCCAGCTGTTCTTTTCAGATACAGAAGATGAGGACTTTGATGGATTTTTGGATGCTGATTGATTGATGATTGAAAAAATAATGTGAGTACTTTGCTAAATACTTCAATAAATCACAACCGAACTCAGTTTTGCTCCCGCTGCCTTTTTTAAAACACACACTAGCATGCATGTTTTACCGGTATGTTTTAACGTGCCCGCGCCCTAAAACCCGGTGCGCCTTTTGTATGCGTTAAATACAGAAAAAGCACCCGTAACTGAAACTGCGCTCTATAATCCATGCGCGCTATGGTCGTGAAAATACGGTATGTTGTACACAGTCGTTGTATATTGCTGCACTGTAAAGTATGTCGCACTAAAACTACTCTTAGAAGTACAATACATGCAAATAGACTGCACACCTCTGCTCTCACCTGATTGTTCTCCTGTAAATTCTCTGAACACTTTTCTCTTTCACACCTTCACTGCAGGACTAAAGCCACTGTTTGTGCGTTTGTGTGTGTCTGTTTGTGTGTTTGTGTGTGTCTGTTTGTGCGTTGTGTGTGTCTGTGTGTCTCTCTGCGTGGGTCTGGACCTAAGGTGGACCACTGTGCAGAAATGTGTTTACTCTCGCCGTTTCTCTGCACTCTTTCCCAGGTTTTTAAAATGGATGTGACCAGCTGCGGCCTGCAGACGCCGAAACATGAATGACATCCTGCGGTGCTCGGACACAGCCACATGTTCCCAGGTTCACAGGCTTTTTAAAAATAGTTACAAGGACATTTCAATGACCTTTTTTTTTCCCTCCACAGAATGATTCAGGGTGGTTATATCGTACCCTACCTATTACCTTTTAACCAACAAGGACAGAGATCATCAAGTTTCAATACCTAGTGGGACCTTTAATGTTCTTTTGCATGAATGAATCAAATAAATAACCCAGAATAAATCATACAAACTACTGGTTTTAACTTACAGCTAAGAATTCTGCTCCAAAAATGTGTCTTTTATTCAATATTATTGGGTTTTATGATTGTAGAAGCTGAATTAGCTCACTATAGGTATCAGAAAAAGTACCAATGTCAAAAATCGTATCGTTTAAGAACTGGTATTGGAAAAATCTGAACAGTACCCAGCCCTAGTCTTTGGTGAGGAAAGAGCACCAACCCGCTCTGCCACAGTGCCCCCTGTCTGCAGATGTTAAAAGAGGTTATATTCAATTTCTGTTTATTAAATATAAGGTAAAAGCGTTTCCCAGTTGCCAGGATCCAGTTCCAGATGGTTAATTTTTCAGTCTCCGAAGCTCGTCTCCTTCCATTTGGGTACAGTAATCCAAGAAGGATGCACCTGTCACTACAAATTACCCACAATGCACTGCAACCACTTTCTACTCTTGAAGGCATTGGTTGTTCACATGCGACGTTGGCGGGACACCGGCCTTCGCTTTGGAGAGGCCGGCTCCAGAGAAAGGATCGTCGCAGTTGGGAAACAAACTCCGTGTGAATGTGGGATTTTCTGTCCTGGGACTGGGAGTGGGTCCTCCTTCTGTGGTTCTCCCTGAGGTTTCATCTTTTTGGCCCATTTTTTCAGTTTTTCCTCTTCTCTGTAAAGCCCTTTGAGAAAACTGGATGTGACATTAAAAGATCAAATTAAAAAAGGAAAGCAGTAGCTCAGTTGGTAGAGCTGCTTGTCCAATAACAAGAGTTGGCAGTTCAAACCCCACTTCCATCACTGCATACTGTTGTTTTACTGTTTTGTCCTTGAGCAAGACACTTAACCCACCTTGCCTCCAGTGTCTGCGCACACTGGTGTATGAATGTGTATGAATGTGTGTGAATGGGTGTGAATGGTTCCTTGATGTAAAGTGCTTTGAGTATCCATGGAGGTAGAAAAGCGCTGTATAAATGTGACCATTTTATAAATAAAAACATAATGCACACTAGTTTTCCAAAAGTATTTGCTCATCCACTCAAAACTGAATCCAGGTGTTCACTCACTTCCATGGTCACAGGTGGAGAAAATCACCTTGGCTGCAGCTTTGTGGAAAAGTTTGGGGATGGCCACTTTCTGTTCCATCATGACTGCACCAGAGCACAAAGCACGGCCCATAAAGACATGGATGAGCGAGTCTGATGTGGAAGAAGTTGACTGAACCTGCACAGAGTCCTGACCTCAACCTGACAGAACACCTTTGGGATGAATTAGAGCGAACACTGAGCCAGGCGTTCGTCCAACATCAGTAGCTGCGTTTCCATTGACCATCAAATTGCGCAAATTGGATTTGCGAATATAAATTTGCCTAATGGAAACATGACAATTTTGAAAAAAACTCGCATTTATCGAAATAAAGTTTTTGCACTTGGATGAGGTGGTTTTTCAGGCGTATCGAAATTGACATATTTCGCAAAACTGCAATGGAAACACTTTTGTCGAATTAAACGAGTCACGTGACCAACAACCGGATACTGGCTGCCTTGGGCATTGCGCAGCGGGCGCCACAAGAGGTCCCTCAGCATCGCACAGCTCATCAAAAGTTGAGCGTGTCATTCGGAAATGTTGAATCCACAGCTCTTCTGTAAAATCGCCTACTACAATTTCCCAAATATGCTTCATACGTAGCCGCTCCCATGTATAAGGGGCCTGTCGCTCCATGGCCTGAATAAGACGCCGACGTCTCCTTTGACGGCAGATGATGAGCGCTAGTGCCGTGGCTGAAATATGGATATATCTGCTGTAAATCAAAATTATGTTTACATCCGTCGCCATGTTTTTTGAATGACTTATCACGAGAGTAGGTTTGTTTTTATTCGCTTACGATTCAATGGAAACAGTGTAATTGCGAAAGTGTTTTTTCGACATTTCTAAAATATCGATAAAATTTTGCGCATGTGTGTAATGGAAACACAGCTAAAAAATGACCATAAACACTGCTAAACCTTGTGGAAAGCCTTCCCAGCAGAGTTCAAACTGTTATAGATGCAAAGAGTGAGCTGACATCAGATTAAACCCTGTGGATTAAGAATTAAGTTCATATGAGTGTAAAGGCAGGTGAGCTAATACTTTTGGGAATATAGTGTACCTCTAAGTTATTCACCATAAAGATCTGCGTGGCATTTTACAAATTCACAATAAATCAAACTTTTCAGATGTTGTGTTTGTATTTTACCATTTCATGAAAAATAATATGACATTTTGAATTTATTGGCAGCAACATGTCTCAAAAAGTTTGGACCAGGGCAACAAAATATTAAAAAAATCGTTTGGAGGAGAATTTTCCAACTAATTATGTTAAAGGAGCATTTTGAAAAGCATCAGTATTACGATAAGATACAGTTTTTTGGGAAATTTGTTTTCTGCATTTGACCCAGTTAAACAAAGAGAATAGCGTCAGGAAGGGCATCTAGCGTAAAAAATCAATCTACAGTATAAGCCAGACGTCGAGTCAAGTCAGCTTTACCACGAGACATTAATAAATTCAACATCAGAGCATTAAAAGACGAGTTATGTAACGTGTTATGATGTAGCCTGGGATAATTTTAGGAGCTGCTCCTTCACACTGACAGAGATACAAACTGCGTCAAAGTGGGGCAACTTTTCACCCCACGCATGACCCCGACTCTTTCACACACTTTCGTTTTGGCAGCCCCCGGGACGGCAGGAGTAAAAATCGAGGCAGTTCCATCTTTACTTAACGGGACAAACACATCCAACAGCATTTAAAGTGCCCATATAATCTTTTAATTTACACATTAATGAAAGACCAGAATAGAACATAAAGCTCCCAAAGGCGTCTCGTCTTCGCCCCGCCGTCCTTCAGAGGAGGAAAGCCACGGCTAAGGAGGTCACGATGGACAGACCGATCACGGTGTAGCCGGTGCGGTAGACCTCTGGCATTTTAAAGCCTTTTCCGATGTCCCACCACTGATTTTAATAAGACAAAAAGAAAAAAGAGGAGAGGATTCTGCATTAGAAACATAGTCGGCTCATAAATGTAGGCAAATAAAAGATGTTTTGATAGGAAAATGGGCAAACAGAGGAGAAAATGAAAGGGTAGATATGAATATAAATTGTGGGAGAGATTGTCGACTTTTTGTCTCGATGGTAACTTGTTCTTTACAGTAGGTTTTCTGTAGCTCAGTTTGTTAAAAGCAGACAGGAGCAATGGCACAGGCTTTGAGTTATAATGAAGGCGGCTATCAGCAGAGTTTATGAAGCCAGGGTTTGATCTTTGATCTGGCTCACAAGAAAGGGTTCTTCTCTCAGAGCGCGTGGCCAGAAATCTCTCTCCGTAGTACCTCAGCTTCAAAAACTGCTTTCAGTGCAAGTGTGTGTTACATAGAAGTTATTTACTCAGGCTGGGACGACACACTTTTGTCATTACGCTACTATCACGATACTTTAGTGCTGTACTTTAGTATTAATGATGGCGCTATTTTCTTCTCTTTAAATTTAAAATCAACCTAAAGTGAGCCTGACATTACCTACAAGAAAAGGGGACTGCAATGGGTGTGTTTTGCACCAAATTATGCAAATTTATTTTTGAGCCTATGGGAAGAAACGTATATTCATACAAATCTTAATCTTTTAAAAGATAAAACTGTGTGGTGGGGCAGATGTATCGATGATGTCATTCTTTTCTTTTCAGGGTCAGAAAGGGAACTGCTTGATTTTCATCTCTATGTCCACAGTCTGAATGTCAATGTGAAGTTAAGTTTGGAATATGATTTTAAAACTATTAATTTTCTGGACCCAAAGATTACAAAAGCTGACCAAGGCAATCTACATTCTTAAATGTTTAGGAAACCTACAGATCGCAAGACAGTATTGCATGCAGATAGTTTTCATCCTCCTGGCCGCACACCTGCAGCCAGTGAGTATAAATGAGTGTTTCCCTTTGTTTTTGTGTTCACACCTGAAGAAGGCGCAAGCCGACACGCGTTGGTGTGTTTTAATGTCTGCAGCCCTCATGAAATAAAGGCCTTTTATAACTTTTCAACCAAGTGAGCGCCTGGACCTTGTTTTCTTCATGAGCCTGACATTTACTTATTTTTTATTTAGTATTTGATTTTAATTAAGTGACAGTATTTGTCAGACCAAATGCTTAGCTGCAAGTGCAGTGCTGCCCTCTAGAGTCCTGGCAGACATTTGACTGTGACGCACTGTAGCACCATTATTATGCATGACGTCACAAAAATATCAAAGTATTGCTTGGTGATCCTTATCCTGAATTTACATAGAGAACGCCATAGGAACATCACGGAAGCAGATCCACTTTACACAGAGGACTCGACCTCGTCCTCTGTTTTAAAGACTGCTCACCGTCTGAACACAAAGCTGTGGAAACTGAGCTCCATACCTTCTCCTTCTTCATGTTGTCCTTCTAAAATGGCTGCTTGGTGTCATGTGTAGATGATATTAACTTCTCGAAGTGCAGTGTTTACATGTTTTAGTGAGCCTTTATTTTGAAAGTGTAGCAATGACGTGACACTGACAAGATGCGCTGCTGCTTTGGTGTAAGTTGGGGGTTAGTATCGCGCTGAAAAGATATCACAATCACAATTTCTTCCCAGCCCTTTTATTTACAGTCATTTATTTTGACATATGATTGCTTTTTATTCTGTTCTTCATTTATAAACCCCAAAACTCAGCAGTAAAAACTCCTCAACATGGCTCTGAGCATTAATATGGGTTAACATATACTGTGGAAATACGGATTTCGGTAGCTCAGTGTTTACTTCTATAGTTTACAGGCTCTATTTACAGTAATGCACTGTTTAGTCTCTGTGTCATTGCTCCTGTGTGCTTCTCCAAACTAACAGTGTGCTGAAAAATTATCCCTTTTTTAATTGTGGCTCAGTCCAAACTCTTACCAAGTGGCGGATGCCGTTGAGAGTGTGGTAGGAGACAGGGAAAGCGATGCCGATCTTTGCCAAAGCGATGAGGGGCGGTCCGATCCAGAGCGAGTGGATCAGGTCCAGGTAATGCGGGTACGTCCCAGGTAACACCAGAGCGGCCGCCGCGAAAGCCGAGATGGCTGCAAAGAGACAGAAGACAGAGAAGAGTGAGTTAAAATGTCCGTTTGAAAAAAAACTGTGTCAACATTGTGTCTCAATTATGCTCAACCAGTAACCCATAAACAGTTTTTCTGTGTCCTGGTGTTATTAAAAGCTGTCTGGCTTCTAGTGTACTGTAATTTAGAGCCATTGAAAGAGTTGCGCTAACAGAAATCCACAATAATGATGGTCTCGTGATTCATGTAGCCACCAACATGCGATGGTGAGGGCCGCTGGGCAAAATACTGTTTGTTGTCTCTTCATATGATATGAATTTTCCATATACTGTGATACTGGGGATAAAAGGAAAAATAGTTGGGGCTGAGGTAAAAGCCGCGTATGGGCTTTCATCGAGGACTTTGTTGTTTTGACAATGATTCTTAAAAGCTCCCATATTATGCTTTTTTCAGGCTTTTTGAAAAAGTGTTGGACACTTTTGCATTACTATTTCACATTTTATAGCTTAAAATAATGTATGTGTATGGAAAATGTCTTCTTTTGGGGAGAAACTACTTTGAATTTGCAGACAACGCCTCCTGCTGGCAACAATGAGGACTGGACAGAGAGTAAAATGGCTGTTTAGCATGACTATTAGCAACATGACAATAAAAGACAGATAAATGAGCTGACTGCTGACGGCAATTTAAGACTGAAATGATCAGAATGAGTCCGGTGACGGTGTATGGGCTTTAGAAACCCACAGGAGCACTTCCTGGTTTCAAGTGTCTACATAGAGCTGTGAGACCTAGCATTTTAATAGTTGTATTTAGCATTCATAAACAAAGACACGCATGTTACTGCTGCACATCACACTACTCTTTTTGTGTTGGCTCATCTTACAGAGGTAAAAGAACTCCTTTGTAATTATTACTGTTTTTAGCGCCTGCAGAGCCTCCACAGTCAGTATTTAAGCTGCTCTGGAGCTAACAGTAGCATTAGCCACAACACAAGAAACAGTGCAGCTTTGGGAGACACTAATTTCAGCTAAATTTAAATTTATAATATGGCTATTTATTTTAGATCTTCCAATATTAAAGCTCAGCATACATTAAAGACTTAAACTGCAAAAGACTCCTGAGTACCACCAGAAGAAGCCCCATACCACAGTTTGAGAACCACTGCCCTACAGCACTGATGACAAAAACTACTTTATATTTTGTAAACAAGACACTGCAGCCATAATCTTTAGCTCCTCTCTACAAAGTGGTGATGCCAGAATTAAACTTTGATAACTATTTTACTTAATGCAAGCAATTATCCCCAACTCAACGCAGCATAAGTGGACTGACATAAAAAACTTAATTTAAAATAACATGAAAACATAAAAGATAATAAAACTCAAAAGCCAATTTTAATTTAGTCACCTTCAGGGTCAAAGTAATCGTAGTTATTCTGCTCTTCACTCAGTGCATCTGTGCTCCCATTAACACTTGTCCTGTTTTAAAAATGGACCGTTCTGACCTTTATCGAACACATTAACTTTGATAAAATGTACCTTATGTGGGTCAACAGCAGTAAAAGTACAGAGCGTTGGACTGAGAGTGACTGAGAGGCCCGCAAGACGAGCGCTCACTAAAATATCGAGCTGCTGCTGTTTGTAAAGTCACTAAATGATTTTGGCAGCGATCAATACAGATGGACTCAAACGCCTGGAGTCATGTTCAGGTCAAAAACTGACAGACGGGATTAGGCTCAACGCAACTGAGAATAAGAACAAAACAGGCCTAGGTCAGTGGTTTTCAAGCTGTGGGACAGGTCCAACTGGTGGTATTAGGTCTTCTTTAAATGGTGCTAAGGGGCATTTCAAGTTCAAGTCCCTAAAGTTGCTTAGTCTTGGTTTGTTTAGCCTTTTATTTCCCTGGATTAGTCCTCGTTCAGGTCCAGTTGTGGCTCTGAATTTAGGCCTGGTTTGTTTGAGAGTTTGTTGTATTTTAAAAAGTGAGAGGGACAGAGCATAGAGAAACTGTAAGGACAGAGTCACCTCCACTTAGGCCGACGCCTGTGCCTCTGTGTGTGACCGACATCATCATCGGGACGGACCATCTGAAACACAGTAAATACAGAGTCAATACTGGAGCAGAAGACTTTATTATATATATTTATTTATATTGCAGGCACACATCTACAACTTAGAATATCAAGGAAAAGTTCATTTAAATAATAATACTAATACTACTAATAATAATAATAATAATAATAATAATAGACTGGATTTAAACTGCACTTTACAAGATTCTCAAAGCACGTTACATGAGTGCATTATTCATTCACGCCTCAGTGATGAGCTAATTCTGTAGTCACAGCTGCCCTGGGGCAGACTGACAGAACCGTGGCAGCAAATCTCCACCTACAGCTTCTCTGACCACCAACAAACACTCACACTGACACATTCATACATACGAGGTGGGTGAAGTGTCTTGCCCAAAGACACAACAACAGTATGCATTGCCGGTAGCGGGGATCTTACCGCCAACCTTCAGGTTAGTGGGCGAATGCCTTTACCGACTGAGCTACTGAAAACTAGTTAACTGCTCTTATCACCACTGTTAAAATAAATAAATGCTTGAAATAATTTGGTGTGTGTCTTTTTATAATATTTGAGTTTCACTTTGAATTAAACTGTTGAAATAATTTCCACAATTTTAAATGTATTGTCTTGTGCCTCTCGAGATGCCTGGAGCTGTCTGGCAAAATGCCCGCCTCTATCAACATCCCTTTAACACAAGCAAAGACACGAACATGGAAATAAGCCGCGCTTTCTTAGTTTGAAAGGGCAGAGGGGCAGAAAGTACAGAAAGAATAGTCATTACATTTAGTGTGTGGAGTACACAGTTACACAAGTCTAATAATACAATCCACAGCACAGAGCTGATTAGTCACTGCATTTGCTTTTGAAAAATCTTAAATCTCACTTTATCTCTAATTCTGTTGCAGGGTAGCTCCAGGTTTTGTCTTGTGAAATTTAAGACCTTTTTATTGTCACTTAGCGATTAACATAATGCCAGCATAATCAACAACAGAACAATAATCTAAAATAATTTTACATTAAGCCTTAAGGAATTATCTGTACTTCTCTTTGTAACTAAATGGTTTCATTTTAAAAGTCTAATACAGATGAAAGAAATCCACTGCTGCATAAAAAAAAATCATGATAAATTAATCATGCATTTCAATGACAACATTTATTCAGTAAATATATTTTGTTATTTAGGACTCACTTGTAGATGGTGAGGTGAGGAGACATGGGGCGGTTTAGTTTAGCGTTTTTGGCCCAGAACTTGTTCATCTCCTCTTTAGCTGTGCTTCCCATTGGAGCAACACTGGGGAACAGAGAAAAGTGCATTCGTAAAAATATAAAAACTTCACAGTCACTAAACACATGAGAAACTAAACTTACTGTCTACAGAGGACGGGGTAGTGAGGTCTGGACAGACACACTCCCTGCCGGGCCAACGTCCTGGAGAAAGACAAGAGACAAAATGTATATATATATGTTTATAGATTATATAAACATTCATCTAGAGCAGTGACTCTTAAACTTTTCATGCCAAGTACCACCAGAAAATATTTGGTAAAGGTAACACTGCATTTGTAAACCTAGACTAAATCAGGACTAAACCAGGTCTAAGCCAGAAATAAACCACAATGAAACAAGGACTAATCTAGGAGTAAACCAGGAATAAAAACAGGGTCTACACCAGGTCTGAACTTGGTGAAAACCAGGACTAGTACCAACTAAAACTGGACTAAACCAGGTCAAATTTCAGAACCAGAGTAGCACTGAAACAGGAATAAGTCTGGCTCTAAATTTAACTAAATCAGGACTTGAACTGCAAAGACTCCTGAGTACACCCTAAAGACCCCTGTGTATTACCAGTGGTACCTGTACCACAGCTTGAGAACCACTGACGTAGATTATTTATACATACCATAATCTTAAGCTACTTTTCATGACATTAATTATCTGAATCTCAATATTTCAATGATCTTGAGTTAAAGTTTAATTAAATTAAAAACAGAAAAAACAACACAAGACTTTGGACTAAGTTCCACTCATTGAGCTGGGGCTAAAACTATAACAAAGCCTAGACCAAGACTTTTTTTTTTTTTTTTTTACATTTTTAAACATTTTAACTCCTTTTGAACAATTATCCACGACAGACCAAAATGTTTCTTGGTTCTTATTATTGCCACTACAAACGCTCTTGAGTAACTATACTTATGTACTGCTCAAATGTAAACGTAAATTGTTCTGCAGTGTCTTGTTTCAGTCCTACTTCCTGTATTTTCCGGCACCATAAAAAACCGGTTCCAGCCCAAACACCTTTCACTGCCTTTAGGTTGAAATAAAGTCAGCCACATTCAGGTCGAAGGTCTGGCAAAATTACAAATACAGCTCTAAATATAGTCGACCTACAGTTTAATTTAAAAGCACAGATAAACATTTAATCACTATGCTCTGGTTGTAAAGCATTAGACATAGCTGTAAACTGATTCTAGTTTGGCAAAGCATTTCTGAATAAAAAACAAACAAACAAAATAATCACATGTGAGCAGTGAAATGCGTACTGTAAATAGATACAAGGCGGCTAAACATGGATGAAGATGAACTGTTGCAGGAACAAATACGATCTAAACGATGACTTTTGGAGATGACACGAGGATTTAGATTAAAATACATATTTCTAAAGCTTAATTCTATTAAAATTGCGAAGCATGCCTCGGATTCGTTCATGTTTGATAATGAGGACATAGTTCAAGTGTCCAGTGCTGACAATCCGAAAGCTACAGCTAACTAAACTCGTCTCAGTCATACCAAATAACTTAATGAAGCTAAGAAATAAGGACACATTTGATCAAAAACACAACTGTTGCAGGCATAAAACCAAAATCTTGTAATAAAAACTCACTGCGCAGGGGTGATTCTACTTGACATACCTCTAGTCTTCTCCGTACTAGTTTTGATAGCATTAGCATTAGCTCCCATTAGCGTGTTTACGGTAAAGGAATAAAAAGCAAGACGCGACAACAACTCATTTACGTTATACACGAACAGCAAACGAGTTAAAATGGTGAGAATTAAAGATCACATGGCCACAGAGCAGTGTACACATCTAAATGGACAGTAAAGGCATGCAGCAAAGAAGTACTGACCTTAAGAGCAGCGCCATGTCGGATTAGCTTTGAGCGGAAGTGACGCACCGGATGTTGATATCCGCCCGAAGTTCAGCTCATGTGAGGAAGGTCAGGCGCGGTCAAAGCAGAATACAAAAAAAAAACAAAAAAAAAAAAACGCTTTTATGGAGAAACTTATTTAACTATTAATGCAGTTAGATCTGTGCAGTGGGATTTCTGAGCTGAATAAAAGCCATTTCATTTTAAGTAAAGGAATAGTTTTTAATGTGAGACTGACTGAAGAAAGAACAAAAGAGGTCACACAAGGATCTTTATGAAAAATCATAAATCAGAGTTAATCAAAGAATTAATTAAAACTGAACGTTTTAATTAAATTTTGCAAGCAGTAGTGAAGTGAAAGTGTAACATGAAACATGGGCATTTAAGGGGACAACATATATAAATATACATTTAGACATTATTACAAATTATTACAAAGAAAGAATATTTATATAGCTCTAGGTAATTTTCTTTTTATCTTGTGTACCATGTATCCTAAATATGTCATAAGTGCAGAGCAAATGGACTGTAACCATGAGTCCTGGACAAATGTCCAGCCTGTCTGTCCTGGGAGTGGAGCCCTCCTTCATGTGGTTCTCCCTGAGGTTTCACTTTTTCCCATAGCTGTTTGTTTTTTGAGTTTTTCCTTACCTAGAAGGAGAGTCTAGGAAAAGTCATGGGACAGGCTTTTTGCTTGCTTTTTGTTTAATTGTTTTTGTTCATTATTTTGTTTGTTTGTTTACATTTATTCCTGTAAAGCCATTTGAGGCAACAGTTGTGATATTGGGCTATATAAATATAATGAAATTTAACTGATTGATTCATTTTTATATACATATATATATATATTTTGTTAGCAATTGATTTCACAACCTCACTATATTTAAAAACTCGAGGAGAGCGATTGTTTAAAGCTGTTGCACCCAGACTCTGAAACGAACGACCACTGTCCCTGCACTCACTGGACTCTGTAGACGCTTTTAAAAGACAACTTAAAACATTCTTTCACAAAACATTCAATCTTTCTAGCCTCAGTGTGCTTAATGCTGTTGTTTTCTGATGTATTTTCTATTGTGAAGCATGTTGTGACTGTTGTCTGAGAAACTGTGACTGCTGCTACCTTAAGGAGCTCTAGAGCCAGGCGCTGCAGCTGCTCCAAGGAACTGAGAGCGAGAGAGGAGTCAGCTGAGGCTCGGACATCTCGAGTCTCCCGGGCATGTCCCACAGAGAAGACGTGTGGATAGATGATAGCAGACGGATGGATAATGTTGGAGCTGCAGTAAACCACACAAAACATCTGCGTATTGATAAGTTAGCAGCAGATTCTGAAATCTTAAATACTTTTTTTTACTAGTTTAGATGCGTTTCCATTCTCCACTGCTCTCTGCTTTTTGTGCGGACCTTTGTTGCCTTTCCTTCCTTGCCTTACCGTACACCAGTGGCCACTAAGCTCATGTTTGGTCTGGCTTTGCACTGCTGGTAGCCACTGGACATAATTTAATTTGAGTAGTTCTTTGACAGTGCAGGGGTGGTGTCAGGTGTGTATGGCTCTGGAAAACCTTCTCTAATAATCTTCTTATGTCTGTTGTAATGTACTGCAGCAAAATAACCCATTTCTTCCATTTGCTCTCAGAAAAAATAATACAAAAGTCTTCAAGTATGTTTTTAACACACTTTATTTCGAACAATTCAGAGAGTGAACAATATTTGCTTGTCCTTGTGACCAAACCGCGCAGAGTACATCACTAGAGAGAAGTCACATAAGGCACTGAGGTTACTTCCTTACTACTTATGACTATGATGATCAGATTTAAGAACACATCCTTTAGATACTACAGCTGAGAAAACGGCTCGTCGAGCTGATGGACAACTCGAAATGGCACTTGGCAAACGTTAATAATACGTTTCTTGTTCAACCCAACCTGGAAAACAAAAAAAGTCAGTGTCAGAAACAACATTCATTAAATAAAGGGCACAAAAAACTGTTATTGAAGATATAGGTGTAACAGAAAAATAACAGCTTCTTTTGTGTCCTTGATAAACTCACTTCTTCCCCAGCACTACATACCTATTTTATTTACTTTTAGCTTTAGCCTATGTAGTGCTAATTGCTTCTAAATCAAGCAGATACATATTGAGCCAGATGCTAATGTTCTCTACCCACACACCAACATTACGCACATGTAGTCGGTTGCTTGCCATTTGCCAAAACCATCTTGTTCGGTCACAATTCGCAAATTCTGGTGGCTAATGCTAAGTGTGGTGCATCTAAAATGTATTGTAGCTATGTTGACAAATGCTAAAAGAATGCAGTTAAAAGTGTCCAGGGGTAGTTTATTGTGATTCTGGTAAGAAAAACCAGACTCAACCAGACTTAGTTTAATTTAGAGACAGTTTTCTTCCTGTTTTAGCCCAGCTTTACTTGGGGCTAGTATTGGTGTAGACCTGGTTTAGTACTGGTTAATACCTGGTGTAGTCCTGCTTTAGACTAGCTTTATAGGCTACTGGTTAAATCCTGGTTTTGTATTAGTTGAGTCCTGGTTTAGAACTGTTTCAGTCCTGGTTTAGACCTGGTTTAGGCTTGTTTTTGTACTGGTTAAGTCCTGGTATAGTCTTAGTTTAGACCTGGTTTAGTCTTGTTTTTGTACTGGTTAAGTCCTGGTATAGTCTTAGTTTAGACCTGGTTTAGTCTTGTTTTTTTTCCAATTTAGTCTAGTATTAATCCTGGTTTAGTTCTAGTTTAGACCTAGTTTAGTTGTGGTTTAGTCCAAAACTAATCCTGGTTTAGACCTGGTTTAGTTACGGTTTAGTCCTGGTTTAGTCCAGTATTAATCCTGGTTTAGTCCTAGTTTAGTTGTGGTTTAGTCCAGAACTAATCCTGGTTTAGATCTGGTTTAGTCCTGGTTTGTCAGTCTTAGTTTAGGGCTGGTTTAGTCTTGGTTTTGTCCTGGTTTAGACCTCGTTTAGACCTGGTTTAGTCCTGTTTTTGTCCCAATTTAGCCCAGTGTGAATCCTGGTTTAGTCATGGTTTAGACCTAGTTTAGTTGTGCTTTAGTCCAGAACTAATCCTGGTTTAGACCTGGTTTTGTCCTGGTTTAATCCTGGTATAGTCTGAGTTTAGACCTGGTTTAGTCTTGGCTTTGTCCCACTTTAGCCCAGTGCTAGACCTGGTTTAGTCATGGTTTAGTCCTAGTTTAGTCCTGGGTTTGTCCTGATTAGTCCTGACAGTTTAGACCTGGTTTAGTCCTGGTTTAGTCCTGGTTTAGTCCTGGTACCAAATGTTTTCTGAGGTGGTACTCTGTGTGAAACCACAGCCACAGAGCAGAAGCCCATCTCCAGCCATTTTTAATCTATCCCTGCATTTGTATTCCTCCCTTGGTCTTTGTCTCTGCGTTTCCAATTGGCTCTCGTCGTACGGCTGTGATCGGCGGCCCGTGGCTCTCAGATTAACAGGAATGATTAACTGTCAGCTCAGATTGTGTTTGTCGGCTCGTGTCCCGGCCCGAGCTGTGGCGGGGGGAACATCTTGAGCCACAGACTTTATCATGGGTTTAATCTCTGGACTATATACGGCTCATCAGCAGGATTTAATTTCCTCTTTCCACTCATCGTGTGGCTCTCTCCGGGTTTGGACAGGTATCGTTTGGTTAGAGCGCACAGTTGGACATTCGTTAAGTAGAGGGATAATGAGATGAGCATTAAGATGGCAGCATATGCTAGACTTATAGTTTACCCTCAAGTTAAAAAAAAATCAGTTCCCCTTCTGTCAAAAACACTTTATGCCAAAGCCCAGATGAGGTCTCAGAGTCTCATCTTTTTTGTTTTTGTTTTACAGAGATGACTTCTATTATGCTGCTACTGACTGAATATTTAGTTTTCCTCAAATACAAACTGGTTCTCAAACTGTGGTACAGGTCCCACTGGTGGTCCACTAGAGTCTTTGTGCAGTTCAAGTTTTTAGTTTAATTTAGAGACAGTTTTGTTCCTGTTTTAGTCCAGCTTTAGTTGGGGCTAGTCTTGGTTTAGACCTGGTTTAGTCTTGGTTTAGACCTGGTTTAGTCCTGGTTTAGGCCAGGTTTATAGGCTACCGGTTAAGTTCTGGTTTGGCATTAGTTGAACCCTGGTTTAGACCGGTTTCAGTTCTGGTTTAGACCTGGTTTAGTCATGGTTTTGTCCTGGTTTTATCCTATTTTGTACTGGTTAAGTCAGGGGTGTCCAAAGTTTTTCCAAAGAGGGCCGGAATTGAAGACAGTCCCACCATATGTTTTTAGGAACTGAAACCACATAAAGTATAGTGTTTTATAAGTATTTTGTTTTAAAAAGCCAAATAATTATTAATTTTCTTTGACAACAAAATCTATAACAAGACCCCACAAAATAACATTGTTGAACATAAAAAACATCCTCTTGGTAATATATATTTAGCTCAGGCTGATTTTAATGATTAGTATAAGTTATGTGTAATAGAGTAATTTGTAATACCTCAAAACGTGCTAAATATAGAAAACACAAGGCAGAGAATAGTGGATGAGATGCAGAAATGTACAGATAAAGCCATGGACAGTAATAAGTAATACATTTTATCATGGAGGCTGAGGGCCGTATGTAACCTTGACCCAGTGCCACAAATGGCCCCCGGGCCTGCACTTTGGACATGTCTGGGTTAAGTCCTGGTTTAGTCCTGGCTTTGTCTTGATTAGTCCTGATAGTTTAGACTTGATTTTGTTCCAGTTTTGTCCAGTATTAATCCTGATTTAGTCCTGGTTTAGTTCTGGTGTAGTCCTGCTTTAGACCAGGTTTATAAGCTGCTGATTAAGTCCTGGTTTCATATTTGCTGAGTCCTGGTTTAGACCGGTTTTAGTCCTGGTTTAGACCTGGTTTAGGCTTGTTTTTGTACTGTTAAGTCCTGGTATAGTCTTAGTTTAGACCTGGTTTAGTCTTGTTTTGTCCCAATTTAGTCCAGAGAAAAAACAATCAGGTAGTGCATCTTTAAACAGGTAACTATATTCTGTAGGGTTTCAGAGTCAAGGTTTTTATTTAAAGTCACATTTTGGATAAAAAGTTACAGATTTGATGGTTGCCAGTCTGAATTGTATACCGCACCATTATAAAAACCTGGACAAAGTAATTGACCTGTTTAAATCTGAAACTAATAACTTTTTTTTGTTGGTCTCACCAGCGGATGCAAGGTTTAAGTCCACTATTTCTATGTTCTGCTCTTTAAAGTGGTAACTTCCAGCTGGTAGGTCACAGGGAAGTTGAAGTTAGTTTCAGAGTTCAGGTTTGGCTAGTATTTGTCAAAAGTTGCTAGCCAATTAGTGTCTTTAGCTACAATTTAATTAGTTAAAGAAATGTAAAATTTGGTTTTATGTATGAACAGGATAAAAAAAACTGGTTTACCTTGGCAGAATAAACAAATATTAAACATATTGTGTTATCGCAATATCAAAAGTCTCACAATATTGTTGTGGACTGGCAGCAGAATGGTAAAAAAAAGCAGAGGGAACTACGTAGACCATGAACCTTTGCTCTGTTTCAGTGCAGCCAAAATGACAACATGATTGTTATTAAAAATGTTTTCAATCTTAATCTTATCTAACCTGAAATATCACAATAACTAAATCCCTAAAGGCTCGTCAGGGCATTTTTAGAGAATATGTTTTGTTATCGTGAGCTTTTCTACAACATGAGCCACAGTGTTGCAGCAAATATCGTACTGCCCGAATAATATCATGATAATACTGTTATGTAAAATTTGGATATCATTACATCCCTACTAAATGGTGTACATGGGTATTCATAAAATTCAAGCAGCCAAAGTGGCAGTGGGAGCATTGGTGATGTGTTAAAGTCAAGCCCTCCATGTGATTATTAAAAATGGTATTGTAGGAACCAAATTACACTGTTTGCCTCCAGCCACCATGAGGCGCTGTTGTAATTTTATTGACGTATTTGTTCCACTATTTAAGGCCAGAGTAAGCAGACACAGGCGCTGCAAATCGCGGTAAACAGTTTCTTTATCGCGTTATGTGGGCCTGTAATTGTGAACTTTTGGTGGAATAAAGACAAATTAGGTATAGTACAGGTATGGTAAAGAATGTATGAGCCTTCTTAAGAATTCGGTTCACTCCAACTGGATTCATCTCCAAGGAAAAAGTCACTTGTTTCCGTCTTGATTCAGTTTATCTGCCACAGACTGACAGATTACACAGACGTGAAGAAGGATTGGCCAATACAGAAAACAAACCTGTCAACAGTGAAATGACAGACTTCCCTAGTTGTGCGACTAATTAGCCTGAACAATGAGACCTATTCATTTAAGTGAAATGGGCTTGGGATCCCTTTAATCCACAACCATGTTGCCTCAGCTCGACTCTAACCATTTATCTAAATCGCTGTGGGCTTCATGCTTTGTTTCTCTTGCTGATTTCCAGGTAATCTACGTTTGAAGCTTGAAACGTTAATGAAAAAAGTCACATAAATTTCCATGTATTTGTTCTGCGTGGTTTCGTACATAAATATCAGATCAGACAGCGCCCCGTGTGTGATTTCCTCTGCCGTATCCACGTCTAATGCCTATGATTTGACGGTCCATTTATTTATCATCTGAAATATACATGTCATCCGCGCAGCTCAGACGTGTTTACATGGTTATCTGTCAGAATCAGAGCCCACAGGACAAGCAGTAATCAGAGCGGCCGCAGTGGACTGAGGAGCTGCGTGGTGCGAGGCGCTGATGAGGTCTGACCTATAATAGCATCCTGCAGGACAAATGTGAGCCCTGCCTGTGTCGTTTGGATCAGATCATAAAGATTATTATAGTTACAGGGATGTTGTTCAGGGGAAAATGGTTGTCATTGAGAATTGCATACAGAAACTGTAATTGGCCTGTTCAGTACTTTTGAAGGAAGACTAATGGTGCAAAGATCTTGGTCAACTCTTTAAAGTGATCGGGGAGAGTCAGCTTCCAGACGTTTTTTTTTTTTTTTTTTTTAACAGGGCAGATAATAACAGAGAAAAAAATGGATCAGTCCCTCTGGTCTTCCTCAAAGCCAATTTATCATTAAAAATAAGTTATAAGTTAGTTTTTTGTGTTTTGAGATCACCTGTTGCTGTTGTTTTTACTTTTTAATACTAAATAAAGCGTGTGTGTGTGTTTATTTTATTTATTTATTTTCATCGTAAGTCTTTTATTTTAATTATAAGTGATTTTATATATGCTATGTGTAGTAGAGTGGCTCTGTAAGTCAGTTCATTGGGTCAAAGCATCAGAACTTTTGAATACTTCATCACAATCCAAGTATGTGAGTTATGTATGAGCACACAATACAACTCATAAGTCAACACTGTGCTACATTTAGCTGAAATATAAATGGTATAGATGATAAGAGCCATTTAGGAGCCAGTGAGCCGAGCCAAATGAGACAAAATTCCCATCACTAATTGGCCACTGGTTTGGTCCGCTTCACTCAAACTCTGGTCCCCCTGAAATCCGAGGTGTGAGTACAGTGCGGCCTGGTGTGGGGACCAAACTACGGACTAACTGCAGGAAGTGGACTGAAGAACAGTTTACCAAGAGCAAAAAAACACAAAACATACACGCATCTAACGTGACTAGGAGGAAAAATTATAAAAGAGTGGATATACTGTAAATAAAATGTTGCTTTCATGGCTGACAAAAGTAAAAACACTGTGCAACCAACATGGAGTCCATATAAGTCACAAGAGAGAGATGTATTAAGACAATATTTTTCCTCTAAACTTAAAAGAACTAAAAGCAGTACATTTTTTTTTATATTTCATAAAAATGACCCAAATGTGACCCCAGATATGATGTAAACCTGTTTAAATCAAATATTACTTGTACTGATAACAATGGTACAGCTGATTTATTCACTATTAAAAATTATATTTTACATAATGGCCAAGTTGTTTATGTTTACATTTTTGTTTTGCTGCTAAAACCCTCGCATCACTGATCGTCCAATCAGAAAAGAGACCACTGTTTTGATTTAGACTGCAGTACCGTTTTTAAACCAGCACGAGCGCTGCTGCTTACTGTACCTTTAATAATTTAAATTAAACTTTTAAATATTTATAAAAGTCTGCTGGTAGATATCATACGCAGCTAAAGAGGCAAACCTTTGTCCCATAGATGAGCAGGATTTCTTCTTTGTAAGTTTCTCCATGGTTTTTCTTCAGAAAATATTAACGCACTGCCCCCTACAGGCGAGGAGTGCTACTGCTCATACAGTCAGTTCAGTTTTTTTGACAGAGCTTAAAGTGAATCCAAACCGGACCAATTAGAGCAGTGTTTCCCAACCATGGGTAAGGGGACCCCTAGGGGTACACAAGCAGATTGCAGGGGGGTATGTGGAGTTATATGATCATTTATCGTACCTTTATATGTGGCTTTCAAAGACTAAAATAAACCTAAATCAGGACTAACCCAGGACTGACAGGGATAGGACAGTAAAGAAGGACAAAACAGGCACTAAACCAAGTCTAAACCAGAAATAAACTAAAACTTAAACAGGGCTAAACTAACAGTAAACCAGGACTAAACCATGCCTAAAACCAGAACTAAACCTGGGCTACGCCGGTTCCAAACCGGGACTAAATCAGGCCCTGAGGGTACACAGAAGAGTATTCATATGCACAAAACTTGCCATAAAATATATAGTTTTGTATTTCACATAGACTATAGATTCTGCAAATAAATGGTATCACAAGATAACCAGATAGACAACAATACATTTTTGAAGGTGGAATTAGCATTATTATAAGCAAATTATGGATAAAAAAAATGGTTTTGGCAACTGGCAGTGAGTTAATAGCAAACTTTCTATATTTAATTTTTAGAAAGTTGGAGATAAAGCAGAACTGTCTTATTCTACTGCTACACCTCCAGCCTCTCTACAGAAAACAATTGAATGACTTCTGCTTATTCCCGTTAGGGGTCATGGGTAACTGGAGCCTATCCCAGCATCTATGGGCTTTAGGTGGGGTATACCCAGGGCTAACACTTACATTCATTCACTAGGGGTAATTTAGAGTCACCAGTTCACCTCACACACAGACAGTGGAAGGAAGCTGGACGACCGAAGAAAACCCATAGTAACGCCAACGTTTTCCTCAAATATGAGTTATCAAAACGTGTCGTTCTGTCGGTGCACCTTCTGGCCCAGCTCAAAATCTTCGATATATTTTACTCTTTTAGCTTGACATTGAACCGGGTCCTTCTCCTAAATGTCACATCTGTCAAATCCACTTTTCAGACGGATCAGATTGGCAGAGCTGAGCTGAGGCCGAGTTTGTCATTTTATATATATTTTTTTTATTTCCCAAGGACAGTCAGGAGGGGCACAGACTGACATATCCCAACATCAGCAGCTGCAAGACCAGGGAATGGGTCTCATTAAAGCATAATTTAGTGAGTTTTTTTCCCCCCTTTCTGGCTTAATAACTGAATAAAGACTTAAAATGTTAATCTGGGCTTGTCCTAATAAGTGCTTACCTCCGGGGCACCTCCTCAGAATGTATTTACGGACCTCATCGTAAACGAAGATGAGGAGGCTGTACGGGAAGGCGCAGAACCACCACAGGATCCTAAGAGACAGAGAAAGAAAATCAAAAGGAGTATATTTAAGTTCAGAGCAGCCATTTTTTGACTATTAAGGCTAACAAAAAAGAGCTTAAGGCATCGTTTAAAGTGAGAGTGAAGGGCTAATGGCGGTCTATTAGCTGGCGGTGGAGAGGTTATTTTCCGCTCGAGTGGAGACGCACAGTACAGTATGGATGGATGGAGCGGGGGGAGGGCGTACTTGAGGGGGTACATGCGCAGGGCCACGTCCATCCCGGGGCAGTAGGACAGGAAGGCGGCCAGAGCGGTCTCCACGAACAGGCCGAAGATCAGGATGCGGTTCCTGTAAAACACAAAGAGGAGCGCATCAGAAAAATGACACAAAGAACAGAATGGCAGATGTCATTGTGCCTATAAATGTGCTCATGAAGTTGGAATAATTTTGTTTTCAGACACATTTGTCTTTTTATTCCTGTTTACACACATCAGTAATCACCTTTGATCAGCTGAAGTGATTACAAAACCTGGAACAAACTCATGCTTAACAAATATTTGGCATTTCATCAGAAAAGGTAAAAAAATATTTCACTGCAACTTTACAGACAACGATGTATAAGAGAACAATGTTAGCCTGGCTGGTTTCTGTGGGCGGAGCAACCACAGGTGGAGTAACCAATCAGAGAAACAAAGGGCGGGACGTAAGCTGTGCCCCACTGACCCAAACAAACATGGCGGTTTGGTGGTTTTGCCATAAAACACCAGAATCAGCGGCGTAACATCAGGCAGTGCAGCCAGGGCAACTGCACTGGGGCCCAAGAGGTTTAGGGGCCTCTGTCTGTGTTTAGAATACTGTATTTATAATACTTAGGAGCAGAACAATTCAATTTTAAATCATGTTTTTTTCTTAAGATAAATACGAGTTGTAATGCAAAAAAAATTGTTTCACAAAATTGCCTCAAATTATAAAGAATAAGTACCTGCTTTTTGTATCAAACGCCAGTAAAAACAGCAATATTTTATAAATTAAAAAGCTTAATGCATGAACCTGTTGTCCTAAATGTGCTTCATAACTTTAAGGCCCATGCAAATCCTGCAGTGGAAGCCTACATTACCAATTTACACCACTGACCAGAATATGGTATATTATGAGCATCTCTGTACTTATTTCTGAACAAAGACAGCAGCAGAAACCAGGTGTACAGAGACCTGTGGAGAAAGTGGGTTTGTTTGAATGTGGTTGTTACGTCGGACGTCAGAGGGACTTTACTGTTGTTAAAATGTAAATAAGATGAAGAAAAAAATCCCACAGAGGACTGAACAATGTCAACTTCAGCAGAACCAACAGGTGATGAAGGAAAGCACTGTTAATCCGGTGAGAGAAGTTATTAAATTCACTCTGCTTCCATATTCGTGATAGGCCAGTCCCAAATCGTCCGGAGAGAACCACTTCTCTGCGAGTGAGGAACCAGACTGTCCTGCTTTCAAAAAGAAAGTAGGAGAGCTGGAACAGGGTTGAGTGAATGTATTATTGTGTAAATTAAAGTATATTTGTAAGGCTGGCCAGTGCTCGTGTCAAGGCTTTGTACTCACAGGTTTTTAGTTTTTGGATGTGTGACTGTGAGGGCCACTAACTCTGATGAGGAGTTAAGCTGTGGCTCATGTGTGGCAGCCAAATGATCAGGTAATAATAATAATACATCATTATCATGCATTTAATACTTCTTGGGCTGCAGTCAGAGAAGACCTGGAAATTTTATAAAAACAGGTTTTGTATTTTAGGCATACACTTTCCAAATTAACTGAATCATAAATAATATCCATCGTCCATCGTGCCATGTGCTGAACAAAACATTTCATCCAAAAAACTGGCTGACATTTAAGAGAGATGTGGGTGATTCAGTTCAGATGTTTGTCCAGTACAGATTAGACAACCTTTTATGTTTCTTCTCTTTTTTTTTCTTTTTTGGCTCTTTGGAAAGGTCAAGCTTCAGATGAAAAGGAGACACACTGATGAAAAAATAAGGTTTCAAAGACTGAAAGGCATTAAGTGCTTTTAAGGCAAGAATGAAAGGAGAGGTGTACAAGAGCAGTGGTGAGAGCAGAGATGTACGGTTTTTAGAGACAGCTAATGCTCTGTCCATTTTATGCTCTGTCCATTCCCCACCATTGCCAGCAGAAGGCGACAGACACCTTATCCAAGCCTCCTCTGCAAAGTCAAAATTACATATACATTATTTTATAAAAGGTGAAATCCTCCAACACTACTTCAAAAAAACACCTGAAAAAAGCATAATATGGGACCTTTAAGTCAAGTTATTTGCCCCCCTAAAAACCAGGTACCATTGGTGGTGGGGATGTAATGATTCTTCAAAATTCAATGCATATTATTATTTTTATTATTATTATTTTTTTTTATTATGTTAAGTATTATTATTATTATTATTATTATTATTATTATTATTATTACAATTATTATTATTATTATTATTATTATTATTATTGGCGTCATTATTTCTAACTCTTCATGGAATTCATTTACCCACATAGAAGATAAGGAAATTATTTTTTTTTAATTATTATGATAATTTATGTATTTGTTATTTTTATTTTTATTATTATTATTGTTATTGTTGTTATTATTATTATTATTATTATTATTATTATTATTATTATTATTATTAATTTTTGTATTTTTTTACATCAATACATATTCATATCCGCATATATATTCATATTATTATATACATCTGTTATATGTTGTTTGTTCCTTGTAAGTCAGAATATTGTTTTGTTTGTCTCATGTCTTATGTATTACATGTAGGTATGTCTGCACCTGTAGATAAAAAAATAAAATAAAAAAATCAATGCATAAGAGAGAAAATTTGAATCAGGGCAAAAATTAATTGTGATGTATCTTTAAAACTGCATACAGGCCACCAAAGTTTTATGGTGTGTAATTTGCAATTTCCCCATTGTGGGACTAATAAAGGTATTCTTATTCTTATTCTTATTCTTATTCTTATTCTTATTCTTATTCTTATTCTTATTCTTATTCTTATTATTTGGCTCACATATTTGGCGCTAGACATCATTACCTTACCATTTTACTGAAGAGAAACATGAATTTATATCAAGTTTTAGTTTACAGAACTTGTAAAATCATTAGCCCAACGTCCTGGAAACATGAAAAGACGGCACAAGAGCTTAACTACTTAAATACTGTCTGTCCCACACAGAGGAGGAGCAAACTCATTCACAAGGGAACAACAACAAGCCCAGGACAGACGGCAGAGGGACACCTGTGCAGGGATTATAAAGACTGCACCTGTTTGCTCCGTTTGTTCAGAAAGTAGCTTGTTGTTAGCAGCGAGCTAAAGGAAAGCCAAGTGGCTAGCAACAGCTAAAGTTTATCTGAAGCTTCAGTGGCCCCTCCCTCGGAGCGTTTCCATGGAGATCAGAGTCTTTACTGAGGATGTGACTTTCCTCACTGATATTTTATAAGACTTGACTTATATTAGGCTCATTATAAATTACTGAGGCATGGATTCATGATAAGCTGCTTCTCTATGCATTGCTTGGTACTGCAGTGTCTCTGTTTTTGAAGGAGAGTAGAAAGTTGTTAATAAAAGTCATTAACAAATTATTTTATATATTTTTGTTATTTTTACATTACATTGTTTTAATATCTACTTTCTTTTTCAATTTCTGTTAATAAGAAATGTACAATAATTTAAGTTTGATAAGATGACACAAATCGACTCTGTAAAAAAAAAACCTTTTGGTTATAATTATACTGCAGCTACATCTGGAAATAAAAATCGTGAATCGAATCCTGACTTCAGTGCATCGTTACATTCCTAATTGGTGGTACATGGGAGTCTTTTGCAGTTCACTTTCTTATTTAGTTGAATTTAGAGCCAGGTTTATTCCTGTTTTAGTGCTACTTTAGTTGGGGATAGTCCTGGTTTAGTCCTGGATCAGTCTTGGTTTAGTTTAGTCCCAGTCTCCTCCTGGTTTATTCTTTTTTTAGACTAATTTTAAAAAAGAATAGAGGAGATAAATAAAAAGCTCAGATGCTTCCACTCCTGCCTCTCTGTGACCTATTAAAACCCATTTGCCATTCCTCCCTTTGTCCCTCTGAGCCACATTTGGTTTCTGTCTCCTCTGTGTTTTTCCGGTGCCTGTGTCCCATTGTTCTCACTCACTTCATGCCCTGCTGGAAGAGCGAGTTCCTGCGCGTCTTGCAGATGATCAGATCGGCCCACTGCACAATCACAATGCTGCTGAAGAAGGCCGTGTGGCAGGTGAACTCCACGATCTTCCTCTGCTCGTAGGACTGCACCAAAGACAGAGACACAAACGCACGAGGAGTTAATACTGCTGCAGGTGTGACAGTGGTCCTGCAGCTGTGAGGAAGGGAGGGTGTCACTTACCCACTGCTGGCCGTAGGAGTCTTCCAGGTCGTTGACTTCGCGGTTGTCCCAGTCCAGACGGATGCCCACAAGGCTTCCAGGGAGGAAACCGTTTTCAGCCAGAATCACAAAGTAGGTGAAGAAGCCGGCCAGAGCCTGAATCATGCCTGGTTTGGAGAAAAAACAGAGATTAGGAACTAACATTAAAGGGAGTAATGGACCGAAAATCACTTTATCGAATGGGTTTTATGGATATGTGTTGATATTTAGCTATTTTAAGGGTTTAAACACTTTTTTCTCTGTACATTTTCCTGACCTACCGTATTTTCCGGACTATAGGTCGCACTTTTTTTCATAGTCTGGCTAGGGGAGCGACGTATACTCAGGTGTGACTTATATATTAAAATATTTCAGGTGTTGGTTAGAGGGCGCTCTAGGCTTGTGTACCAGCATCTGCTGCACCTGTACCACTGACAATTTAAAATGTAAACATTACCACTAACAACTTAGGCTATAAAGACAACTGAGAAAGAGCGGAATAATTGGAAATGGAACTGATGCTGAGTCTGACGACAGCCACGCAGAGGAGGAAGCGGCGCTTCGTCTACCTCCGGAGTTGGCGGAGTTGTTCAGAAGCGACACCGAGGATGAAGAATTTAAAGGATTTAGTGATTAGGAGTGAGATGGTGAGTTTGGTGAACTTGTTATATTATGTTCTTTATGCTATAGTTATGTGAATAACTGTTAATATATTACGTTAACATACGAGACACCTATTCAGTTCGTTGTTTATGCTTCATGTAGCTGAATAACCATCAATGTGTTACGTTAGCAAACCGCACACCTATTCAGCTGTTGTTCTCTATTCTATTATTACTATAACTTGCCTTTCAACATGAAATGTCTGTTCTTGGTGTCGGATTTTGTCAAATAAATTTCCCCCAAAAAATGCAACTTATAGTCCAGTGCGACTTATATACATTTTTTTCTTCTTCATTATGCATTTTTTGGCAAGTGCGACTTATACTCCGGAGCGACTTATAGTCCAGAAAATACGGTACTTTTTACCAAATCCAGTAGAACGGACATTGTTTCTTTGTAAATGCCTACGGTAGCCCGTCAGATTCAGATTCAGATTCAGATTCAGATGACTTCATTTATCCCACAAGGGTCAATTCATTTGAGCAGTAAGATAAGACAAAAAGACAAACAAAAACAACCAATACCACACGACAAATACAGTGGAGCTCAATTAATAAATTCTAAATATAAGCCCTAAAATCATTCAAGTGAATAGAAATAAAAAAACAATGCATACAATACCTTTAATGTCACCTACTTTTTACAGAACCAAAGTTATTTTCAAAAAGTGTTTTACTGTGACCTTTATGACTTATGCATTTTAAAATATCTCACTGGTAACACTTTAGAATAGCTCACCAGTATTAGGCAGTAAAAAAGCATTTGCAAATATGTTATTAAGGATGATTTAATGAATAAACCATTTATAGATACTTAATTAACACGGATGTTCATAATTTTGCACTGATTTCCATGAGCTTATTACTAAAGAAGAAGAATTAAAAGCAAATCTTATATATTTTTATATTATCTATTTCCTTTTTACAAGTGTTTTTAAGTGCAACTGAGCTACTGTGGCAAAGTAATTTCCCTTGAGGATCAATAAAGTCTAAGTCGAACTTACTGGTTACGAATTTTTACCTTTTTTCTCATCAAATTTCCAGGTCTAATCCTCACACTTTCACCAAACTCTCAAGAGCAAAATCACTTTATTGAAACCAGTCCAGTTTTATCAAAGTGCAAGAATCTCAAGCATTTGTTATTACGTAAAATGTCAAATTTTAATGCACTTTTTCTTTCTTTTCTGGGGTTGGCCACAGCAAATCATCTGTATCTTGTGTGCAAACATTCATCTTCATTAACCTTCTTCCACCGTTCACCCTCACATTCATTTTTCTGCCATTATCAGACAGAAATAGCTTCTCCTATGAACATGGCAGTGCTCATGTTTTCTGTGCTGCAGTGTCGCGTTCGTCTTCGCCGTGTAACCTCTAACCTGACACGACAACACCTGAGCTAACGTGACAGGAACTCCCTCCCCCTCCTGCAAAAACACCACAATTTATAGAAACGTCCGTGACTATGGCAGCATTATTTTGACACGTGCTAATAAACAGCGCCGCGTGAACTCTCTCTACCTCTGGCTTTCTCTCACGTCATCGGATTTGTGGAGCGCACCTGATGTTTGTCACTAAATATTAGCCCAGGTTATCATCATATACTTCCCACTTTCCGTGCGTCGGGGTTTTGACAAGATGGCCCCCGACAGCTGAAGACGGCAATAATAGCAGCTGCTGGTGAGTTTTAATTTCACGTTGGCAAATTCGTTTTGTCAGAGTGGGCGGATCGGTTTCAGCGTGATGGACAGCTTATTTGAGAGCTTATGGGTTGTTTTGTTTTTTTTCTTTTTCCTTATAGTAGCAGTGGCGGAGTGGAAGTGCAGGCAGCTCCTAATGGGCTCATTTACTGTGGTGTTAATGCGGGGATCCTGCAGGTCAGCGCTTATGTTGTTAGACGTGATCATCTCTGTCTTAATGACGCCAACCCTGCTGCATTTGTTTACAGGCCGCCGCCGCCACAGCTCTTTTCAATTCATCGTATACGTTGTTATCTGCTGATGGCTGCAGGAATCCGTCGACATCAATTTGTTCTCCTCCTTCTTCGGCAAAAATATATACTGCCCATGGAAATACAACATGCAGTACTTCTCATATTATGCTTTTTTCAGGCTTTTTGAAATGATTTGTGTTAGTATTTTACGTTTTATAACATGAATGTGTTCTTTTGAGTGCTTGGATTAGGTGTCTGCGCCCCCTGCTGGCAACGGTGGTGAATGATCAGAGCATTAAATGGCTATTAGCAACATGACGCTATCAGATAAAGATAAAGATACAGATAAATGAGCTGACTGCTTTGTAGTGAGGGCAATTTAAGCTCTGATATGATCAGAATGAGTCCGGTGACGGTGCATGGGCTTTAGAAATGTGCACTGGAGAAAACATGCGATATTCGATAACTATGTTGAAAATTGTGATAACGATATTATTGCGATATTTGAAAATAGAGCCTACTTTTCGAACATAGTAAGGTAAATTCACTACATTTCACAAAAATGTAAGTTCCTGTATTTACAAGTCAAAACCAACAAAAATCAAAACTTAACACAGACTAAACCAGGAATAAAACAAGGCTAAGCTGTGACTAAATTAACTTAAATTACCACTAAAACTGGACTTTTAAAAAAAATTTTTAGTCACAACACATGTTCTTTTAAGGCTCTGGTGGAAAATGATTCTTCAGTGTAAATCTCTGTCAGATGGAAGACCACAGCGTTATTGTGATATATTTAGATTCTTGCGATAACGATAATTTTGCGATATATTGTGCAGCCCTACTTCCTGGTTTCATGAGTCTCTACGTAGAGCCACAAGACCGAGCGTTTTCAGCTCAAACACAATTAATCAAACGTATGATACTAACCCAGGTATGTTTTTGAGATGCAGACAACATTTCTAACACTCAAAAAAGTCAATTTAGCAGAAGAAGAGACTTTTAAACTTGCCTGCAATAGTTACTGCCGGATCTGTCCTCCTTTTTATTCCACAAGTGACATATTCAGATAAGTTGGGAGTTTGGTTACAAGAAAACCCTTCTTTCCTATTCATTTGTACGAGGTAGCAAATAACAAACATCAGACATTTTTAGACAGCAGTAACAAATGGTTGTTGTTTAGGTTGATATATTTGTTAAAATTTACTTTGAACTATTAGCACCCAGCACTGAGTCAGTTCAGTTGCTTAAGTTTTAAAGTATTAAGAGCTGTCTTAACAAGTGAACATCTCTCTTTCTCTATGTTCATACAGGAAAGGTGGTTGCCTGTATGAATGAAGTGTCATGCCCAAGGACATGATGACAGTATGCAATGTCAGCAGCAGGGCTTGAACCACCAACCTTCAGGTTAGTGAGCGAACATTTCTACCAACTGAGCTACTGCTGCCCCGAAATCCTACAACTTGTTAGAATGGATTTTTGTTAACAAACAAAAAAAAAAAAGTGATGATAATAATGTGTTATACTGTAATATGTTCACTTTTGAACAATAATCATTTTCTTATTACATTTGTGGGATTTTAATACATTTGCAGATATGGCATGACCTTCCCACAAATGTAATAAACAACTGCAAATGTAATAGTTATTACATTTGTGGAAAATTTTGTTATTATGTTTGCAGTGGGAAATCTCTGTTACATTTGTGGGAATTTATTACATTTGTGGTTTTATTACATTTAAATCATACAATTTTTTATTACATTTGCGGTTTATTACGTTTGTGGGGATTATTACATTAGCGGACGTTACAAACTTATTCCTAGATTATTTGCCATGTTTCAAAGTATTTTCCCCTGTTTCAAGCTATTTTTACTTATTTCAAGCAAAATTATCTGTCCGTGGGGTAAGATTTTTTTTTTTTACTTATTTCAAAATATCTTACCCCATGGACAGATAATTTTGCTTGAAATAAGTAAAAATAGCTTGAAAAAGGGAAAAAATTAAAAACATGACAAATAATCTAAGAATAAGTTACCTAATAAATAAATCTAATCTAGTGAAAATTGCTCAAATCAAGATTAATAATCTGAATTCAAGTAATTTTATCTAATTTAGATATTGAAAATTTGCAGTGAAGATGGTTGGGGAAGCTGGGGTCCTTCAGGCACACGGTTGCTTGGACATGTGCCTGACCAAAAATCAGCAAAAAGTGCAATAATAGGGCAAAAATGTTTAAAACTACGCAAAACTCAGACAGAAATATTGGTCGCCTGATACAGAAGAGACTCTCTATGGCAGGCCAGGCTCCTTGATAATATTTAGTGCTAGCCTCACTGCTTGAGCTTATAACCTGGATGTCACGAAGAGATTATGACAAGTTAAATCTAATGAATACTGCCTTATGTTGTGGTCAGTGTGAATCCTAATAATGTTGCCCATGTAGTGACCTACATTAATCCTACATTTACCCAGCACTTCTCTTGTGTCTTCATGCTGCATGTTAACTCCTGTCATAGCCCGCCCCGTCACATTTAAAAGCCTATAAAAGTGGGCCAGCCTTTGATTCCCTCTGATGCTCGCACATAAAAGCAGAAATAAGAGGCGTGCACTCCACACACTGTTTACTGTAAATGTCACAACAATTAGAGGGAAATTGTGGCGCTCTTGACACCTGCTCACCCTCGGCGTCTTATGTCCTCGCCCGTTCTGTCCTAAACGTTTACAGAAGGGCGCAGGTCGAGTATGGTAAAGGCGGACGTAATGATAAATGTCAGTACTCATGGTGGGATGCCTGTAGTGTTTATTATGGCCATAGGTCGACTGCGCGCGGCACTGTCAGAGTGATTCATGTCCAGCAGCTCAAGGTTCATGCGCGTTTTAACAAATCATTTTTTTATAGACAATACAGGACAACGCTTTCTTACACTGCTGTTGTAGGCTGCATGCAGTTTTTGGCCCACAGCTTTTTATATACTGGAAGCTTTTCAGACTATCCGTTTTCTCACTTCACAAACTATAGAGGCCTAAGAGGGTCAAAATGCACATGTGCTGCTGTAGTGGTTCAGTTGTAGAGCTGTGGCACATATGCAGGGAAACTGCAGCCTGCCTCGGTGTTGTGGGTTCAACTCCAGAGGGGTGTTCGTGGTTAATCGATTGAAAGAAATACTAACAATTAATCAGTAAACTGTAGAGCAGCTATTCCCAAAGTCAAGACTGTTGTAGCCCCCTTAAATTTCCAAAAATCCCTTGTGGACCCAATGATAAAACTTCCCTCTATTCAAAAGACTCTGCCATGTTTTTCTCCATATGTTTTTTTTTTTTTTTTGTTATAAAAACATTACAAAAACACTGATTATTGGCTAAAAGTTGTTTTAAAGTAATATTTTAAAACAAGTATAGAACTGTAATTAATTTAAAATGTTTTTTATGTACTTAATGTTTTTAGGTAATTAATATTTCCATTGACTTTTAATATTTTTTATGTTTTATTTGTTTTTGGGAACCAAATCCATATGTCTGAAATAATAATAATAAAATAATAATAAATTCAAACTGAAATTGAAATATAGACTATAGCCTCTGGGGGCCCCCTGTAGTACCTTTGCGGACCCCCAGGGGGCCCCAGACCCCACTTTGGGAACCACTGCTGTAGAGTAAAGGTTAAGTTAGGGTAGGGTAAATTAAAATATACAAGCCTATAACTTGTTTTTAGTTTCAAAAAGTCACTTTTTTATTACGGTTCATTACTTTGAATTCAATAAAGAGCTGTCTTTTATAAAATGGAATGATGTTTATGTCAAGCCAGTGGTTAATAATTAATCAATAAGCAATAAATCAATAAATAGTTTAGACTATCAATTAATCAGTTAGAGAAAATTAACCAAATATGCATCCATAGTCCGGACTCAGACAGTTTGCTGAATGTCTCTCCCAAATCCGCAACACAAGTTTTTGAAGCAACAACACAGTTTTTTTGTTGTTTTTTTATTTTTGTGCTATGGTCATTAATTATCTGAGAGTGTTTCCCTGTTTCCTGCCACTGTTACACAACAAAGCAGTGGGGATTTATTCAAACATCTGTGGTTTTGTGGAGCGAAAACAACCAAAATTCAACAGAATAGTACTATTAGTTATAAAAATCATCCTTGTGCATGTTCTCAGACATCATGAATAATGTGTGAAAGACTAAAATACTGGACATTTTAAGGAGCTGTCCATGTATTTAGTAACTGTGGTGTGTTGTCAGGACAGTTTGGAGAAGCAGACGGGAGAAATGGCTCAGAGACAACTTAAATTTCCATTTAAATGTGTGCTCCACAGAGGACTTTGCTGCTGAGAAATGGCCCATATTCTGGTTCAGGGCCACACTGCGGAGCTTGTCCTGGGCAGAGTTCAGTTCCAGCACTGCAGAGTTACTTCACTGTGTAGTAAATAATGCATATATATTGTAACATAATGCATATATATTGCTGGTAGCTTTCGATGTTGTAGAAGCCATGTTAGTTGTTATGAAAGTATGTTTTGACTCACTATGACACACTATAGCAGCCATGTAAACAAACACAAAGCCCCAGTCTGCCGCTCCAAACTGGGACTGCATTGACGAGGGCTGCAACTAACGATTATTGAGCTAAACAATTTGGTAATTATTGTTTCGAATAATCGGATAATGAAGTGTGTGTGGTAAAGTGGTTAAGAACTTGGGGTGTTTTATAGTTGACATTAAAAATTGTGAAAATTTGACTAAAAATCACTACATTTTTACAAAATTTGAAGCAGCTCTGTTGTGGTAATAAACCTCCTCTCTCAGCACATGGCATGTTTCAGTCTGTTAATACCTCAGTTAACTAATAAATGATTACTAAATCAGTTGAAGATTTTTTAAATAATCACTTATAGTTGATTAATCTGATGAGTTGTTGCAACCCCAGTGTTGATTTACAAATAACAGGGCTCTCTTTTGAATATGGATGGTTGACGTTCGGAGGTGTAAAACCTTTGTCCTGCAGTGTGACACAACTTTGAATAATAATTTCAAGAAAAAAACAGTTATATAAAAAGAGTAAAGGGAGCTCTTCCTAAATAATTTATCATTTTAAGCGCAACTCTATTATTTCTACACATTTTGTCATTGTCCTGTAGTTTGAATTCACAGTGTGTGAGCTCTCAGCCTTAACTCCAGAGTCTGTCTGCTCTGTAAATGACAGATGGGTCCTGTAGGCTTTGCTGCAGCTGCCTGTTTAAAAACCTGATTTTTCATGTCACACCGCAGGACACCGTTTTGATTACAAGATTAAACTTATTTAGCTTAAAGCTGCACTACCTGATTTTGTGACTGTAAAGGTGATGTGTCTAAAATAATGTTGAGTTTGATTGATACACTCCCCTTCGCTCTATCCCAGTCTCACACAAACCTGGAAGTCTGTCCACAGCCAGGAGCTGTCACAATAACACAGCACAGATCTGGAGTTTGCGTTTAATTCTTTAAAATAAAAATAAAAATACTGTGAAAAAAAACAGTAGCTCCTTAACATTATCCCTGATAGATTCTAGTTCTGGATAGATAAAAGATGTATTGACCAATCAGAGCGCTCCTGTCCTATGAAAGCGTGTGATTGGTTAAACTGTTCCTTCCCTCGCTTTTAAACAAAAACCCTTATAACACAGCCCACAGGTGACCTCAAAGTTTCATTTTTTCTCAGATGACTTCTGTTATGCTGCGCTAATAACTAAATAATTATCTTTACCAAAATACAAGAAAAAAGAAATCAGGTAGTGCAGCTTTAACTGTCCCAGACTCTAACTAATTTTGGAAATGTTTGTATTTTGTATTTTGAAACTGTTACAGTCTCACCGCCGGACATTTTACAGTTTAACCTTAAAGTACAAAAAACACACAACTTCTTTCATAAACTTCAGAGGTTTAGTAGTAGGCGCTATGTTGCACTGCTGACAGAATTTTAGAGGGGGAAAAACATTATTTAGCAAAACAACTTCAATTTATTACAGAAATAGAGCCAAAATAGCTCATATCACTGCAAAAAATCAATATCTAGCATTACTTGAATTCAAATTATTAACCTTGATTTGAGAAATGTTGTACTAAATTAGATTTATTTACTAATATGTCTAGATGATTTGACTTGTTTCAAATTATTTCTGTCTTAATTTTAAGCCATTTTTTCTTATTTCAAGGAAAATTATTTGCCAATGGGGTAAATTGAATTTTCTTTGCCCCATTGGCAAATCATTTTGCTTGAAATAAGTAAAAATGGCTTAAAATGAAGACAGAAATAATTTAAAACTAGTCAAATAATCTAGCCTAGTAAGCAAATAAATCTAATCTAGTAAAAAAAATACTCAAATCAAGGTTAATAATCTGAATTCAAGTCATTTGAACTAATGCTAGATATAGATTTTTTGCAGTGTAGTAGTCAGTATTGTTACTAACCTATCTGTCCATAGGCCATGCTGATGAGGCGCTCGTTGACCAGTTTGTCTGTTTTGGGGTTTCGGGGCTGGCGCTTCATGATGTCGCTCTCTGCCGTCTCGTAGGCCAAAGAGATGGCAGGGACCTGAGAATGAGAAGAGAAATGGTACTGGCGAACCGAGACGAGCGACTTATGCGGCTCGTACAATAAATGTGCGGGCATTTGTCTCCGCGGCACAGGTACAAAGCTGGGATGACAGAGGCAGACAGTGGAAGACCAGACGTATCACTGCTAATACACCGCTGCATTCAATCACTGCGGGAATGGAGAAAGACAGAAAAAGGCAAAGTTGAGGGAATAAACTGGAGCAGGGACAGTGACAGAGGGCGAGGCGGAGAACAGAGAAAAACAGAGAAATTCCAGATCCTCATAAAACGCCGGGCTAAAAAGGTTCCTGTAATAAAGATCTCATATCGGCGGGGTTTACCGAGTAAGCATCAGCGCAATATGTGCGACTTAGAGCAGGAAATCTCTGGACTTATGTGGGATTTAAGGAGGCTCGGTTCTCTGACGGAAACAGGCTCAGAGATGTACGGATTTGGTTTGTTTTGGTGCTGCTCTCTGCCACAGCGGCTCAGGAAGAGGAGCAGGACGAGCCAGGCACCAGCAGAGCGTACTGCGCTTCACGAAACAGGAACGTGTGGCGTATCGTTTTATATTTATAGACTCTTGCTATGGTGCGTTTTACTGGCAGCAGATGAATGGTGCATGTACATGGATAGAGTTGGTTATTTCACTTTAAGTAAATAATAAAGACCTACTACCAAAGTATGGGCTCTGGCTCTTCCTTTGATAAAACATGACATGACTGACAGTAACACTATGGATGCAGGGCTGTTTTTCATTCTGAGGACACAGTGCAGTGAAAGTAATTGAAATAGTAATAAGTAGGGAAAGTGTACAGTTAGGGGGCTGGTGGCTGAGTGGTTAGTGCTCTTACTTCCCAGCCAGAAGGTCGGGCCATTACAAAATCTCTCAGGCTGGTTCTTTCCAGCTTCCTCTCACTGTCCAAAGACATGTGTGAATTGGTGACTCTAAAAATAAATCTGCAAGCTTTGCATCGGCTTTAGTTATTGACACAGCGATATCCTCATGTGCTCAGCGATTAGTTAAAAATTAAACACACAAATGCTAAAACCGTCATTTGAAAAATTAAAAAGCGGTAGTCCATAGCAACATTATTTTGGTGATTTCATTTTGCGATGTGTAAGACATAAATTTGTTTTTTGCATAACCCCTATTCCCCCAAGAGAATGAATGTGAGAGTGCATGGTTGTCGGTCTGTGGAGGGTGTACACCTCCATCTAAGGCCCATAGTTACTGGGATAGGCTCCAGTACCCATGACACATTAAAATACTAACAAAGCATTTATAACATTAAATGAAGGTGAATGATGCACCGACATGAGATATAGTTTTATTGTAATAATTTTGTAATCCTGGTGACTTTTATGAGTTGATTGAAGTCTTTAAACAGAATAAAGCGAAGATAAAAGAAGATAAATGTATACAATAGTTCAATACTTCAATACAATACTTCAGTGGATTGTTTCTCTCTGAGCTGTTGGCCCCAGCAGCTCCCAAACAGATTTAAACCAACTGCAAATCTGTTTTTAATTCAGTTTATAATAATTAATGGAGGTCATTTTCTTTTGACATGAACTGGTGGTCAAAGGACGGGCTGTGGAGTCAGTGAGGCTAAAACATAACAGTCAACCATTATTTATTTTTACTGTACGCTAATGCTGCTGCTGTTGCTGCAGTAGAGCAGAATAAAAGTGTAGCCTCTGTATCGAACAGAGCTGTATGCAGCCGTCCTCAGCGTCGTGGGTTTGAGTCTGGATTTTAACTCTTTGCAGAATGTCTCTCCACTCTTTCCCCATGATTTCCTGCCACTTCTCGACGGGATTATCCAATAAAGCCAAAAAAGGCCTAAAAATATCTTTTAAAAAAGAATAAAAATGTATTGTTTCTGGAGGCATCAGTAAGTCTAATTTAATGATTTTAAATGCTGTTTTTAACAATTTTAATGCCACAAACATACAATTATGGCAGCTTTAACTGTCAAAATTAATGTGCAAGAATTATAAAATAAAGTTTATCATGCACCAATAATGTTGAACGTCATACATTTGGTGTTTGAGTAATTTGGTCCCACTGGAAACAAACTCAATGACGCTAATGTAGACTACAAAAATATTAAACACCCCACCTCTGTCTGGATGAGGCCCACCTGCTGCATCTTTACAGACCTGAACTATGATCCTATAGATGAGCTATAGAAGCTTCTTCTTCTTTTCCTACAGCTGTTTTTTTTTAGGAGTTTTTCCTTACCGAGAAGGAGGGTCTAAAGACAGGAGTGTCCCGGGTCTGTTTAGTTTAGTGTAGTTATTGTTTGTGTTGATTTTGTGTTAAGTCTGATTGTGTGTTTATGTTTGATTAACTGTTTTTGAAGCCCTTTGAGGCGACTTTTGTTGTGATACTGGGCTATACAAATAAAACTGAATTGAATTGAATTAAATTATTATTTCTAAAAACATGTTTATATTCAGAAATAAACCTAATAATGTCACCAATTTTACATTTTTAATGCCTCTTGGACTCATTTTCAATGCTTTTTAATGCCCTGCGGGAACCCTGTGAATGTTTTGGGTGAGTGGTGTTTCTGTGTCAGCCCAGGGTGTACCCCGCCTAAGGCCCATAGTTACTGGGCCTGGCTTCAGTCACCTCACAGAAACAAGCGAAAAAAAGATAAATGAAAGAATCCTGTATTCTGGTTTGTGTGTTCTTCTATTTCTCATTTCTACAAATTCTGTGCTGATGACTGTGATATTACCTGCGGTTTGTGAATCTGCAGTGCTCTCTTTTGTGTTGACAGAGCTGTTCGCGTTCTTGTCGTCGCACGCCGAATCCAAGCGAGAGTCTTCTTGAACATTCTTAAATGTGCTGCATCTCACTTTGATAAACATCTTTTTTTTTTCTTTTTTTTTTCTGCTGCTCGCTAAAAATACTCATCTCCGGCTCCGAGAGGGGGCCTGTCACCGCTGCGCCCCGGAGCCCGTAGCCTGGAGTCGAAACCAGTGTTAACAAGCGGCTTACACACTCGCAAATTTGTACTTCTGCTAATATAAACACTATTAGCTACTTTATTGAATATTTTAATTTTAATTTGAGGTCTACTCTTCAAAGCCAGATATGCAGCTGTTGGCTCTGGCGGTACTTTATTTAATACAGGAGACAGCGCTTTGAAGGGGGAAGCAGTTTTAAATGCAAATGAGCCACACAAATTAGGCGCGTTTAGACTTCAATCATGGCATCTTCAAAAAGACAAAGCCGTGCGCCAATGAAGGGAGCATTGTGCCTGTGATCCGGAGCAGTTAAGAAAATATTTGTCAACACGAGGGGTAGTGGCCCGCCGCAGGTGAGCCAGCGCGGGTCGTGTTTGATTGGACGGAGTAAAGGAAGTGAGGGGGAGGTGATTAAAAGTGCGCCTGCTGCTGCTCTGTCTGAGTCACCTGAGTGTAAAGACAGGATGAAACACACTGTAGAGATCATTGAGCTGGGAGATGAGGTCAAGATAGAGAAGCTTCAAGGCAAAACAAAAGGTTATTATTTAAAGGTCCCATAATGTGCTTTAAAAAAAATAGTTTTGGACACCTTTGCGTTAGTATTTCACGTTTTATAACTTAAAATAATGGATATGTATGGAAAACGTCTTCTTTTGGGAGATGTTACTTTGTCTTAGCAGAGAAGGCTTGGATTAGGTGTTTATCGCCCCCTGCTGGCAACAATGAGGAATGCACAGAGCATAAAATGTCTATTTAGCATGGCTATTAGCAACATGACACTAACAGATTTGTATTGATGCCAGTTTAAGTAGTCTGGTGACGGTGTATGAACTTTAGAAACGCGCAGGAGCACCTCCTGGTTTCATGAGTCTAAGCAGTGCTGTGAGACCGAGCGTTTTCAGATCTTTACTCAAACAAGCATGAATGAAACAAAATACCATTCCAGGTATGTTTTTGACACCTTATATACAGTATATTTCTCTTACAGATACCAATAAAATCCAAGTTTACTTATTAAGCCATTAAGCTGTTTAATCTTGCCCTTGCCTGAAAATAAGATAAGGTAGATAAGACAAATTATATACATATTGTAAATTAGGATTTGTTCATAAAGTGTCTCATTTAAAAAAAACACTGTATTATAAAAAACACATAACTTAGATGTAACTCTGCACAATATATCGCAAAATTATCGTTATCGCAATATCCGTATCACAAGAATCTAAATATATCGCAATAACGCTGTGGTCTTCCATCTGACAGAGATTTACACTGAAGAATCATTTTCCACCAGAGCCTTAAAGAACATGTGTTGTGACTAAATAAAAATGTTTAAAAAGTCCAGTTTTAGTGGTAATTTAATTAATTTAGTCACAGCTTAGCCTTGTTTTATTCCTGGTTTAGTCTGTGTTAAGTTTTGATTTTGTTGCTGTTTTGACTTGTAAATACAGGAACTTACATTTTTGTGAAATGTAGTGAATTTAACTTACTATGTTCGAAAAGTAGGCTCTATTTTCAAATATCGCAATAATATCGTTTATCGCAATTTTCAACATAGTTATCAAATATCGCATGTTTTCTCCATATCGTGCAGCCATACTTTGATGGATAATGTTCATTGACACATTCATTCAACTTTGGCAGCCATCTTTTTTATTGTTTTGGGGATTTGCAGCTCAGCCTTTTGCCTTAGACTGATCGAATGAGAGTCAACTGCTTCGTACTTGTCCTTACTTAAACTGTCTATATGTCATGCATGTCTCTCTGTCAGGTTTTACTAAATCTTAGTAAAGTATGGTATTGTCCCCATAGGGAAATTTGTTCTTCCATCCATCAACACCGCTGGGACGACCTGTCAGGAGCAGTGGGCGACCACAGAGATCCTTTTGCTAGGATCCTGGTCAAGAGCACCTTAGCAGGAGGATTAGGCTGTTGTGCATGTTTTAGGTTGATGGGGAAACCACATAAAAGGCCCCAACCAGTCCAGGAATTGACCACGACAGCGCCAACCACTTTGCCACCGTGTCTTGTAGCCCTAAATGCAAACTTAGACACATAAGCCAATAAACGCTGCGTGTTGAACTCCTCTGTAACCAGCTTCATACTCAAAGATGAGTCTGTGCCACACGCTAATGTCTGCTGTCTGCTATCAGTAAAAGCATAAAGCTACAGCTACGAACTCAAGCGAACAAGTCTCATTAAATATATTTTGAATACATTCATCTGTTTCCTTCTTTTCTCTCCGTGGTGATGGATTACGCCCCTCCGGCAATCGGCATGCCGGCACCTCCTTTTGTTGCCGCTGGAAGTACAATGGAGGGACTGGTGTGTGGAAATGGCAGCTCTCTGAAATGTAAATCTGTGGGTGAGCTGCTGACGCGCTTTGTTCTGCTTCGACAAATGGACGTCGGCGCGCAGCCAAAAGCATATTTCTTCAAATGACAGAAAGTACAAATTAATGCACAGACTCTCGGCTCTCGGTAGCTCCGGGGCACTTGCAGTTGACATCGGTATTAATGCTGTTTTGCTTCGTGTCACCTTTGGCTAGCCCGCAGCCATCCAGCAACATGCTAATAATTAACATCCTTTTATAGTAAGAAGGAGGATTAATGAATATTTAGCTGTGGGCTCCGGCATGTTATGGGAATTACAGTAACAACATATTTGTGTAAACGCTGTGCTATAAATAGTTTAAGATGTTTCTGGTTAATTTTTAAAGAATTAGCCCTGAATGTAGATGTGCATGTACAGTATTAGCGCGTTGTGGAGAGTACAGTGTGCTGTAAACATTACATTGGTTAAACAGGCGTCAAGGGAATTGGCCCTAATGATCTGTCGGTGCTCTGGTACATGTTTAAATTAAATCTTATTCATAATAGCTGCTGTCAGAGAATCTAATTTAATCTTATCTCACAAGCACAGTCAGCAGGGGATTTTCTCTCTTGCAGTTTTTTTATATCTCACTGTTTAGTATCTCATTATATATTTATTATTGGAAGTTTTGGAGAGTTATTAGCATTTATTTCCAATTTTGTGATGTTACTTGGTTAGCCTGGGCCTTTGGTTAGCAGCATACAGATTAACTCTAGGGGCATCAAGGAACAGTCCAGCTTAATGAGTATTGCTCCATGCATTACATCGGTCGGTCAGCCAACGCTCCACTCTGATAACACCAACAGATTTAAGCAAACATGTGACCGTGAAAGGGTCTGCCTACGGGTTGTCAGTAGTAAGGCAATTACTTAAGTAAAGCTATTATATGGAAATGGTATCTTCTTTGATTTTCATTTCATGTTTCACTTTTCTTTCCGCTCTCGCCTCACAGAGAGAAAGTCTTGGGCTCGATTCTCGGGCCGTGTGGGGAGTATGCATGGTCTCCCCGAGTCTTGGTTTCTTCTGGGTGCTCTGGTTTCCCCCATCAATGTAAAACATGCACATTAGGCTAAACCTCCAGCTAGGTAATCCTGACCAGGATCCTGGCTCAAGACCTGGAGAAGGGTCCCTGGGTGCTGCTCTGAGGTCACCCTGAGAAGTTGACCCAGCGGCGTTGATGCAGAGGACAAATTTCCTTATGGGGACAATACCTCACCATATCTTAATCTTTTTTTTAATTTTTTTTATCAAAAATGCTGAAGTGATAGATAATTTAAAAAGCTTAATGCCTGAATCTGTAATATTAAATGAGCTTCATAACTTTAGGGCTCATTCTGAAATTCTGCACTGGGGCCCCACATTACCAAGTTACGCCACTGTCTATAAGGGTCTATGGTTGATTTTATTTAATATACTAGACCATTGTTTCCAATTATAAAACGTTTTTTACACTTTCTGAAACATTTTGTTTTAGATTTTCAAAACTACTGAGTGACATTTTTCTTGGCAACACTGATAAAAGACCAGGGGCCAGATTTATCAAAGGTTTGCGTGCACGCTAACTGAATAAGATGCGCTAAAATTGGAGCAAACCCAGACGCAGTTGAGATTTGCGTGTCTTACAGGAGCAGAGCGAACGCAATGCAGATTTTGCTCCTGTGACCTAATGAATCTGTAAACTGAGGCGTTCTTCCCAGAGTGCGCAAAATGGAAGGCGGAGAAAATGCAAATTCATTAATTTACCGCCCGCAACATTGACTGCTCACCATGACTTTGCGTGCAAAAATAGCGTAGAAATTTAGCACGTTGGAGAAGGACGTGCTAATCTTTTGCACAGATGGCTGCTGTGATTCGTGTGAGACGAAGGAGAAAAAATTAAGAAATACGTAGGGTTAGAGCGTTTGCCACGCGTGCAGATCTATTTGCCATGACGGATGAAAAAATTATTCACCAGCACTTTCAGCTATTCTTAGTTAAATTTTTGCTTCCGTTTGTGTTCCACTTCCGCACCTTCCATGACGCAAAACAATACACGCAATGATTCCGTTTAAATAGTTCTGCCCCATCTGTTTGCACTGTCACCGGCCACGCAGTTTGTCTTAGTAATTCACGCGCAACACGCACATTAATAGCAGCCGCATATTTTCTCACTTAACTCGCAGTTTAGCACCCGTCTAAGTAAATATGGCCCCAGGTGACTTAACTCTCGTCTTTATTGCTAGTAATGTGCCACAAACTTGACTTTGACCTTCTCAACCTCCTCTTTTAATAAGACAGAGGCCTGCTAACACTATATCCGTACATACTGTTTTCAATTATAATTTGTGCATTCCCCCTCTGTAAGTATAATGCCATCGGTCTGTTTCAGCTGCACAAACACTGTCAGCTGCTTTGCTTGTTATGTCAAGTTGCCGACACAATTACCTCGAAGTACACCAATAGCATCTGACTTTAGACTTTCGTTAGCCTCCTCTCCTGAAAGAGCCGTACGCCTGTGTGTTTTTTCTCTCACCATGTCCGTGCCCAGGTCGATGCAGAGGATAGTGACGGTTCCCAGAGGAAGAGGAACGCTGGCGATAATGAAGAGCAGGAAGGGGGAGATCTCGGGGATGTTGCTGGTCAGCGTGTAGGCGATGGATTTCTTCAGGTTGTCGAAGATGAGGCGACCTGCGGATAACAAGGAGAAGGGAGATAAGGCGGGTGGACTGGTAATGTTATACAGCACGGGCATTCAAAGCAGGACGTGAATGGATAAGTTTATTGATAAGTTTGACCGGAGTGCAAAGTGTAAAGATCTGTTTAGTTGTTAGCATATTTAAGCAGAGGGGAGTACATTTTCAATGGATAAACAGCATTAGCCACCAAATATTGCAAATTTTTAATCAACAGGATGGTTTTGGGACATGGCAAATAATGTCAGTGCCTGGGTAGAGTTACTTTTAATTTAACAGAGCAAACAATTAGCGCTAGAAAAGATAAAGGCTACGTGCTAAAAGTTGCAGAAAATCCTATGTGGTGCTTCGTAAATAGTAAATAATGGCAGACCACAGTAGTTTGTTTATGCAAGCTCAGAGTTTATCCATCAAAGACCAAAGATTCTTCTTTCTTACTACCGGATTTGAGCAGTTTGAATGAGTGTACAAAGTTTTAAAGATCAAATTCCTGCACTTTTTAAGCACTTTGAAGTTATACTGTCAGAACGTCCTACACATCCTCAGCCAGTGTCTCTGAGTGTCTCCCACTGTCAGTGAAACGTTCAATAAATGTCCAATCAAGGCATCTGAAGTGTTCTTAAGATGAAATATCAGGAGTGCAGGTGCTCTGAAGCCTATAGTTAAAATTTCAAGCAATTTCAAGCACTTCATCCAAAATTCAGGCACTTTTCAAATCTTGAAAACACCAATTCATTTTTAAGCATTTTCAAGGATTTGAAGCACCCATACAAATCCTGTTGAATATGTTTCTTTGGCTGTTATTGTCATCATCCTCTACTGATGTCGAAGGAGCCCCCAGCACAAGATACAGTATGTTCCTAATATTTATTTGTATTTTTTATTTGTTATTTGTTCTACCTCTAATACTTCGAGACAGTACTCATTGTTATTATCCTCTTAAAGTGGCTATATAATGCTTTCATTTATCAATCAATCAATCAATCAACATTTATTTGTACAGCCCTTTACAACACACAGAGTGACCAAAGTGCTTTCCAATACAATCAAAGTAAAATCAATCAAACATAAAAATGGTAATACATAATATACTATAATATAGAATAAAATAAAATAAATAAATGTATGTCACAGCATTGCTAAGTGTTAAATAATTAATAAGTTTTAAGACTAGATTTAAAAAGACCAAAATGTGATGGTGCGCATATCGGAAGGCAGCTTGTTCCAGAGTCTGGGCCCAATCACCCCAGTGTTTATATTTAGCTCTCAGGACTTCCAAAAGGAGTTGGTTTGAAGATCTCAAAGCCCTATTAGGGTTGCAATATTGCTAATGTCTCAGGCAGATATGGTGGGGCAAGGCCGTTCAAGGCTTTAAAAACAAAAAATAGCATTTTAAAATGGAGTGAATAAAGGACTGGGGTGATGTGGTGATGTCTGGAAGTGCTGGTTAAAAATCTGGCTGCAGCGTTCTGCACCAGCTGGAGGCGACTGAGAGATGACTTGGAGACACCAACATGAAGTGCATTGCAGTAGTCAATCCTAGAGCTGATAGAAGCGTGAACAGCCTTCTCAAGATCCAGGCGATTGAGAAATGGCTTTATTTTAGTTAAAAGTCGCAACTGAAAAAAAAAAAACTAGCTTTTACCACACTATTTGTTAGTCAAATGTATCTTTTTTAACCAATCTTGGTCACCTCTAGAACAGCACTGCATGTTTTACAACCTTTAAAAACATGATGTGCATCTTATGGCTCAGGGCAAGTACAGCCTGCCTCAGTGTTGTGCAGTTTGCCGAATGCCTCTCCTCCAGTTTCCTAACAATAAACCCTACAAATATCTTAAAAAAAAAAAAAAAAAACAGTGTGACATTATGTCTGTGAAGACTCTCACTCGTCCAGGGTGAATGCATCGCAACAAAAGTTTAAAAAAGCAGTCATCTGGATTAGATTTTTCAAGTAGAAGACGTTTCACCTCTTATCCAAGAGGCTTTCTCAATTCAGTGTGACATTATGTGAAAGAAGTGTGCAGCAGAGTGCATAGCTGTTATGCTATTTTGAACAAAACCATAGCGAAAGAGCTTTTTGTTTCCCTAAACCTTTTGTATGATCCCATTTTACTACAAAATTAAAAATAGCAGTGACAAATCAGAGGAAACAGAGCTGTACACTGTTTTTTGAGGTTTGTGGGAGAGGCGGAGCTTCATGGAACTGAGCATTCTGAGGCCTCAGAAACTCAGCGCCAGAGACTACAGGATTACTCAAACAGACATGAATGAAACAAAACAAAACTCAATGTATGTTTTTCATGAGTGAACATTATAACATGGTAGATTGCTGAGAAAAATCGATTTTGCTGTAACCTAACCCTAACACTTCAGACTTTTATGCCTGAATTGAACCTTTCAGCAGTCAAATGTACAGTAAATCCAGAGAGGCAACTGAAAACTCGGTCTCTGGTGGCATAGTCCTTATTTTTATGTCCTGTCCACCGCCCAAGCTTGACCAAAAACACAGTCGCAAGTTGTCGTCTATCAATAATACTCTTTATTAAACCTTTTGGTAGCCATTTAACACTGCCTACATTGCATTACATAGGCCCATACTTACTATTTCATGTCTTGACTGAGAACAATATGCCCCTAATAAATTCCACATCAACCCTATGATTCCTCTAAATGCAGACAGTTAAAGTGATCGAACATTTCCTGTTTTTACCTCCCGTCTGATTTCTCCTCATTAAATATGTACTGTATACGCCGCGCTCATTGTCTGTCGTGTCTTTGTATTGTTGCGTGATTTTAGCATTTCAAAAACCTAAGCGATGTCTTTCATGTTGCAGATGCCGAGTCTCGCAGGAGCCAACGTCGTGCAGCGCAGTCCTGGTTTTTTCCAGCGTCTGAAGAACGACTTGACTTCCATTCCTTCTGAACAGCTCAGATCTGAAGCTTCAAAAATGCATCTCGACAACATCAACAGCAGTAACGGTTAACGCTGGGGAGCTGGAGATGTTGTTGGTAATATTTGTCTCTGGTGGGCCATCATAAAGAGACGCTTCTCTAAACACTTGCGTAGTTTACTGGTCCCCTGGGTAAATGAGCCTTTGTTTTATCGGCATGACAATACAGCTAATTTTGCTTGGGCAGGTTTACCAGAATACCTTACTTTTGGTCCTAAAATTAGAACTTCCTAGCACTTTTATCACGCACATATATGCAGTCTTTATAAAGGGTGGAGCTTAAGACACTGCAGCTTGTTTATTAGCCAGTGCTCACTTGAACAAAGCATGAAAGCTTCTCTTAAAAGCATCAGAATCTATTTTTCTTGCAAAGTACAGTTGAAAATGGGAAAACGGGGGCCTATTCAGTTCTTTAATTAATTTAATGGAAGGGCAAGTGGCTCATGTTTGAAGCTATTTATATCCGATATATCCACAAGGTTTTTATAAGTATGTTTCAAAAAATCAAATCAATGTATTTATGTGAAGATTTTTTATCTTTCCCTTTGGGCTGTTTTCCTCAGGGGTCGAACTTTGAATTCTCTGTCTCCATCTAACCCCTGTTCTCTGCCTCCTCTTCTCTCACACCTAATAACTTCATGTCCTCTTTCACTACATCCAGGGCTTAATTTGAGCCAGATCTTGCTGAAATAGGATCCGGAAACTCCCTTATTTTGACGCGGTCCAATCTGGCAACTGTTTGCTTGGATCCGGTAACTCAGACACAACAAAGTGTTGACTACATTTGACTCTTTTGCCCTCCTAAATCTGTGTTGAAGGTCAGAGGTGTAATTACACAGAAATGCATAAGTTTTAAACATAAAAGCCACGCTTCATTTCCGCGTTCAACACAGACTGTCCCTGCTCTGTAGGTCGTGTCTATAGAGTGTACAGGGAATCGGGTGGAAAAGATCTTCAAACTGAAAGATCTGTTCACCACTGTTAACACCAGTGTTGTCTGCAGGTGTACAGCAGTACGCACTGTGCGTACCTTGAGATGTCCCCCGACCCCGCCCCAATCCCTGCTGCATCCACAGAGCTGCACAGAGCCATAGTAGGCTGTGTTTTTACAAACGTGAGTGGAGCTACAGCTGACTGCGGCTCTTTAAGTCAAAAGTGATGTGTTTGCTAACAGCCAGAAGACAGTAAATCTGTTTAGGTTTGTCCTGACTTTGGTTACGCCGAGGGGACCTGCGTGATGCTCTTTGGATGTGCTGCGTAATTTCTGTGCCCGAGAGCGCACGGGACCTGGCAGTGCCACGTCAATTAGTTCTTTTACTCAAATGCACATGAAAGCTGGAGCTAACGCTGATCGAGGGTCACAGGATGAGACCCGGGGCCAGTGTCACTGTTACAAAGCCATAGTTACGCAGGGTAACCTATGCACACGGGCCATATATCCACAGCTGTTTGTTCTTTTTTGTTTGTTCAAATGCATCTGTAAGCTCGAGCTAACACGCTGAGGCTCACAGAGCCTGGAGCCGGGAAACACCATTACACAGAGAAGACTGCGCACTCCACGGCAGTCACTAAAAAGAACCGAAAGCAAAAGGAGAAACATTATTAGGCTGAGAGCTTACTGCTGCTGTGTACTCCCTTTCCTAGTCTAGACTTTGTTTCTACAGACCACAGCTGCATGAGTCTGTGTTCTTGCTTCAGACTGGTGGCTGCACACAGTCGGTCTATGACAGAGCGAGTCTACAAAAGCGCAGTAATTATGCGCAGCAGCTGATTTCTCGATCAGCTGAGTAATCACACAAACGCACACTGACACATTACACTGAAGTGAAACGATATAATGTATAATAATGTTAACAAATATGTTAAAGTATAATTTAAAACTCAGTATAAATGAGCAGTTGCTTGGTATTTTGTCATGTGTGTACGTTCCGGGATCAGTGTTGGCCTTGTGGACTCCGGTGTCAAAGCACAATTTTTATCCCGGCATCGTTTGATTTACAAATTAAGCCCTGACTACATCCATAAATCTCCCCTTTGGTCTCCAGCACTAACTTGAGCATCCTTCTACTCATACATTCACTATCCATTCTATGTACAGTACATGTCCAGACCATCTCAGTCTAAATGATTAAGCATTATAAATTATTATATCCAACTCAATCTTTCATAACGGTTTATCTAAAATGTGGGCTTAATGCATTTCTCTGATTGGTCGTCCATATATCCATCTTCTGCTGCTTATTCGAGGCCGGGTTGCGGGGGCAGCAGTCTAAGCAGGCATGTCCAGACTTCCCCCTCCCTGGACACTTCCTCCAGCTCCCCCGGAGGATGCCAAAGCATTCCCAGGCAGGCCAGCTGGCAAACATAGTCTCTCCAGCGTGTCCTACGGCTTCCCCGGGGCCTCCTCTCAGTGGGACATGTCCAGGACGCATCTCTAGTCATACAAACAATTCCAAGGCTTGAATCGCTGAGAAGAAGCTCTTTGTTTAGAATTGAAAAACTATAAGGATGGCTGGACTAACTAAGTACAATTCACATTTGGGGTCGCCATTTTAAACCGTGTCACACCAAACTGAAGCTTCCCTCGGACTCTCTTGATGTCTGTGCTCCTGTCCTGCCCACTCACCCTCCTCCACTCCGGTCACGATGGAGGCGAAGTTGTCGTCCAGCAGGATCATGTCCGCCGCCTGTTTGGAGACGTCCGAGCCGGTGATCCCCATGGCCACGCCGATGTCAGCTTTCTTCAGAGCGGGAGAGTCATTAACACCGTCTCCAGTCACCGCCACAATGGCCCCCTGCACATAAACCCGGCACAAATGAGTTTATTCACATATTTATCATCTTTAAAATAAACATGGAGTATGCATATCTCTATAGAATGGAGGCAGGTTCAGTATTTTATAAATGTGGCTCTCCTAAAGGTCATATATTATAGTTTTTTCATGCTTTTGAAGTCGTTTTGAACATCTTTGCATTAGTATTTTACTTTTTATAACTTAAAAAAATGTTAATGTATGGAAAATGTCTTCTTTTGGGGATCTTTTACTTTAAAGTTACTGTAACTTTTCTCCTAAATATGTGGGGCATACTGACTTGTTTTTGTGATTTTTTGAGTGATTATAAGGCCTGAGGCGTGATCTGTTGCTGCGAGCGGGGCTTCCGTACTGAAAAACCGCCCTCGCAACTTGGCCGGGAGCGCTCCGCTGTTGAGGAAGAGTCACGTGACAGGGAACGACTTGCTTTACGGCATTCCCTTCAGCTCTTATACCTGAGGTGCAGTATAACCATGAAGCTACTTTTAGCGTTGTTATTTTCGCCAGTTCATCAGGGCCGAAGGACACAAGAAGATGAAGACAATGTCGGACGAGGCAAGAAAAAGAAAATGCTTGCTTTTGCTCGCTGGCGTCAGATGAGAGACAGAGAAGGCTGCAAATCGGATCACGTTTTTGCATCTTTATTGTTGGGCAGGTAAATTAGCCTCTTTATTTTTTCTTTAGAACGTGCTTTTTCATACAGTTATTAGTTGTTTTTACTGCGACCATTGCGCGATATTTGTTGATAAGCTAACGCTAGCGCTATCTCTATAGAAGATCCAGTCCAAACTTCCAAAGGTAGCAGCAGGTCAACTAAAGTTGAAACAATGATGGAAATAGACGCACGCTCGCACAGTTTCAGAAGGAGGAGGGGCCCTAGTGTTTACGTTTTGCGACGGCGCAGTGGCACCTGTGGCCTCTAGAGGTGCAAGACCGGGAATCTTACACAGTGTAACTTTAACTTTGCAGAGAATGCAGGTCTGTTTTTGAGGAGCAAACTACATTATTACATGGCTCAAGAAAGCTGATGTAGCAGAATAGGAGACGTTTAAACACTGTTTTTTATTGTTACAGTCCCAGTTTGAAGAAGCAGACAGAAAAAAGGCTAAACTAGTGAGTGGAAACAATGTTTTTGATTGCCTAACATTTTAATGTTAAATTACTTCAATGGAGTTCTTGTTTTTGTTGTTGTTGTTTGAGCAAGAAATGTCAAAAAGCAATAGTTCTAATTCAATAAAATCAAATCAAGGAAATACAGTAATGGGCCAATGAAATTACTCAATTTTTAGGGTGGATTTTAGTATTTTTGTACCATTCCGAGACAGAGCCAAATATAACTTTTTTATCATTGGACTTTGTGGCTCAAAGGATACAGCATTTAGCCCTGAACTAGACAATCCCTGGTTCAAATCCAAGTCAATTTTATTTACTATTGTGAGATTAGGTCAATGCCTTAGCGGAGGTCTACTCTCTCCAAGTGCTTCTAGGACAGGGATGGCTGGTATCAACGGACTGGGTCGGCCAAGCCCCCCTCTCATTTTAAAGACAAAATTTACTTAGTTTTTCTAGTAAATTAATATATATTTATAAAATAATCTTAGATGTGTCTTACATGAGATTCTAATCTTGCATTGTATTGGCTACATGCTCGCTATGCCTATATTTAAAAAAAAAAATTGCATTAGTGTGGTGATTGACAGGAGAGAGTCCCGCCTCTGTTCTTGTCTACAGCTTTAGGGGCAAAAATGTTTACCCCAGAGATCTGGATTTGTCCAATCACAGAGCACGCAGACTTAAGTCTTTACTTTAGAGTGACAGTGGCGCTAATAACGAGCTACAGTGACCGAAGTTGTTTATTAATGATAATCTACAACAGTGTGGAGTTTGGAGGATTTTTCTAAGACATTGAAATAAACTTAAATCACCATTACACCTGGAGGAGAGCAGTGTTTTTGAACACAGAAGGGGATTAAAGGTTTTTGGGACAAACTTGGCTGAACACATTGACTGTGTTTTCAAGCAGACATTATACAGAAACCATCTGACAGTGACAGAGTGATTAACGTGTTTTATTAACACATTTACCTCGCTGAAAGGAAGAACAGAGATGTGAGCTTCATTTTAAATTAGGCAACTCACAAATTTCTCCACCTCTCTTACAAAACATGACCTGTAACTGAGGCTAACTGGACTGCTCTCTGCTGCTTCTGTTATTGTTCAACTCTTGTCATTGCCAGGTTGTTAGGTGATACGTATTTGGATAAAACAGTGGGATAAGGCGCTGTTGGGCATTGGCTAAATCAGTTTATAATTGTTGCGTCGTGCCTTGAAGTTATGTGCAAGCGTTTGTGTGAGAACATTGCATTAAATAATATTTTCTTAGTGTAGAAGTTGAGCTGTCTGTGGCCCAGTGTTAATACTGAGCAGTGTGCGCTGTTATCAATGCATCAGCCTCTCCGCCCAGAGTCACCGCCAGCCGTCACTGTTCTAGGATATAAACTTTGGAGAAATGGTCCATATTCTGGTTCAGAGACACACTGAGGAGCTTTTACTGGGCAGCGCTAAGTTCTGGGGTTGTATAAATAATAATGAACAAACTAAAAAGCAGTCCTAAGTCAAAATAAATGTAAACCCCTTCTATGTAACAGACCGCTGCCACAATGCCCCTTGCACTCAAACCCAGAAAAAACGGCACAGAAAAGACTGCTCTGATTTAAGCTTTTTTTTTTTTTTATTCCCCACTCGCTTGCTTCCCCCTCTCCTTCTTAATAATGTCTTTTCAAAGTAGCTCTAGGCAGATTAAATAAAAAATGAAATCATTCAGTCACATGGAGCCACAGTGAATTGTAGCATGACCTCAATATATGGCTAGTGCACACAGCAATGGGAGATTTTTACATAGAAAGTAGTGAGGAATTATGATTACTGTTAATATATGGGCATGAATAAATTACTCCCTACAGCGGTTGTATTTTCTAGGCAGCATAGATCGAGCTGGGGTACAATGGACTGTGAAGTAGAGAGCTTGGCCTTAAGATTAAGACTACTTCTCATTCTTGCAAAAATAAACTAAAATGAGAATTATAAAAGCAGTTAATGGTACTAAAAGGAAGTGCAGTTTATCCCAGAGTTGGTCAGAACGGCAAAGGTCACTACCACAGACAGCATGAGCTGTGTTTGTTTGAATATTAATCTGTAAGCTATTATGTTTTTTATTTAAAAGTGCAAGTTGGTCAATACTACAGGTACTACAGCTATTACTACTACTAATATTAAAATAACACTAATTTATTAATCGCATTGTCTCTCTGGAAATAATAACAAACAACTAAAGCTCCGTAGAACTCAGTGAAGGGAACCATTACTTCAGTTTTTTCCCAGCTGCCCACAGAAGACAAACTGAGCACTGCTGAAGAAGAAGCGCAGGTTTAAAACACAAATAAATTCAACATTTTTTGTTTACATTTTTGCCAGGGTTGGTGATTTGATGATTTTTTTTTTTTAGGAAAGGTCAGTAATGGCTGGCTCATTAGAAACAAATTTAGCTGTCACTGGATCCAGGAATTTTAAAGAATTCATTACTTTTCCAAGATTCTTCCTTTGGCAACATAACTCTAAACTGTACTGGGGCTTTTCATTAAACTTTCATGAAAGGTCACTAATGGGAGAAGGAATAAATACGTTTTTGGTTTAGATCTAGATCAGAAAATATTTGTCTTTTTAGACTTCTCTTTTTTAATGAACTAAATTGAGTAGAACTAAATCAGGACAAAACAGGGACTGAATCGGGACTAGGCAAGGACTAAAACTGGACTAAACCAGGTCTAAACCATGACTACACCAGGATTAATCTAGGAGTGAAACAAATCTAGACCAGGACTAAGGAGTGGTTTACATTTCTAATTTCATCCCTAAACAAACAAAGACTAAAAAGCTTCTAAATTAAACTAAATCAAAGCTCCAGAAGACTCCTGCCGATCACCAGAAGAAGCCTGTGTGTTTCTTTTTACTATTTTACAGTGTGGAGCTGTATTGTCGTGGCTGAGGTAAGCAGTTTGAGTGCTTCAAAACTGAGCAGAGTCCAGTCTGAAAATGCTAAATTTCACCACACAATGTTGCCAAAACTGCACAGCCCATGTTTAAAACGTGTAATGAAGTCGTTAGCTATTAGAGAAGATGCGTCACTCAAATACATTTCTTTCTAAGACATACTGTTCTTGTATCTATTTTATTTCAGTGTTTTTCACATTAGCATCTCTAGCTAGAAACAGTTAACTTTGCGCAGCTCTGGCCCTAACCCACATTTGGTCATTTCTGTCTCCTTCAGTGCAAAATGGTGACTAAAATTCCCAGAAGATGAGTTTTCTAAAGCCCTCAGCGCACCCCTCAGAGGCAGGTGTTTATGGTGAATGGGCCGTGGAGAAGCCTGAATGGCGATGTGTGTGTTTCTAAAGTTGAATATAAACACGTGTGAATGAGAGATAAAGTCTGAATGAATGCCTGAATGAGCTGAAGTGAGGAGGGCTGCTTCAATGAAGAGCGCGTCTCTGCCATTTACAGCTGAATGCTCCACTTTCTCACATAGTACGTACCGAATGTGTTTTATACACTGTAGATGTAAATATGGTGAATAATATACTGCGTGTAGCATCATCCAGTGGTTCTCAAACTGTGGTACGCGGACTTCTTCAGGAGTCTTCTGCAGTTCAAGTCTTGATTTAGTTTAATTTGGAGCAGTTTTATTCCTGGTTTACTTCTGCTTTAGTAGGGGATTATATTTTTAGTTTAGACCACTGCATAGTTCTGGTTTAGGCAAAGTTTAATTCTGGTTTATTCCTAGTGTAGACTTGGTTTACTTCTGGATTAGTCCTGGTTTAGCCCTGTCTCTGGTTTAGACTCCTGGTTCAGACTTGATTTAGTCCTGGTTATGTCCTGTTTAGACCAGTCTTAGTCTTGATTTAGTATTTCCCACTCTTGGTTTAGTGCAGTTTTAGTCCTTGTTTAGTGCCTGCTTTAGTTCGTTGAAGAACATGGTACTTTGAGAAACAAATACACATTTTCCAAGGTGGTACTTGACAATCATTGGTATAACCTGTAAATTTATTGTGTTTGAGATGTATTTTCGGAAGCTGAACATGGCACATACATTCTGTGATTTCTCTAGTTATGGTTATTCATGTCTTGATATTTTATTTTATCTAATTTCTGTTGATTTAGTCATGTTGGCTTACTTTATGGGCTACTGTGACAATGGAATAGCTTCTAGTAAAAGAAGTGGTAAATGTCAACTATGGGCTGAAAGAGTCCAGCGAACAATAACATTAGTCGTTATTAAGCTTCTGCCAGTTGCCGAGTCTTCAGAAAAACCAAGTACAGATCATTCGCAGTCAGGTGAAGTTAAATAATAGTGTTATGTCTAAGTAAAGATTATAAAGTATGACTTTGGAGGCCGTTGCTCTGGTAATGGTATCGTTAGTCAAAACAGAGAGCTCAAAATCCTCTCTGTGTCATATTTTACTAATCACTCACACATTTTCCTTGAGTTTGTTATTGCTCTGAGGCGGCTCCCAGGACTGAAACTGTTGAGACCTGGATTATTATAGCATTTAGCAGCCGTTCCCTTCTGTTTCTTCCTATAGATTAGTTATTCTCTTTTCTTACCACCTTTGAAAATATCTGGCTTTCAAAGTACCATCAGCCATTACTATATGAGGACAAACCAGGACTTAAACCAGAACTAAACCAGGACTAAACTGTGCCATTACCAGGAATAAGCAGTGGTCTACACTTCATATTGAATCTCCAACCCCTAAATGAACACAAAGCTGGTCTCCGCGGCTATGGTCTCACTCCAGTTTCTGCTGCAGAATTGAAGACCACAACCTCACTTCCCCCTCACTCAGATTTTACGGTTTTACGCTTGAACTATTTAAAATTTGTTCTTGTTTTTGGTATCTCTTCCCATGTGACCCACGCTCTCTCCTTGCTCCACAGCTCTGCACTCTCCCGTAAACCTCCTTCCACTAAAACTCGGAGGCCTTTTGCTGCGCACTGACCTGTCTCTGGCATCCCTCCACGATGATGAGCTTCTGCTGAGGTGAGGTCCGAGCAAACACAATCTCCGTGTGGGTCCTCAGCACGTCGTCCAGGTACTCACAGCTCATGTCCTTTAGGTCTGACCCGTGGATCACACACGCCTTGGCATCTCTGAAAACACACACACACAAACAACGCAGAGCACACTATGAGAGGCCAGAGATACCGGGGCCAATTATGCAGGAGGAGCACTGACATTTTCATGCCTACACCTCCAGATTGGTTTGCTGTTTGTGCACATACACTGCATATATACTCAGACATTCATTTATGTTACTTGTGGAGACAATAAAAATTCATCTACTCCATTCATAATTAACCTATCACTAAGTCCCACCCACAAATGCCACCAGCCAATCACATTCATCAGGGCTACTTAAAGGAGAACCATGTAACTTTGTTTGTTTCTTTGCTGTTTTGGTTGCATTTCTATGGAGCTCCCGCTACATTACAGAGCAAAGTATTATCATAAAACTCAAAAGTCCAGTTGACTCTTGTGTGACTCCTTGCTAGGGTGGCAAAATTCCGGGAATTTTCAAAATTGGAAATTTTCCATGGGAATAAACGGGAATTTATGGGAATAAATTGGGAATTTACACAATTCAAAACTGTCCCATGACAGGGCAATAAACTATAGCATAAAAAACACAAACACACTTTTATATCTGTGTTATTCCTCAGTCACAGGTACATGCGGTACATGTAGTAACCTGTGGTACATGCAGTAACCTGTGGTACATGTAGTAACCTGTGGTACATGCAGTAACCTGCGGTACATGTAGTAACATGTGGTACATGTAGTAACCTGTGGTACATGTAGTAACCTGTGGTACATGTAGTAACCTGTGGTACATGTAGTAACCTGCGGTACATGCAGTAACCTGCGGTACATGTAGTAACCTGCGGTACATGTAGTAACCTGTGCGGTACATGTAGTAACCTGCGGTACATGTAGTAACCTGCGGTACATGTAGTAACCTGCGGTACATGTAGTAACCTGTGGTACATGTAGTAACCTGTGGTACATGTAGTAACCTGTGGTACATGCAGTAACCTGCGGCACATGCAGTTACCTGCGGTACATGTAGTAACCTGCGGTACATGTAGTAACCTGCGGTACATGTAGTAACCTGTGGTACATGTAGTAACCTGCGGTACATGTAGTAACCTGCGGTACATGTAGTAACCTGTGGTACATGTAGTAACCTGCGGTACATGTAGTAACCTGCGGTACATGCAGTAACCTGCGGTACATGTAGTAACCTGCGGTACATGTAGTAACCTGCGGTACATGCAGTAACCTGCGGTACATGTAGTAACCTGTGGTACATGTAGTAACCTGTGGTACATGCAGTAACCTGTGGTACATGTAGTAACCTGTGGTACATGTAGTAACCTGCGGTACATGTAGTAACCTGCGGTACATGTAGTAACCTGTGGTACATGTAGTAACCTGCGGTACATGTAGTAACCTGCGGTACATGCAGTAACCTGTGGTACATGTAGTAACCTGTGGTACATGCAGTAACCTGCGGTACATGTAGTAACCTGCGGTACATGCAGTAACCTGTGGTACATGTAGTAACCTGTGGTACATGCAGTAACCTGTGGTACATGCAGTAACCTGCGGCACATGCAGTTACCTGCGGTACATGTAGTAACCTGCGGTACATGTAGTAACCTGCGGTACATGCAGTAACCTGTGGTACATGTAGTAACCTGTGGTACATGCAGTAACCTGTGGTACATGTAGTAACCTGCGGTACATGCAGTAACCTGCGGTACATGTAGTAACCTGCGGTACATGTAGTAACCTGTGGTACATGCAGTAACCTGTGGTACATGTAGTAACCTGCTCTACATACACTTCTATGCACTCTGCATCCCCCTATCACATGAACAGCTGATCTCCACAACACTACCAAACTCAAGACTGCAGACTCCATATTTGTGGTTAGTTCAACTATTAGGGTTGTAAAAATGTGTTTTGTGGTATTTTGTGATATTTTGGGGGCACAATATTAAGCATCATAATTCTTTATAGATATCAATACATTTGTGAAAACATCATGCATAAGTAATGAGCTACATCTGTTCTGGTGGCAGGATTATCAACACTAGTTTGACTGCAGTTCCCAGGCTGGCCACTGGGGGTGGTGCTGATTTTTGAGCAGATTAATGTAATGTGGTGTTTTTCCACTGATTAAACTGTGTCAGCTCAGCACATGTTCTCTCTTTTGAACAATTTACATTCTGTTTGACTGGGCCTCTATAAAACAGGTGGGTGTTTGCTGTGTACTGAATTGTACTGACCTTTGTTCAAAAGTTTAATTTGCTTATTAGCAATATAGCTGCTATGATATGCTAAATGCTAATATCTAAAAGCCAAACTAAGACCTTGGTGCATAAATCAACCTTACTTTAAAATTAAGCAGCAGAAAATATTTCAAAAGTCAATACTTAAAAAAGTACTGTTTCTTATGCTTCAACAGTCATTATAATGTTTATTTACTTATTTATGGTTTAAAAATTTGAAAATTCCCAAAATTTACAAGCTTAACTTCCCATGGAAAGTTTCCAGAAAAAATCCAGAAATTTACTCGAAATTTTCCGCCCCTTTGCAACCCTACCCCTCGCTCAGCTTGACTTTCATTTTCTCCTCCTCGTATCCGTACAAAGGTTTCCTCTACCTTTTGACCACTCTGCCATGATGATAATCTTAGAAATAAAGCTGTTCCTGGCTTGTTGTTATGGGTCACGCTGCTTTCTCTGTGCTCCCATTCTTGCAAGGGTGGTTTTTCATTGAACTACACCAGGGGGAGGTGCAGGGAGCTTTGATCACCCTACAACAACTTCTTTAGTCCTCACACTGACTCCAACACTGTTAATTAGGGTTAAAAAAGTCGCATTGTTCCCCTTTATTTCACTCTGCCATCTTGGGTCTTTAACTTAATAGAAAAGTCTGTGTAGGTTCTCAGTCATCCAGGAAAAACAAAGTTAAACAAGGTCATCTGGACAAGGTTTGCTTTTAGAAGACATTTTACACTCACTCCGAGGGAACTACTGTATATAAACTTTAACTCACACAGTAGTTTTCCTTAGAAACGATTAAGCCCTTCGGAGTAAGGGTGAAACATCTTCTAAAAGCAAGATGACCGTCTTGTTTAACTTTGTTTACTTATTCATTGAAAAGCATTAAAAAGAATCGCTCACACAGTAACATATACTGTATCTAAATCCTCTGCATCCTCTTCTCTCACACCAACTAACTTCATGTCCTCTACATCCATAAATCTTCCTCAAGGTGTCAAGCTCCAACCTCAGCATCCTTCTACCCATATATTCACTACGGCTGTGTCCGAACATCATCCCTAGCCCCTAACCCCTCACTATATAGTCCAGCACTATACAGCGGACTATAGTGCACTCATTTTGTGAATGATTCAGACACTCGCACACTATTTTTCTCTCACCGGTGATCATGTGACTCTGGCGTCTGTGTATAAAAAAAGTTCTCTAAGAAACTCCGCTGATAATGTTTTTCTGTGATAAAGCCCGACAGACTCACTTGATGTTTTAGTATTTATAGATAAATAATAGTCATACGTGTCATATTTAACATGAATTATCGCTATAATGAATAAAACAGAGTGGATTATTGCAGCTCTGTGCCTTACGTGTGGAGGCTGAATGCTGGGTAAGCTAACGTTAGCAATTTTACACTGCAACAGTTTATTTAAGAGCTTTTTATTTCTGATTACAACGTGACAGAAGTAAAAAAAAAAGGCAATTCTAACTGTTTTTATGCAGACGTGTTGTGTACAGTTTAAAGACCTGTCGTGGTCCTGGTGTTCTTCTCTGAAACTCGCAAAGCATTCTGGTCTATAATGACCTTTAGTGACCATCAATGTCCACTACTTTTCAAAATGCATTGTGCTAAATTTTGAGTGCACTATTTTTTATCCATTAGACATTATACATAGTGCAGTATATAGGGATTAGGAAGGGACGTTCTCTCCTCTGTTCATGTCCAAAATCATCTCCTCCTGCTCTGCATCCTGTCTTTTCCTCTGAGCCACTGTCTCTAAACCCAACACATTGCTGCTGGCCTCACCGCTTTCTTGGATTTCCGGAGTGAAAAGCCCCCCAGATTTATTGAAGCTACTGTAAACATCCTTTCGAAAACTATTGTACCATTGAAAAACATGAGCAGCTTCCAGACCTGGGGTTGACCTGGCTCAGGGGGATGTTGAGCCTCTCTGCGATGTCCTCCACCGTCTCGTTCCCCTCGGAGATGATGCCCACTCCTTTGGCGATGGCCTTGGCTGTGATTGGATGGTCCCCGGTCACCATGATCACCTGACCACACACACACACACACAGACACAGAGACACACATAAGCTCCTATACAACAGCTTATGTCACATTAAAGCTCAGTGTGTGTCATGTAGCAGCGCGGCTAAGAATCCAGATGTGCCTTTAGGGTCCATAAGTCAGAGCGAGTGTGGTGCAGGAAACAAATGACCCATCACAGGTTCGCAGTTCAGCTCTGCAAGTACACCTCCGAGAAATAAGAGCTTGGGTGGCAGAGGTGGAAAGTAGCAATATACTTTTACTGCATTTGTAAGAGGAGTATGTACTTTATGAGTATTTTTTTAAACGCACTTTAACCTGAGTACATTTTTGAGGTAAAAATATGTACATTTGGGTTTCCAAGTACCATTTTAAAAACTAAAATCAGCCAGGACTAAACCAGGATTAATCTAGAACTAAACCAGGATTAAATTAGAAATAAACAAGGACTAATCTAGACGTAAAACAGGACTAATCTAAGACTAAACCAGGACTAAACTAGGTCCATGCCAGGACTAATCTGGGATTAATATAGGACTAAACTAAGATTAAACATGGACGAAGTTAAGAAGAAACCAGGAGTAAGCTAGGACTAAACCAGGACTAAACTAGAAGTAAAACAGGACTAATCTAAGACTAAACCAGGACTAAACTAGGTCCATGCCAGGACTAATCTGGGATTAAACTAGGACTAAACTAAGATTAAAGATGGACAAAGGTAGGAGGAAACCAGGAGTAAGCTAGGACTAAACCAGGACTAAACCAGGACTAAACTAGAAGTAAAACAGGACTAATCTAAGACTAACCCAGGACTAATCTTGGACTAAACCAGGACTAAACTAGGTCCATGCCAGGGCTAATCTGGGATTAATCTAGGACTAAACTAAGGTTAAACATGGACGAAGTTAGGAAGAAACTAGGAGTAAGCTAGGACTAAACCAGGGCTAAACCAGGACTAAACTAGAAGTAAAACAGGACTAATCTAAGACTAACCCAGGACTAATCTTGGACTAAACCAGGACTAAAATAGGTCCATGCCAGGGCTAATCTGGGATTAATCTAGGACTAAACTAAGGTTAAACATGGACGAAGTTAGGAAGAAACTAGGAGTAAGCTAGGCCTAAACCAGGGCTAAACCAGGACTAAACTAGAAGTAAAACAGGACTAATCTAAGACTAACCCAGGACTAATCTTGGACTAAACCAGGACTAAAATAGGTCCATGCCAGGGCTAATCTGGGATTAATCTAGGAATAAACTAAGGTTAAACATGGACGAAGTTAGGAAGAAACCAGGAGTAAGCTAGGACTAAACCAGGACTAAACTAGAAGTAAAACAGGACTAATCTAAGACTAACCCAGGACTAATCTTGGACTAAACCAAGACTAAACTAGGTCCATGCCAGGACAAATCTGGGACTAAACTAGGACTAAACGATTAAACATGGATGAAGTTAGGACAAAACCTTGACTAAACTAGGACTTAACTAGGACTAAGTTAAACACAAATTAAATTAGTACTAAACTAGGACAAAACCAGGACTAATTTGGGACTAAACAGGTCTATACTTCAAATTTATTCCTCAACGTGAGCAAGGTTAGAACTAAACCAAAGGGCAAAACAGGAATAAGTCTCTAAATTAAAACAAATCAGGTCTTGAACTGCCAGAGACTCCTGAGTACCACCAGAAGAAGTCCACGCACCACCAGTGGGACCTGTACCACAGTTTGGGAACCACTGCCCTAGACACTAATCTTAGGGTGAATTCCAGGCTCTGGCCCCACTACACAATTACAAAAAAGCACCTTCAATAGTAATTTGTACTCAGTTAAACTTCTCTTATTCTAGAGTAATATTATTTTGAAGTAATAGTACTTTTACTTTTTTACCTCTGTTTTTGAGAATCAGGAAATAGCCCGAGTGACCTAAAAACCCTGCATTTGCATTCAACAAAGTGTGGAGATGGCTGTGTTGTGAAATGCCTATCCACCTACACTAAAGCTATCATTTGATTGTTTTCTCCAGTGTTAGGGATTTCATCTGAGTGTGACTGGCTGGCTTTTATTTCCTCCCGGAGCTGACACATGTCGCCTAACCTTTTGTGTCATTACTGAATAAAGAATGAAGCAAGGCCATTGCTTTTTGCCAAAAGGCTTACGTCTCCTTTTCATCACCCCAGACAAAAGAATGAGTTTAATGGCTTTCATTATTTAGTTTCTGCAAAATCACTCAGCCATTATTCACTCTGTTTATGTGGCTTTTTGTCAGTTGGTAAAAAATATATTTAGAACAAAAGTCTGCTGTAAAGGATGCCTGTGGATAGAAAAAGAGCAAAACAACCTAAAGAATAAAGCCATCTGTTTATCAAGACTTATCCAGGGTGAGGTCACAGGGACACAGGTACTTCCCTCTCCACAGACACTTCCCCCAGCTCCTTTAAAAGAATATCAAGACGAGCACAACGGAACAATGTAATCTTATCGGAAGCAGTTTGGTGGTTTTAGCTTTTTTTTTTTTTTTTTACCTTAAATGGGCAAAAGAAAGCTACTAATTGTGGTGCGTGACTGAAATTTAATAACACACTTTTCCACTCTAGTGAAGCTGGAAAAGACCATAAACAAAGGCGTGTGCCCCAGTACAAGAATCCTTAAATGTCACATCATTTTTCTGTGACTAAATTCCAATTTTTCCAGTATTGATGCACATTTGGTTAATTTTCTTTAATCGAATTATTGGTAGTCTGAACAAACGATTATTGATTAATTGTTAACCACTGGCTTGACCTCACCAATCATTACATTTCATAAAAAAACATCTTTATTAATCTTAAAGTCATGACCCATAATAAAAAAGTGGCTTTTTTAAACTAAAGACAAGTTATAGGCTTATCTATAGGCGTATATTTTAGCTGCTTTATTTTATGTTTAATTTGAGCAAACTCTCCAATGGTGCTGTAGTTTTACTCTAATAATGCAGATTAACCAAATAAACACAAATTCCAGGATGTGTGGGATCCCTGACTAACCTATGTTTTAAGTTCAGAAAATATATGACAGTAAAGTGCCTATGGATACAGTAAATATCGTCCACCTGACCTTCACAGTGACTCCGTACTTTTACAGCACTTTGCTACTTAATGCTGCACAAAACAGCTTTATGTCAGTGGCTTCTCATTCCACTTACTAAAAGCAACTAAACTAAAAGCAATTTTTAAAATCCTTTTCACTTCAAATCCATCCTAACACATCTGTCAACACATTTACTATAAGCTGCACAACAATATAAAGAAAAAAAATTGTATAAAAGCTTCAAAAACACAGGTGTATAAAAGTTTTTCTGTTCTCGTCTGAGGCTCCGCACAGCAGTAAGTGTTGTAATAAGTCGGGTCGCGGCAGGTGAAATAACTTCAGTGGTGTGTAGATAAAAATAGATAATGAGTGGAATGAGCTGTGGAAGTGGTGCGCACATTAAAGAAGAGCTCGTTTCTCTGAGTCTTTGAAACTGCTGCTGTAAAGACACGCTGTAATTGGCTTAAAAAACTAGAGCCGTTCGTATAGTGCACGGGTGTAAGAGAAGAGATATTAAGTTTTTACACTTTTTTTGTTCCGCATCAAGATGTTTCTCTGACAAAATTATTATGTTTTTACTGGCATTTCTAGGCCTGCGCAGTAGCTCCAAAACTAATGGTCATATTTTCTTGACATTTTAAGGTTTCCAAGGTCATAATTATTCATTTTTGTGTGATTCTAAAAGTTTAAAGTAAGATACTCTAAGAACTCCAGCTACAGAGGCTCAGTGAAGAAACAAATGATTAGTTTTAGTTAGCTGCCTTTTCCCTTTGTGAAATACTATAAAGGCTTTAGGAGTTCTTGCATAGAGCATTTACCCGAGAACTATAAGATCTGTGGTTCAAGTCAAGTTTTGGCCACAATATCTTTAATATTCCAATATAAGCTCCAAGCTTTCAGTGCTTCTCGTCTATAATAATATCAGCATTTTGGTTAGAAGTTTAAAGGGGACACAACATTTTTACCTTAAAGTGCTTCAAAGTCAATATGACAGCTGAAGAAGTTGGCCAGCCTCCTGCACCTCCCTCTGGCGTATTTCGTCTAAAAACTAGCCTTGAAAGAATGGGTGCACCGACCTGGTGTTTCTGAAGTCTTGGATTAAGGTCATTTAAACTCTACATTATATGTGCATTTGGCTACAGATGGAGCGTTCTGGCCGTCTTCTGTGTTTATTCTGTCATACTTTAGTCCGTTTCCCAGAGTTTTCGGACATAGACAAATAGAGCAGTACATGCGTTGACCATTGGGGGCGCTAGTAAACACAGCTCAGCAGTCACAGCAGAATAAATGGCTGAACTTTTTTCAAAGACTGAACAGACCACCGCTATTTTTGCCTCATTTTCTTTAAATCTTTTTCAATAAATGTGGTGTAAAAACCTCCGTCGGCACCGCCATGTTTGTTGTGGTTGTTGCTCTTTTTCTTCCGTCTTGATAAAATCTTTGACTGTCGCTGATCGCCCCCTACTGATTATGTAACATAACACACGTTGACATAGAAAACAGTTGGAAGTATAAATGCTTTGACTATAACAACGCTTGGAACAGATGGATCTTTTTACGTATGAAATGGGAGAATAAATGAGCCTTTAGCCACCCCTGGTTAGCCATGACAACAAACCAGCGATGGATTTATTTCTTAGATGTTGGACATGGCAGAGCGATAAAAGGCAGAGGAAACCTGATACGAGGAGAAAACGAGTCAAGCCGAGAGAGGCGGTAACAAAGGAGTCAACTGGACTCCAATATGTAGGGGACGCTCCATACAGAAAAATGTTACCAAAACAGCAAAGAAACAAGCAAAGTTGCATAATTCTGTTTAAGGTAGGTCTGGTCGCTTGGTGGATTAATCGGTCAGTGAGGTCTTGGTCGACTAAAATTTTATTGGTTGATTAGTTGCATAAACTCTTTACATCAGTAAAGCTGGACTCATTATTATTTGATAACTTTTATTTTTAATTTTATTTAAGACAGCATAGATGATTTTTAGATAACCATACATTTTACAGCCATTTTCTAAATGTTTTATCTCCTAATTAATGTAAAGTCACTTGTTTTTGTCAGACTCTGGTCAGTCCCCTCACATATACTTTGGTTGATTTCAGTGGATTAAGATTTGCTGAAGTGGGGGTTGGAGGATGAAGCTAGGACAAGGACAGACCTAGGTTACAGCCCTGCACACAGCTCTGCTTTTCAGAGAACATCAATTATTGGAAGAGTATAATTTTCAGTTCTCAGCTTTTCCTAGAAACGTGTGGTGGTAGTTATCCTCTCTTATAATAATAATAATTACAAATGTCTTTACATCACTTACTATCATGTTTTCTGAGTGGTCTTTGTGTGTACATATTAAACAGCACCAGCTTCAATTATACACCACCATCAGAGAACATGGCTCCCTGGAGTGACCACTTTACCCTTTTTCATTTGCAGAGAGCCCGTCTGACACTGAGATCACTTGTGTGAAAGTGCAGTGTAAATGAGGCCTCGGTAAAGGGCTTTTTTGACGAGTGGAGATTGTGAATGTGTGGAAGCAATTACCTTGATGCCGGCCGAGCGACATTTCCCCACAGCGTCGGGCACTGCGGCGCGCGGCGGATCAATCATCGAGATCAGGCCCAGGAAGCACAGGCCCTCGATGGGGAAATTCACGTCGTCGGTGTCAAACGTGTATCCTCGGGGGAACTGGGAGGAAGGCAGGTTCAGGTGGCAGAAGCCTGGGATGGAGGAAATGGAAACAGGTGAGTGTGTGCTATGGAGGAATGTAACTGCATGAAAAATGTCTTCAATGTTATAAAAGTACTACCTGGGTGCATAAGTAAGTTATCTGTATAAAATAAACTCCTCTATAGTTAGTCTACTTTGAATGTCCTCAATGTGTCTGCTCTGAAGTTTAGGACATAGTCTTTACAGACCCTTGTTGTGTTTGTAAACAGAATGTTTGCGTTCCAAAGACTGGTACTAGAAGTTAAAAAAGACAATAATACATTTTTAATGGAGCAATTAGCGCTAGCCATCAAACATAGCAAATTAGGAATAATCAAGACAGGTTTGGCAACTGATGACCACTCTGCCACATGTGAGTAATATCAGAGCCTGGTTTAATAACACTGAGTGTGTGGATGTTTAGCCGTTTTATTTAACATAGCAATTAGCTTCTATAATTAGCATATAAGCTAAATGCTAAGTAATTTACATTTCTTAATTTCAGTGTTATGCAGGACAGGCGGCAGTAGCTCAGTTGGTTGAGACGCTTGCCCACTACAGGTCAGCGGTTCAAGCCCCACTCCCAGCATTGCATACTGTTGTTGTGTCCTTGGGCAAGACACTTCACCCACCGTGCCTGTATGAATGTGTTTGGGACTGAGGAGTCAAAGAATAATGCACCAAACTGTAAAGTGTCTTTGAGTGTCTAGAAGAGCGCTGTATAAGACTAGTGCATTATTATTAAATAGTAACAGAATTGTTTTGGACCACAACAGTTTGACACTGTATGCTCAGATTTATTTCATCAATCACCACAAATCCTACTTCCTACATCGGAGTAATTTTAATTTCAATTTTAAACAACAACCATCCATTCATGCTGTCCAAAAATGTCAAAATTACTATTTTTATTTTGCTCCCTTGTAGAAATGAATGGTATAGAACGTTAATATTGGTACCAGAAGGAAGGGTCTATATTAAACTGTAGAAGTTATTAAATTCAAGAGAACAGCATGAAAAAAGACATTTATGAACATTCAGCCATCATATTTTTAAGAGACATTCTGTTGGTAAAAAATATGACTTCATAGTAGGCACAGAGCCGCTGTTGTTTTTTGTATTTTTCTCTCCCTGCTGTAGCCTACACACTTACTGACACCACCATTCCTGTAATGTTAGAAGTGTAAATTTAAAGCCTGGTTTTTATTTAGAACAAAAAGAAATAACATGACTTTCTCAGCTGGCCTTTTCCTTTCAGTACCACGGACAGCGTACAGGCCCCACAATAGAAAAGGGAGGGGTGTGTGATATCAGCCAATGTTATTCTGGGGTCATGGGTAATAGATTGAGAACCACTGGTCTAATTAAGTCACAGAGGGAGTCAAACAAAGCTTTAACTACTGTCTGTTGTGAAGTATTAAACAGGCCACATGGGATCAACTTTGGGTCACGTAAAATGAGAAAAAAAAATTAAATAGTCTGCCTTTAAATGTTTATTTTTTAAAGTATCAAATCTAAAAATCCGTTATTTGCTTCCTTTTAGTATTCCTTTTACAAAAAATAAAGTTTTTTTTAAATCAATTGAACAAATCATACACAAACTTCAGAGTCTAATTTTTTCAAAGATGTCTTCTATTATACTGCTGTTGACTGAATAAGTCTTCCTCAAATACAAGGAAAAGTATAAAGTAGTGCATCTTTAAAACAGCCAACACTTTAAATTAAGAAACGTGAAAAAAAAACTTCAAACTCAGCAACCTCTTACTTTAAAAAAGTAAAACTAAGTCAAAACGTCTGTATTGAACATTTACAGTGCAGCTGCAGTAAATAGTTCACATAAATATCAACACCACAGTGATGACCTATGATGACTGCATCAAGAGAATTACCGTATTTTCCGGACTATAAGCCGCTACTTTTTCCCCACGCTTTGAACCATGCGGCTTATACAAAGATGCGGATTTTCTATGGTTTTTCCTCAGCTGCCAGGGGGCGCTCTAGCAGGAAGTGCAAAAACGACACTGAAGAAGACGACTTCAGTGGTTTCAGTGCTCAGGAGGAAGATGAATAAAGTCATCAATTACTTTTCTGTTTTGTTTGATCAGCACTTTTACTGTCGTGTTACAGACACTGTTCGGAAACAATCAGTTCAGGTTTATAAATAAACATTTACGATACAAAATCTTTCTGTGTATCCGGTAAATATCTCATTTCTCAACCTGGATATCGGCAGCTTATAGTCCGGTGCGCCTTATATATGTCAATTTTTATTATTTTTTTTAAACTTAGTGGGCGCGGCTTATATTCAGGTGCGCTCTATAGTCCGGAAAATACGGTAGTTACACCTCTGTTTTTACAAGACAACAACTCTGAGCTCTGCAGTGCTCGAACTCCCCCGGGATCTGAGGAGGCGTAGGAGGAGCTACACATGTCCGGGCTAAATAACATTGATCCTGACTGCTCTCCCTCCAGAGACGTTGTTGCTTTGATGAGTGCATCGGGCTGATGTTCAGGAGATGTTTTATCGCTCTGTGGAGAGAGCGGACTGTTGGTGCTGCAGGTGAGGAGTTAAGACTCAACAAACTGCTCAGGAAAGAAACGTCTGTGGACTACAGGAAGATTATACTGCTCTATCAGAGGAAATATTTTACATTTCTGTTCTTTGTGTTATAAATATGTCATATCCTTTCAAGTCAGGGGCAAGCAATGGTCAGCCTATAAACATTTACTGAAATATTACAAAAATAAAAATATGATGGATAGCTCTGCGTGGGTGCTTGAGTGGGTGTCTTTAAAAGTTCACTGGTGCATGTTTTTATTTCTGAGAACCATGGCTTTAGAAAGGTTTTGTAATTTCACAACAGACCGAGTGCCTTGACTTCTGTTTACATCGGAGTTTTTCAGTCAGTTTGAATACATTTAAATTTATTTTTCAGCATAAACAAGAAACTATAAACTCATTTACAAATGTCTGTGTGATTGCTGTTGTATGTGTATAACTTTTTTTAGGGTGAGAAAAACTACTTATACTGTAGCTGCAGTCAGAAATGTTCAACCTGTCAAAGATTTTAAGTCAATTGAAGATTTTTTCAAAAAGACAAAAAGATCCTGGGACATCCTGGAGTGTCTTCAGATTTAAATCCCATTAAAAATCTTTGGTGGGATTTAAAGAAGGCAGCAGCAGCACAGAGGCCATCAAACATCACTGAGCTGAGGCTTTTGCAGGAGAAGACTGCGCAAAGACTCGAGTCCAGAAGTGTAAGACCTAAAACATTTGTTAGAAGTTGTAAAAGTTAAAGGATGCTCCACAACATCCTCAAACCAAGGGCTGAATAATAATAATAATAATAATAATAATAATACAGCCCATGTACAGCTTTAGCCTTAAGGTACAAAAATAGCACCAATGAAGATATAGAAAAATGATCTAGTAGTCGATAATTAAAAAAAAAACAAATGTCATTGTTACGATTAACTTCAGTCCTCACCATACATTGAAAAAATTCATTCTGTTTATGAAATTAAAATTTTATAAACAGAATTAATGCATGTTTGGTGAGGACTGAAGTTAATCATTCTAATCATAAAAAGAAAGAATTATCATTTATTAGATACATTTTCTATGGCAGTGCATTTATTTGTGCTTTAGGACAAAAGGTGTGACAAAAATGTTTTATCTGCCATTACACAAAAATTTAAAATGTAATAAAATCAATAATGATGCCAATTTTTGACACTCCCAAGCTCTGATAATCCACCACAAAAAAAAAAAAATTGCATTTACAGAAAGGGAAAAAAACAATTCTGGGGGGATTTTTGCTGTAATTTAAAATAAACTTTTAATCACAAAAACTGGAATTTAAGAAGTTAACCTCTTAAATTCCATTTTTTGTGCATACATTGAGCTCACACAGAGCCATCTGCTCAGTCTGGGCACAGTTTGTACATTTCACTGATGCAGATCTCAGTAAAGACTACATTTTGGATGTGTGCACACTCAACCACAAATAAACTAATTTCTCAACAAACATTTTCACACCCATTTCTGACAAACCTACAACACACCCAAATCATTTTAGTTCTGATTTTTTATATACAAACACTAATGGGGCCATTTTTCCCATTTATACCTCTGTCTACCATATATGGGGAAATAAAAACTTTAAAAATAAAAACTAAAATTGCAGTCCCTCACTATCATGAATTCATGAAATACTTGTTAAAAATATAAAATGATATTGCAATGACAGTATATTATAAAAATCTCATTTGAATGGGAGTCAGAGGCACAAAAAATGTCTTAGGGCTAAAGGTGTGATTTATTTTTTAAACAGCATTTTAAGAGAATTTTTTTTTTAAATCATCAAATCTGAAAATTCACACCTGAGGCAAAATCTATGCCATTTGACTCAACACAGCAAAAGTTATGCACAAAAAACAGTTGCAAAACATCAAAAAATGTTAAAGTTAAAATCAAAATAACAAATATATGTGACAATAAATAGTTTATGTTGTTTATTCTCATCCTTCTCATGTTTTTGAGGTGAGGAGAACATTTCTGACTGCAACTGTAACTATCCCACAGCTCTTTGACCTTTATCTCCCCGAGCCGCTCCAACGCCGATCACTCCGGAGCCGCGCTGAACGTTCTTGACCCTGAAGAGATCCCTGGAAGTTATTCACAGCAAACACTCGAAAGAAATGAAACCTTGCGAGCGTCTGTCCTCACGCCGCATTGTTACCTCCTCCTGATCCTCTACCTTACAGTATGCATACAAATCCGTTTTAATTTTAGATGTACGTTTCTAAAGTTGCCGCGTTCGAAACACAAATTGAATCAGCCACTTTTATTAATTTATGAAAGCCGCCTCCTGAAATATGCATGTGCCTGAACGACGAATCCCTATGGACGCGGCTGTACTTGTGATGGAAAAATTAGGTTGAGCACGGGAAGGGGAGAGACCTTTCTTTCTTTCTTTATCATCGGAACTGTAACCGCAAGCAAAACACTCTTAATAATTGACATCATCTCGGCATTTTTGCAGCTGCCGTGCCACTATTCCCCTTCTGCCGTTTGAAAAAAAGGGAAAAAAAAGTGACACCCACTCCTACAAAATGATAGCTCATAATTGTTACCTATGGCAATTTATAAAGATGCCAGCTAACTTTTCTACAGTCATTGTCAAACGGGGTGACATTTACAAAAGTAGGGGAAGCTCAGCGCTGGGGAGATAACGGTGAGATGAACTCTGGGTAATGACTGTGGCTTCTCCCCAAAAACAGGGGGAAGAGGTATTCTGGTGTTTTTCAAAGAGGACTTGGTTGATTCAGCGGCCTGAGTTGATTATAAGATGAGCAGACATAGGTTCTTTTATAGTCACTTTTTATGCTGGGCCTGAACAAGGGATCTTCAAATTCAGGGGTAAATGCTCTATCCACAAAGCCATTATACAGTGTTTCACAAAAACCTAATAATAATTTCCTCCTTTACTTACCCCTTGTGCTGGAGTTAGTATAGTTGGCTCTATTTTGCAATGGTGCAGAAATGTTAGAGGGCCCATATTGTGCTTTTTTGTGTCTTTTAAATTAATTTAGGACACCTCTTGATCAGCATCTTACATTTTGTTGGACAGAAAATGCAGTAATTGTTAAAAAAAAAAAAATTTAAAGGAACTTATCATTTGACTCTGTGAAACGCTCAGATTAGGGCTCTGTCCCTTTAAGAGCCCTCCCTCGCTGCTGTCACGCTCCTTCAGCTCCTCACAACATGTGCTGCTGCAACTGCTGCAGTCTGCGGTGGGTTTGTTTGGTTGCTGTGGGGGAGGTGTGAGCTGAACAGGACAGGGCCGGGAGGGGGAGAGGCGTGGTCAGGGGGAGGGGCGTGGTCAGGTGGGAGGGGCGTGGTCAGGGGGAAATGGCAGACATCAGTGAAATAAGACGTTTCTGTTCTTTCAGGAAGTCATTGTAAATAAAAGGAGGATTACTCAAACATGCGTGAATGAAACATAAACACAGCTCCAGGTATGTTTCTGATGCAGGAACAACATTAAAACATGGTAGAAAGCTCAGAAAAGTTAATTTTGCATAATAGGGCCCCTTTAAATGGTGATACTCATCCACACCAAAAAAAACCAAACAAAAACGTATAATTCCTTGTTGAGCCATTGCTGTCATCTGATAAAAATCGCCAAAAAAATCCAGCCTTTACTTTGTGATCTATCTATCTTGCTAACAAGAAACACAACCTTCTTAGTAGTGGTATATCCTTATTGTATACTGACTTTTAGTAGCATTTTCAGAACCTACAGAGAATGTCCATGAAAATCTAGCATAATTGGGCTGTAAAAGCAACAAGGAAAACAATTTTCTGGTTATGACAGAGTAATGCATATAGGCTGCATTCATTTAATTTCTCTCAGCAATGTGACAAAAATGTGCCAGTGTCTAAAATGGCAGCTTTATCCAAATGATACTTAATTATTTGAGAGATTAAGTTGCACTTCTCACTGGAACAGCAGCTATTAGTCCAGGAACTGCGTCTATCAGGGTAGCAGGTGTATCTTTGCTGTTTATTCTTAGTCAAGCAAGTACTTTTCTAGTCTGATTTCCAATCTGGTGTTAATCTTTTTACTGAATTTGACCTGGACGGCTGAGAATCTGCACCAACCTCCTAACTGAGTCTGATTCTTTAGTGTCCATAATCTCCTCCCAATCAGTTCTTTTTAAGTTTGATTTCATTTCATTTTGTTGGACTAACATATTATGATTTTTCATACCCAGCACTCTCTCTCCCAGTCCGCCCAGATCCAGGTAGGCGTTCTGGAAAGACTCCTTCCACATGTCGTCCAAAGGCTCCTCCTGGCCGTTCATCAGGATGGTGGTACATCTGCAGAACAGGATTCAGTTACAAAACAGCTCCGCACAAACACTGCCTTTATAACACAACAACAACAACAACAACAAGGACTACAGTTACAGTGACTGATTTATGAGCTCTATCTGGGGCATTATTATTATTATTATTATATGTTTTTAAATCTATAATTGTCAATGGTTCTCTTCCAAATCATTTATATCTTTCTCTATATCCTTTTCTCTTGTTTATTTTTTATCTGGGGATGTAAGTCTGTTTGTTTGTTTACATTTGTGGTTCAAAGGGAATAGTTAACAACTGGGACTGAGCTGACAATTACTGTATCTGCTGCTGATGACCAATCACCAAGGATCCCTTAGACCAGTGGTTCTCAAACTGTGGTACAGGTACCAATGGCGGTACACAGGCTTCATCTGGTGGTACTCAGAAGTCTTTGCAGGTTAAGTCTAGTTTAGATCTGGTTTAGGCCTGATTTAGACCTGGTGCAGTCATGGTTTAGATCTGTTTTGGTTTGGTTTAGAGTTGGTTTAATCCTGGTTCAGTCCTGATTTAGATCTGGTTTAATAATAATAATATTACATTTTATTTATAAGCGCTTTTAGTTTGGTTTAGTCCTGATTTAGTCCAGGCGTAGTCCTTGTTTAGATCTGGTTTACAGTTAGTTTAATCTTGGTTCAGATTTGATTTAGTCTTGGTGTAGCCTTGGTTTAGATCTGGTTTAGTCCTGGTTTAGACCAAGTTTATTCCTGGTTTAGACCTGGTTTAGACCTAGTTTAATCCTGGTTTAGACCTGGTTTAGACCTAGTTTAATCCTGGTTTAGACCTGGTTTAAACCTGGTTTAAACCTGGCATAGCCATTGTTTTGATTTGGTTTTGTCCTGGTTTAGATTTGGTTTAATCCTAGTTTAATCCAAGTTTAGACCTGGTTTAGACCTGTACTTTTTCAGGTTTTATCCTGTTTTCATACTTAGTCCCATATTAGTCCTGGTTTAGTTCAGATTTAGTCAATTTTCTGAGTTGTTCTTGGTATAAAAAGTTTGAGAATCACTGCCCCAGACCCCTGCTCTACAAAAATACTGTACTGTCCCTTTAAATTCACAAAATAAACCCGTGAATATAAATCTCGGTGTGTTCTCTTGCTTCATGGTGCTTTAGCTTCACTCAGACCATTTCTTTGTGAGTAACATATGGCCCACAATCTGGCGTTGAGTTGAACCGTGGCCAGAAAACAAGCAACACATTCTGAAGTCACAGTACAGCAACCTTTGACTTTGGCCTTTATTGCTCACATTTGTGTCGAAATTATTATTAGCATATACATTACACTGAGTTTTGACTGATATTTGCAATCCTATAACAGCATTACAGACTTTAATCTTTAATTTAACCATTTATTTTGCTCCATTTTCAGAAATAGTTATTGTCCATATAGATTTCTACTGTCCCACTAACACATTTCTTCTCAGTGCATTTTTTGTCAAGCATAAATTGACAGTACTGTCCCTTTAAGAGCCATTGTGTGGTTCACAGTGGCTCCAGATTAATGGGATTGTGGTCTAAAAATAAAAGCAGGTATTTGGGGAAGAGGAGGGACATATGGACGAGCCCAGGGGGACCATGACGACACGTTACTCACTGCCAATGAATGAGTGAAATCAAGCTTAGACCTGACAGAGTTTTACAAGATCATCACAGTTTTCTCCATCAAACAGCTACAGCTCTGGAAAAAAAAGGTTAGTATTTTTCTTTTACATGTGCAATATCGTGAACTGAACACTTTTGCTTTACTTTTTGTGACCTACTGACATTATTTCAATAACACTTTAGAATAATCAGCTTGTCTAAATTAATACTTTTTAATGCTGTATTTAACATTTTTAATCCCACGAACATACAATCGAAGTTGCAGGTATGCAAGTTGCAAATATTTTAAAATACAGTTCATAAAGCACCAATTATGTTCAAAGTCAAACGTCCAATGTTTGCCGCCGTATGAAAGAGATGTGGCGCATATGCAGGGCAACTACAGCCTGCCTCAGTGCCGTGGGTTTGAGTCCAGACTGCAACAGTTTGCCAAATGTCTTTACCTGATTTTCTGCTATACTCTTTCCTATCATTAAAGCCTAAACAATGGCAAAAAAATACAAAAACAAAAACAAAAAAATACACATTTGATGTTTGGGTAATTTGATCCCACTGGAAACAAACTTGTTCTGCCATCTACTCACGCTACTGTAGGCAACAAAAATGGTAAATTATTATTAATATATACATATTTTTATTCACAAAGAAAACTAATAATATCAGCAATCTTACATCAAAAATATTCTAAATTTTTAATGCTGTTTTTTCTGCCATTTAAGGCCTTAATTTAGCAAAATGGATTTAATGAATTTTAATGCCCTGCGGGAACCCTGTCAAGTATTAGTTAAGGATTAGTTACCAGTTAATAAACTATTTACAAAGCATTACTTCAACATTTATAAACACCACTGAGTTATAAAACAGTGTTATTGCGTTTAAGTCTTTAGTGATAAGCTCATAAATCTGTGCAAAAGTTATTAAACAACAGTTAATTACATATTTATTAATACTTTGCTACTGTTTAATAGTTGTGCGTTATTCTAAAGTGCTACCAATATTTCTTAATAAAGCTATTGTTCTTTAAAGAGCATACCTTTAAAGGTTTGCAGAACTTAAATAATGAAACAAAAGAACATTCATAAATCCGTATTTTGTGGAATAACCTTGATCTTTAACCACAGCTCTCCAGCGTCTTGCTCTCCGCCAGTTTTTAACACTGCTGTGGGGTAACTTTATCCCACTCTCTCAGCTTTTCTTTCTGGTCTGTGAGCTCATAAAGCAGAGTGAGGTGTGTGAGGGACTTTAACAGACACTGGCCTGGGACAGATATCAGACTCAAAGAGAGGCCGATTAAAGAAAACACTGTGGTTTCTTTTCCAGATCTGTACGGTACATAATGTTGTAATACCATTTTAAATATGTGTAAAGTCATGCCAAGGCGAGCCCCACCTGTCCAGGATCCTCTCCGGCGCCCCCTTCATGACCAGAATGTGTCCAGATGGATTATCCTCAAATTCGTGGATGGAAAGCTTTAGGCGAGAGACAACAGCATTAGACAAAGACTGAAGGTAAACACACACAATGTCTGAGGCTGACGGTTGACTGTGGGAGGCTGGGTCGAAGTGTGTGGCTATTTGGGCTACGTATTAAAAGATCAAGTTAGCATTTTATGTTTTGCTTTATTTACATTGCTACATGATCTTAAAAAAAAAGCCGAGTTCAAAATGTTCAAAATTACAAAGCTAAAAATGGCTTTGTAACAGGTTTAGATTATATTGAATTACACACAGACAGATCCAACCTAATCCATGTGTGACAGAAAGCCTTTAACTTTAACTGTGTCACACATTTAAAACGTTATTTTGTACATTTATTTTAAAAAAAATTCACTGATAAGAACTATTATTTGGTATTATGGCCCTTAATTGAGGCACTTGCAGATGAGATCACTAAAGCATGGGAAGTAAAAAGAAACAAAGGCAATATAAGTTTAGGAAATTATTTGCACAACATATTAAAAAGTGATTCATGGCTTTTTAACCCTCATTTATCTGGCACAGCAGTTCCGAGGCCTCAAAACGCTCTGTTCCACAAAGCTCCGCCCACTCCAGGAAGCACTGACAATCAACAAGCCCTCTACATCCAGTCTGCTCTCATGAATTTATCCAAAAAAAAAAACAGTGTACAGCTCTGTTTCCATTTTTTTTTATTATAATTTTGTAGTAAAAAAGGCATCGTAAAGTGCCTTTTTTCTTTGATTATGTTCAAAATACAGCAACTCTTACCAGTCTGCTGCCCTCTGCTGGTTTGGTACTTATTAAAAACAGTTTCTTTTAGTCACATAATGTTTTTAAAGGTAATAAAAATGCAATGCTGTTCTAGAGATTGATTTAAAAACATAAATAAAAGCATAATATAGCCCCTTTTCATGCCCCTTTTTATCCTCATGTTCTAATTTGTAGTATTTTTAGTTCGACTGTGGAACTGAGGTGGCAGAGAGGTGCAAAAATCCTATGTAACAATGCCAAGTTCAAGATATTATTGTACATGAGCGAAAGCAGTACATTAGGTGTCAGAACAGACCCTAATACATGAATTCACAGCTTTACATCTGTGCTCTAACCCAGCGGAGGAGATTTACTGCGGTACGTTCAGCTGGCTTTATGGTACGCAGCCCAGGCTATGTGCATTAACGTCATGTCGAGAAAATGGGCACTTTCTGTTTGCTGCCTTTTAGTTTTAGGGCTGCAACTGAAGCTAATGGTACCAGTGCACTCTTGAGGCCCATTTCTGCATATTTATGGTGATAGTGATCTTATGTGGCATCTTGTTAAGAGACACAAAAAGCACTGTTAAACTGAACCACGCGGCTAATCAACACGTCCATTTCCAGTCACTTTCTCTGATGAGTTATCTTTAGCATCTTTGGCTGTTGGTTTACACAGGTTGTCAACATTAAATGAGACTGGAAAACCCTACAGTAAAAGTGACTGTTTCAGGACTAGTTACGTTTGTTAACACGAAGCAGAAACATTCACAAAAACAGAAAAATGCTAGTTAAGAGGGTTTTAAAACAGAGCTAGAAGGTTAGGATTTGCTAAACTATAATTTGCTATTGCACAAACCTACACAATAATATTCAACAGTCTTATAAAACGCTTTTCTAGTCACTAAAAGTCACTTTGGTAGCAAGAATCAATCCACCACCTACTGAGCTACTGCCCCAAGCAGAGGCTAACTGATTAACTTTTCATATTTTTATTAAAGGGAATATATTCTGCTTTTATTCATATTTTTTAAACCAATCTTGGAACAGCATTTCACGTTTTACAACCTTTAAGAACATTGTGTGACTAAAGGAGAATGATTTTAATTAATACTCTACCGGTGCCATAAAGAAACAGGTGAAGAGACCAGCAGAGGGGTGTGGTTTTTGAACACAATCAAAGAAAAAGAGCAGTTTACTTCCTTAAACTTTTCGTATGATGCCATTTTACTACAGAATTATAAAAACTTACGGAAACAGAGCTGCACAGAGTTTTTTTGATAAATGAATGAGAGCAGAGTGGATGTAGAGGGCTTGTTGATTGGTCAGTGCTTCCTGGAGTGGGCGGATGTTCGTTTTGAGGGCTCAGAACGGCCTTGACAGAGAATACAGGATTACTTAAACATGTATGAACTGAAGCATAACTCAACTCCAGGTGTGTTTTTGATGCGGGAACAACATTATAACATGGTAGATAGCTTAGAAAAGTCAGTTTTTGCATAATATATCCACTGTAACACAAAAGTAAACCGGTAAACCAATATTGTTGAGGAATTTATCGTAACAGACTTCTTGCCTAAACGTTATTGGTCTGCTTATTGATTGAAATAACTCACAAAACCCAAAGTGGATAATAATACTCTCTGCCACATCGGTGCTTAGTGATCAGATTTGTCAAATTCTTCCACAGAGCTCTGAAACAAAAGCCTTATCGAGCCCTGACTTGACTGAGTGTGCCGCAGCGGTCATGGGTATTCTGCGCAGAAAGAGCATTCACTCACACTTGTGTCCCTTACACTACACCGCACCCGCCTCTGCTCGCCTCCTCTTCACATGCGCACTCTCCCCTGGGTCATTTGTATCGCACTCGCAGCATATCTAATCTCGCCAAACCACAGCAAAATTGCCTTTTCGCCTCAACACTATAGCATTCCTATTTTAAGTCACAAAAACAGGTGTGCCGCACGCCTTCTCCCAAGTCCTTTTGTTTGCGGCTTAACATCTCCAGATGGGATAAACTCGGTGTAAAAGGAGCCCTCGTTTTTCCTAATTGCCCTGGTGCCCATGAGCAAATTGGTACAGCTTAACGGGACAACTTTTTTCATCGTTTAAAAGCACTGTTTTTAAGCCGTTCCTTGTAAATAGAATCCAACTTTTTACATAAACCTGTACTTTTTGTGTTCATCTGTCGTGCCATCAGCAAACAGACCGCGATAAAAAACAAACTGGGATTTATAGGGAGGTAGGTGTAGCTTTGTGCAGGTTTACAACACCGAGTTTTAATGCTTTTGTAGTTTACAGAAGCGAGAGGCAGCTGAGGAACAGAACAGAGTGTGAATGCTAAGCAGGGAATTGTAACAAAAAAAAAAAGAAAACAGCTTGCATTGAGGCTGTCTTTGTGAGATGGAAAAAGGTTAAAATGAATATGCATGATCCAATAATGCCACCAAAATACACCTAACACTCAGAAGAAAGTTTTCTTCTTTCTAAAAAGTTAAAATTGCCCTTTCTTTCTTTATAATACCTCAGGGTAGCTGCTCACATACATAACTAAGTTAGTCTGTGAATCCAGTGTTTTATAGACAGTTCTATAGTCCTCGCTAAAGCAGCACTATGTCGTATTTGGGCCTTGAAATAATGTTGTATTTCATGGTAGATCAGCTCCTAACATGAGTTAAAGCGGAACTCAGTATGTTTTATACCTTAAATAAACAGTTTCTGAGTCTGTGCGATGGTGAAATAAGTTGCTGTGGGGTGAATAAAGTGTCCTTGGTGTCTCTGGGTCGAAAACAACACTTGCAAGTCTGAGTGCGGCCAACCCGGTGTCATGGGAGTCTTGCTAGAAAGCAGCACATCACAGTTATCCAAACAAGCTTGCAGTGGCTTTATTTGTTGATTTTCGTTGCGGCAGAGAGGCCAAATGGTAGAAAAAAAAAAACTTTGTACTTATACAAGGAGGAGAAAACAAAAAGTCAACTGGACTTGTGGGTATTTATGATAGTGCTTTAGTCCCAAATGTAGGGAGAGTGCCAGAGGAAAATGAGGCACAAACAGCGAAGAAACGAGCCAAGTGAGTTCCACTTTAGGACCCCTGAGCACTTCTTGTCCTCTATCATTATGTAACGCAAGGGAGTAGGGTAGGTCACTCTATGAATATCTGGAGACTTATCAACTAGAGAAAAGTTACATTATGCTGCTTTAACAAATCAAAGGTCTTTTGTGAGAATAGCTCGTTATGAATGATGTTATAAAGTTGTGGAATGAGCAGAGGTGGGTAGTAATGAGTTACATTTACTATTATTTTTTAAATTAATTGTTCAGCGGAGAGTAATAGTCAGAGTAGTTTTGTCGCAACATACTTTTTAATTCTGCTTGAATAATATTATTTTGAAAGCAACAATACTCCCAGAAGAAGGAAGGTCTAAGCACACCTAGCACACTTTTTAGCACAGATTTTATAATCATTTAGCTGTATGAAAGAAAGGCTTTATACTTCAGGTAAAAGAAGAGTGTTTTTTCTTTACTATTTAATAATACTCTCACTTTAGAGCAATTCATGGCTACTCTACCCACATCAATACGTTACATTGGTTTCAAAAGTTTTATGTTGTGAGAAAATAAGATTTGGAAATGTTTCTGGTGTCTTATTTTTTTTTTTTTTTTTTTTTTTAATGACGTCCAGTGGAGCAGAGTCTGCAGTACTTTCACCTAAAGAACACAAACTACTCCTTGGAGAACAGTGAGGTCCAAATCTTAGCCAGAAGCAATCTGTGCCAAAAAAAAAAACCTTCTTTGAACAGAAATGGTCTCAGATACAACCTTCCATCTGTTTACAGCAGTCTCCTGAAACCCAAAGAAAACAAAACAATTTCACTCAGGTCATTAACATCTGAAGGAGCTGATCAGGCTGGGGAGGGTTAACGACTGTCCCGCTCACTCCAGCTGAGGACCAAGGACTCCTAACGACCCGAAATCACCGAGGCCCTTTCAAGTCTCCTGAACCAATAGAATTTACTTTCAGGTCTAAAACTCCTCCTTCCTCGGAGCAGATAAACCAACTCTCTACAAAGCTTCTTGGATAAGAGATGAAACGCCTTTGACTGTGAAAACCAAGTCCAGATGACTGCTTTTTAAACCTTTTCTTGTGGTTTTATGATGTAATTAATTTTTACTATTTATTACCAGAAATACCATACATTGTTTTGTAGCTTTTGTCTGAATACATCAATATTAAAATATAAATCAGGCATTACATCTAAACTGTTACTCAGTACTTTTATTATCAAATATTTTTGTACTGATACTTGAGTAATATTATTTAGAAGAAATATAAACATTTTTGGTTACCCACTGATAATAACAATTTTAAGCAAACTAAATATTTAAAACTAACATTTAGCTAAATGGTTATGATTAGTTGGTTGGATGGTTTCAGTGAAAGGGATTCACACCCACTTTGCTAAAAAAAAAGGGAATGGGTTATGTGTGTGGCAATGCATTTTTTTTATGTTTTTTTTTTTGTGCTGTATAATTTGATTAATGATGTGACTAACTATTGAGTCTGGTTTTCGGCTGTGCTTATTATTGCATTGTAACTATTATTATAGAAGAATAACTGTTATAACTGTTATTATAGAAGAAAGTGTAGAAGAGGGACACCTGACACAAGTATTAATCTTATAAGAAAAACTGTATATCTTTAAATCCTGTTGAATCAGGATGAAAGATGTCAGATGAGTCCTAATCTGCTGCCTCTTGGTTTATAACTATGCTCGTTGTGGTTTTTCAGTGCACACTCTTCGCAGTAGCTGTCAGTGTCTCTGGCTGCTGTTGCATATGTAGTGAAGCCCAGAGGAGCAGCCTGTCCTTAGGGAATATGGCACAGGTATATACAGGCTCCCGAGCACTGACAGCCGGAGCAGGAGTAGATATTACTGCACATCTACTGCGGTCAAGCCTTTATTACAAGCATGAATGCACAGGAGCCCAGCGGTCGGGGGCATCGGCGCGGCTCTACGTAGATGAGATATTCTCCTCTGAGTCATCTACAGCACCGGGGCTACGCCGAGGAGGAGGCCACTGACATGATCAACGCGGGTCACCATCCAAAGTAACCATGTGCTCTGAGAGGAGATGACTCTTTTTACAATGGGAAACAAGAGGATGGGTGAGAAAATGTATTTTGGTGGCAGTTCTAATATGACTCAAGAATATGTAGAGACAAAATTTTATGTTTTCTATCACAAACTTCTCGTCCTGAGACCATTTTAGGGCACTTCCAGATTGGTCCTATATCAGATAGAGAACAGATTCCCCTTAGCTCTTCACGAGAGGCGAAGGTGCATCTCAATTTTATTTCAAATCGAAGGGAAGGGCAAGGTCCCAGTGGGAATTTGCATGGACTGCACTTCGAACCAAGTAGCCTGGTCGGTCAGACAAACTCTTTTCCAACTGTATATAAAGAAGTCAGTCCCCTTCGCTTAAATTTCTTTTCTATAGGCGGAACAAACACAGACGGATTAACCAATCAGAGAAACAAATAGCAGGACACAAGCTGAGCACCGCTGACCCAAACAAACATGGTGGCTTGCCGTTTCTGTCATAAAACACCATAATATACCGTACTATGAGCAGCTCTGTACTTATTTCTGAATGGGGACAGCAGCAGAAGCCAGTTGTACAAAGACGGTTTGTTTGAATGTGGTCGTTACGTTGGACGTCAACAGGACTTTACTGTTGTTAAAATGGAAACAAGACAAAGAAAAAAATATGATGAAAGAGTGAACAACAACGAGGATTTGGAATCAATCAGAGGTCAGAGAAGTTATAAAATTAGCTTGGTAGTCAGCGTTACCTTGGTTAGCTTCTGTATTTGTAAGACGTACTGCAGATGAATGGCTGTGATAGGTCAGTTCCAAATCGACCAGAGAGAAACGATTTACTGCGAGTGAGGAACCAGAGTGTCCTGCTTTCGAAAAAGTAGTAGCAAAGGCTGGCTTGCCACAGTACAAACCAAGGAGTAGAAGAAGAACTTGGGCCTAGACTACATTGACTGTATGGTTCTGACCCAGAGAGGACAAACCAAGAACACCTGGAGGAGAGGTGCACATTTTTAAAAGAAGGTTTATGTTTATGAGAGCAATGTTTTGACCTTTTAAACTGTTGTTGAAGGATAAATAAATGTGCTGTACCTCAAAGGGTCGCCAAAATTTATAGATTCACTCAATATGGGCTTGTTTTCCTTCAGCTTTTCCTTTCTGGGGTCGCCACAGCAAACCATCTGCCTACTAGCATGAAATCAATGTGCATTATGATTTAGCATTGGTTTTAAGCAGGATGCCCTTCCTGACACGCCCCTCTCCATTTTTCTGGGCTTGGGATTGGCACAAACAGTAGACTAGCCTGTGATCCCCTGTAGCTGAATTTCCTATATTTTCAATAAGACAATGCACAATGTTAACATGTTTTAACATTTACACAACTACATGAACAAAACAAAAATGTAAATTAATCGACAAGAGTAGTGTCATTAAATAAAAATTATGCTGCTGGCTATTAGAAGGAACAGGTATTTCCATCCAGTTCTTAGAGGAGACACTCTGCCTGGGTGCTAATATTTACAGAGTCTAAATAAATATGCAGAATGGGGCTTATTAAAATGTTCATGGGCATTGGTGGAAAATGTCTTCACCACATTAAACAGCTGGTTTAACACGTGTTAAACATCTAAATGCTTTTTATCATTCAGGTTATTTTGTTTTTCTATCTAGATATACATTATTGTAAAGCATCAGCAAACTCCTGTGTAATCTGTATGCATTTATAAGCCCAGATTAGTGGACCAGCAGCTGGTTAAAGTCAGAAGAAGGATAAACGTCTTTAGCTTATGTAATAAACATTTGGATTGGTTGCAGAATGAATGGCTTAAAGTTTAGCCTTTTGATGTTTATGCATCTGTCACTGCACACCATGTTGTCTTTGTCGAACCTTAGCCACGTGGAGAAGGTAACAATGGTAACACTTTCTAATAAATGTTTATTTCTTTAGTAATAAGCTCATGTGAATCAATGCAAAATGCAAAATTATAAACATAACTTTTAATCCAGAATCTATAAACTGATAATTCATTACAGGTGCCCTATTGTGCTTTTTAAAAAATCTTATTATAATGTTGTTTTCACTTCAAAAACATACCTGATATAGTATTTTGTTTTATTCACAGCATGTTTGCGTAATCCTGTTTGCTAAGCTCGTCCTTTTTGAACAAACACTCGGTCTCACAGCTCTACGTGAAACCAGGAAGTGCTCCTGCAGCTCATATCGTCACCGGACTCATTCTGATCTTTTCAGCGCTTAAACTGCCGTCACTATGAAGCAGTCAGCTCATTTATCTATCTGTTAGCCTCATGTTACTAATAGCTGTGCCAAATAACCATTTTATGCTCTGTCCAGTTCCCACCGTTGCCAGCAGGGGGTGACAGACGCCTAATCCAAGCGTTCTCTGCAAAGTCCAAGTAACAGCTCGCCCCAGAATAATTTTTTTTTTATACATATACAATATTTTGTCTTGTAAAATGTTAAATACTAATGTGTCCAAAACTATTTCACAAAGCCTGAAAAAGCATAATAGGGGCCCTTTAAATTAGTGTTGATTACATATGTATTGACACTTAATTACTGAATAACAGTGGTGAGGTTTTCTTCAGTGTTAGCCACATTTTTCACAAATTTATCAGGGACTGGGCAACAGTCAATGTGTGTTGAGGTAAAAATAAATGAACTAGTAATGCGACTAAAAACAGCAACACTAAATAATACTAACTTATATCATCTGCAAAAACTGTGAGCATAAAAGACTGTCCTACTCACAATTTTGGAAGAGCTTAATTGAGTTATGAGCTCAGACTGACTAAGCCCCGAGTGTAAACTGCAGCGGTGCGTTCAGGTGCAGAGTAAAAGTGGGAAGCCCTGGTTAAACAGAATTCCAACACTGAACTGTAGAAAAGGTTGAAGATGTGGCTGAATAAGGCTCATATAGATTTTCTTAAAACTAAAGCCTAACAAAATAAAAGGGTAAGCAAAAGGCGGTGATATGCTAAACATGGCTGTGCTTCATCTTCAAACAGCTCCAACCAAAGGAACAGCCGATGTACACCTCGTCTGGTTCACAGCCTTGTAAAATCACCGCCTAAAAGCTCTAAAGACGGGGACCTCAGTGCCACCACGCCGGGACTCTGAGCTCTGGTTTTAATTCTGATGTGCGCATGTATAAGGAATGAGATCTAAAGACGTGCTGCGCCTTTAATGCGGCGGCGCTGGGAGCTTCACCTGGTACTTGTTGGTGGAGTTGAAGGGGATCTCTGCCACTTTGGGGTTCCTGTCTCTTAAGTCGCGCACGCTGCCGCAGCAAACCTCGATGCATTTGAGCAAAGCTGACTCGGAGGCGTCCCCCGCTGTGTCACGCTGGAGGAAAAAAAAGAAAATACATAGAAGAGCATTAGCAGAAGCTCACATAGGAGAGATGAGTCTGTTTATCGACAGAGGTACACACTATGGATGCACAATTTCTACATTAAATAGCAAAAATAGTTGACCAATAAACCCTATCTTATACTTGTAAATATATCTGTATAGTGACCAGACCTACTTTCAATACAGAGATTTTGTTTCTATGGGAAGAAAAATCACAGACGGAGTAACCAATCAGAGAAACAAAAGGCAGAACATGGCAAAACAAACATGGTGGATTCTCGCTGTTTTTTTCCATAAAACCCCAGAATACGCTGTGTTATGAGCAGCTCTGTAGTTATTTCTGAATGGGGACAGCAGCAGAAGCCAGGTTTACTAAGACCTGTGGAGAAAGTCTGCTTGAATGTAGTCGTTACATCGGACATCAACGAGACTTTAGTGTTGTTGAAATGGAAACAGGATAAAAATAAATAAATAAAAAACAAAACAAAACAGAGGACTAAACAATAAAGCGGCCTTCAGCAGAATCAACAGGTGATGAAGGAAAGCACTAAACGTTAATCAAGTGAGAGAAGTTATTAAATTCACTCTGATGCCATCTTGTTTAGGTTATTGTCCGTACTTGTAAGACAGATAAGGGTAAAGATCCTTTAGTAAAGGGGTAAATGCTGAATGCATTGACCCACAAAGCTCTTATACCTCACAAGTTATACCTTTACTGACCCTTGCGGCTGAAATATATTTGGCCATATCTTGCAATGGGACAGGTAATGGGACAAGTCTTCACTGACCATCCTGTATGAATGGTTGTGTGTTTTGTTTTTTTATGTCTCTGTGTCACTCCACTGTCCACCAGGCCTGTCGACAGGTTTGCTGGGGCCCGGGGCAAGAAGCCTTCACATGGGGCCTATTATAATAAAAAATATAAGAAAAGGGACCATTTCTGAGCCCTTTTGGCCCTGAGTCCCAGAACAACAGACCCCCCGGCCCCTAAAGGGATTAACCCTCTAAGCGCGAAAGTCGCAGAATTGCGACAAGCAACGTTGCTAAAAATAACAGCCCCTAAGTCCTATTAAAATGATAAATCTTGTTTCTATTCCCTTCCTCTAGTGTCAGACACCCAGGACTTAGTTTCTAGCCCAACAGAATCATATATTGTTGTTCAAAATCTTTGAAAAAGGCGTGCTCAAAGGTGAGCGAGTCACACGGGGAGTGGCGCGTCGGAGCACCTCCGTGAAGTAGATTCCTCTACAGTTTTGAGAGAGGAAAAGGCGAAAGTAGCTAATAAAATGTACAACACTGATGAAGCAGCTTTGATAACTGCTGACTCCGATTCTGAGGGAGAACATCTACTTTTTGAACCGAGAGAGAGTGAAGAGAACCGTGAAAGTGAAAGTGCGAGCAAGGAGTGGTTTCCTGGTGGCGGCGTGTGAGCTACACGGTTATGGGACATTAGAGGTTATAGTTTACTAATGTTGGTTTAGAGTTTACCTGGTTTCTACTAATTTATCAATTGGAGAAAAAGACAAAAATACATAATTCAGTACGTCCCTGATAATGACATCACAATATGCAAAATATATGCAGATTAGATGCCTATAATTACTACATCCATAAACTTTGGTTCATAACTGACATTTTTCTCATTTACAGTAAGACTCTATCTCTAATTATTTTTAAGCCACAGCCTTTTGAATTTTGGATGTCAAAAAACTGTATTTTAGAGGGAAAAAATCTGGTGCCCAAAGGGTTAAGCAGAAAAAGATGAATGATTTTTTATTTATTTATTTATTTTTTTGTCAGTCTAACAAACAAACCCTGGCAAAAACAGTATCTCCTTAACAGAGGTAAAGATCAACAATAGTGAACCAAGAGTCTCGTTAGCTGTGGCTTTCTTCAGAGTAGCTAATGTTGCTAACAACCATTGACGCCCCACAAAAACATAGTACTAATCACTGGAACATGACTACAGAGCTATCTGTTGCTTTAGCCTGTGTAGTGATACGTTGAAGTGTGTCATAAATAAGTGGCTCTCACATCTGCTCAGGAGAGACGTCTGTAGCCCTGTGTGTTTATCAGCCGTACACAGGGAAGCCGTGCCACCGAATGTGTTTTCATTGATTAAAGCTGAACCTGAGAGGACATTCTTTAGCTCCATTATGGTTCTCATTAATTATTCAGGAAGCGCAGTGTTATCAGCAGCGGTGCGCAACCTCACCGCAGCCCACTTTGAAGTTACATAACAACAGAGTCAAACGCTGTCTGAAATTACCCACAGCGGTGAAGGTAAGCAAATATATAAAAACATATCCATCTGATACTTGTGTCCAAATATGAAGTGCTGTGCCTGTTATAAAGACTTTCTACAGATATAAGGCAGGAGTCATGGACCAACAGACTGTGATGGCTCCTACAGTAACCAGAATATAACTCATCCACATCACAATGGATTTTTTTAAGCCAGAGGTCAATCAAATATCACATCACGTTGCTATGACGACTGAAATTAAGTGGACAACATTGCTTTAATGGCTGTGTCCCAATTCAACGGCTGCAGCCTTCGAAGGTCGCGGTCCACGGAGGCTACTCCTTCTTGTGGCCTTCATGGACCGCAAAGGTCGAGACGAAATGGGACGGTCCGGTCCACGGAGCGTACGTCAACAGCTGCTCCTCCTCTCACGTTTGCGCCGCTGTAGCCTAGCAACCAGGACCGCAGCTGCTCGCTAATTCACTTTATTCATTGGTCACATAAGCAGAAATGGAGCCAGAAATTACACTTATTTTATTTTTTTTATTTTGTTTAATTTACTCCTGGAGGAGTTTGAGCAGCTCTCTCCGCCTCTGCCATCTTCGAACGTCAGACAAGCAGCGCGCAGTGAATCATGGGATATGTTGGGCCGCGAAGGATGCACCTGATGCAGCCTTCGTTCAGCGGGAAAGGAAGGCCGCATTCGTGGGCTGCGTTTGAAGTAGCCTTCGAATTGGGACAGCCCTGTCGCGCCGACTGTGATGTAATCAGCCTTCAAATGTAGCCGACGAAGGCTGACACAGCTAATGACAAAGTTAGCTGTAGCTTTAGCCTAAGGAGCTAGTGATGCTAATGTGACAGTTTGAGGTGGCAGTAGGTCAGTCGGTGGAGTCGTTAGCCCACTAACCAGAGGGTTGGCGGGTTGATCCCTGCTACCCGGATTGCATTCTAGACACTTCACCCACCTTGCGTACATATGGATCTGGTGGTGGCTGGAGAGGCCGTAGCTGCAAAATGGCAGCCACGTCTCTGTTAGTCTGCTACAGCTTACCACCACCACTTACCACCACCACTTTGAGATTGAGTTGAGTTTTTCTCATTTTCATTTTTTGTTTTGTTTTGTGTGTGTCCTTGGGCAAAACAAAAGACCTTGCCTCTATTGTCTGGCACTGGTGTGTTACTGTTGAGTGTGATCGTGATGGTGGTTGGAGAGGCCATAGGCACGTTATGGCTGCCACCACGTCAGTCTGCCCCAGGACAGCTGTGGCTCAGAAGTAGCTCACAACCAAGTGTGACAAATGAACAAAAGTGCATTGACCAGAATACTGAAAATTAACTTTATTTATATTATTAAGATTGTTTTTAAAATGATTAGATGATAATAATTTCTATATCCAGTTGAGTTCTCTGTATTGGTTGTGTAATAGGAAATTACTGGAGCCGTGCTGTGGTATAGCTATAGTTGGCAGAGGCGCGGCGCATATACAAGGCAAATACAGCCTGCCTTGGTGTTGTGGGTTTGACTCCAGACTCTGACATTTTGCCAAATGTCTCCCCCATGATTTTCTGGCACTTCTCAACTGCACTATACAATAAAGAAGAAAAAGGCCTAATCAAGAAAGAAAGAAAGAAAGAAAGAAAGAAAATGACTGGAGCCAACCTTCTTTTGCAAGATCTTCATAGTTGCAACTCATCCCTTGACCCATGTTTCTACACACTCTACTGTTCAGATAAAACTGAAGTGAGAAACTCTGAACCAATATCACATAGCAGCACACTATCGCTAATTGGTTTTCTACCTCTAAGTGAATATAAACTAGAAAGAATTACAATTTCTCGTTGTATAGTTACATCTCGTCTATTTTAGTTTGCTCATAAGTTACGTAACGGCATCAAACAGCGTTTCTGAAATTGGACTCGGCTTGTGTGATCTGTTATTGTTGTAATAAATGCAAAAACAAGCTATAAAACTTGCAAATTACAAGTTTTTCTATGCATTTAAATGTTGTCTATTAACTCTGGGAAAGCTGCAGATGTGCTCGTACAGTCGATCACACACAAAGAGCGGATAAAGCGGTTGTTTCAGAGGCTAAATGCTGATTATCCTCAGTTTGGATGCACACTGCTCGGATATTTGCTTTTCATGCTTTCCCGGCTTTATCGATTCAAACTTGGGTGACAGAGTTGCTTTTTTTTGGGGAGGGGGGGCTTTGAATGAGGAAAATTCATAACCTGTGAAATCCCGCCACAGATGAAAGTCCCAAAATGATCACTGCAAATCATCCCGTTCCTGGAGCCAATTTATTAAAATGATGTCCAATATAAAGAGAGGGGGGTGGGCAAGAAAACTCTCTTTATTCCTGTTTATCCATTCATGACGAAGCGCGGAACAGGGACACGCTCTGTGAGATTTGTCCTTGTTTATGCCTTTTCATGAATGAATAACTAGATCAAGGAAATGTCATTTGTGTGCTGTTGTGGCTCCAGATGGGGACTTGTTGGTGTAATGGCAGAGCAGCTCGAGTCTCGACTGCTGTGTGCCGCCAAGAGACAAGGATGTGACAGAAAGGGGCACAGCAGTGTTTTTTTTTTCATGCATTTCACCAAAACTCTTTAATTCCCTAATGGTATGTTGTAACAGTAATGAGAAAAACATGTTAAAGGCATTATATATGACAAAAATGGATGCCTTGATGGCTCATCTGGTAGAGGTATACTACATAAACTGAAGAGACGAGGGTTTGATTCCTGTTATGGGTGAATGAACCATGTTATTCCCCCATCTAGCTTCCTCATGTCCTGTCTACCAACTGTCCGGGCAACAGGGCCCCAAAATTTAGCTCAGAGAAGTTCAGCCCCTATGAGCAAGAGATGAGTCCATCTGCATTCATGCCATGTCAAATAACAGATTGTACTGACTGTCGGTGTACTTGGAAAACTTAAAAACATGAATACTAAATGTAGAAAGAACTTAGGACTGAAAATGTTGCTTGTGCAAAGATGCTGGGGAGATTATGCAGTAAAACAAGGATCAAACAGAATAATAGGATTGTTTTTGCTCTTACATGTCTACAACACCAAGACTCTGTGAAACCGAGGTCTTCATCAGTGCATCTTGCCAGTGCAATTGTGTACGTTCAATCCTCACCGTTTGTTATGTTTTGGAAATGTCACTGTCTGTTCCTTAGAAAAATAAATAAATAAAAAGTTCAATTATATATATAAAAAAAAGGATGATGGAAAAGTGGTTATTCCAGAGCTGGCTATGTCTGCATACAGCATAGTATTTCTAAGTTCTGTGTTAAACCTATGCAAACACCACACTTTTGTACCAATATTTGTCTTTGCTGCTGTTTTTCTTCTGTGTAAGCTGAGTTGCAAGCCAGAATATATACCATACTTTCCGGACTTAGGAGTGATGTGGTGAGTTTGGTGAACTTGTTATATTATGTTCTTTATGCTATAGTTATGTGAATAACTGTTAATATATTACGTTAACATACGAGACAGTATTCAGTTCATTGTTTATGCTTCATGTAGCTGAATAACCATCAATGTGTTACGTTAGCAAACCGCACACCTATTCAGCTGTTGTTCTCTATTCTATTATTACTATAACTTGGTTCAAAGTTGACAGTGAGTAGGCTTGCCTTATTCAGGTGTATAATTGACCGAGGCTTACAGTATAAACATTCTCATCCATTAAAACAGTTGATAATCAAGACTAGAACCGTGATTCTCAAACTTTTCATACCAAATAGCTGAAGATGTTTGGCTTTAAAGGTAACATTTTGAAGGGACTAAAACAGCTCTAAAGCAAGGGATAAAACAGGGATTAACAGCAAAAAAATGCAGGACTAATGCAAACACTAAAGTCTAAACCATAGGTGTAAACCAGTGCCACACCAGGTCAAACCAAACCCCGAATAAAACTGGCTCTAAATCAGGAACTGCCAAAGATTCATGGGTACCACCACAGTTTGAGAACCACCATCTAAAATGGGGCAAGTTTTGGGTGATTTATGCGTTTTAAAGAGCATGGGTCCATAAGCAGTTCTGCGTATATTAGACTTTCTCTTGTTTTCTGATTGGCCATATGTCTTTTCAGTGTATTTCAGATATAGTTTATTCTCTGTCCATTTGAAACTCAGAGATGTGACTAAGCTCCAATGTCTGACCAGGCTCGGGTTTCGGAGTGATGCAGCTTTTTTGAATCCCAGATCCCGGCCGAGCATTTCTTCAGGTCAGTGCGGCGCGGCTCTGCGGACAGCGGCGGGTGTTACACTGTGATATTATTGACTTAGCCGCCCAGCAGTGTTTGCGTTTGAGCAGCGCGGTGAGCCAGGCGTTTCCGAGGGAGCTCCAGATTATCCCCTGCCTGGACCAATGTCTGTGTTCGGGGGGGTGTTATGCGAGCTCCGGTGCATGCGGTTCGCTGGTGTCAAACCGCTATTGACCAATTTTTATGGCTTGTTTTACTCGCGGCAGGCGCAGCGTTAGAGCAGCGGTGAGCAGCAGTGTCGCCGGCGAAGTGTATTGACTGTGCAGTTATGAAAGAGGCCACACAGCAGACAATTGTGTTCAAACAGAATAACACAGAGCAGAACAAAAACTCGCCTCTGTACACTTTCTTTTCTTACACCAGCACTTTGAAGTCTAATGAAAGGGCTTTTTCTAAGTCATTTTTCAAGCTTTTCCAGGTCATGAGACCTTAGGTAAATTAGAGCAGTGTTTGTCAATCAGTGGTACGGGGACACCAACGGGTACATGAGCACTTTGCAAAGGTTACTTAGAAGTATTTCATAATTTATTTCCAAGATAATAAAAAAAGTTCATAATCTTTTAAGTGGTGGAATATAATAAAGTAAAAGTACTTTACTTAAGAACAATTTTCATGTATTTGTACTTTACTTAAGTAGATTTTACAAGGGATACTTTTATATTTACTTCACTACATTTTAGAGCAAGTATCTGTACTTTTAATTCCACTACATTTACAAAGTACAAAGTATTTTGAGTTTTGGTTTAAAATAAAAAATGCCATAACCTCATTGTAGATATGCAGTATGCCTAAAAATAAAAGATGCAGTGAAGTAGTACACATTAGAAATATCAAAATTATAAAGACAGAAGTCATTACTGCCATATTCTACTGCACTGGTTTGTTTATTTCATCTTTATTATCTGTATAATGCTTCATCATGATTCCTCACATTTAACATATTCAGTAGTTATCGAATATGTGCAAAATACTTTTACTTTTTTACTCGCAAGTACATTTGAAAGTGAGTACTTAATGCTTTTAGTTAAGTAGAATTTTTCATGTGATACATTACTTTTACTTTTTTAAGTAAAGAAAGTACTTCCTCCACCACTGGATCTTTTCAGATTAAACTACTGATACTAATAAAAGACAAGTTCAAGTGTCTCATTGACTAACTGTATTTGAAACTGATAAAAATTATGATTTTACACATACATTTCAAATATTTTAGGTTTCAGAGGGGAGGGAATTAGATTATTATTACTCTTTTAAGTTTATTTTTAACATAAAATATAGAGTAAGATAATTAATGTCATTGGAGTTTTTTGTTATATTGTTAGCCAAAACATTATTACCTAAAGTCTTTGAACTTATTTTGTCTTATTTTACTCTGCACTTTTATTATTATACATGAATTGTTTTATGTTTTATGCTTGCACCAAATGAACAAAGCAAATTCCTAGTATCGTGAAACCTTTTAACTTACAATGACAATAAACATGATTCTGATTCTGACAAATGGAGCCATGCAGTGGACAATGTGCTTCATTTATAAGATTGTGGGTTTCCAGAAACGGCGCCCCCAATGGACCATCTCTGTTGTATCCTGCAGTGTATCAGGAGACTGGGATTTGCCTAGAAGATGTATGAATTTTAACTTTTTAAACTTTTGAAACACGGTGGATAAAGGATTTGCAGCACCAACAGCCACACGCTGAACATTTTTTCTTTTGCAATTTTTTGAACAGAAAGGAACATTTCTTTCTCAAAGGAGTCCGGGCCCCAAGGGAATCTATCTGACATGTTTTTGGTGAGAAGGAAATTTATTCAGGGGAGAACCTGAAAACTCCACACAAAACAACGACTCGCCCTGTCCTGGGATTTGTGTTCACGTTCCCATTATTTTAGTTTCACCACTTCATCTTTGAGAAATTGTGTTGATGCACTGGACTCCAACATAGCCCTAACCAGTGTAATCATAAGGGTGCTGGTCATGAATATAAGCAATGTTTTTTATAAAAGAAACTTCGACTCAGGTGTCTCTTGGTTGGCCATGGGAGGCCGAGATATTCCCCTGGTAAACGCTTGAAGAAATATTTGGCAGAAGCAAACACGAGGCATCCCTGCTCAGACTGCCGCCCCGGGTCGTGCCTGTGTTTGTACAGTCGGAGAAACAAACTCCTCTTGCAATAACCCCTTTAGGTCCTCTGTTTGCATCCAAATATATTCTTTCCCTAGGACTGTGCACTCTCCACTGTCATTTTAAGCAGCAACATAGTCTACATAATCTCATCCCATTTTGTTTAATTATAGAACAGGTGTCCACATTTCTGACAGATTTTCTAGATTTTGCAGCACGTTTACTCTCTTATTATGCTGTATCCATGAGAGACGTCCCTTCCTCTGTTCTCTAATCGAAACACATGAGCCACTTTATCCATTTACTCCCTGATGTTAAATGTGAGAATATAATTTGTACCGTCGGTAAAAGTCTATTCTTCTACACAGTGCCGTTTAAGTGAAGCATCTGATTACACCGCTGCCGAAAACGCTAAGCGACACCGTCCTATTACCGCTCACTTTCAGCCCTTTGGCAAAGCGCGCGCGTGGGCCAAGTCCTCGTCTTATGAATAATGTGCATTTGTGATTTGACTGGCCTTGGGTTCGCCTAAAACTCCTAACAGCGCAGTGCAGATAATCCATGAGGAAAAATCAAAGGTAGTGCAGGGTTTGTGGGAGTACGTACCATCTGTATGGGAACATGGTCTTGATCCAGTTTGAAAACAGCTCGATTGCACAGTCCGGCCACTCGAGATAGAGCAACCCAAGTAGCAGAGGTCTTGTCAAAACTCAAACCTGACAGAAAAAGAAGAGAAAGCAATGTTAGGCCTCCTCATTCACTATTTATGGCTCTGTCTTTAGCTGCTTTGCCGTCTAGCACCATGATATTGTGGTTAAACAACAGAACTGGGGTCACTTAAGTTGAGCGATGATTCCTACCTTGACAGAAGTGATATTTCAAACTCCCAAGTCGCAAAATGGCATGCAATTTTAACTAGAATAAGGAAAAGTGTTGGGTCAAAAATTTCTCATATTAAAATTTCATGTTTCTCTTCCAATCGAACTCACAATGACCTTTGCTGTGCACAGCCACCTGCATTTATTTTTGATTTTATCCTTGAGTCTGTACAGCGGCCACCGCTGTTGCTATGAGAAGACAATGGCTGTGTCTGAATCAACTCCTATTAAAGGCAAGTAAAAAACGACTTGGAAATGTGCTGCAGCTGCAATAATAGACCCCAACTCTGAATACTGTCTCTTTAGCATGGACAAAACATTTTAGCATTTCCTGTTTAGAAGCCCACACTAGTGCACAGTGGTAGAGAGGTTAGTGTTTGAAGCTGACCTTTAAGAAAAAATGCATTTTAGCATTTTGTTTGCATTTACTAAAGGTGGGTGCAATATTTAATAAAAAAAAAGATGAGCATAAATCCTGGTGTGTGTCTGTGTGAGACTGGAGGTGAAGCTGTATTAGCTTCAGTAAACAGGAGACGACTTCAGGTTCACTTCTCTGCACCACTTTAACACATTTTAACCACTTACTATATAACGACATGAGTTTAACTCATGTTTAATCCAGTCTGAACTATAGATTTCATGTTTAGATTCTCGAAGCAAGAGCCGTACTTTGCTAAACCGGAAAAAGCTGTTGCTAATATATGCTAGCTTTATTTTTAGAAAAAGTCATTTCAACATTAGCTCATCCTCTCTTGGAATACGGCTGTTTATCACAAGGATAAGTACGTGTTTGATTAAAAAAAACATTTTCGCTTTTATTTCTGTCCTTTGGTTTGTTGTTTTTGCCTGAGTGAGGATTCTCTCTCGTCCAATCAGCTCACAGCAGTACCCACCTTTAACCGTTCCAGACGCTTAACCGAGCTGGACCACACCAGGGAGGAGTGCCAAAAGTAGAACGGTTTGGCTTGCTTTTTGAGAATACTTTGGAACGAAAGTGGAAACACCCCCAAACCGCCCTGTGCCGCCCTGTACTGTCCTAGTGGAAAAGGAGCTTATGTCTCTGTGCCATAGTTGCTGGGATAGGCTCCAGTACCTGTGACCCCTAACTGGAATTAGCAGATGATGAATGAATAAAAGCATAAACTATGGGCCCGAGCTGAGGGTCCTAGATGCTGCTTCCAAAATTTCCTGGATGCATTGGACTCCGATGAATAAAATGTATTTCTACTTGGCATTTTGCCACGTGATTTTTTGTAATTACTGCACAGTCTACTGAATTAAAGCTAATACTTCGACGTCTGTCATGTGTCCAGTGACTGACAGCTGATATTGACAGCTCATTTCTACTGCGGCCTATGTGTATATTAATTAAAACTGATTTATATTGACAGACAGCTCTCGTGTTGAATATTGAGAACATGTTTTTATGATAAAACAAAGAAACCAATTTTAAGTTTAAAGGCCTCCATAAATAGCTGTTTGTGGTTGAGTCTGAAATTGTGACGGCAGAGAGCTCCACACAGGGCTGGAGCAGCTTTGGCATAAACTCCGGCATAAACTCCGTTCCCCCAAGGTGCAGTGCTCGGATTTGGTGACCAGGCCAAGACACTGCCATGTGCTGGGTTTAGTTATGTGCTTCTCCTTTGGGCTACTCTCCATTTAGGCGTACCATGTGGTGGAACTGCAGCCTCCAACACACACACACACACACACACACACTGTATCTGTTGGGCACATTATGATATGGTAATGTTGTTTTGTACATGTTATGAATACAGCACACTATTATAAAAGCCAGAAAACTCAAAGATTTGGTAAGAATTAAGTAAGGGTAGCAAAAGACTAGTTTTTACATGTAGCATTTCAGTCAACTGTGACATGTAACTACATATATAAGAGTTGTAGACCACTTTTAAATGGTATTAGTTATGTCTCTAACAGATTTCTCTTCTCTTGGACATCGAGGACTCCAGATTTAACGGTGCTACAAGCAGTATTTTATATTTCATAAAAATTACCCACATGTCCCAAGATATGAGGTAAACATGTTTAAATCAAATATTAGTTTTACTGATGACAATGGTACAGCAGATTTTTCCACTGCAGCAGAGATTGCAGGTGATCCACAGAGCTCTGTCTGTTTGAGGCTGAGGTTATCCAGATTATTTTTGTGCAAATTAGATTCTAAAAATTCCACACTCAAATGGAAAACAAATGGCAAAGGAACAAAAATCTACTACTACTGCTGATTAATTAAAAAAAAAAAAAGATGTGTGTAACTAATCATTTTAAGTGTTTGGACACAAGCAGGAAGGGCTTCAAGCAAAAAAAAAAGGTTGCCTTAGACCATTGTTTTGATTTAGTCTGCAGTACCGTTTTTAAACCAGTACATGCTGCTTACAGTTCCTTTAACTTCCAGACAATGACATAAAGCTTCTCTGTCCACTTTTATAATCAAATGTTCAGTCTTCATGAAATTTATCTACATTTGGGGGGAAAACAGTCTCTACTTCTTTCTCTCGAGTTCATACTTGGTGTAAGGCTGTGTGGAGATCTGTTCCCTGGGACCTTTTCCAATATACCATGTAAATAAAATCTTGATGTGGTCCAAAATCTAGTCTTGGGTTGCTGTAATTTTGCCTAAAACTCTATAATATAATGAAATAGTCTTTGCCTTTACCCTCCAAATGCACTAAGTTTGTGTCATGTACTATATACATCACCAATTCCCACAGCAAAGAACTGTCAGTTAGCTGAATTTCACACACACACACAAAAAAAGAAAAAAATCTGCTGTTTTAAAACTAACCCTTACATAAGAAACTGACAGCGCAGCACAATTCAAACAGAATCCAAAAACAGCCTGTTTCCCAGATGAGGTGTTTGGGCCGATGGGATCCACCTGGATGGCCGCGGCTTAGCCTCAGTGTGCGCTTGTCAAGCACAAGTTGATCAAATACAAGCAACTGATAAAAGCTGGGCTCCAGGAGTGAGTGTACTTTATGTCAGAACACCGAAGCTATGTTTCTAACACACCAAGCATTTTCATTTTAAAATACCATTATACAATTCATTTTATCCCCATCCACGCTAGGAGCTGGGATCAGTGATATTAAAATAAATCAAAATGAAACTGCAAGACTTTAGCACAGAAAAGCAGCAAATATTAAAATATACTATTCACATTACTTTAAATGTTGTGTGTTTAGTATTGTGTTGTTTCTGGTGACATCTACCTTTTAAAAAAAAGTATATACTGCAATCTCACACTCAAACTTTTTTTTTTTTTTTAAGAACGTGAACGACAAATAGTTCTCATAGTAATTTTAATAAAAGGTGCTTTTTCAAGATTTTTAAGTAGTTTTGGGCACGTTTGCATTAGTATTTCACATTTTATAACCTTAAATAATGTATATGTAAGGCAAATGTCTTTTGGGGAGCTGTTTCTTTGATTTTGCAAAGAATGCGTGGATTAGGTGTCTGTCGCCCCCTGCTGGCAATGGTGGGAAATGGACAGAGCATAAAAATGGATACTTAGCACGGCTATTAGCAACATGACACTAACAGATAGATAAATGAGCTCATTACTTTGTTGTGATGGCAATTTAAGCACTGAAACGCGCAGGAGCATTTCCTGGTTTCACCAAGTGTTTTCAGCTCTTGAGAAGGGGGCGGTCTCAGCATACAGGATTGCTCAAACAAGCATGAAAGAAACAAAATACTACTCCAGGTTTGTTTTTGAGCTATATAAACAACATTATAACATGGTTTATGGAAGTTCAGTTCATGAATGTTGTAAAACCTTTAGTTCAAATAGAAGTGTGTTTCTCCTCTAGCAGTGCTCAGTTTGTCCTCATTTGAGTAATTGAACTAAATTAGCTCTTTGTTTTGGGTTGTGTAGAGCTTTAAATGTCTAGGGATATGCAAATGTTCTTTTTTATGTGATATATGCCAGTGAAAACATAGATTTTGTTTAACTGTATACTGACATTTAACATAACACACCTTTAAAAGTCATTACACACTTTCATATTTCATAAAAACTAGGCTTCTTTAATGCTATTTTATTCTTTGTGCTCTGTGCTTTGTTCACAACAACAGATGCAGCGGAACAGCCAGTACTATTTTCTTTGTATGTCTCTAAACAGTAAACATCCTTTATTAATGTCTGCTCTCAGTTTTATCAGTTGAATGAAGACAGACGGACAGAAACACCCGTGCACCGCCGATGATGTGTTTAAAATGCATTAGTATGCCTGTAGCCTGAAATGGCTCCGGTTCCACTTGGTCAGCCGTGTTGAGGAATTCTGTGAACAGACATGGCGGCCGCTGAGAGAGCCGCCCACCGCATATTGTGGCTCGATTACTGTGAATGGTGGGGCCCGCTGCGTGTGCTGGCTGTGTGAATACTGGACAGATGATTATCAGCGGGAGGGCACACACTTCAGCTCTGTGTAACCTCTTCACAACAACGCCATCTTCCACACTCCAGACTCCTATCCGCACTCTCAGATTCACTGTTCCCACTCTATCCAAGAAAACATTTGCCAGGACATTTTCAGGGCTTTTTTCTGACAATTCAAGAGAGATCACATTTCTTAGTAACATCATAGTAATAGTAGTTTTATACAGAAATTGTACAGTGAGAGCCACCAACTGGAATTATTCTATTCTTCTAGTCCTGTTTAACCCACAGACTACAGCAGTGTCAAAACTCAAACTTGAACAATTTAATGGGCTTATATGCAAAGACATATAAATCGCTCCATGTCATATTTAAAAAGGAGCTATATTGTCTGATCTTTCTCCCATGTTAAAATATTGTTTCCTCATCAAAAATAAACCTGGAGTTGTATTTTGTTTCATTTACGCCTGTAATCCTGTATTCTTTGGCCTCAGAACGCTCGGTTGCATGAACCTCCGCCACTCCAGGCAGCACTGACCAACCAACAAGCCCTCCGCATCCAGTCTGCTATCCAAAAAAACAGTGTATAGCTCTGTTTCCACTGATTCCTCACAGCTACATATATTTGTCATTTTGTGCTATTTTAGAGATAGCCAAGACTGGTTTAAAAAGACAGATAAAATCATATATCCATTTTAAAGTCTTGACGTCTAACCCTCTATTAATAAGTAATCTAAAATAGTATTGGTCAAATAGTTGCAACCATGACAGTTATTTCACAATGTATTTCACCACAGCTAAGCTTTGAAATAGTTTGATGTCCTTCGCTGACTTCTTCACTCACTGTTTACCTTTGATTGTGACTGCTGGTGTGTTAAAAATCTGTTGTGCAGCCTGAAAACTTTGTTTTAAAATACAAGCAATGGGCAGTTAGTGGTGTATTATGATAGTAGTGGCAAAAATGACAGAGGGTTATTTGCCTGGTCAGCAAGACCCTGCTTACTGTTACGTGCCAGGGACGGTTAGGGGTGCTGGCACGGTAACCAAAATAGATTTTACCCGGGTGTAGAGAAAACAGGAGAATGGAGATGTGTTGCAAAATAATCAAAAGAACTGAGGTTTATTTACAAAAAAATTTTAAAAAGTATACAAATACTAATGAAAAATATGCACAAAAACTAACTAAACTAAAGCAATGGTTGTGGCTGCAGCACCAAGGAGCCACTGGCCACAGAAAGGAGGCGGCTCCGGCCTTTTATATCCAGCTGGTACACCCAGGTGTGGCTGATCACTGGCAGTACTAGTGGGTGGAGACAAGGGAAAAAAACAAACAAAATACTACGGCACAAAGGCTGTAACACCAACATTGAATGCTGAGTGCATTTTGCCATTTTTGAGATGTCGGAACCTGAAATTCTTTTGAGATTAATGAAGTATCTATGTAATCTTATCAGGCACTTTCTTAGCAAAGTGCGTCTGGCACCCCTCTCACTCAGGTCGATCCTGCAATCTTCACTTTTTATTTAAAATGGGAAAGCCTTTCTGTAGTTTTGTTGTCTCTTGTATTATGCAGTTTTTAAATTGTTTTGTTAAAGAGGTAATTGATTCTGCATATGTAGCCCCTGTTGTCTGAGCGTTTTCAATTAGAGGTAATCACTATCCTTTTATCCCTCCCAATGGAAATCCAGCTCAAGACACCAGGGACCACACCAATTCTTTGTGTAGATTAGAAAAAGAATCACAGATTTGGAGATTTTAGTCATTTACCCTTTTCTCTGCTTGACCACGACCCTTATTGTTACACAGGTATCAATTTCCAAGGTCATCCCCACAGCCACAAAAGCACTCCTAAAAAAAATCCCCATGTCTTTTCTGTACCGCTCTGGTCCTCGGTGGTGTCGGCCTCGTGGATCTGATTGTCGAACCACATGTGGGCCACGGTCATCCTGTTCTGGGTCAGCGTGCCGGTCTTGTCCGAGCAGATGGTGGAGGTGGAGCCCAGCGTCTCCACGGCCTCCAGGTTTTTCACCAGGCAGTTCTTCTTGGCCATTCGCTTGGCCGTGAGCGTCAGGCACACCTGCGAGGAGGAGAGAGAGGCAGAGGCATGAGGCGAGAGGCGAGCGGGCAGAGAGGGAGGAGACGGCAGACGGGATGATTGTTAGTCAAAGAGGGGGCCGAGAGCATGTGTACTCATCGATGCGTTCGAGTGTTTGTGCTTGGGAAGCCATGCATAGTACAGGTGCCGCATATTGTGATTCCTCAATATCTGCTTGGCTAGATAGGAGCAGGTGCACAGAGGCGAAAACATGAAAAGACGTTGTCCATATGGGGTAAAAAAAAAACCACACACACACCCACTTGGATATATACGGACTGCAATATTTACACTGACAACAAGCTTCCCTGCTGTCTTAACTTTGAAAACAACTAAAGAAACCAGCCAGAGGAAGGTAGAAAGTAATCTGCATCCTGTGACTAGTGAAATGTCGACTAATGGCGTCTGAAATGCCAGCTGGCAGACCGCTAGGGCTCTCACTTTGTTTATTGTTGCAGAAAAACTAGCAGCTAAAAACCGGAGCTACAACAGCGCCTTAACGATAAGCGATAAATCATGAAAGCCGCTCGGCCATGTGCTGCTGCTGCTGCTACTGCATCCTTAGAACAATGGTCACTGTTTACATGGAAGAGTTTTCACATAATTAGTGTGGAAGAAATCATGGCTGGATTTATAACATGTAGTTGTGGTATCACGACTTCAACAGCTTCCTTTGCTTTAAAAATGTAATCTTGTTTTTTATGTTTTTGAGTTTGGTTGGTTATCACTGTACTTTGCAATAAAAATTAAAATCTGCAACTTAATAATCCTCATGTTTGCTGTAACTGTTATTTACTTTAGGAAATGATGTAAACCACTGCATAGTTCTAGTTTTGTCCTTGTTTAGCCCAGTCTATTTTATTCTTTGGTTTAGACTGGTTTTAGTCCTTTAAAGATGGTGCACTGAAAGCCAAATGTTTGCTCTGGTGGGACTTGGTGTATAAAGTTTGAGAACCACTGCAATAAACATTTTGGAATAGGACACATTAAATAAAACGGTTAGAAGTTGACACACTTGTAAACGATTTAACCAGGCTCTGATATTACTACATGTAGTGCATTGGTTGTCAGTTGCCAAAAATCATCTTGATTATTCATAATTTGCGATATTTAGTTTGTTTTACTTTTACTTTACTTTTTATTTTGTTTTATGTTCATTTGAACAGGGACAGTACACAATAAACCCTTCTGTAAATGTCAGTATTAGCTAAATATATAGTTTCCAACTCTGTGATCTGACATGTCAGTACCTGCTTTACTAGTTTCGGCTACTTCCTGTAGCGTTCATCCGAAGTCTCTTGTGATGTTGCTGTGCCGTGTTTTGTTGGTTGCTTATGTAGTTTTGCCAGACAGCAGGGAAAGTAACAAGTATCACAGTTGGATCAGGGAGGCCATTGAGATTAGGAAACGTGCACCAATGGACTATGAACCGGCCATTTGTCTCGTCACAGCAACACCAACATCTAGAGGAAGAAGCCAAAACTACTAAAGCAGATAAACAAACTCTCCTGTCTGACTAAAAGAAACTTAAAACATAAGGAGATTGTGGGTTCAATCCTTGCTGGCGGTGGAGTCTGCATGTCCTTCCTGTGTTGCATGCATGTGTTGGGTGAATTGGTGACTCTAAATCACCCCTAGAGAATGAATGTGAGAATGAATGATTGTCTGTCTGTGTGTGTCTTTGTGTTAGCCCTGCGACTAACTGGCCCCTGTCTAGGGTGCACAAACTGGGATAGACTCCAGTACCCCTAACAGGAATAAGCAAAAGAATGAATGAAATATACTTTTTGGCTAATGCTAAATCCTCCATAGAGAATGTATTATGGTCGGTTTAGTTTATGGCACCATTCTCTGGAACGCAGCTGTTCTGTTTACAAACAATAAAAGGGTCTTTGAGTTCATTTGTATTTTACAATCATAAGAACAAAAACATTAGCTCATGTTATCACACCATCAGAATTTGACTGCGCCCCACGCCTAATCACTAAACAACACCTGATGTGACAGATATATTTCACTCCTCTGATTCATCACTGAGCTGCTGTAACTCATCTCTCTCATCTCATCATTAGGAACAATGGCCGACGTCCACAGAATAAATGAGTGTGAAGAAAAACACAGGTGGGTGTAATAACGCGGGGACACTGCAGCTCGGAGCCGGTCGGCAGGCGGCCATCTTAGGATTATTAGTTACACCTGTGTGCGACAAGGCCGAACGGATGACGGCGGCTGAATCACTACTCATTCACTCTCCACCGCTCCGTACGGTAAACTCCATACAGTCGAGCGGCGTGACAAAAAAATCCGCTGCTTTGTGTGATTCATAGATTGATCTAAATGTTCCTATTATTTGGTTCAGTGGCACAGACTCCTTTTTGAATGGGAAGCTTGATCTCGCCTCAAAAAGCACACTCTGAAATACATCGCAGACATTATTCAAGTCGTTCTTCTACCTGACAGCTTTTTCAGTGTCCCTTTCTTTAGAAATTAGGTTTTTAGCTCGACTCGTGTATCATAAAAGCCTCTTTGTCAAAGTATAATGTGATGTTCTGAACAAATCTCTTGCCTTATTAGAGCAATGATCTTCCAAAGTCACTTTCTTTAAAAAATAAACCGTGACGCTCACTCACAAAAAAAGTTCAAGACAAGTAAGTTTGTGTATGTATTGAATTATGAAAGTGACCAAGCAGAGTTTGAACTCCAAGCCCCAATTCTCTATTCCCTTCACTGTAAATGTTTAAAGGCTTAAAATAAAACCTGCAAAGACTAAAAAGCACCCATGCCATGTGCATTTTGTATAGCTTGTCCAATGATGTTTTCACACTTGGTTGTATTTTAGATGAGTTGGTTTTGACAGAACCACAACCGTCCCAATGAGCTTAGATTATAGTGCAGTTTCTAAATGGTTTGTCACGGTATAAAAAAGGACTAATGGAGAAAATGTGTGCACCAGATAGGACTATTTAGATCAAAACAAAGTTGGTGTGCACTGCTGGGAAATCATGTGCTGAAGCTGAAACGTAAAATCAACCTGGAAGACTCCACCTCGTCCACCTGACTACCTGCCTAGATGATTCCTCCCTTATTATCCCGTATTCATAACACGTCGGAATCTTGCAAATTTCAACCTCCAACCTGGATAAACAGTCTTGAACATCATCCTGGGAAGGGATTTTTGCTTGGAAACTTGTGCGAGACTGTTGGACTCCAACACTGAGTTGACGTCACAATCATGAAGTCAGGAGGACATATCTCACACTTCTATGCAAAAGTTTACCTATTTATATGTAATTAATTAAGTTATTAATCCAGCAGTTCTGCAATAATGGCTTTTTGAACTATACTAATGATTGTATTTATATGCTGCCTGGCCAAATATTTAGTTGGACCACCTTTACCTTTGATTACGGCACTCATTCCCTGTGGCATCATCTCAATAAGCTTCTGCAATGCCACAACTCTTTATTTACGTCCAGCGTTGCATTCATTTTTCCCCAAGATCTTGTTTTGATAATGGGAGAGTCGGACCACTGCGCCCGCCACTCCAGTTCATCCCAAAGATTCTCAATGGGGTTAAGGTCTGGACTCTGTGGAGGTTAAGGTCTGGACTCTGTGGAGGTTAAGGTCTGGACTCTGTGGAGGTTAAGGTCTGGACTCTGTGGAGGTTAAGGTCTGGACTCTGTGGAGGTTAAGGTCTGGACTCTGTGGAGGTTAAGGTCTGGACTCTGTGGAGGTTAAGGTCTGGACTCTGTGGAGGTTAAGGTCTGGACTCTGTGGGGGTTAAGGTCTGGACTCTGTGGGGGTTAAGGTCTGGACTCTGTGGGGGTTAAGGTCTGGACTCTGTGGGGGTTAAGGTCTGGACTCTGTGGGGGTTAAGGTCTGGACTCTGTGGGGGTTAAGGTCTGGACTCTGTGGGGGTTAAGGTCTGGACTCTGTGGAGGTTAAGGTCTGGACTCTGTGGAGGTTAAGGTCTGGACTCTGTGGTGGCCAGTCCATGTGTGAAAATAATGTCTCATGCTCCCTGAACTACTCTTTCACAGTTTGAGCTCAATGAATCCTGGCATTGTCATCTTAGAATAAGCCCGCGCCATCAGGGAAGAAAAAAATCCATTGATGGAATAACCTGGTCATTCAGTTTATTCTTGTCACTGCACTGCCACACCTCCACCTCAGCCAATCAGCATTCAGCTACATTTAAACGACTTTTTATTTCTATTCAGTTCGTGCCTCACCCTCCTCCACCCCCTCACCCCCAGATCATCTTTCTTCTTCAGCATCAGCAGCTCCCTTTCTTATCTCTTCACCACCACCAGGGTCCAGGCTCCGGGGGCCAATAATCTTCTACTCTACTTTCCTCCCACAATGCATTGCACGACGTCTTTCCTGCCGGGGTCTAAGCGCCCGTCTCTGTCTCTGAGTCTCTCCAGGATGAATTATTAAGCCAGGAATCCCAATGCAATCAGTGAAGAAAATTAATCCAAAGTCCTGCCTTAAGTGAAAGTGTGCAAAAGTAAAAACCTTGATACATCATCTAGACTTTGTTGTGACTCTCCTATTGATTCAACATTGAGAAAATGTCTATGGCTAGTTACATAACAAAACAGTCTAAAGAAGAAAAACAAACAAAAAGGGGAGGCAAGGCAAACATGGATAACGATTTATGAAGTGTTAAAATTATGTAAGGGAACTGAGTTACGAGGGAAGCCCAAAAGTTAGTTTTGATTGGGTGATTTAGTATTAGCTGCTCTAAAGAAACATAACTTCATGAACTTTGAAAATTTTACTTTTTTTTTTTTCAAATTTGTCTGGTGTACAAAATTTTAAATGGCTTGGCTCCTGGCTGATAATTGGATTTTGTCTGCTATCGTTCTGTGAGCTCTCTAGTAGCTTCTCCTCATGACACTATACTCTTTTGTCACTCAGCTTTTGGACAGTCAGCATTCTCAGTTTTATAAGTCAAGAAACTTATTAAAAAAAATAGCCAGCAACCACTTCTAATTACTATTTTGTTTTTTCTTAAGTCCACATCGCATGATACTGGATCTGTTTGTCTGTCTGTTTGTATATTTAATAGTTTATTTTAAAATAAACTATTAAAGGTACTGTAAGCAGCATGTGCTCATACTGGTTTGAAAATGGTACTGCAGTCTAAATCAAAACAATGGTCTCTTTTCTGATTGGACGATTGGCGATGCAAGGTTTTAGAACCAAAACAAAAAGTGGAAATATAAACAACTTGGGCGTTATGTTAATCTTTTATTTATTTTTTGTGAATAAATCAGCTGTACCATTGTTATCAGTAAAACTAATATTTGCTCTAAACGTGTTTAACTCAAATCTTGGGGCAGGTGGATAATTTTAATGAAATATAAAATATTTACTGCATATAGCACCTTTAAGAATAAAAATTAGTAGTAGTAAATGAAAAAATAAGCATTGGGAATTAACAATGTCCTATTCATTCCTATTTTACTGAACCAAAACCATTACTTTTGTGAATTTAGATATCCACTCCACCAAAAAATATAAAAGTTATTAGTAAGAAAGTGTTTTCAAACCTAACTCCCCGCAGTCTAAGTTCCTGATGTTGCTTTGACAGAGTATTGTTGTGTATTATGCAAATTCCAATCTTCTGATATGATGCTTTCACATTTTCCATCTGTCTCTTCATAAGTGACAGTCAGCGGTTCAGTGTTTTCCACACGACGAACCGTGAGATCAACTACACAAGTGGAATACTCCTCCTGAGACACTTAGAAAAATGGAAAATGTCACTCTTGCTCTTGTAAACAAACAACAACAGACTCCCACACAGCTACTGACCGTGACCGTGGCCAGCAGTCCCTCGGGCACGTTGGCCACGATGATGCCAATGAGGAAGATGACCGCCTCCAGCCAGGTGTATCCCAGGATGAGTGACAGGATGAAGAAGCTGACTCCCAGGAACACGGCCACTCCGGTGATTAAGTGGATGAAGTGCTCGATCTCGATGTTGATGGGAGTGCGGCGGACTTGCAGCTCAGAGGCCAGCGTGGCGATCCGGCCCATCACCGTGCCGTCGCCGGTCGCAATCACGACGCCTCGGGCTGTACCTGAGGGAACAGAGAGGTGACGCTGAGACTCAGACAGACAAGGACAATGAGGGGTGGAAATAGGATTACATGTTATATTCTGCAATGCAGTATAAATGTACTAGATATGGTAATAACATTTTTAGTTTCTGTGTAAAAAGAAGCACAGTACGATTTCAGTGTCATTTTATACCAGTTCTTTCAAACTTTCAGTCTGACAGTATGCCACTCCATGGATCTATTTTAAGTTCATTGTGTAAAATGAGGGAACAATGATGGCCTTGTTTGCTCAAGGGACTAACTACTACTTTTACAGAATGAAAATAGCAGAGAAATTCTTGTGTTTTCTAATATTTATTCTCATGAATTATTTCAACCAAAGAAAATACATTTTGTTTTCCCTTCACATTTAACTAAACATTTACTAAATGTTGGTGTTCACAACTCACATTTCCATTAAATCCACTAAAGAACAAACATTTTTAGTTGACCTGCATGTTCATTTTGTCGGTCTGCATGCAAATCTGGACTAAACCAAGATTAAACCAGAACTAATAAACCAGAACTAAACCAGGACTAAACCAAAATTAATCAGGAATAAACCAGAACAAATATAGAACTAAACCAGGTCTAATCCAGAACTAAACCAGGATCAAACCAAGACTAAATCAGGACTAAACCAGAAGTAAACCAGGAATAATACAAGATTGGTCCTGATTAATCCTGAATAAACCAGAACTAAACCAAAACTAAACCAGGTCTAAACCAACACCAAACCAAGATTAAACCAGAATCTTGGACTAAACCAGGACTTAACCAGGTTTAAACCAACACCAAACCAAGATTAAACCATAATCTAGGATTAAACCAGTACTTAACCAGGATTAAACCAACACCAAACCAGGATTAAACCAGAATCTAGGACTAAACCAGGTCTTAACCAGGATTAAACAACATCAAGCCAAGATTAAACCAGAATCTTGAACTAAACCAGGTTTAAACCAACATCAAACCAAGATTACACCAAAATCTTGGACTAAACCAGGTCTTAACCAGGTTTAAACCAACACCAAACCAAGATTAAACCAGAATTTAGAACTAAACCAGGTCTAAACCAGTCTTGTGTATATTTGGTGATCATAAGTCAGTAAAGTCAGTGAGATAAGTAAAGTAGAAAACTGTATGGCAGATAGATGCAGTAAAAACTTTATACAGGCTCCTGCTTCTACACTTTAACAATTCATATATTCTAAGCTTCAGGACTAAAGGTGAGCTGCTGCCATGAGTGGTGGGTGAGATCTCTGACCCAATGACCCATGCTGCCCTCTGCCTTCGAGCCTCACAGTACGTTTGTGCCTTATTGAGCGATCCGCAGAGAGACAAATGGCCGTCGGCGGCGTGTTGGGCCGCACGGCAGCCCCCAGAGTGGTGTTCTGTAACCTGCAGGGAGGGTCGAGCGCGAGGTGATGGGTGGATGAAGACACTGATGGATGTGAGCCGAGCCGAATTAAAGGTGTTAGGCGGTGATTGATGGTGCGCGGAGAGAGAGTGAGCAGATGTCTGATTGAGTGAGTGAGGAGGCTGAGGTGTGGTTACATACAAATGATGCTGCGGTCAGGCCTGTGGACAGTGATGGGACGACTCTGTTATGTCGGGATAATATATTCATGTGTGACAACTGCAAAGCCTCGCAGTCATTTTTGAGACCATTTAAATTTTACTAGGCCTATATAATATTTTAATTTCTTTAACACACTGACTTTTTTCTGAGGGGATGAATGCTTTGAGACACTTTTGACTTTTAACACATTAATATTACAAACAGCACTGGTCCCCACTTACAGATAGACCGTCATCTGGCAGAATATTATAAGCAGAATATTAATCAAATAGAGTTGACAAATTAACCAACTCAGCAACCTTGGGGCCCTCTAATGTCTGTGGGGCCCAATGCAACTGCTCAAAAACAGACCTGGAGTATTATTTTGTTTCATTTACGCATGTTTGAGTAATCCTGTATGCTGAGCCCGTCCCCTTCCCAAGAGCTTTTTTTCACAGCTCCATGCAAAAATGTCGTCAACTAAAAACAAAAACTGTCACTATGAAGCATTCAACTCATTTATCTGTCTGTTCTCTGCAAGGTCAAAGTAACAGCTCCCCAAAAGAAGACGTTTTCCATACATATACATTATTTTAAGTTATAAAATCTGAAATACTAACGCAAAGATATCCAAAATTATTTTCAAAAGCCTGAAAAAGCACAATATGGGACCTTTAAAATATATTCCATCAACTTGATTCAGAATTTTCATTTAGATTCTGTAGCGTTGCCAAGGACACAGAAACAAATTGTGTCTTATAAGGGCATAGTGGCTTAATGTACAGAGAATTTACCCCTGAACTAGAAGATCCTAGGAACAAATTCTGTACATGAATAGGAAATACTGTTGTTGCGATGGTGTATCTGATCTGACTATATCTTGTGCTTTGCTTTAAAGGACTTTATTCGCCATGCATTAATGTCAGATTGTTAATAATTTTAGTGAATGTAAAAGACTTTGATAATAAATTCTGGCTTAATCTTCAACCAATCTATGATCTTTAGATGTAGAGCCAAGAAATAATGATGATGATGCAGAATCTTTAAATATGGACGTGCCGCTGAAGCTTATTCTGCATCTCTGATTGATAGAAACTGATATAATATAAGGAAACTTCACTTACTTGGAACATAGAGCTGTGGTATATTATGTGTGGTATGTGATATTTGATCCTTTCTAGTGCAGTTAGCAGTGTTCTCTGTTACTATTTTAAGTTTTAGTGAAATAATCAAATCTAATTTGTATTATAACCAGTAAAACATTTTTGCTCCACAGCAATTACCAAGAACAATATCAGTCAGTTTTTTAGAGATTGCAGAAGAATAATTGCCTTTTACATTATCATAAACTAAAGAATAAAAGTGTATGGGCTTTGCTAAAGATGACAAAGTTTTTTTGTCCCATTTAGAATTTGTAAATATAATTTAATTTATTTAATTTGATTTATTTGATTTAATAAACTTTTATGTTTTTTTTTTTAACCTATTTATATATTTTAACAGCTATGGGTCTAAAGTGGGATATGTTCTGGACAATGGCCAGTTAGCTGCATTACCAACACCGGTGGCTCAAAGTGGCCCAAATCTGACTTTTTTGCCCATATGTGACCTGTATTTGATTTTTTTTATGACAGTGAACAGTACAAATGTGATTTTTTTCAAATGTGACCCAGGCCACTTTCATATGTGCTCCTAAATTAGATACATATCTGATATTTTACAATGTGACTGCAGTCTGAACACCCAAGTCGCATTTGATCTGACTTTTATGTCACTGAAATGCAAAAGATGACATAATTCTGAGCTGGAGGAGGCAGGAACTGAACAGATCCAATGATAACGAGCCTGGCAGACAGCGGTGTGTAATTTGTATTTAAGGTGACAATCCTGTTGATTCCTGGGTTGTAGAGAAATAAGATGATAAATGTTAGGCATTTGGGATTGAGGAGTTTCGCTGTCAGATGTATTTAAACATCTTCCACAATATCCTGAATTTATAAACTCAGTGTCAGTGAAGCCCCTCGAGTCACGGTGCCACCGCTCTGGGCTCCATCAGGTCTTCTTCTGCTTTAGAGACAAACTACCAGAAGTGGACCAAGTACTCAAAAGCTGTACTCAAGTAAAAGTACTGTTACTTCAAGTATAATATTACTCAAGTAGAAGTAAACGTACCCAACAAAACTTTTACTTCAGTAAAAGTAAAAAAGTATTGAGTATAAAATTTACTTAAGTAAAAAAGTACATTTGAATGTTTTTTGGCAAATTCCTCTTAAACCTTCTGATTAAAAGTCAGACACACTACACTACAGAGGACAAAAACTACTTTAAGTTCCCTAGAAAATTTTAAGTTTTACTCAAGTAAAAATAAAAATCAAATCAACTAAAATTTACTCAAGTAAAAGTAAGAGTATGTTCTAAAAAATGTACTCAGAAAGTACTTTTTCTTAAAAAAATGTACTAGTAATTTACTTCAGTAGAAGTATCTAGTTACTGTCCACCATTCACTCTCAGATACATGTCTATTCATAAGACAGGACATTATATTATGATTCTTGTATTATATAAAGACAACAGTGATTTGAAAAACAGTCCCTAAAATAAACTAAACCACCTTCAACAGAGTTATGTATCAGAGGTTTCCATTTTTTATTTATTATTTTTTTCTGAGTGGAACAAGTTATCTTACTTTCTCCTCCTTTATTGCCTAAGATAAGGAAAAGAACCCAGAGTAAACAGAGTGGACAAAGAAATCCTCCCTAATTGTCACCATCCATTTCAGATTCCACAGCCTCCCTCTGCACCGCGAGCCGGGACCGAACACTGGAACGTTACATCCTCGGCTATATTCAATCAGAGCGCCTCCAGTCAGCGTGTGGTGTAGTGCGTTAATCTCCAGATGGCTGAACAAAAAGGCGATAAGAGCGGGTGTCGTGCAGATGTGGCCCACTGACCTTCCACACAGTTGGTGGAGAAGAAGCAGATGTTGCGAGTCTCCAGTGGGTTTTCGTGGCTGAACTCCGGGGAGCGCGTTTGAGGCTCGGATTCGCCCGTCAGAGAGGAGTTGTCCACCTGCAGAGAGGGAGAGGGAGAGCGGAGCAGACAGCAGGGTGAGCCGCTGGGACCGGGAGACAAATGAAACAGACACTTAGCATTTACAAGAGCAACACTGACACCGGCCTGTACAACAGGCAGGGACTTCAGGAGAATGCACATTAGAAAGTCTTTATTTATCCTGCACTCCATGTATGTAAATGGACATTAAAGGCCTATATTATGTTTTTGTTTTTCAGACTTTTTGAAATAGTTGTAGACACCTTTGCATTAGTATCTTCTAGGATATTGAGAAAGAACACAGGATTACTCAAACAAGCCTGAATGAGACAAAATAGTACTCCAGATATGTTTTTGAGGTACAAACAACATGATAACATGGTTAAAACCTCAAAAAAGTTGATTTAGCAGCACAGGGGACCTCTAAAAAGGTTTATCATTATTATAGTTGTAGGGGCAAATTTCTTCAGATTTTTAATGTACCTAAAATATGTTCTTTCATTAATCGTTAATTCTAGCAATTACAATGTTCCCACAAATTGTAGACCAAATGTATGTTTATCATAGCCATACTAACTAAATGTATGTCATGACTGAAAAGAGATTAATTGATTCATTTTGGTTCAATTTAAGCTAGTTTGATCTTTAAAAATCCTAATCTTACAATTAATTTTCTATTTTGACATTAAGAAAAAAAATCCTATTACTATTACTAAGATTTACAGATTTTTAATCTCCTCTGTGACTATGGCCTGCTCATGAAGCTGCTAGCAAGTATACAACAGGATAATCTAAAGAATATAAGGCTCATGGTTGTGGTTACAGCATTTAATTTCTCTGAGGCTTTATTAGGTTTACTTATTGTTGCTCTTAGCATCTCTGTCTACATGGGGTATTGTTATCTGATCCATTATAGTTTTGTTGGTGTCTGACTATAACTGGCTTTAAGAATACATATGTAGAAGTTTGGATGGATGCTAAATTAAGAACCTGGAACATCCCTACATGTTGTAAGAAACCAGCTTTTGCTTTAGCCTCTAATAGTTAGATAGATATTAGATATTTTTTAATCCAATTTTAGCTTCATTACAAATTAGTTTTTTCATTAGAGATGCATAGTCTTTTCAACAGCTGGCATTAGTTAACTTTGTGAGTTAGTTTCTGCTCCTCACTCTGACTATTAGGCTGATCAGAAAGTGAAATAAAGTAGGAGAAGCCTGCCAGGGCTCAACATTAACTTTTTCTCTCACTGGCCACTGTGGCTAGTGGCTTTCAAAAGTTACTAGCCACCAATCATTCCCACTAGCCCCAACTGTGAATGTGACTGTTATATAATAAAAATAAGTCTATATTACTATGCAAACTGAAATAACCATTATTCTAACCAAAATCAAGGTACTGCTTTTATTTAAATTTGCCTAAACATAGTCTAATGAACCTTGAGTACCAGTATCAGCTCTAATAGAGCCTCTGCATTTTATTATCAGACAAAATTTAAATATATTTAACTAAGAAGCTTATGTGTATCTTCTTACATGTAGCTAGTCTAACATACAGTATTTTTATTTAAAAAAATGTGCTGGTGTGGGATTCAAACAAACAATCTGCTGCTCAAAGACAAAGACAGAAGTGAAATCTGCTGAACAAGCCTCATAATAATATACTGCTTTAAATTATTCTAAAATTATTAGGAATAATAGGTCTATAAAGATTATTGATTTCAGAGCAAGAGCAGGTTTGTAGCGACGTGTCCACTCGCCTTATTAATTTAACTAAACAATAGATGCGTTTCCATGACAACCCAAAGAAGGGAGGGGCTTTCAAACAGGACATAGACTGTTTAGTGTAAGCTTCACTTCAGTGTGTCCTGTCTGTCCTGCTGAGGCACACTCGAGCCTGAACCCTGAAGGCTCTTTCCTCGTGTTCCCCCTGCGCTTCTCACAGACAGTGTCCCCTCAAACCCTGTGCGCTCCTTCGTGTCCCTGCAACCCCTGCACGCTTTTCCCACCCAGGGCCCATGAACCCCGTGCTCCTCCACTCCACTGGGTGCTCAGAGCGAGTGTGTGCATGAACGCATCAATCAAAATGGAGGGAGAGCAACAGGACCTGTGATGTGAAGCTTTCTGTGATCAAGAAAACTTTGTGGCAAAGTGAAAGTAAAAACAAATATGCTGCTCGGTGTTGGGGCGGCTTCATTACCTTCATTAATCTACCCACATTTGGCAGGTTGGCGGGTGCTAATGTCAAGCCCTAGAGACTACAATAAAAAATTGATTAGAATATGCTAGTCTAGACCTCAACCCAGTTAAAATGCTGTGAAAGGACCTTAAAAGTCAAGTAAATCCTATAAAATACTAACCCACCTCTTGGCTGCATAAATTCATGAACTCTTTGCCTAAAGCAGTAAGTGTTATCTTTTTTCTACCATCTATGTTTAAAACCCAATAGTAAAAATCAAAATTTAGGCGAAAAACGGTAGAGCAATGTTCACCCTACGGCTACTCTCTCAAAGCCTTTTTTAGTCCCCTTACAGGATACATTGTACTAACTTTGGAGATGTGAGATTTTTGTGGAGAAAGACATGATAAAGAATGTATTACCAGAGTGAGGCTGCCCCTGCTGAGTCCCGCGGCACAACCCTTACCTTACACCCGCTGGAGGAGATCACTCTTAGGTCGGCCGGGATACGGTCTCCCCCTTTGATCTCCACCAGATCGCCTTGCACCACCTGCTCCGCGTTGATTTGTATCTTCTCCCCCTCACGGATCACCAGGGCTTGCTGGCACCAACATAAAGGAAGGAAAGAGAGAGAGTTTAGTAAATGTAAACAAAATAAGCTGCATGCGAATTTAGGAGCTGTGAATTAAGCAGAATGCAAATGTGCTTAAACAAGACAGCTTCAACAAATGGCAACCAACTGACTACATGTGTAATGTCAATGCCTGGGAAGAGAACATTAGCAAGTAGCTAAATCTGATTTACGGCGCAACATAAGCTAAAGGCAAGTACTTACAGAACCATGGCAGACTGCTATAGTTTGTCAGTGTATGCTCAAATGGAATATTTTTTTTCATAAATTTCATATCAAATCAGAAAATCCTTTGAACCCCCAGGCTCACACAAGTGTACTGCACTGTGAGCAACAGCCTTTCGCAAATACTGACAGATTCGCATGAATAAACCATGACAGGAAAACATGTTGGGGTCAGTTTGTTCTTAACCATTAGAAATATTGCACTCATTATTATTTAAAAATATCAACAGGTACTTAATTAATTGTGTATTTACTTATTATTGAATAGATGGAAATGGTAATGGTATTTATACAGTGCTTTACCTATGACACAAGTCACCCAAAGCTCTTTACACAGAAGGGAAGGCATATTTCATTCACTCCATAGTCGGTGGTGGTGAGCTACGTTTTGTAGCCACAGTTTCCCCTGGGGTAGACTGACAGACCCTCCAACCACCACCAACCTCTCACTCACACCGGCTTCCTGGTATTTCCCCAGCGGTCTCCCATCCAGGCACTGACGAGGCCCTACCCTGCTTAGTTTCCGAGGTCTGACGGGATCAGGCCTCCACAAGGCGGTATGGCTAGATATTGAAGCATTTAAATCAATATCTAATTCAATCAATACTGAATCAAATTGCAACCTATTGTGTGGTTCTTTACGATACCCAGCCCTAATTTTAATAAGATAACTTTGGCTGGAACTGATTACCAGATCTCTGCTCTATTATGTCAACTAAAATGAATGTTTTTAGTCTGTACAAATATGAAAATGAAGGGGGAAAGTCAGTGCATATGACAACAAAGTGAGCACACAGCTTTACCTTGTGGAGGGGTGTATCGATAAATGAATATTACCAAAAGCAAGATGATTTTAGCTAATGGCAATTAAAAACATTAGCAGATGGTTACGCTAAAGGCTACATGCTGAAAGTTAAATGTTATGCTAGAGAAGAACCTCAGTCTCCATCAAAGCGCACAAACCCTGCCTCAGTAAGATAGCGACAAACTGAACTGACTCCAGATCTGTGTCCCGTTATTTGACAGACAGGAACTTTTTTGTTGTCGTGCATTTATTTCAACAATATTCTTGGCGTTTAACTAACATTTGGGGAACAGGAAGAGTTTCAGAAAAAAGATATGCAGAGCCAGAAGGGTAAGGTATGTGAAAGAAAAAAGATAGGAAGGTTTAAGTGAAAAGACAGCCTTAACAGATTAAAGAATTAGGTAATCGAAGAGCTCGAGGTGGGTATCGCTGTGGGTATGCAAACAACTCTAACATTTATTTTTCCTTTGTGGAGCCTTATTAGGTTTCCACTAAAGTGAGTGTGTAAGCCCTACTTGAGGGACGGCTTATTGATTTAAGGAGACTGGGGGACTGCACAGAACACCATCGACTCACCTGAGGAACCATTTTCTTGAAGGAGTCCATGATCCGGGAGCTCTTGGCCTCTTGGAAGTAGGAGAAACAGCCGGTAATGATGACGACAGCGGCCAGCACCACGCCGAGGTACAACTGGAATGGAAAGCACATGTAAAGGGTTTGATTCCAGCTGATGTGGTCACAGTTTACAAAAAATACATAACTTTTTGGGCCTTTTGCCGTCAGCCATTTATGATATCTCAAGCCATTTCTTTAGTACAGTGGTTCTTAAACTGCGGGAGGGGTACTGACTGGTGGTGCGCTGGCTCTTTTTAGTGGTACTCAGGAATCTCTGGGAGAAGCTGGTTTAGTTCAAGTTTGGTCCCACATATGTTTATATTCTGCTTTAGTCCTGCTCTAGATGGGACTTTGGGTAGAGAGAGTTTGTACTTGGGGTAGAGAGTTTGAGATCCACTGCTTTACTTTGTTTAAAAGACAGGGAAAGGGTTTAGTCAAAAGTGCCTTAGTCAAAGTGTAGTTTTGCACTGGTTCTTTTTGGTTTTAGCTGTGGTGTTGCTGTAAAATCAACCAAAATGACAGCTAGGCAGAATGGATAATTACCTGTTGATCAAAAGGCTAAAACCCAAAAACAAAAGACATACACTGACAACCACTCACTCCCCTTGGGACATTTAGAAGCGCCAGACTTTTGTATATCTCTTGTATATCTTAAATGTATAAGTGACTTTATGTAGAAATGTTAATATTTGTCTCTTTATTGTCTTTTATTATCATTCCCAGATTTCGAGTTTTGTATCTCTGAGTCAAGTAGTTGTAAAAAGTAGCACAAAACCACAGCAAAAAATCAATATCAGCATTAGATAAAATTACTTGATTTCAGATAATTAACCTGGATCTGAGCGTTTCTTTTTACTAGATTAGATTTATTTACTAACAGGCTAGATTATTTGTCTTGTTTCAAGCCATTTGTAATTATTTCAAGGAAAATTATCTACCAATGGGGTAAGAAAATTCCACTTAACCCATTGGCATTCCAGCGAGTATCAATGTTGCCTGATTGGGTTGGTTTCCCCACCACCTTGGGCTGGAAAAAATAGCTTTGGGCTGGTTTATTAAACTTGGGCTGCTTTTCATAACATTTGATGTTTTTTTAGAAAATATCCCGGAGAAAATACCCACAAAATAGTTGTCACTGTATGCCCAACAAAGTGGAAATACTGCTAGAAAAACTGCTGTGTCCTCCCACTCGTTTATTATTAGTTCATGTGTTTTAAAATGAGTAATTCTTCTTCTTCTCACATTTCATGTTGGTATTTCATTCGTTTTTTGTGATTTCTGTGACCAGGAAAGCTTTGGTTGTCTGATTGCACTCTGACTGTGGGGAACCTGTTTGTGTGACTTTTTTAGTGCTGCTATTAAGTTTAGTGTTCTTTCTTATGTATAACTCTTTTAACATTTAGAGTGGTTGTGATTTGGGTTGGTTTTTATTGTGTTGGGAAAGTTTTAAGTTCTAACAGTGAGATCTGGCAACCCTGGTGAGGATCAGACCTTAGCTGGCCCATCTGTGCTCCTGTCCCAACTGATAGACTTCCCCTGAACCCCCTTTAACCTCATCTCCTCTCGTCTGTCTGGATGAACACTTCCATTTCCTGCTGCGCCCTTACAGACTTTAACTCTAATAACCATCCTGAACACATCTACAGCCTGTCCATCCTGGGAGTGGACCCTCCTTCATGTGGTTCTCCCTGAGGCTTCTTTTTTTTACTATAGCTGGGTTTTCTTCGTTTTTTCTTACTGTGAAGGACAGGGGATTATTTTAGCCTCTTTGTTTATGCTTATTTCTGACCCTTTGTGATATTGGGCTACACTAGAATAAGACAGCCCTTTATCTGCCTCAACACAAACTGTTCATTTTCTATCTATCTACAGTACATATCTACATCCTAGACTTAGTTCAGATGGGCTCCGTGATCAAATTGTCTTATCCTGGCTCAAGTAAGGCGCACTTTTTTCCCAAACTGATGGATTTACTGTGCCTCAAAATGGTTTTACCACAGCATTACCCTAAATGCAGAGTGTGTGCAAGAGTTAAACCAGGCTACAACAAGGGATTGCTCTCAGCTTTAGAAAGAGGAAAGCACTAAATTCTCCAGAGCTATTTCTGTCTTTAGACGCTTCATTCAACGTCCGTCCAAGTGAGCAGCTGCTTCCTAAAAACCCAGAAACCAAGACGCCGATCACTGAGGCCATGTTTTTTTGTTTTTTTCTTCTTCTTTCTTCAAAGCCTCTTTAAGGGAAATAAAGTTGATCTGAGACTTTGTAGATGTGTTTTTTAAAAATGATTTTGAGTGAGTAGTTTCAGGCCGACATGCCAGTTATGTTGTGTTACCTCTGTTATGGGTTTTCAGAGATGAAAGCCGCAGGCAGCTGGTGTACTCTGTGTCCTGCACTCGAAGAAAAAGGGAAAAGTCCTGGAGCCAGAGAAGTTTGTTTTGGGAAAGGTACAGCTGTGATTTGACAGGAACAGCAGATTGGGGCTGTTTTACACTTGAATGGATTTTACTATTGCTGTTGGAAAACTTCTGAACCAAGACGGAGTTCCAGACTGAGCGCTGAGAAGTATACAGCGCAGAGGGAATAGATGTAAAAATATAGTCATGGTGGAGTCCTGGTTTAGTCCAGATTAAGTCTGAGTTTATCACTGGGTCAGGTCTGGGTTTGGTGCTGGGTTTAGTTAGTGTTAATTAATTTAGTTTGGCCCCAGTTTCAGTCTGAGATTTAGTCCTATAGTTTAGACATTTAATGTTTAATGAATCATTATTTTATCATAACTGTGGTTTTGATGCTCCGTTGGTTTAATTCTGGTTTAATCAGTGGCCTTTCCCATTTGTGATTTGTCACCTTTTTGGTCCTCTTTTGGCCCTGGATTACATCTACATGTAGTTCAGTTATGGTTGGTCTTTTCCTGGATTTAGTCCTTGTTTGCACCAGAAAAGATGTGGAATTATCATTTATTGTTTACTCCTACCTTATTATTACATTTTAGTCCTAGATTGGTTTATGAATTAATCCTATAGACCTTTAATAATTAAGCAATTATTTATATATAATTATAATTTAATTAATAAAAAAAATAATAAAATAAATAAATATAAAATAATTTATTTATTTATTGTTTGGTTCTACTAATTGCTTGGACCAAGGTTATCGGACCAATCAAATTATTTATGTTTAATGGGGCAGGCTTTATTTAATAATTTGTTGTTCTGATTAGTTGTCTATTTTTTTTATTTATTTATTTTTTTAGTTGGTTTAAAGGCAGTTTATTCAGTGTATGTAGAACCCACCACAGATCAAATTTGCATTCAAAGTAACCTTTTTGGGGGTTGCCACAGTAAATCAATCACATGGTGTTTGGTAAAGTTTTACGCTTCCTGATGCAACCAGACACATATTGTGACTGGAGTAATAATAATAATAATAATGCATCTGTCTTTTAAAGCACTTTTCTAAACACTCAAAGTCGCTTTAGAGTTTGATGCATTATTCATTCTCTCCTCAGTTACACTCGGTGGTGGTGATCTATTTCTGTAGCCACAGCTGCCCTGGGGCAAACTTATGAAAGAGTGGCTGCAAATCTTCGCCTACAGCCGCTCTGACCACCACCACACACAGTCACACTGAGGAGGCAACGTGGGTGACGTGTCTTGCCCAAGGACACGACAAAGGTATACATTGAATAGAACGGAAATCAAACCACCAACCCTCCGCTTAGTGGACGACCCGCTCATCCTCCTGCACCACTGTCGCCCCTGCATTCAGACTTACTTCTGTGTTTATTTATCCTCTGAAAATAACTCAGAATGACAGGAACTCATGAACTACACTGTCAGTTTGAGTTTGAGTTTAGTCCAGATTTAGTTTATTAACAGTGTCTTGTAAACAATAGCTATGCTTCTATCTTGACAATGATAATAAACTCTGAATAATACATCTTGGACCTCTTTGTTGAAGCACATTTAAACAGTTGAATACCAAGGTCAGTCTACATCATAATTATAATTATATTTGCCTTGTTCTGAATCAAACATAAATGTTGTTTCTTAGAAGTCCTTTCAACTCTCCATAATATTGGCCTCTTATTAAAACAATGCATTTATTTGTTCTTGTCTCCAGGCACTGCTGCTTCTCTCAGCAGATGTTCAGAATTACTTGGCCACATCTGTCCAGGCAGATAACATCGCCTCAGCACCAGTCCTCCAAATGTATTTTTTAAAGTCATAAATCTCGGCTCTTTAAAAGCCGACGGATGCCTTACGTCTCTCGTGACGACCGGAGTGATTCGGTTGAATAAAAGTGCCAATATCGTACAATAGAGTTTTAATCTGACAGCGCTAATGTGCAAAGTGGAGTAAGAGTGGATTTCCATCTTAAATAACTGTGCTCACATTATGCAGAGTGTAATGTGGCGGCGCTGCGGGCGCTCGGGCTGTAAAGTAGCTCAGTGGAGCATCCAGCTGTACAGAGCTCAACCAGAGATTAAATCAGGAGCAGATTAAAGGAGGCGTGCGTGGAGACTGTGGGACGTACACTGTTAAAAAGTGTGAGTAATGTACTGTTGAAATACTGCTGAATTGTAGCAGTAACTATCAATCAAAGCTAAAAGTTAATTTCATGTGTTAATACATGGAAGTAGCTTGGTGAGTCAGACTTTGCAAAAAATCATCATCTAACTTTAACAACTGCACCAAATTTGTGCACACTTAAAATTCATATTACTTTCTTACTTTGCATACTACATCACAGTGATTCTCAAATGTTCCACCTCAGAAAATATTTGGCTTCTCAAGTATAATCTTTAATTGGCTGAAATTACTTCACTGAGACTAAACCTGGAACCTGGAACTTACAAGAAACGTAAACATGTTAAAAACAGGACAAAACTGCAGGACTTATCCAGGATAAACTCAGTAATAATTTAGAACTGAACCAGAACTATAGTCCCAATAAAAGCAGGGCTTAAAAAAGGAATAAAACTGGCAGTAAATTAAACCAAATCAGGACTTGAACTGCAAAAGACTCCAGAGTATCACCAGAAGAAGCCTGGACCTGGGTTTACTTCTGGATTAGACAGGGTTTAGACCTGGATTAGCCCTGGTTTAGTTCTGGTTTAGACCTGGTACTGACCTGATTTAGTCCTAGTTTAGTCCTGGTTCAGTCTTAATTTAGCTATGGTTTAGACCTTGTTTAGTGTCAATTTAGTCCTGGTTAAATCCTGGTTTAGACATTGTACTGACCTGATTTAGTCCTGGTTTAGTCTTGGCTCACACCCAGTTTAGTTCTGTTTATTATATTATTATTCATGGTTGTATTATAATTTACTTTTATTTTTAAGTTTACTTTCAACATTAAATATACAGTAAAATAGTAAATGTAATAGGAGTTTTTATTTTTATTTTATATGTTTATTATAAAGGTAATAATTTAGTTTATTTTAGTTTATTTTTTATTTTATTTATTTATTTTATTTATTTATTTTTATTATATTTTTTATTTTATTTATTTATTTATTTATTTTAGGTCAGTACAATAAACTAAAAAATAAAATGTTTTTTTATAAATATTTTTACAGAATCATGCATATGTATGAGTGAGGGGACATGACAGGGGGCATGACAAAAAGGTTGGGAACCACAGTATGACACCTAAACGCACTTTTACCACACTAAAAACAGAGTATAATGAAACATCCGCTTAATGCATATCTTCAGTATTGTGTGATATGGCTGCAGTATTAATGTATGTGGACACTGAGGTTATTTTTAGAGTGCAGTGTATTATGCAAGTCCGTAATGCTGTCTGTGCTTTGGGAGAGTATGTGATGATGATTGTGTAATAACTGGAGTCACTCGGTGCAGGCTGGTGACGGTGTGGCCTCGTTCTCAGCGGTCGGTGCAGTGTTTATCCGAATTAATGCCAGGAATAACGCCGCGGAGTCAACCCCGGATTTAACGTCACACTATTAGATGAGAGACATTAGCCACTGTCTGTGTGAGCATATGGTTCTGTACTCGAGAGGACGACGTGCAATTATAGTACACACTGTATACATTCATTAAGTGATGCCATACTGCTTATACTTTACAAACAGAGGATAAAGGAGGATAATTCATTGTTCACAGTAACACAAGGACACACATCTGCAAAGCTCTGGTTTTAGAGCCGCATGTGGCTTTTTAGCCCTCTGTTCTCTTTTATTGTTTTGTTTTAATTATTTAATTCTTGGTATTTATTTATTGTTATTTTATCGTATCACGTTTATTTGGTTTTACTGGTTCTTATTATTTAATGGGGACTGGTGGAGCTGAACAAAGTAATTTATTGTTATTTATTGTTCTATGTGCAGCACTTTGGAAACTGTTTTGTTTGTAAAATGTGCTTTACAAATAATGTGGATTTGGATTTGGATTCTTGTGGCTTTTTGGGCATCTGTCATCTGTTTATGTAAATTTAATAAAAGGAAAGGAAATACACAACTTCAAAACAACCTGCATCTGCATCATCCTGTCAGTTTAAAATGAAACTTTCTCCCTGTTTTTCAGAATATTATATATCATTATAATGCAGCTGTTTGTAGCCTAATGACAGCACAATGCAGAGGATGATTTGTTAAATAAACCCACAAAGAAAAAGTTAAAGAATGTAACTCCATTTCTTGGAATTTGCCAACAGACAACAGAAGAGCTGCTGGTCAATGTTACTGCTGTGAAGTAGGAATACTAACCACTATAATCAGTAAACCACAAAAGCACCGTGTTAAATCACTGTAACACCGCATTATGTGAAAATGTAATACATGTTAATGTGTTATGTATTAATCCCACATTTTTTTATAATTTGACACATTTTATCATAAACGGCCTGAACGCAAGATGTGTAAAAAAAATTTAATTGATTTTGACAGGTGCTAATTTATTTTGTATATAAATGTAGTTGTATTTTTGCATTGTGCATTATGTAAAACCAACAAAATGGGACGTCTATACAATTGAATATCAGCCTGATTTACAATTGCGTTTTAATAGACTCAAATATTTTTAAAATGTTTTTGTTTTCAGGCTTTTTGAGATAGTTTAGCATCAGTATTTCACTTTTTGTTTCTTAATGTATATGTATGGGGGAGTGTTACTTTGACTTTGCAGAGAATGCTTGCATTAGGTGTCTGCTGCTCCCTGCTGGCAATGGTGCGGAATGTACAGAGCATAACATGGCTAATTAGCACAGCAACATGTCGCTAACAGGGAGATAAATTTATAGAGCCCTCGAAGCATCTCTAATTGTGACTAAACGTGTCAGTTCCTTACGTTGTCTTTGACCGGTTCGTCCTCTGTCCCGACCTGGATGCTGTAGGCAAAGAAACACAGTATGGCCCCGATCCACAGCAGGATGGAGAAGCCCCCGAAGAGCTGCTTACAGAACTTGACCCACTCGGGGGTCGTGGGGGGTGGGGTCAGCGCGTTGGGCCCATCCCTGGCCAGGATCTCCGCAGCTCGGGCATTGGTCAGGCCCTGAAGGAGATAAATGTATGAGTTTGTGTCCAATACCAGCTCTCATCTCAAACAGATCAATGTGTTGTTATTTGTAAGTAAATTTGTACAACCTTATCCACAACAACCAGTATTTTGTCATGTAAAAATGTCTTATTTACAGATTTTAGTTTATCCAAATTAATAGAAAACACTGGTACGTTTGTCAACTTTTTTTCTTTTTTTTTTTCGGCTTCAGTTTATTCAACAAGTTTTGCCACATCTATCAATAATAATCAGAACCAGTGCTTCCTATACACTTTTTTTTTTTTTTTTTTTTTACTGAGTAGGCAAACTAGGCAGCTGCAAAGACTATAATCTGTTATCTCTATTGATTAATATTCTGGTTATATTATTCTGCTTGTTATTGCCAGTCATTTTTTAAAGTGTCTATCTGAAAGTGTGGGGGGCAATGCAGTCTATACATTAATGTGTTTTACTTCCTGTTGGCCCCCATTGCTAAGTTTGCAAATTAAAAAAAAAAATGTCTCAAAGCATTCATCCCCAATAGAAGAATAGTCCGTCAGTGTTTCAAAGACATGAAAATGTTATAAAGTAACATGTAACATGTCTGAAAAAATGACTAAGAGGCTTGGCCCCCAAAACAATCCTGCTTAGGGCCCCAAAAAGTTCAGGACCGGCACTGATAATGATGACCAGATACTGAACTCCTTGCACTACTTTTCATCAGAGATGTAGCCAAAAAATGTACTTAAATAAATAGAGTACTGGCACTTCAAAAGCAGAAGTAAAAATCCAAATAATTAACTAAATATTTGGTGAATAATCTACTCAAATGAGTAAATGTTTGGACATAACATCTGATTTATGTTTTATATATTTCATTTTATTTATGAAGTATGAAACTGGTATTAACCTGAGGGTCTGTGGCCTTGCTAAAATCTTGTAATAAATTTAACTGTTAAGTAAATTGTGTAGAGTTGATATTTTCTGATACTGTCAAGGCCAGTAACGGGGAGGACACAAACGCAGCACGCAGAATTGTCCCAAGAACGTACCTTTATTGAAAGAACACAAGTCCACAAAAAAAAAAAAGTGAGATCCGGAAAATCCTGCACATACAAACGAAGAACTAAATCCCTAGGACGGCTGGAACTCAAGCTAGGACCCGTGAAGTACACAACACAATCTGGCGACGAGTGCGGGGAACACACAGACTATAAACGCAGGGGGAAGGGCGAGACAATTACACACAGGTGAAACACATCAGGGAGGGCAGGTAATCAGGGTAAGGGAGGGAACACACCGGGAAACGAGAGGGAACAGTGAATAACCGGAAACAAAACAATTACCAAAATAAAATACCGGAAACAAACTACAAAATAAACACAACAACAACCGCCCTGGCCCCAAAACCTGACAGATACAGACTGAACTGAACTCTGTAAGAATGAAAGAGTTACAATCTTTACATTAAAAAGCAGCAGCTAATATAAGATTACACTTCTTTCTGCTCCTTTTCATTCATTTTTTAAAATCAGATGAATTTTCCATGCTTTTTTCTTTTAAAATGTGAAATAAATAAATAAAAATGTTTTAGTGTTGAATAACAAGTAGTAATAAAAATAAATTACTTATTTATAAAATAACAAATTATTGCACAAAAAAACTGACATTGCCATTATCTCTTTTCCACTTTTTTGCACTACAACAGTCATTCCCAAAGTTAACAGTGTCGTGGCCCCATTAAATTTCCAAAAATCTCATGCAGGCCCCTAACATGTGGACCCCTAACAAAACGTCACTCCATTTAAAAGACCACGTCATGTTTTTCTCCATAGATTCCTTTAAAACGGTTACAAAAAACTAACTCTTGGCTAAAATTAGTTTTAAAGTAATTTTTTTAACAAGTATATAACTTTACTTAATCAAAACTCCTTAGAAAAACTTTAGATTATGGATTATGTATAGATGTGGGTACAGAAGCCATTTTTCTTATTTCCTCAATGAAGAGTATTCAAAATATTACACAAGTAGAAACAAAAGGCATTTTTTAAAATCTTTTGGCTGCTCTCTTTCATTATGGGTTGGAGCCACGAAGCAGATGCACAGGGATTTGGCAGGTTTTTACTCCAGATGCCCTTCCTGTCGCAACCAGCCACATACAGTGACTGGAGTGAGAAATATGTGGGTGAAGTGTCTACCTTAGGATAAAAAAATAATAATAAAGCTACTCAAGTAAATGTTTTTCCTGATGCTTAGGAGTGCAGCACATTTCGAGTCGTTAGAATCCGGACACCACTACAAAATGGTATAATTTACTGTATAGTTCCCTATGTGTTGACTCGAGAGCAGTTTTGGTCATAGCCTTAGTGTCTGCCCAGGGATCTTATTACAACACAACGGCCCATTTTCGGTGCACTTTAGAAAGCTATTTTAGTGCATCAAGTATTCCTCTCTGGCCCGTTTGACACCGCGAGCGCCATAAACCGGGTGGCCCTCCCGTCGAACGCGATGGGCTGTAAAAACCATGGGATGTGCTTTATGGGAGGCTGTTACTGCTTTAAACGCCCATCAACGAGACTTCCATCTAAGTTATAGCGCGCACAAATCCCTTACAAATACTCAAAATAAAGAGATCTGCTATGAACTGATGACAGTGAGAGGCCATCGGTCACTGCTGGTGTCAGAGCTAATACAATGCTTTCTGAGAGATACATCTGCATGTTGACAACTTGACACTGAATAAAGAGCATTATCTGTCATCGACATGTCATAATACAATAATATGACAAGGTAATAGTATTTTATTGGCGTTTTGACAGGGCTGAATTGATGAATGGGCAGAATAATTCATGAACCGGTTACAGAGGTTTAATGACAGCTGTTGTCAAGACGAATGCTGACAGTTCAGTGGTAAGGCATGAAGACAAAAAGCTCTAATATCTCATGATAGTTCCATGCCAAAAAGAAATCACATTCCAGATAGATTCATTTGATCTTCCACAAAAGTTTACAGTACAGATTTTCTTTTTAACAAACCAGTACTGTGTTTTTGTACCTTTACAAGTGTCAAGCGCTTCCTGCATCCTTCTTAATTTAGCCTGATGTTGCAGTGACGTGTCCTGCCAGCTGGTTTATACAGGTGTTACAGTATTCAGGACAGTATCTCAGGTCCGTGAAAGCTGATAGGCCCCCTCGTCTCAGACCATTGCAAAAGGGAAAGGCACATCATGGACTGGGATGATGCAAAAGTAATCGGGATGGAGCATAATAAACATCAACGTTGGATTAAGGAGGCAACTGAGATCCGGAAACGTGCCCACAGGACAGTAAACCGAGACGAGGGGGGTCTATCAGCTTTCACAGACCTGGGATACTGTCCTGAAGAAGTCGGGCTGCAGATGGCGCTGTTCCCCTACCGCTCCAGGTAGGAGAAGAGAGCCAACACCTGTATAAACGAGCTGACAGGACACGTCACTGTAACATCAGGTGACTCTTCTGAGGAAGGAAGCATCTGAAAACATGCACGAAAAAGGTACGAAAACACAACACTGGTCTGTTAAAAAGAAAATCTGTACTATTAAAAGAAATTTCCTTTACTCACCCCTTGTGGCTGAAGATTGAATGCCAAAAATGAACAATTTCTTCTTTGGCCCATTACAGAGTGACCTTTTCATCAAAATTTCATGCAAACAGAGAAACAGAGGCGGCAGTAGCTCAGTAGGTAGCGCTGTACTGAGTACTGCTGTTGTGTCATTGGGCCAGACTTCACTCAACTTGTTTGATGTGTGAATTTGTTTGGTTCTTAAACTGTGGCGCAGAGGTTTCTTCTGGTGGTACTCAAGACTCTTTTCTAGTTCTGATTTAGTCCTAGATTTGTCCTGGTTTAGACCTGGTTTAGTCTTGGTGTAGTCTTGGTTCAGACCTAGTTCAGTACTGGATTATTACTGGTTTAGTACAGGTTTAGGCCTGGTTTAGTCCTGGATCAATCCTGAATCAGTCCTGGATCAGTCCTGGTTTAGTCTTGGTTCTGACCAGTTTTAGTTCGAGATTAGTACTGGATTATTAGTGGTGTAGTCCTCCTTAAGAGCTTGTTTAGTCTTAATTTAGCCATGATTTAGACCTAGTTTAGTCTCTTTTAATCCTGATTTAATCCTCGTTTAGGCTTAGTTTTGCCCATTAAATTTGGTTAAAAAAAAATGGCCAACACCAGAAACCTCCGAGGTAAGGAATTTGTGTTTGGGCAGCTAAGTTAGAGACATATTTGTAATAAAAAATACAGGTAAATGAACAAATAAACCTCTTCTTGGACAGCTGGACTTGTATACTTTGAAAACAGGAGTTGTCTTGATAAAAAAGTTTTTTTTTAATACACTGTAGACTTTCATAGTCAGTACATTACCAAAGCAGTCACACTCGACCTGATCCAAACCTAAGTGCATTCTCTTGCCTCAGAGACACAGATAGACTCCTGATATTTTGTAAATGTTGTCACGATTGAGTTTCTATCTTCAGGCTTTTTTTTTTTTTTTTTTTTTCCTCTGTGAAGATAAGGCGGGTGTGACTAAGACTTCCATATCAGATGTCCGCAGCCTAAAGACGGTTATTGTTCCATTTGGCCGTGTTTATCTTGAGTTTGTGTACAGTTTGTGCACCGCGCTGTGACTGAAGGATTAGAGATGAGGCGTGGATGGAGGTGAGGTGGGGGATACTGTGGTCACTGAAGCCATTTGTAGACTCCTTTTAAATGTTTCTGGGCTTTTTTTTTTTTTTTTTTTTTTTTACTCCTTTGGTCATTGAGGAAACACGGATTAGATCTCCACAGGGGGACATAGAAGAGAAGCCTGTTTGTTTGTGTTGTAAATATGACAAATGTGCGAGGCGGTATAAGGCCGTACCTGGTTGAGATCAAGGCCATAGCGGTTTTCTAATTCCTCCCGTGATAGTTTGTGGTCATCCTGCGGAGATAAAACATAAAAGCATAATTATAGGTGCGGTGAAAGTGAAAACATTTTTTAAGCCAGGCCTGAACAGAGGAGAAATGGAATAGTTACTGGTATCACATCAGAACTGGGCAATAAAACCACAAGGTAAGGATAGGATTCAGAAAATATTGCCAGTAATAACAATATCAGACAAGGGAAGCAAAATACTGTACCCGTTTACATTTTAAGCTAACAAGGGCAGGAGATGCAAAGAAAAAAAGAATTAGACAAGAAACATGAATAACAACCTGAGTGAGACTTATTCTTGTTTGTTTGTTTAGGCCTAAAATGGTGAAAAGAAACATACACATTTCATTTCTAACTCTTATGATTTACAGGTGATGCGAAGCTCAAACATATCATAGCTGCTTTGGGTCAGAAGATCTAAACCTGTAAATTACATTATATTGTATTAGTGAACATAAGTGGTAGGTCTACAGTTATGGCATAGTTATTTGGCTTTATTGGACGGTATACAATGGCGAAGTGACAGAGAGCACGGAGAGACATTTGGCAAAGTGTCAGAGTCTAGACTCAAACCCACAGTGCCGAGGCAGGCTGAAGCTGCAGTGCATATGCCTGCAGCTCTTCCAACTGAGCTATACCACGCAGCACAATATGATTTAGAAAATAAATGAATAAAAATAATAGATTTGAGCTAGGTATCTGTCTTGATGGTAATGCTTCACTAAAGGGGAACAATGCAACTGAGAGTTTCGTCGTTTTGGTCTCCTTACGTACGACTTATCGTTCAACCTGACTCTCGTTATCTCCTCTCCATATCTGCACAAAGGTTTCCTCTGCCTTTTGACAGCTCTGCCATGATAAACATCTGAGAAATAAAGCCATTGTGTCAAACTTCACGGACTCCGGGTCGGTGCTCCCATTCTGTTGTTTTTTTTTGGCCAAGATACTCCAGCTGTGGTGCAGGAGACTTCATTCACCCTGCAACAATTAATTTAGTTATCACACTGACTCCAAAGTTGTTTAATTAAGCTAAAAAAGTTGCATTGTTCCGTTGTTTAAATCAATGCTTGCTAGTGACATTGGAAATAATTACTTCTAGTGTAACACAGTGTAAGGTTGGCTAAAAGGCTTCCTCTCTACTAAGGTTTAAATGGCACTCCAAAAAACTACAGCGACATCGGAGGGTCAAAAATCAACCACCAAATTCCTAATAGTTGTACAGAAAGACAACTCGTGACATTGCATGATTTATCCAACGTCTTGGTTACGGGTCATGGTAAGAGTGCGGCTGTGAGGAGAATCATAATGAGCGAATCAGTCAAACTCAGAATCAAATGACATTGAATGGACTTTATCCTCTGTATCCGACCAGTTTGATATCTATGATTCATCTCTCAGACAGATCTGAGAGGTCAAACGCTGACGTCCACGCCCGCTGCATGTATAAGTGGGTAAGACCGAGTGAGAGGCCTGTGCGATGCTTTTCAATTAGCCTCACTTTTCTAGACCCAGGCTTGATGGATGTTGGGATCACATTGACTTGTTTACTTACATATTTTTTTACTTCCTGCCTGCCAAAAGCCACCTCAACAATTTCCTCACTTCACAGCTGTAACAAGCACATTTTCGGCTATCACCTGTCAAGATACTGTCAGTCCCTGGTGTTATTTTATTCATTCAGCGCTAAGGCATGGAGGAGTCCAACCCCGAATGGAAAAATACTGCCGCAGTCACTAGAGCCGAGCCTCAGTTGAAACAAGAGAGGGGACACTGCTTTATACATATTTTGAGGAAAGAACTCATTTGGCAGAACCTTTTTTTAAAGTGGTTATTTTCAGTGCTGCAGACTAAGGGCTAAATCTTTGTATGCATTAAAACATATGGATATCTCACAGCGGCAAAGATACAGTGCCAAGACTGCAGGTCTTCTAGCTCAGTAGTAAATGCATTGCTATCCATTGTACCTCAAAGCTCTTTTATCGCACAATGGTAAAGAATCCACTAAATATTTGTTCCTTCATACTTGAGCCCATCCCAGCAACAATGGGTCTTAGGTAGCCTGGCCAGCCAGACAAACTCTTTACTTAATCAATAAAACAAAGATGTTAGTCTAGTTTCCCTTCGAGTAAGTTTCATTTCTATGGGTGGGACAATCACAAGTGGAGTAAATAATCAGAGAAACAAAGGGCGGTGCATCACTGATCCAAACAAACATAGTGGATTCTTGCTGGTTTTGCCATAAAGCACCAGAATATGGCGTATTATGGCAGCTCTGGGCTTATTTCTGAATGGGGACAGCAGCAGAAGCCAGTTGTACAAAGAGTTGCAGAGAAAGTGGGTTTGTTTGAATATGGTGGTTACTTCGGACGTCAGTGGGACTTTACTGTTGTTAAAATATAAACAAGATGAAGAAAAAAACAAACCCACAGAGGACTGAACAACAACGTGGACTTCGGCAGAACCAACAGGTGACAAAGGAAAGCTCTAAACACCATTAATCAGGTAAAAGACTTGTTTATTTTGGATAGGAGATTAGCTTCTGGATTTCTGCAGACAAGTGGTTTTGATAGGCCGGAGAGAAACAGTTCACTGCTAAAAGACAGAGCTGCACAGAGACATACACAGACAGACAGCCTTTCAATCTCAAATTAATTTGAGGCAATCATTTGTTGCAACTTTTAGCAACTGTTATAACCTTTCTGCTTTGGTTTAAACTCCACTTCACAAACTACAGGAGCCTCAGAGGGTCAAAACTAGGGCCAGAAAGAGGTAGTATAAGATTCTTCTTCTCCAGTCTTGGCCACACGTGTGAATGCATTAGGATAAATGAAAATGGCAGTGTCATTTAGCCTCGCTGCCATATCCTCAGGCCTCTCGTGGAACTTTATGAGCAATAATGACACCATTTGGAACAAAATACACTGTCCCTCAAGAGCTAAATGATCAAATTAGCCGTGATTTAAACGTGTTGAGGCTTGCCCAGACAAACTCAGAGTGGAGTGGAGTGGGCTAGAAAAACAGCCAATAAACAGCTTGGAGGCAGATTAGGGGTTTTTGAACACGTGTGATTGAATTGGTGACTTCGAGGTGTAAGATATCAACAATTTGACAGTGGATCATTTTGGTCTGTATAGAAACTGAACAACCCTCTACCCGAGTTTTTGCGAATGTAAAAAAAAAAATATGCATAACTTTATTTGTGCTTTGCTTCCTTTTTTTATGTATTTGTTTTTCTTTTCTTATTTTTTTTCTTTTTGGCTGTTTGTGGTGTAAGCTTTTGGAGCCAGCACAGGAATTAAAATCTTTTAGTTGGACTTGCTGCTGCCATTATTCCAGTGTATAAAAAGCTTGGACTCGACCAACGAAAGTGTCCCTGATCCTGACCCTTCCCCTTTGTTCTGAGCAGGTGATTGGTCAAAAAAATTCAGTTCCTGCTTAAGTTTCCCCTCAGTCAAAAAACAATTTATAATTAAGCCCAGATGAGATCTCAGAGTGTCATTTTTGTTGATATTATTTTCATTTTGCTGTGCTATTTTCTTCAAATAAGGAAAAAAACATCTGGTAGTGCATCTTTAAGCGTAATCTAAATGTGTCTTCTACATATTTCTAAAAATATGAGCATGTTGCATCAGCCTTCAGGAGTGACGTACTTAGCTTTGTTTTTATGATTGCTTGGATGATTTTCAAAATAAGATGGTTCAGAGGCCTGGTTTTCTGTTTGTCTATCCAATTGCATTCAGTATATTCTGTGTCCTGAGTAATTCTTTATATATAAAACCAAATATAAAACACATTCATGATGGCTGGCCAGGAACTACAACCACTGACAGCAAGTTATAACGCTGCAGCTTTGAATGTTGAGAGTTTTTTTTTTTTTTTTAACTATCTTTCTCAACATTGCTTTCAAAAACATTATTTTGCAACTGATTGGGCATTAGCGCCTTCCCATGCTGTTAATTCTGTTTAGCTCAAGTAAGGCTTTATTTTCATGCCCCTTCACCCAATATCGATCAGCCCTCGTCTCGTCTGGTTACTTTATTTAATTCTGCGTAAATCACTGTCTGAAAATGTGGTGTGTCAGACAGATTCAGTTCAAAAGTGGGAAAGTTAAACACAAAGCTTAATCACTAAATTGCTGCAGGGCTGTGCTGCGAATATCTGAGGACTTCTATTCTTTAATCAGTCACAGGCCAGCTTGATAATTGACGAGAGTGGCTTTAGCGGAGAGATAGAGCGGCCTGAGAAAACTTAGCCCAGTTTTCACAGACGCTGCTCGGCTTGAGTTTGACAGCACCTCAAAGAAACACAGACAAGAAAGTGTGCTCTCAGACACTGGTGGCCCACAAATTATTCAGCATCCTTTTGAGCACAAAGAGGAGCAGCCAGAGGGTGGAGGAAGAGACGGAGGAGCACAACACCAGTTCTGAAGCTCTCACAACTGGATCGGACTGAAATTTGGTTTATGGGCCACTGTTTTTATTTATAGCTGTTCAAAAAGCCAATGTTTGGGGATGGAACAAAATCACTATGGGTTGTCGCAATCTCAGTCCACATCAAAAATCAATGAAAAGTCCAATATATTGTCTAAAAGGTCAAGGAGAGCAGCATTGATTCACCTTACTGGCTCATGCTAATTCCATAATAACAAAACGTGCAGTACAAGCAGCAATGTAAAGTGGTTTTAGTTAGAAGTGACAGTTACAAATTGAAAGCCTGATAGTGCTTCAGCAGCACATGCAGAAACTGCGAAGCATTAACACACAGCTAACACTCAAGACTGTTGCATGTTGCAAACTGTTGCATGATTTAAGTCGCTGTAATTGTTTGTTCCATCATTACAAACTAGTTTACAAGAGGAGATGTAGTCATTAATGTAACAGCTTGAAGGACATTAAACAGTGGCTATCACAGCATATTCTGCCATGAAATAAAAGCTGACTCAAGGGTGAAAGCAGAATGAAACTGCAATGCTCCTGGTCACAGATTTTTTTACTTTTTTTTTTTTTTTTTTTTTTACTAATTATTACTATTATAACTAAAATGTGATAATTGATTGACTGACTTTTTGAATCTCTGCCTTCTGGGTAAGATGTTCATGAGCCAAATGACAATGCTGTGTATGTCTTCTCCAGTATTTCACTAGAATATTGAAGTGCGCTTTACATTGGAGTAAAACCAGTCTTGTTTTGTTCACCTTCAACTTGGACAAAATGGTTATTTGCTAACAACTGCAATAAATCATGTTACTACTAGTGTCCAGTTCAGTGAACTACTAATGTTTGGTAATGTCTGACATATGTGAATTTTAAGGGGCACACAACAACGCAGGTCAGGAAAAATGCAACAATCATGCTGTCTTTGACTTGCATTTACATATACAATCAAAATGGGAAAAAAACTGCAGAAGATGTGAAAATCTGTAGTAAGGCGCTGTTCACCCTGCTGACAAAGTTACACACTGCAGAAGAAGCTATAACATAACTTTCACTACAACTTTTACATCCATTGGTCTTCCTGGGTATTGAGTATTCAGCAAAAGACTAATGGCCCCTTCCACCAGCACAACTTGGTTTTACTCTACTTTACTCGGTTGGGGTCAATGTTGTACTGCAGCAATGTTGTACTTTGTTCTGGTTTTGTGGAGTTTTTTTGTCACTCGCAAAACTGAAGAAAAGAGACGGAAAAGGCTACAAGCTGCGACTCAAAATCCTGTCCAGAAGTACAGGAGAGTTTGGGAAGTCATACAGCAACATCAAGCAAGTTGTGAGCTGTTAAAAAGACAATGTTTGAGGGTACGTCAAGTGAAATTTCCTGATATACCCTCTCATTTCAGGTCACTCCATCCAGCTCCCTCTGGACTTCGTCATCCACCCACCAGGCAGAGAAATGTCAAAGCTCGTCAAAGCTCCATGGTGTCATTTTACGAACAGCCATTGGTCTCTCAAAAAAGATACGCTGTGCTCAGCTGTTGTTGGGACTTTTAAAAATGCTGATTTGTTTTTGTGGCTAATGTCGCACGGATGACTCACAGCTGACAACATTCTCCGACCAATCAGCAATCTGTCAGCGTAACATTTTAGCACTGGTTTGCCTCGGTTGGACCCTTGGCCAAGCAGGTACCAAAAAATGACTCAGTATTGGTAATGGCTGCCTAATGGAAAAGCTAACAAAGAGCTTAGAATCAAGTAGAGTAAAACAAAGTAGTGCTGGTGGAATTAGAAACCACAAACCAAGCAGAGCTCAGCAGTCAATACACAACCTGGGAGTCAGCCAATAAAGGTAAAAACTATGGGGTGATTAAACCTGAAATATTAATACTGATAAATGAATTTGAAACCTAACAACTGGGAATGAATCGTATCAATCTGATCTATGGGTGAAGGATGATTTATTTATTGCAATACAGGAAACCAATGCTTGTTTTAACTTTAGAAAGTAGTGTGTTTATGTGAATGTCGAATGTGAGTGAACTGTCAAGCCATATACCTAAATATTTTTAGGAGCTGACCAGTTGTAGAGCAGTGCCATCGAGTTAGGAGATGTGAGAATGGCAGGGAGTCTGGGGTAGGCTACGACTGAAAATCATGAATTCGGTTTTGTTTGTGTTTAACAAAAGATGAAGGTCGGAAAGGGCGTGTTGGAGATTGTTGAAGCTGTTTTGCAGTGAAGACAGGGCAGGATTTAGTGTTGGACTGGAAGTATACAAGATTGTGTCGGCAGCATACGGGTGGATGATAGGAACGACCAGCGGCATGTACAATGTCATTTATGTATATTTTGAAGAGGGTCGGACCTAAGATAGACCCCTGAGGAACACCCATGGATACGGGGAGGGGATCAGATTGATAAAGAGACCCATTCCTGTGAGAGACCTATGTTATGGAGCCTGCTGAATAAAACAGTGATCTACAGAATCAAAGGTTTTGGCCAAGTCAACAAACACAGCCACTCAGTATTCTTTTTTTATCAATAGCACAAATGATAAATATAATTCTTACCAAGGACACCTCTTTCTTGAGCTCGTTCAAATCCTCCTCCTTCTTCTTCTTGGTCCTCTTGCCATTCTCGGCTCCACGCTGGAGGGAAAAGACAGACAGATTAGCATACAGCAGGCCTGTAGGCTATCATCACCCAACCTCCCTCCATTCACATTCACAGCCATGTTATACAAGCACTGGGCAGCACACGCCGTTGAGTTTGTATACACTGCTTTATATCGTTGTATTGGAAAAGCAATCTCTAAATGTGGGAAATATTTGGTGCCATATTTGTGCGAGTGGGCGAGTGTGTGTGTCATGAACAGTTGGGAGAAGGGTGCATCATGGAAATCATTTGGCGCTGTCACTCTGCTCGCAGCGGCACGTGGCGGAGGGAGGGGAAGGCAAAGGGAATCTCGGAGTGAATGAGAAGGAAAAAAGTAATCAGAAAATAGCCAAAGAGTGCGGCGTAGAGGCGGAGGAGAGGCTGTGGAAATGTGTCTGGCATAGCAATTTGCCCACTACTGTGCTCGAGGAAGATTACCCGGCTGTCCTCCCATAAAGCGAAATGGAAGAGCCCTGATGGAGGGAATAAAAACAAAATGACGTAATTACCCGAAATAAACGACAAGCCGGGAATGGGGACGACAATAGAAAAAGGAAAGAAAAAAAACCTATCAAGCTGAATGCTAGTACTAAAAAACAGCATTGTGATAACGCTAACAGATTTTGTCCTGATGTGGTCCATATGAGGAACAAAACCAAGCATCAAAATACTTTTATGGAAAATTATTAATCATATATATTAGGTAACATGGCTATAAAGTAACAGGAAACAAAATTACTGGAACATTTAGAGCCCCATATATAATGTGGCTGCATTTTGTTAAGGTATTTGTATTGGTGTGTATGTATGGAGACTGCATCTATGTATTGCAATGCCTCATACAAAAAAATGTAATTTATTCACCTACTAGGTGCATTTTTAAAATGAGCTTGTAAGGACTGGTATTTACTTCTATTATCTGAATTATATGCAACAGCAGAACATATACACTGCCAAATATGTTGCCACAAACTTAACTGACGAGCTTCCTCTTTATAAAAAATGCAAACAGAACCTGATCCTGAGGTCATAAGACTGATTTTTACCTTCATGAGAATCTTATGACGTTTTGATCTTGCTTTAGCCTTGCCTTGGTTAGCCATTATAACCTTCCTTTTTGGTCTTTAAAGTAAAATAATTTGTTACTCTAATTTTGTATTAATAGCATTTTACTGGCATGAAACTGAACACAGATAAACTATGCATTAGGCTGCACAATATGGCACAAATTTATTCTTATTACAATATCAGAAAGTGCAAAATCCATATCACAAGAAACTAAATGTATCGCAGTAACACTCTGTTCCTCCATCTGACAGAAATTTTCACAACCCTGAATTAGTATCAGTTCCTCAATTCAGCCCTGGTTTAACCTCATTTCATTCCTGATTCCTGAGTCTTTGTTCAGTTTTAATTTTGACACAGTTTTGACAAGTAAATACAGAGACTTAAATTTCTTCTTAAATTGAATCGCCCACTATGTCAGAAAAGGTACCAAAAAAATGCCATGTCATTTTTGCCATCGTGCAGCTACACCTGTAAAGCAGCAGGTACGGTGAGAGGACAGTACTGTCAAATCTGGGATATATGTGTGGGGCTATTATCTAAGCTTTAAGTCAAAGAAGCAAATATTTACACATGGTTCGTACACTTTTTTACCAAGAATTTTCCATTACTTTTCCAAAACTTCTGACTAAAATTCCAAGACCTGAGACATGACTCACAGTCCAAGGTGGTACATTAGAAACATACTTTTGCTGCAATTTCATTTGTTAAATTTAGAAATTAGTCAGTTGAAGGGGAAAAAAAACAAAAACAGTTGGGGCTTCTTCCCCCAGAAATATATTATTACACTAATTTTACTGACTTATTGCCTATACACCGGTAATTAAAAAATAATTATGCTATATCAGATATAAACTAACCATCTATGCTGTTTTAAAGCATTACCAAAACCAAGAGCCACAGACAAGCAAAAAAAATGATTTAGTTCAAATATTCTGACAGAAAACTAGATATAGGTCACTGTTTCCTGCAGTGAGAACAAGAAGAGGCTTGCGCAGGTTTAACTAGGCCAAATGTTACTCAAACTGTTTAAATTTCCAAAACTTTTCCAAAGCTTTACACCAAAATAAAAAATTTCCATGACTTTTTCAGGTTTTCCATGACTGTACGAACGCTGTTAATAAGCCATTATTTGCAAAAATGTGGTTAAAATCCTAAAATGCTGAGACATCAGTTTGAAAAAGACTGTAACTTTCCATGCACATGTTAGTGTTTGAAAAAGCACAGCAACTTCATAAACTCACTGGCTCAAACTATATGCTATAAGTACTAAGATATAAGTATGTGAATGAGTTTATGTCAAATCTGTCAACAAAATATCTAAGGAAGGTGTTACTTACCCCTCGACCCATGCTGGCGGCCGGGCGTTAGCAGGTTAAAAGTGAAAGACAGCAGCGAGAGGCCTCAGACACTGGTGGCTTTTTTTGGGGGCCTCGCTCTCCCCCAGTGCCAAACACCCCACTGCCTGTCCCTCCAGCCTGGGTAACCTGAGCCGCACGCCCCCCTCCCGCTCCGCAGCCCAACAGTCCGGATCATTACAGGACACTTACATTCAAACGCATGTGTTTCAGTGTGTGGAGCTGCACCTGCCGCCTCTGCACACACATGTGCTCAGAGACAGCAGAGCATCAATCACTTACTATGACAGGACAAATGCGTGCACACTACCGCCAGACTGATAACAAGCACCTCTTCTGTACCCTCGATGCGTCCGTGTTTAGGACAGCTCAGGCATAAATGTGCAATGGATTTTAGCCATACAGGGAGGCCAGAGGGAGAGTTTATTAATTCAGCGTTTCTGCAGGATTCAAAGAGTTGAATTTAAGACATTTTTAGACCTTCTTAAGACAATTTTTTCAGGAAAAATGAAAACCTATTTCATAAGCACGCCATTCACTAGTGTTCTAGGTTGCCTTTTTATGTTTGGAAAGGGACTACAGACGAAAATGAGCCTAAATTAGCTAACTTGGGTGCACTTACATTGTGTAATATTGAATAATGTACTATCTCTTTCTAAATAAATAAATACATTTGCATCAATCGGTGCCCCAAAGCATTTGTTTCAGCAACAGTATAATACGGTATTTATTCAGAAGCATGTTTTCTGTTGGCATATTAGAAAGTTAACCTAACACGTGGGAAAATCCAACTCTTTTCATTTGCTTATTAAAAGACTGTTGTGGTCCAGAACAATACTTTTGCTGTGGAGGTAAAAAGATGGAAGAAAATATCGATTTCACTTTTTTTTCCCCAAATATTCACTGTAAAGTTTTAGAGATATATAACTTGGCTGTTCAAAGATTCAAAGACCTCCTCAATAGGGCTGCAATTAATGATTATTTTGATAATCGACTAACAAACAAACTATTAATATAAATGCGTTTTTTTACACTAGGCCTATTAGAATAAACTGGATTTTAGGCTGTAATCAGTTTAACATCAAACATATTTGGAGCATAAGGCGGGCCATCGCCACCAGGCCCACACAGCAGATGTAGAGGGGATCCCATGTCACGATATCCTCTCACCAACGCCTACGCATTTTAGGCCAAATCCAAATGTATAGAGAAATTTCAAGTGTCAAAAAACATTACGACTACTTGTGATTTCTCTTTCATTAATTTGACAGACCCTGGCTGTTTTTAAAACTGTTTTGTGGTTACTTCACAGTCCTCTGTTTTGTGACTAAGAATTTTTGTGTGCTGGTGTGTGAATGTCTTGCGGAGTCCAAGTGTAAGTGAAAAGGTGTTGTGTCTCAAACTTAAAGTGACCAGATGTTCTTATTCAACAGGGACAGTCCCAGTTGTAAATATTTTACCATATAGAAAAGCTGGGGTTCATGGGAGTTTGCCCAACCAGTCCACATGTTTTTTGGATTTGGAGAAGGTGTTCGACCGTGTCCTTCGCAGCGTCCTGTGGGGGGTTCTCTGGGAGTATGGGGTCCAGGGCCCTCTGCTAAGGGCTGTCCGGTCCCTGTATTCCTGGAGCATAGTCTATAGGACTATGTCTCCTGGCTGACTTGGGAACGCCTTGGGGTTCCTCCGGGTGAGCTGGAGGAAGTGTCTGGGGAGAGAGAAGTCTGGGCGTCCCTGTTTAGACTGCTGCCCTCCGCAACCCGGCCCCCAGTAACCAGAAGAAGATGGTTGGATGGGAAAGATATATATATTATATATTTACATTTGTCATTGAGTTTATTTACAATGCCATTATTTTACCAATGAACTGCCATCACATTCAAAACGTAACCCCTAGAGTCATGTACTTTTAATTACATGACAGAAACAGTGTTGCCAGATTGGGCTGGTTTCTGCCCAGACTTCTCTTGAACACGTTGGGCTGGAAAAAATAGCATTGTGCTGGTTTTTAAAATTTGGCCTGCTTTTCACAACTTTTGGCCATTTTTTAGAAAATATTCTGGATAAAATACCAACAAAATAGTTGTAATTGTATACCAAACAAAGTGGAAAAACACATTTCAGTTAACTGCTGTATCCCTTATATCATCAGTTTATTTATTTTTAAATGAGTCATGTGTTTGGTTGCTCACATTTTACATTGGTATTTCTTGCATTTTTGTGGTTTCTATGATGCCCTGACCTGGAAGGTTGCACTCTTTGTGGGGAACCTGTTTGTTTGACTTTTTTATTGCTGCTGTTAAGTTTTGTGTTCTTTCTTTACGTATAACTGTTTTAACATTTAGACTGGTTGTGATTTGGGCTGTTTTTTATTGTGTTGAGCGAGTTTTAAGTTCTGTTTGGTCTGGAAACTGACAGTGAGATATGGCAACCCTAGATTTCTGAAGCTTTTTTGTCACTTGGTGAGTTCACATGCACTGCAATTTGTGAAAAAAAATTACATGTCCCAGTTTTTGGGTCTGGAAATCTGGTCACCCGACTCAAACTTACCGTAAAAAGTCCCTTTAAGACAATATTTGCATAGATTTTCTTCTTTTTAGTAAGATAAATAGTTTAGATAACTTAAATGACAGCTGTGTAACATGTTTTTAAAAAGTCACTTAAACCTTTTTTAAATTTTATTTTACTATTTAAAATGTTACATGTTAAGGTAATGCATTGCTGTTTATATTTGTGCACTGCCCTTATCATTAAAACAAGTAAATAACTGGTAACTGGTAATAATATTACAGCTAATATTACTATGTGAGCCAAGTTAGCATGTTCGTTGCTTATTACTTTTTCTTGTTTTAATTTTTGTTTCTGTAGATCTATAAAATGTCTTTATTTAAACATCTGACAGTTAATAGCTCAACATCAAACTAATATTAAATTGTGAAATATTTTTTCACCCAAAAAAAACAAAACAAACAACAACAACAACAACAAAAGAAACTGGTAGCTAGCATTAGCATGAAATACAAGCTAGCACAGAAGCACCGCATGCAGAGATTTTTACTAAAGTTTAGCTCATCTTTTATCATCTTACATTCATTTTAATATTTGATTTCCTACTATTTTTGTGTGTTTTTGTGTGTGTATGTGTGTTTTAGTTAGTGCACCTCTTTTTACTTAATGTCTAGAAAAAATATTTTAGAAATAGTTATGCTTGGCAAAAACGTACTATCAAAAATATAGAAAGATTTGCCCCAAACATTTGTTCACCAAAAGTTAAAGATTGTAGACAGCCTATAATTATTCTTTTCAACATTTAGGATTTTTACTTTACTCACCTGTCTTAGTCGGCGGATCATTGTAGCCGACAGCTCCCATCCAGAGATGAGACGCAGCTGAAAAGGCCGTGCCAATCTGTCCTGGGCTTCAGGAAACCAGAAAGTCTCAAATATACCAAATGTTGTTTTTTAGTTGTAAAAAGGGAATAACTTGGAACAAGTTGAGACAGCAGCTTTTCAGTTTTCCTAAAATGTCAGGTTCAGTTAAAAACCGTTCATGTCAGTTAGAGGGGGCTGGTTTCCATGGAGACCTACATGACATGTTTTAGCTAACGTTAGCTGATACAAATAGACCCTTGTTGTGTTTGTAAACAGAACGACTGTGTTCCAAAGACTGGTACCGGAAGTTAGAAAAACAATAATACATATTTAATGGAGCAATTAGCGCTAACCACAAAATGCAAATTAGGAATAATTAAGATAGATTTGGCAACTGATAACCACTCTGCCACATGTGAGTAACATCAGAGCCTGGTTTAATAACATTAGTGAGTGTGTCAACGATTAGCTGTTTAATGTAAGGTTGCAATTAGCGTCTATAATTAGCATACAAAGGCTACATAATTTACATTTCTTAATTTCATGTTATGCAGGACAAATAGTGACAGAAATGTGGCGGACCACAATAGTTTGACATTGTATGTTCAGATTTATTCATCAATTACCACAAATCCTACTTTTATAAGTTCACTTTAGCAAATGGTACTTTTTAATAGTAATAGTAATTTTTAATAAATATATAAACAACAACCATTCATTCCTGCAGTCCAGAAACATCTAAATTAAAAAATTTCATTTTTTGTTTGTTTGTTTGTTTGATTGTTTTTGTTTGTTTGTTTGTTTTTTTTTTTTTTTTTTGCTCCCTTGTAGAAATGAATGGGATAGAACATTAATATCGGTAACAGGCTGCGTGTGCAACTTTTTAAAGCACGTCATTCCTGGAAGGGTCTATAAATAAATCATTTTTAATTTGGTCTTTTTGGTAAATCATTTACTGCAGACTATGTATATGAACAAATATAGATTTATTCTGTATAACTTTTAATTATTTTAATAGAGATAGACCAATATTTTTATTTATTTTTTTCAGGGCCGATACCAATTATTAGCAGTCAGTGAGGCCGATAACCGATATTTGGAGCTAATATTCCTTTGCAGAAAAAGGGAAAATATTGGCAAAATTTATTTTAATACATTTTCCTACTTAAGAGAACCCACAGTTATGCTGCATTCCAGTTGTCCTCAAAAGTCAGAATTTCACGTTCTGAGTTGTAAATTTAATGTCCGTGGTAAATTGTGTTACTCTCCTAAGATGAGTTGGCCACTACTGTCCAACAGCCGAGATAAACGCACACACTGACTATTTGTTATGGAGGTTGTACAGGACACGTACCGCACACACAACACATTCAGTGTATATTAGGGGTAATGTTATCAGGCCTAAATACTACAAGTTCCACTGACAGCTGTCCATGAAGTTGAAATCATTATGTAAGGTTCTCAATAGACATTTATTCATGACACAGACAGACAACCATTCACGTCTGTCACATTCATTTACTAGAGGCAATTTAGAGTCAACAAATTATCTAACACATGCATGTCTTTGGACAGTGGAAGCAAGGAACCCACAGTAACAGAACAACACGTCTAAATGTCTTTTATATAACTGGTAAAAACTTATTTTCAATAGTGGCTAGTCACCATGGTTGAACACTATTAGAAGAACTCAAGATAAATTCAAACAAAAGTGCTAAGCAGACGTTTAAACCGTTGATGCAGAAATAGTTAAACCCTGTGACAACACCATCTTGTTAATTGTCCCGTGTTAGACTTGAGCGTGTATTTGCAGATTAAGCAAGCAGGTGCGTTAATTAGCTTCAGGGGCGCATTTAACCGTGAATGCTTTCCCCAGACTTCACGCTCTTCTTGTATAAGCTAGCTGCCTGCTGTAGCTCCAAACCTGTTCTGAAGAGCTGAGGTACTTAAGAGAATAACGCAGGACTGGTTATAAGCTGGTTAATGTGTTTGCTTTTCACTGGGAGGAAGTGGGTAATGGTTTGTTTAGCCAGCTTTAGGATTTACTGCTGTTAATGAAAAGAATTAAGACACTGAGAGGCTTAAGGAGCTACCACAAACATTTGGACAGATGGAGGTTCATTTTTTTTTAAATATGTTAATAATATTTTTTGTTATTTGGTCTTTTATGCATGGTAATTATCCGGTACTTCATCTGGTGGTACTCAGAAGACTTTTGGAGTTGACGTCCTGGTTTTGTTCAATTTAGAGCCAATTTTATTCCTGTTTTAGTCCTGTTCTGGTTGGGGTTTTAGGAGTTTAGAGCACCGCTTAGACCTCATTCAGGCACAGTTTAGTCCTAGTTTTGTCCTGCTTCAGTCCTGGTTTAATACTGGATTCATTATAGTTTAGTCCAGACTAAGACTTGTACTTTTTTAGTTTAGCTTTGTCCTTATTTAGACATGCATTTTCTGTTAATCCCTTGGTTCAGACATGGTTTAGTCAGGATTTAGGCCTAGGACACCAGCTCTGTTTTTGTCTAAACTTTAAAGGCTGCATTGGTTACATCTTTAGTTGTACCCACGGTTCTTATTGTGTACATTTCCCAAACTAAACTCAGGGTGCATGGGTTTTAATAATATACTCCTGAAGCCTGAAGCCTTTTTGTAGTAACTGAAAAACCCTGTCCACTGTCTGTAACTGTCTGACAGTGAAGCAGAGGATTTCAGTAAAGGTTATGCTCAGTGAACTCAGCAGGAAAAATTAAACCTTTTAGGAAATTGTCCATCATTTTCTCTACTGTGAAATGTGAAAAGGCTCAGAGTGGTTCACAGACACCTATTTTAGTAGTTGGGCAACTGAAGGAATTGAGAGGTGTTGGTCAGTCACAAATTAATGTTAACATTTTGTTGATTATTTTAGACCACTTTATGGTAAGGTCCACATCAAAGGCCGGTAGTTCTCTTATCCCTCCTTCCAAACCTTTTACATTTGGCCCAAAAACATCTTTCAGTTTTAAAACCCTGGGTACCTTTTCTTCTGCTCAGACTCTGAATTACCCTCATCTCGTCACCGCTCAGTGCATCAAGTGAAAACTCTGTATATAGCCATGTTATGACCTGTCTCTAAATAGCCGTAACAATAGAGAAGAGTGACACGGATAAAAGTTTAACCTCATTTATCAGCGGAAATAAGGCTGTGAGGCTCAAGAGCTCTCATGTCATTCATTACAAATGAATATACAATATATCGCCCTTGTACCTTGAGTAGCTTTTAGAGGCACATTTCCTCTGGGGCAGTAAGGCGCAGGTCAGGTGTGTAAGGGGTGATTTTCACTGCCCAAAGCGGTCTGAAGCGCCTTCAAAAAGCATACCGTACTGTCCCACTTTTGGCACCCCTCTCTTTGGAAACTCAACTTTTTTGCACGTGTTTGAGTTGTCAGTGTTGACATAGCAGACGCCGGTCTCCTGGCCCTGGACTAATGGAAACAAAAGTCTGTTTTGAGGTTACCTGTATCAAAATCCCGTACTGACATGACCCGCAACGTACCCCCCAGTGGAAATGCACCTACCTGAACTGAATATTTAAAACAATTTAAAGGTATTGATTCTTACCTACAGACACCCCAAGATACTTCTGCAGTAATGTGGTCGTTATATCGGTCTGTCGTGATGGACAAGGAGCTGAGCTGAAAGGCGACGCTCTCGATTTACCAGACGATCTACGTTCCTACTCTCACCTATGGTCAGTAGCTCTGGGTCATGACCGAAAGTTCAAGTTCCCGGATACAAGCGGCCAAAATGAGTTTCCTCTGCAGGGTGGCTGGGTGCTCCTTTAGCGATAGGGTGAGGAGCTCAGTCACTCAGGAGGAGCTAGGAGTAAAGCCACTGCTCCTTCACATCAAGATGAGCCAGCTGAGGTGGCTCAGGCATCTGTTCCGGATGCCTCCTGGACGCCTCCCTGGTGAGGTGTTCCGGTCATGTCCCACCAGGAGGAGGCCCTGGGGGAGACCTAGGACACAGCTGGAGGGACTATGTCTCTTGGCTGGCAGGGGAACGCCTTGGGATTCTTCCGGGTGATCTAGAGGAAGTGTCCGGGAAGAGGGAAGTCCCTGCTTAGACTGCTGCCCCCGCCACCTCGCCCCAGATAAGAGGAAGAAGATGGACGGATGATTCTTACCTGGTGGATCAGGACAAAAAAGGGGGTTGAGGGCAGATTTATTATGACTTCAGTGTTCACCTTATTTGAAGCCTAAATATTGGTGAGCAGGCAAATCATGTGCCATATTTTTGAAGTAAAATTGTTTAGAAAAATATTTAAAGAAACATGGGTCACATACTGTTTGATTTTCACTTTGCAAAGCACCATACAGTAGTACTTTTTTTAACTTACTCCCCCGGGGTCCACAGCTACAGCCATTTACCTTGCAAAAGAAGTCTAGGAACCTGACCCTTTACAACATGCATTCTATAGATAGCCTGTAAGAAGTGTATGCTTGAAAGGGGTAGGCTTTATGCTGTGCTGTTTCTCTGGTCAGTTGAAGTATGTCTCCTTAATAGCATTCAGTCCAGTTGCAGTTTATTATCCACTGGTAAGCTACTGGCCCCTGGATATCCAACTTGACTCCACAAAGACCATAGTTATTGTACAGATTATTAAAGAACTACGGAAGGCTGACCCTGTGACAGCCTCCATGGATAAAATTTCAGAGTTTAGGTCCAACGTGGATTTGTTTTTTTATTCAAATTAAAATTATCAGCTGGTGGTAATACTCCTGTATTAAAGAGGTCTAGATTAGCTACATCCTGTGTATGCAAATGTCTGCAGTAGCTAATAAGGCCTCTGCTGTTTCATAATGAGTTTTACTTTTGTGCAAACCATCAGAGGATTCACTCAATATATGACTTCAGAAGTACGCCTTCTTTTGAAAAGTTAACAAAGGATTGGGAAGGAATTTATAAATTCATTAATTTTGACCTTTCCGCGTGTTGACGAGAGACACACATGGGTTTATAATTTTTTATTGCAGTTTTCATACATCGTGATAGAGAGATGTTAGCCCAAGCATTCAAGTGAAATCATCTACAAAACACCAGTCGCTTCAAAGAAATAGATGTTAACAGTGCAATTACAATACACATTTAATAGTTATGTTGGTGCTTGAGTCAGACATCTGTGTGGCTTTGCAAAAAACATTAAGGATTCATCCATTTATATTAAAGATGCAACCATTCTCAAACATTTAAATATCAATCGGTCATTAGACGTGGCCTTTATGGTTCAATTTCTATGGGGGAAATTTAGAAATAGGCTGGTGTTTGCTTTAAGTCATCCATATTTCAAAAGACCCCACATTTTTTGACAAATTTCATTGTATGTTTTTGCATACCTTTGATCCTCTTTATATAAGACCAATGATATGTGACAAAAAATTTAAATAACATGATAAATCAGAGACTAGCTGTATTGTTGCATCCCTAATTTACATCCATTAATAATTAAAGTCATTGTATTGCTGTAAGCCCACTGAAAAACAGCTGCAAACCCACATTGGACTGCTCAGGGGCGGTTCTTGGGGGTGGCCAGGGGTGGCCCGTGCCCCTGTAACTGTTGGCCTGTGCCCCCTAGTGGCCATCCCTCTGAAGTGTCCTAAAGGCCTTATGAAACTCACACATTATATTGTAAATTTGTTTCAAGAGTTATTCTAGTGTTGTAAAAGGGGGAAGATATGTTAATCACGCTTACAAAGATGATATTAGAGTTATTTTTAAAATAAGTCCCAGTCGGTTTACATCAAAATGTCTCATGTTTCATGTCGTGTGGCCCTCCCTGTTAAAAGTGGTCTAGAACTACCCCTGGGACTTTTAATACTCCAGAAAGTACCTCATTTATCAAGTTGTGACTTCAGTTATTATGGTAAGATATTGTTCACCAAGATGGCATCATAGTAGAGTACAGTATCTGCCAAGCAAACTTTTTATGAGTAAGTTTTCCTTTCTCATGTCAAGAAACAGTAAATATAAAGTTACAGCAGAGGTGCCCACACTTCATTCTCACTGGGCCCAAATTGCCACTGGTAGTATTTTTTCACTAGAACTTAAAAAGGTATGTACTGTATGTGACTGCTTCATGTTTCTGGGTCTCTGAGCAGTGAAAAGTGACTCATTTTAGTCCAACCTTTTTATGTGCATATAGTATACATGTGTTTTAACTCTCTTCTTACAGGAAGTATCTGTATCTGCTGCTTTTATGTATGGAGTAGTATGGATGAGCCCGGGTAAATGTGTGGCTGCAGAAGGGCATCTGGAGTAAAACCCATGAGAATAATTTACTGTGGAGTCACTGATGGAAAAGGAGCAGCCAAATAGAGATTTTATTTTGTGGTATACGTCACCATAGTGAGTGGTCCTCCTCCTGATGTGTTTTTCAGTATGTGGCCCTCAATGAAATGAAATGAAATGAACCTCTTATACAGTATGCTACTTTTTTAATGGAGCTCAACAGTGACTGCCAACTTTCTGGTTCCAGAAGTAAATTTCCTATTCATTTTATCCATAATATAATCGTTATTTTTAAAAGTTCAATGGCTTGACAGAGGCTAATTATCATGGCCATAACACATTTAATTTCGATCAAAATAATTTTCTGAAACGTGAACACAGCCAAAGCAACAAACATATTTCATAGGACTGTCAGGTTTCAGATCCATTTTTACACTACTAATATACCTTTTCTTTCAGTGGTCAATGGAGAAATTGAATGGAAAACCTACTTCTGGAGCCAGAGCTGGGCGGTCACTGTTGATCTCCATTGTTTCTCAGTCTGGGGCAAAAAGTTACAAACACTGTTGTTGCTCTAAACAGCTTCTAGTGGTCATCGGTTACAGAGGATTTCTTCTGTCTTGGTATGGATTGTTTTAACATTCACTCTGAAAACCAAACTCGCAGGCCCATCTTTGGCTCTGTTTCAGGAGGAGAGTCTCTTTAAGGTCGGCCCTGGGGGAGAGAAGCCTCTATCTGCGGTGATACATCCGGATCTTTGGCTTGGCTTAACACGACCAGATAAGTCTTCACCAAAGCTCCCTCCCACAGCACAGCACCTTCTGTCCCTCGTTTTATTTTTTATTCTTTCTTAAATCTAAGGTTAGCCCATTTCCTTATCCGCATGCGTCTCCTGACGCCACACAAAGACCTCACTGCCTTCTCTCTTTCCTCTTTCTTTTCTGAATAAAACAGCGAACCAAAAACACTGCCACACCACACCATTCATAATACGCAAAAATACAACAGGCTTTTTCCATTGAACACTAATACATTTTTTATTTGTCATTTAAAATAAAACAGTCAGTATGTTACATGCACCATTTGCATCAATCAGAAGCTAAAGGAAGTTTTTTTGTTGCTTCAAATGCACCAAAAAATTGTCCCAGTTTTTCGGGTCTAGAAATCTGGTCACCTTAAGCTAGTACCAGTTATAATCACAAGGTATATAGATTTTGGGAACCTGTGTCATGAAGTCACCACTGAGCGATGGGTCCGCCAACAGCAACATATACAGAGTTGCATTAGAATAAAAAAGTAAGGAAATTAGCCGTTAAAAAACTTAGTGAGCAGAATACTAACTACAGTAGTTTGCATCTTAAAGGGAAAATATTCTGCAAAATCAATCTGAGCGTTCTACCATGATATAATGTTGTTCCCTCATCAAAAACATTCCTTGAGTTGTGTTTTGTTTCATTCACGCCTAATTAAGTAATCCTGTATTCTCTGGGGCTGAGTTTCCTCAGAAAGCTCCGTTCCACAAACCTCCGCCTCTCCCACAAAGCCCCGCCCACTCCAGGAAGCACTGACCAATCAACAAGCCCTGTACATCCAGTCTGCTCTCATTCATTTATTCAAAAAACAGTGTACATCTCTGTTTCCACTGATTCCTGACAGACATTTTTCCACTGTTCATGTTCAAAAGAAGGCAACACTGCTGCCCTCTGCTGGTCTCTTCACCTGTTTTTTATGGCACCGGTAGAGTATTTATTAGAAACGTTGTCTTGTAGTCACATAATGTTTTTAAAGGTAGTTAAATGTGCTGCTGTTTCAAAGGCAACCAAGTTGGGTTTAAAAATATGTATAAAGGCATAATATAAAGTCTCTTTAAACTGCTTTACTGAGTGGTCCTTCCAATATTATTATCTCATAACTTCAACCATTTGGCAGCAATCTTCCTCGTTGTCTGTGATGGGAATACAGCAGCTCTCACTACACAACAAGCACTTACTATTCTTGCCAGAATAACAGGAATAATATGCTCAATTTGTTGCCCACTATCAGTCGAAGTCGATTGAAAAAGCTTGTGTTCCCATTCTGACAGCTTGTATGCTTTAGGGCGTGAAGACATATTCCCGATCTCTATTCTAGAGCTACATTTTTCTGTAACTTTAAGCTTTTATGTATGTAGGCTCTTTGTTCATGACAAACTTTTAACCAAATCGAGGAGTGGGAAGCATCATATGGAATAACTGTGATTTGCATTTTGGAATTAGCTTTGTCACTACTTAAAGGTCCTATGTTACGTTTTTTGTTGTTGTTGTTGTTGTTGTTGTTGTACAGTGTTGAACACTTTTGCATTAGTATTTCATGTTTTATAACTTAAAATATTGTTTATGTATGGAAGACGTCTTCTGTTGGGGAGCTGTTACTTTGACTTTGCAGAGAACGCTTGGATTAGGTGTGTGACGCCTCCTGGTAGCAACGGTGGGGAATAGACAGAGCATAAAATGGCTATTTAGCACAGCTATTAGCCACATGATGCTAACAAATAGATAAATAATCTGACTGCTTTGTAGTGATGGCAATTTAAGTGCTGAAAGAGTCATTAGCTGTGTCCCAATTCAACGGCTGCAGCCTTCGTCAGCTACATTTGAAGGCTGATTACGTCACAGTCGGCGCGACAGGGGTGTCCCAATTCGAAGGCTACTTCAAACGCAGCCCACGAATGCGGCCTTCCTTTCCCGCTGAACGAAGGCTGCATCAGGTGCATCCTTCGCGGCCCAACATATCCCATGATGCACTGCGCGCTGCTTGTCTGACGTTCGAAGATGGCAGAGGCGGAGAGAGCTGCTCAAACTCCTCCAGGAGTAAATTAAACAAAATAAAAAAATAAAATAAGTGTAATTTCTGGCTCCATTTCTGCTTATGTGACCAATGAATAAAGTGAATTAGCGAGCAGCTGCGGTCCTGGTTGCTAGGCGACAGCAGCGCAAACGTGAGAGGAGGAGCAGCTGTTGACGTACGCTCCGTGGACCAGACCGTCCCATTTCGGCTCGGCCTTTGCGGTCCACGAAGGCCACAAGAAGGAGTAGCCTCCGTGGACCATGACCTTCGAAGGTTGCAGCCGTTGAATTGGGACACAGCTAGTGTCTGGCTTTAGAATCGCCCAGGAGCACTTCCTGGTCTCATGTGTCTATGTAGAGCTGTGAGACCGAGTTTTCAGTTCTGGAGAAGGGACGGGCTCAGCAAACAGGAATACGCAAACATGTGTGAATGAAAAAAAATACTACTCCATGTTTTTGAGATGGAAACATTATAACATGGTAAAATCTCAAAAAAGTTGATTTAGCAGAATAGGGGACCTTGAAAACTCATGTTGATAGTCTATGCTCTCGGCTCTACAACGGCTGTATTTTCTACGTAGACTGAAGGCTGATTTATAATTCCGTGTTTTCCTGACGTCAAACTACCGCCGTCGGCTTGATGGCATTGAAAACCCTTCATACTTCTGCGCTGCTCCTCTGCGTTGTTTCATGCAGTGCCAGTTCACCGTGAGACCAAGCAACCAATCACAGCACTTGCGGTCCGCGTCGCCGTGACGCATAGTTACATTTTTGACCAGGTGCAGGTCAGGGCTACGGTGTAGGTTTTGAGAGGGTTCACGGCAACGCAAAGTGGTCCGTGGGGCTACGTCATCGATTTGACGCGGAAGTATAAATCAGCCTTCAGACTTTACGGTGTCAGTCAAGGCTAATGTTTTTGTTTTACTAGGCAGTGTTGGAAAGCCTGGTGTGATATGGTATAACCGCTTGGTACGGTAATCTATCTGTACAGCTAAAAACAAATCGTATGCAACAAATTAACAGTGCAATGAAAATCATGGGGAAGAGGCAACACCAGTCTCTGAACCTACTGTACGAGGAATCTGTGCTCAGACAAGCTCAGAGGAGACAGGCTGATCCAACCCATGTCCTCCACTCAGAGTACGCTCTCCTGCCCTCGGGGAGGAGGTGCAGAGTTCCCCAGTGCAGACTCAACAGATTTAAAAACTCATCTGTTCTGAGATCTATAGGACTTCTCAATAATAATGCTTAAAATTGTGACTGGGCAATGTTCTTGGTGTTTCCTTTGGAAATGTATTATGTGAATGTGTGCAGTTGTGATGTGGCTGCTTTGTATCTTATCTGTTTTTTATTGTAAGGCACTACAGCACGGGTCACAAGACACATTTCCCCAAGGGGACAATAAAGTATATCGTATCGTATCGTAATTTGCATACATAAGGCCAAACAACTACACAAAAAATTGACTGCATTATGTTTTTGCATTGGCCTGACCGTTTTAGTGGGACCAGCACAAGTACGTACTCAGTGTTTGCTTTATGTACAAGTGCTAGAGCTATTCATTGTTTGGCACGAACTAACGGATTGGTTTTGCCTTTGGAGAGCAGAGTGGAGGCCAGCACAGGGAGCACACGTCTTTAAGCAAACTGGCATTTGAAGGGCAAGTGACGGACGCGTTTGTCGATGGATGGACAAGACGGACCGGGGAGGAGGAGGAGACGGAGGAGGGAAAAGTGTACGGGAGAGTTTAAAAAAAATACGTGATACGGTGGATTGGAGCATTGAGCGGTAGGGCTGGCAGACAGATAAGAAACAGCTTAAAGAGGGGAAGAGTGGATTGTGTTTGGGGCTTTTTACTGTCGAGGAATAATGCGCGCTGAGTCACTGAACGGCGGGAAGAGGAGGCGATAAGGGAGAAGAGGAAGAGGCGGACTCGGAGAAGGACGTAAACAGCAGGAGAATAGTGGAGCAATCAGCTGACGTCAAATATACACGCTTAAAATAGGTGTGTGAGGCCTGGGGAGTGGAGACTGAGAATATATAGTCTCAATAGACAACAGTGTATGGAAAAACGAAAAAGTAACAATAATGAACAGGTAAAAATGTTGGTACACTTGCTGTGCTAATAACTAATAGATGAGCTATTCAATTTTGTAAAACATTTGTGGCCTTCAGACAGTACTGGAAGCTATGATAGTGAGAAAGTTAGCTTGTTATGCTAATAGCTAACGAGTTAATAATCAATATCATATTTCACGAGAGGCCTGTAAAGCTTGGAAGACTGACATTAAAAGTTTGAATGACGACTCTTTGGACTTCACAAAGTTTGCTACGTAAGCTAACAGCTAAAAAAAATAACAGTGAACTTCAACTGAGAAGGCTATTTTGGAAAACAGTGCTAAAAGAACAGTACTAGATATTTGTTTTTTATGCTAACAGCTTCCTACCATGTTATAATAATGCTCCCTCTTCAAAACGCTTTCATGGAGTTTTTTTTCTTCATTTACAACTGTTTATGTAATCCCGTAGTCTCTGGCACTGTGTTTCTAAGACCTCAGAACACTCTGCTCCATGAACCTCCGCCTCTCCCACGAAACCCTGCCCACTCCAGGAAGCACTGACGAATCAACAAGCCCTCTACATCCAGTCTGCGCTCAATCATTTATCAAAAAAATTATGTATAGCGCTGTTTCTCTGATTCCTCACAGCTATTTTTCATTTTGAGGTAAAATGGCATCATAAAGAAAGTTTAAGGAAGTAAACAGCTTTTTTTCTCTGTTTCTCTGTAGTTAGATAATAAAGATTGTAAAACATGACAACCAAAATTGGTTTAAAAAGTAAAATAAAAGCATAATATATTCCCTTTAAGGTGTAATATCTGAAACTTCAATTTCTAAATAGAGTAACTGGAAAAAAAGTCACAGCACGAGATGGTCAGAAAATTTAAATTTTATTTTTCATTACGCTAAGTGCCTATACATTAGCTATAAACCTGGCGTTAATGGAACACATAAAGGTGGTGCATCTTCAAATACAGTTTTTCCCAATCTTTAACAATTATCTTTGGAAGAACAAGAAATAAATAAAAGCTAGTAGCCATCTGTTAGCAGTCAGTAATTTTATTCACATGAAACTCTTATTTAACACATTCAACAATATACAAATGAGCCTCCAAGATGGTGAAAAGGTGAACCTATAGCTAGAATGTAGTGACCTAGTAGTTTAAGCACAAGTAACGTGTTAGGAGCTTCTTGGAGCCAACCCTCACTTCTGTGCAAGACTCTTTGCCGGCTCCTTATCCCATGGTCCAATGTTCTTCTACTGTCCACAGTAAAAGTCTCTTTCTTTCGGGTAATAATGAAGTAAAAGTCTTAAAATGACAGGAACAAGGCCTTAAGGATATGGAAAAAGACTTGAAGGAAGCTTAATAACCAGAGTAAACAGTGTGGAAAATAGCAGTGGGGAGATATAGAGAGGAGATCTTGTTACCCGCACACGCTAAAATAATTAGCAGTGAGTTGGAGAGAGAGAGAAACGTGCTGAACCTAAAATAACTCAGAGAACACAGAAGCTGCATCTCTTCCTGGTAAACACCGGTGTTAGCCTACTGAGCGTGTGCAAAGCTCCCGACGAGCCGTGACGTCATCCCTGATCGTCAGTCGCCGGCCCAACAGCGCTATACTAGCCCAAGTCCATCACTGTGTTGTTGTTTTTTTTTTCTCTTCCTCCCCCCCTCCTGCTTGCCCCGTTAGCTGAAAAATGTGCAGCTGTTACAGTAAGCCAGCGTGCTCTTATGTGTCCAGAAATAGCAGCCTTTAGCCAGGGCAGGGACACTGCGACAACCTCCATTAGCTGGAATAAGAGAGGATTGAATCACCCTGAGCGTCAGGGCTTGAACCTCTATCTAAACCGGCTGAGGGCAGGAATCAAATTTCTCTCCCACTATCATTCCCCTTGTCTTCTCTTCCTCAGTGGGTCTTTTTCTCCATTTGAAGTCCGGAGTGGCCTTTTATCGCCGGGCCGCGCTCGTGATTGAGTCACGAACACTGAGGCTAAGATTCACGGCAGATGTCTTTAAGGGTTTCCTCTGTGAAAGTGGTTAGGCCTTAAAGCAACACTATGTAACGCTTATATGAGTTTGTTGCATCTCAAAAGACAGATTTCTTAATTCGTGGTGAGCCAGAGAGGACATGACCACCATCATCTAGTAACGTTTGTTGTAACCTCAGTCATTTTAAACACTATATTGCAAAGTAAAAGCATGTATCTATAGCTTTTATAGTCGTAAATGCCACAAAGAGACAACCTTGAATGGTATCTTTCTTGATATCTACTTTCTATGGACTACGTTTGTGGCAGCGTTTATCTGACATATATTTTCTGTATGTGCTAACCTTATATTAAATCACATTTTCTTTGCATTTGGTTCATTGTTTTTCAAAAGTTGCATAACCATGCTGCAGCAATTTATGACTAACACACTGAATTATTCAAGTCATTAAAGATTAAATGGCTTTTTCCTTACTTGCTTGGTTTTGAAAAGTTACAGGTCATGAATAATTATGCTACACTAGATGGAATTTTTCATTTAATTGATGTTTTTAGTCTAAATAAATATGTTGTTTCTTACATTACATAACTTTCTTTACAGGCAATCAAGAAAATCGGTGCAGAAAAATAAATGAGTTGATCATGCAATTGCTTTCATATAATGTGTATATAACTAAGAAGAAGATTTTGGTAAAAGCAGGATTTTAAATATCGATGCAAGAAGAAAGTTGTGGCAATTCGGCAAAATGTATATATGTATAATGTATTACATGTGCGATGGTAGCCTGTCCTAAAACTACAAAGAGCAGTATACAGTAAACCAGGATGAAAAAAATAAAATAAAAACCATTAAAAAAAAACTTAAAATTATTATTAACAATTATGTTTCTTTTAAAAGTAAACTTAATCACTTTTTGATACTATGTGGAGTTTATTTTATTTTATAAGATATGTTTATAATGCAACGTTATACCAGTTATTTAATTTATTTTAATTTATCTTCCAAAAAAGAAAAAAAAGTTAATATTTGAGTCATTTTAAAGAATTCAAGGCTACATATTCAATGAGGAAAAGTTACATAGTGTTGCTTAAAGTGTCTTTACATTTTTGCCCATTGTAAAATAAAAAACGTACTAACTGATACCGTACTGTTCCTACAACCAGTGCTGTCTTGAAAGAAAAGAGATAATTGGAAATAACGGGGGCTGCGTCAGGCTGAGCAGAAAAGGGGGGGCCAGACAGTCATGAAGAAGTCAGACCTTTATCTAGAGAAGAAAGCAGAAAAAGGGAAGGAAAATGGGGCAAGGGAAGGAGACAGGATAGAGCGGTTAGCATATAAATCACTTCTGAAATTTGAATTAACACAAAAGTCAAGAAATTCACAGTGAAAGAAGAAGAAGAAACTGGGAACGAAGAGAGTGTGAGAGTTAGAGGTTGACATCTTGGAGGAGAAGGGGAAGGAGGAGGGGTTTGGAGGAGGAGAAAAAAAAAAAAAAAGCAAATTGGCTTGTCCCCGCAGCGGGAGACTGGTGATGCGTATCGGATGCACTTGGAGAATGGGATAGGATCACAATGAAACCGAACAAATAAAGAAAAGAGTGAACATTTTGCTATCAAACGGAGCTGTCCACAAAAAAGGTCTCGCTTCCAAAATGACCTGACATAGATATACATAGATATAGAGAGAGATTAGCACCACAACATAGATTTACATAAATGACGAGAGCAGATGTGATTGGAGTCGTTTTGGTCGGACGGTGAAGTGATGCTGGGTCTGTGGTGCTGCCTAATGCTTTTTCAGTGGCTCCCTCTCCAACTTATATCTCTTATGTAATGGCAGTGATGCTAAAGGCAGTACTTCGAGTTACTGTGCCTTTTCTGCAAACCACTTTGAATTTGTACATTTCCCAAGATATACACGCACGGAAGAAAAATCCAGGTTTTTTGAGAATAACAAGAGCAATTTCCTGGTTATATTAAAAGTGGGCTGTTTCTTGGGCTCTAAAATACAGGATTTACTAAATATATTGGTTGGATTTTACTGGTCACGGTGATGTTAAAACTTGCTGAGGGCTTATTGGGTGTTTACCGTATGTTTTGAGATGCTTTTTGACTTTTCTAGAAAATACTGAAGTCGCTGAAGAGCTGTCACCAAAAAATAATTGGTAAATGTCCCTACGTGGTACAGTAACGCTGACTTTTCATTGCAGGGCATTCATTACTCTTACCCAACTGTGGAGAATGTTCGTGTGTGGCTTGTACATAGTGAAATACTCTCAAGCAGTGGTTTTTAAGCTGTGGTAGGGGCACTATTAGTGGTGCACAGGCTTCTTCTGGTGGTGCATTGGTCAAGTCTTTTACAGTTCTAAGTTAGTTCAATTTAGAGTTTTATTCCTGGTTTAGTCCCGCTATAGTTCTGGTTTAGTCCTAGGCTGGTTTTGACTGGGTTTAGTCCTGGTTTAGTCCTGACTGAGACCTTGTTTTTGCCTTTTTTGACTTGTTGCTGGTGAAGTTAGAGAGGCGTTTTGGCCGTCTGCAGTCCATGATTTGAGTGACGAAGGAACAGGAAGAACTCAAATGAGAAAAGATAAAGGTTTTGTGGCTCTAAACTGATGTCATGTTTCTATAAAGAGGTGACGGTCCTGTGTGAGCTGGACTAAACCAGGTCTAAACCAGGACTGTGCAGTGGTCCAAACTTAAACAAATGGTATAGTGACATTTTTGGAGAGGTTTGGACAGTGCTGTGTGAGTTTGCAGCAGTTTAATTCAAGACTAATGGGACTAATAAGTCTTTGGGCATGAATATTCATAAACTGTTTTGTGACAGAGAGGGGGGTTATTATTTAAGAGGAGAATTAAACTTTAAAAACAGTGTGTTTGAACAACAAAGTTCAGTTTGTGGGTTGTTTTTGGATGACTTCATGAGAAAAAGTTATTAAAAAATATATAATTTAGTATGTGCAGTGCTGAGGAGCAGTGGGACTGAACGGTATCGGGACAAACTGAATTGTTGTAGACTGAAAATAGTTTCTAATGTTTTGAAAGAGTAGTGGAAAAGAAAAAGACTGTTGTTTCTATGGAGAAATTTGTCATTTGTTGTAACTGTATTTTATGAATTGGATAGATTGGTATATCTTTTTGTAATCTTCTAAAAAAAATGAATAGTATAATTTGAATGAGTCTAATTTGCCAGTTTAAAGTGCTATAATGTTAATAGTAATGTCAGTACATACACTAAAAATACTTTGCATGAGATAAGAGAAGATAAGTGAGAAGGGGGTAGGGCTACATAAGTTTTACTCCAACCTTCTCCTTTTCGCACACTATTATTGCGTTTTGTTTGTTTTTATGATGTTCTTATATAACCAAGTTCAAAATAAATAAAGTCAATCAATCAAAAACAAATGGGACTAATAATTATTTGGGCATGAATCTCCCTAAAAAAGCTAGGGAGAAGATTTTTGTACCCAATTGCACGCCATACGACATATTTTAGTCTTTAGTGGTTTGCAGAAAAATCCATGAACTCCCTGGTTTTGTTATTTGAAGGTGAGGCGGCCGGCGATCCGAGAGAGCAGCCCGAGTGTTTTGGGGGACTCTCCGGTTTGTTGTGCCTCGTCTTTGGCGGCCGAATCTTCTTCCCCATTTTTTCGGATCATCTCCAAGTCGATGGTCATGAGCACGCGTCCCGGAGACTTCTGCCCCGCTCTCTCGGCCTCTCCCCCTCCTCCCCTCTCCCCCCACCCCCCTCCCAGCGTGATGTCCCTGCCGGCCTTTTGGATCTTTTGGGCTGCGGAAGCGACAGGTAGGAGCAGACGTCCCATCATCAGCCTACCCCAGCCCGATCCCGAATCCTATTTCTTATCCTTGCGGGACTCTTGCTTCTTCTTTTCGGAGGAGGAAGAGGAGGAGGAGGAGGCGGCGCCGGGCTTCGCCTTGGAGGGTTCGGCTGGAGGCGCGGGGCCCTGTGTGGGATGGGGAAGGGGACACAGGAGGGGAGAACGGGAGTCAGTCGAGGAGGAAAGGAGTGAGAGGTCAGAGGAGAGAGAGGCTGGAGCTGAGGTGGGACAGGCTGGATGTTTTGGGTTAACGGTGAAAGTGTGGAGGCAGCACTGGGACGGGGGGAGAAGCTGATTGAAGAGCAGAGAAGAGCTGAGATTTTGGAGAAAGAGGAGGACAGTAGTTGTGTTCCCACTAAAGCATTTATTAAATTATGCCAATGTCGCTTTATCCATTGTTTTTCCAAGAGGGTGAGCACACGCCAATGCCAGGTGTGGATACAAATATGGAAATATTTTAGAGCTGTATTGTTTATTCAGGGTTTCTGCAGAGTAAAATATGGAGCTATATTTGCCTCAATAAAATGAATTGGTGCAAAAATAAAATTAATTGAGGCAACAATGAATGTACTGATATACTAAGAATGATTTATTCAAAATCCCAAGTGATTTTTGCAAATGAATTCTAATTTGCAAATATAGTGGTTGTCATTGGAACAGCATTTCTTTTGTGAATAAAACTTGCTGTCCCAAAATGTGGGGCGAATGCCTCAAAAAGATTTGAATGCTCAGAAATGATGAATGCATGACTGGAGTGATCCACAAATGCAGATTGGACTATTCACATGCAAAACTGTAGATTTATAAATGACAAACATGATTTAGTTGTGAAATAATAGTGGATAATAAATTTGCAAATTAGAATTTATTTGCAAAAATCACTGCATGTAAGTCACAAATTAGGGATTTTGAATAAATCGTTTTACATGCATCAATATTGAGATAAATATAGCTCCATATTAAAAAGTCTAAAAAAAGTCATAAATTGTAAAATCTGAATTTAAAAAAAGTCTTACATTTGCAGAGATGCAGACTGTTAGGTCTTAAATACATTTAAACAGGTCTCGGATATGTCCCATACATTTGGTGCAGCGACTTAAAATGTCCACTTAAACGCTCAAAGGCATTTTTACCGTCGCCATTACGAGAGCTTAGATCTTTTCTTACCAAGACCAAACTGCTTTACGACTCTCACTTTCACAAATGGTCTCAGCTTTTTGTACACTGCATGTTTACGAAGCCTGCAGAAACCCTGGTCTTTATCTGGGCAGCAGTAGCTTGGTAGGTAGAGCCATTTTCCCACTAACAGTAAGGTTGTCGGGCCGATTCCTGCTACCAGAATTGCATATTGCCGTCCTTGCGCAGAATGGCAGCCACGTGTCTCAATATTATTCTACTGCTCTTGACTAACAAAGGATTTTTGCTGTTCAGGAAACATTTCTTGCGCTAGCAGTGCCGTACATTCAGATCCAAGGAAATAAACTCACATCTTTTGCACAGAGAGATATTGGGTCCTCACAGCAGATCTCCCTTTTTTAATATCTTTAAATGGATGGCTTTAAAAGATCCAATTCTAAACTGGAGTAAAACAGCGGTATGGGAACATTGTCACTCCTGCAAGTACCAAGAAAAGCTGTTTTTGTTGTTTTAAATGAAATAAATGCTATCACTTTGTACTTGTAGCGAAAGATGTTTTGATTGTTTTTGTGTTTAGTTTTTTTGTAGGGATGTAACAATGCACAGTTCATTACGATTCACGATTTTAAGGTCACAAAAACTATTAACAGAATGAGCTGCAGTTCTATTATGACTTTTTTTTTTACTTAATTTGTGTCCCCTTATCAAACTGAAATAGTTTTAATTATTGTATGAACTGAAAGTCAATAACAATTACAGAATACACAACCAAATGACAAAAAGGTGACTAAAACTTGATTGGAATTATTTCTGAAGGAAAATCAACATAATGATTTGATAATGATCATGATTTTTTTTTTTTTTTTTTTTAAAGTTAAATTAATTGTTTTATTGCTGCTGATTCAAATCTTTTCTCTTATGAATCAACTTTTGAAATCATTTTGGACAATTTTGCGTTAGCATTTCAGGTTTTATAACTTAAAATAATGTATATGTGTGGAAAATTTCTTTCTTTTTACTTTGGACTCTTGGATTAGGTGTCTGTCGCCCTCTGCTGGCAACGGTGGGGAACGCCCAGAGCATAACATGGCTAATTAGCATGGCTATTAGCAACATGAAGCTAACAGATAGATAAATGAGCTGACTGCTTCATAGTGACGGGAATTGAAGCTCTGAAATGATCTGAATGAGTCCAGTGACGGTGCATGAGCTTTAGAAACATGCAGGATGCATTGTTACATCCCTAATTTAAAGTCACACTTGCGCTCATGTTGTATTGTCCTTCTTTAAAACTATTGCGTACCCACAGTTGAGTAGTCACCACACATAACACAGCATCATTAATCTGATATATCCAACTGTTTCCAATGGTGTGGACTTTTGCATTGATTGTCTTTGTTAAATTAAAAATGGAGACACTAGTATTAAGTTAGCAATCTTCTCTTTAGACACCGAGATTTAGCGTTTTCAAATATTGTCAATGGAAACACAACTAGCGCCGCGTGTTGCTGTAACAGAGCCAGAGTGGGACGAGGCAGAGGTAGAAGAGGAGGGGCGTGTTTATGGGATGGGGTAGATGGTGAGGGGGGGCGGTGTCCAGAGCTGTGGGGGAGGGGTGAGAAACAGGGAACCAGGCGTTACTTAGGACGGGCCCAGAGAGCACACACAGCTGAGATACTGGGTCACAGCACATCCATAACACAACACACAACACAACACACAACACCTGCAAACACAAAACTCACGGTCCATCTGAATTTGAATGGAAGAAGAAGTTTAGAGCAATATCACCACAGGGAATATCAAGGATTTATTACCTTCTTACCACTTTGTATCAGCCTTAGATTTCTTCTGTGTGATTTAAAATGTTGGATTAGAGAAACTGAGGCATACACATACAACCCAAATCACAGAAATGTTGGGACATTGTTAAAATTTCAAAAAAATTAAAACCATAAATATCTTTCAAATCACATGAGCCAATATTTTATTCCCAATGTAACAAATGTGTACCATATTTTCCGCACTATAAGGCGCACCTAAAAGCCTTTAATTTTCTCAAAAACCGACAGTGCGCCTTATATATGAATCAATGTTGGTTAATTACGGCTAACTTGTTTTGGGAGTGAACGGAGTTGTAAGAACGCTGGTTTGTACTCTATTAATAAAGTTTGATTGACTTATCTGACTGTTTTATTGACATTCCCTTTAGGGCAGCTCCATCTAGTGGATGCATAACGCAACCCCAGCCACTACAGTAGCTTCTAGTCAATGCGCCTTATAATGCGGTGCGCCCTATATTTGAAAACAGTTTTAAAATAGGCCATTCATTGAAGGTGCGCCTTATAGTGCGGAAAATACGGTATGTAAATGAGAAATGTTACACTTTTATGCACAAAATGAGCTCATTTCAAATTTGATGCCTCCTACAAATGTCACAATCACTGGGACAGGGGCAACAAATGGCTGAAAAAGCAAGACATTTTAAAACATTAGGAGAACATATAGCAACTAATTAATTGATTTTAGGTCTGTAACAGGATTAGCTATAAAAGGGAAGTCTTAGAGAGGCTTTCAGAAGTAAAGATGGGCAGAGGATCTCCAACATCTGCTCTAAAACCCAGCTGCTCTTCAGATGGAAACCTATATCAGACAAGGATTGGGCCAGATTCCAACACCAAAACTCCAGAAACTCATGACCTCAATGCCCAGACGTCTTCAAACTGTTCTGAAACAAAGAGAAGATGCTACTCCATGGTAAACCTGCCCCTGTCCCAACTGTGAGACCTGCAGCAGGCATCAAATTTAAAATTTTGTGCATAAAAGTGTAAAATATCTCAGTGTAAACATTAGTTCTATGTGAATAAAATATTGGCTCATGTGATTTGAAAGTCTTTTAGTTTTCATTTTATTCAAATTGAAAGAAAACTTAATTAGGGTTGTATTTTTTATAAAGAATTAGAGGAATCAGAGCATATGCAGTGGGTTTGTTTTACATTTGTTCACACAGACAGATGATGACAGGAAAAACGCCAAGTTCACAATCAAAAATAAATAAAATATAAATAGAACTAAGTGGCCAGATACTCGCACTTTTACCCTTCAAATGTGCGTTCATCAAATGCGCAACCACACACTTGTATTTTTGTTGTTTGTTTTGTTTTCAGACGATGCAGCGTTTGTTTGTAAGCAACTTAGCAGTACACAATAAATGGCAAATATGGAAAGATTTTAAAAATGCATTAACTTTTTTGGCTTTATTAGATAGTGTGGTTGAGAAGTGGCAGGAAAAGATCTTCGGGAGACATTCGGCAAAGTGTTGGAGCCCGGACTTGAACCCACGATGCTGAGGCAGGCTGTAGTTGCCCTCTACCAACTGAGCTATACCGCAAAGCTATGCATTAACATCTTAACAGTGACCAGGGCTTTCAAAAGTCTTAAATATGTTTAAACAGGCTCAAATCTGCCACATTTGATGCAACTACCTAAAATCCACTTAAACGCTCAAAGCAGGTGTATAACCATTGCCAGTACGAGAGCTTAGACCTTTTCTTACCAAGACCAAGACCAAAAAAATGCTTTGCGGCGCTCATTTTCACAAATTCTTGAACAATCGTCTTAAAAAGGTCTAAAAAAAAAAAGTCTTAAAATAAACTGAAGCCTGCAGAAACCCTGAGTTGCAAGAAAATACTGGGACAGGACCATTTGGCCTAAACCTAGTCCACATTTGCTGCTTTTGTTGTTAGTTTTGTAGCTTTACCATGGAAACAAACAGGCTCAGTGCACACCAAACACAACTACACAACAAAAATATCCACATATGTGTAACCAGGCCACAAGAGTCATCCAGGATAATTCAAGACTCATGTTTTCTTATTACCCAACAAGTAATTCTCAGTAGTTAATTATCAGGCCTCACGCTTAGCCATAATAATCTATTTTGCTACCAAAACAGAGCGATAGGCCACTTGCAGCTTACAACAACAGCTCTTTTAGATGAGACTTTGCTGTTTCTTGCTGTGAAAATGGCAAAAACGGTGATCAGCTAAATGACTTAAATGAGTGTAAATTTGGCTAATGAACATTTCTTCCACCACACACTAATCACATGAGAACTTCATTTAGATGTTTATCCCAGTGTTTACATCTGCTGCTGTTTCTGTTTTACCTTGGCGTTAGCTGTCAACAGTTTGTGATTAAAAAGGAGAGCAGGGGAATAGGAAGTTTTTGTTTTTGGTTTCTTTGCTTGAGCCATGGTCAGGGACACATTTGCTAATTCTTTTTTTTTTCATGGAACGATCACTTACATAATTTATCCACCCACTCCCACACACGTCTAATATTATCTGTGCGGTAACTACAGTATGAATATTTAAATAAACACAGAGAGAAGAGGAAAGAAGCAGGAGCAGCTTGACAGATTCAGATAACACTGGTGGAAGCTGAGAAATATTCAGTTTAGGCGACTGTAATTTCATTTAATGGTCACTAAGTCTATTATTGCTGCTGTTTTTGGTGCGTTACCTTTTTATAAACACAATAAATGTTTTATAGGTAATGACACAGTTACTATATTGATCATTGTAAAATTGATTTTATGACTTTATTGTCGCTCTGCCCCCTCAACGCCAGAGCGGCCCCCACAGTGGAAGGTTTTAAGTCTCGTCTTAAGCCCACTTTTATTCCCTGGCTTTTAACTTGATTTGTGTGCTGGTGTATCTTTTATATTGTTTTTATACTTATCTGTTGTGATTTTATTGTATTGCTGTTATTTAGTTTTACTGGTTCTTATTTATTTAATGGGGACGAGTGGAGCTTGGAGTCTTGTTTGTAAAATGTGCTATGTATGTTTTCTAGGTCGTGTATATCAGTAGTGTATACCATAATATTGGAATTATTGATACATCATCTTTTTGAATGTAACTTTTGTGTTTTTAATGAAATAAAATGTTATATTCAACTTTTTTTCATTCTCTCTCTGCTGGACGTAATCAACTTTGGCTGTGATGTTGGATTTGAGAGTAAACTTATGATTTTTTGGCAAAAACTTAGTATCGATTGTATTGTTATGAAGATTGATTTGTATTGTGTCATTGCAAAAATGTATTGTTACACCTCTAATGTTTTAATATTAACACTGCCACGTGGAAAAGGGAAACCATGTCATTTTTTTTTTTGCATTTTTCTCTCTGGAGCTCTCCTACATTTCAGAGTAAAGCACTATCGTAAAAACTCATGAGTCCAGTAGAGCCCTGTGTCACCCCTCACTTGGCTTGACTCTCATTTTTGCCTCCTCTTATCAATACAAAGGTTTCCTCTGCCTTTTGACCGCTCTGCTATGATGAAAAAAAGCTACTGCTGGCTTTTAGTTATTGCTAACGGGAACCTGTTGCTTTCTCCCAAGACCTCAGACTTCTGGGACACTAGGTTGGTCTCGTACTTGAAAGGCTGTTTTATTTTTTTGTTTTTGTTTATCTAGATATGCCCTGGGAGGAAGAAGGGGCTTTGATCACCCTGTTAACAACTTATTTAGTCGTCACACTGACTCTGAAACTGTTTATCTAAAGCAGCCTTTCCCAAAGTCAGGAGTGTCACGGCCCTCCTTAAATTTACCAAAATCCCACGCGGACCCCCAACAATACAACTTCCCTCGATCCCAAATTTTATTTTCATGTTTTTCTCCATATATTTCTATAAAAACATTACAAAAGACACTGACTATTGGCTAAAAAGTGTTTTAAAGTTATATTTTTAAACAAATACGCTGTAAAAAAAATAAAAAATGCAAAAACTCAATAACTCAAGGCAAAGGTTCCCTCAAGATTTTTGGGGCCAACTCAAAAGCTCAAGTTTTCCACACTTTCACTTAATTTGATGTTCATACGTCTAAAAACGTTTCTAATTTTTAAGTTTTTCTCTCTATCATTATTTTTTTACTCATCTTACAGCCAACTTACAGTGTTCAGAAAAAGTTATTCTTTTGTTAAATGTAGTATATTTAGTTTTTATTATTATCAATAATACTTTTTCTGAACAGTGGAGTCAGTTGCTGTAAGATGAGCTGGAAAAAATAAAGATGGTGAGTAAAACTTAAAATTTCAAGTTTTTTAGATGTATGAATGTTAAATTTGGTGAGTAAAAAAAATTTTTGAGATTTTGAGTTGAGACAAAAATCTTAAGGGATCCTGTTGCCTTGAATTTTTGCAGCATTGTTTTTTACAGTGCATTTCAAACTCAATTTCTTTTTATGTACCTAATATAGACAGCCTCTGGGGGCCCCCCTGCAGTACCTTCGCGGACCCCACTTTGGGAACCGCTGATCTAAAGTAAAACGTTTCCCCGTTTAGCCCCAGCCTGTCCTAGTCTTACAGAAAACATGTGGCGCTTGCAGAAAATGACACAGGTGAAACATTAGGTTAGTCAACGGTGAAAAACGCACTGGAGGCTGTATTTACACGCGCACAAGCTTCGCTCTAATAATACCCCACTGATTGCATTAGGAAATGTATCATCTTTAATTATGTGCTCTGAGGAATCCGCGCACACCCCGACAAGACCAGCTTCTGAGGTTTATGCTCACGCTCGGTCTATCCGGTGCCATTATCCTCCATCAAACCTACTTACTCATACATCACTGTATTGTTTACTATTATGCCTCCCACATAGAGCAGCCTATGTTTATGCTAATGACTGTACCACCTCCGCCGTTACAAGGAGACACAATCACTTCAAAGGAAAAAACAAAATGGAGGTTGATATTTAGGTGTGAGGAGTCTGGGGATACGACAATGCTCAGACGGCCTTTTGTGAGTCCTTTATGCTGTTACATGTACAGTTTGTGCAAATAATGAAAGTGCTTTATTAAAATTTTGGTGTATTGTATCACCAGATTCCCTAGAGTCTACATGTTCTCCTCTTGTTGCCTTCCAGAGATATGTGTGCATTAGCTTAGTAGGGTAATGAACGAAACATTTGTCTGAAATAAATTAAATAAAAAATGAATGGTTTGGAAATAATTCTTTGTTTACATAAATCTGGTCAACAGCAAAAATAAGTTTTAGTGAGAGAAAGGAGCAGTAAAAGCTAACACAGCCAATCCCAAAGTCAGGACGGTCGTGGCCCCCTTAAATTTCCGAAAATCCCTCGCAGACCCCCAACGATAAAACTTCCCTTTATTCAAAAGACTCCGCCATGTTTTTCTCCATATGTTTTTTTTTTTATAAAAACATTACAAAAACACTGATTATTGACTAAAAGTTGTTTTAAAGTAATATCTTAAAACAAGCATACAACTGTAATTAATTTCAAATTACATGTTTTAATGTTTTTAGGTACTTAATATTTGTATAGACTTTTTTATATTTTTGTATGTTTTATTTGTTTTTATGAACCAAAACTATGTGTCTGAAATAATAATAATAAAATTATACTAAATTGAAATTGAAATATAGACAACCTCTGGGGGGCCCCCGTAGTACCTTCGCGGACCCCCAGGGGGCCCCTGACCCCACTTTGGGAACCACTGGGCTAAACTATATTAGTAGAGAATTGCATTGACCTAGCATTGGATTTGGTAAATGCTAATTTCAATGAACAGATGCAGAATGAAGCCAAAAAAAAATAAAAATTGTGAAAACTGACACAATTCATATTTCTAAAGACGCTGCAAAGTACATTGATATTGAATATTGAGTATCTGTGCCACCATATCCTATTTTTTAAGCAGATATTCTAGTTTTTTATTGTATGTTTACATGCACAAGGACAAAAGAAAACAACAACAAAAAAACAGGATAAACATGTAAGATCAACATATACTCAGCGTTGCATCCCTCGTGCAGTTCTCCTTACTCCACGCTAAAAGTACCAAGGGGGAAATTGAGAGGTAGATGAGGAGAGAGAGGTAGTGATTTTGTGTCCAGAAGTCGGTCGACCTGCAAAAAAGAGAAACTACCAAAAAAAAAAAAGGAAAGGGAAAAGGGTTTGAAAAGAGGAACAAGGAAGAATCGACAAGGAGACGGGAATTACAGAGAGACAGAGGCTTCACACGGTCACCAGGGGAGTCAGAGGAGCCAGTGAAGGATGTGACTTAGGAGCAGAGAAGAAGAGGAGGAGGAGGGTAAAAGGATGAAAGAAACAAGGCAGTGAAGGAATTGGGGGACGGAGAGGAGAATGTGTGCTTTCAGATCGATACGAAGCACTCAATTATCATTCTGGGTATAAACCGCGCTGCTACTACTACATCTAATGGGGAGAAGCAGAGCCAAAACCAGGGCTATCCTTTGTCCTTTTCCTTCTTTCTGTCTCTCTCTCTTCACTTTTTTTTCTTGTTGTAGTGCAAGACCAGCAGAGTGAAAGTAGCCAAGACGGAGAGGCTGATACCGAATTGTGTTGTGTCAGCAGTGCTTCCTAATAAAGGCGATTTGATCAAACAAGCACTTATGAGAAAGCGAGAAAGTCCCGGGAGGCCGCTGTGTGTGGTAGATAGAAGAGAACAAAACAAAAAGAGCAGGCCAAATAAAAACAAAGCAGTGTTCAGAGTTGGAGATTGAATATTATCTTTGGTATTTTTCTTTCCAAGCTGAGGTCACATGGTTATGTCACATACAGTATTTGTTGGTGTTGTTGCCTCTCGTCTGCTTAAACTGTACTTAAGGTAAAAATGGCATCGCTAAAAACGCCTTTGAAAGTGAAAGATTTGTAAATAAAAGGTGGATGTAGATGGACAAAATGGAGCTTTGAACATTTGACCATTGGCGTCACTAATGTGTGTCTATTTGCATTTTGCTAATGGTGATGCTAAGAGTCGTTCTAACGCAATTCACTGACGATGGAGACAAAAATTACTAGTGGTTATTACTCTATTACTACGTTTACAGGCAAAAATGATTAGGAATTATAGCTTTACTCTGATTATAACAGGAGTTTTTAAGCATCTTCTGCATTAATTCTGTTCGTACATTGGTTCTTTTTCCCAGTGAATGGAGCAGTACATGCCTTGACTGTTGGGGGCGCTAATGAACACAGCTCAGCAGTGACAGAAGAAGATACGGCTGAACTTTTTTAAGGAGTGACTAGAGCTAAAGTTAGTCGCGGTTTATTCAAAGACTGAACAGACCAACGCTCTTTTTCATGGCACTTTTTCAGTAAATGTGGTGTGAAAACCTCCTCCAGCACCGCCATGTTTGTTGTGGTTGTTGCTCTTTTTGTTCCGTTTTGGTAAAATCTTTGACTGCTGATTGAACATAACACAGATGTAGACATAGAAAACAGTTGGAAGTATAAATTCTGTGACGCCAACAACAATTGGAACGGACGGATCTATTTAGGTACGAAATGGGAGAATAAATGAGTCTTAAGCTGGAAGAGGCATTCAACAGCACTCAGTACTGAACAGACAGAGCGTTTAGAGACGTACTCATGTATTTTTAGATCAGCGAAGACACTCTGTATATTATGGTCCCTGCCCCACTTGTGTTTTATTGTTTTGGTCCATCATATTTAAAAGTGAAAGCTAAACTGTCGTACCTTTGATGCGTTAAGTTTCATTTAGTAAACCAAAAGTATTACTGCTTATATTTATTGGTAAAACTATGATTACTGTGTAAATTAGCCACATTTATTAGCATTTAGCACTACAAAGTTTTAGCGCTGCTGGTAAGTCCACAGACCACTCAAACGCCTCACAGTAATTTGTTTTTCTGCTCTGCATGTTGACTGAGAAAAGAGTTAGTAGAGATAAGAGTGGTTTGACCAGTTTTCTGGTGAAATAGGAGTAATAACGGACAATGAGCAGAGTCGGAGGACGCTCTGTAAATGCAGTAACTAATAAAGAACTAATCAGATGCATGCATTAGAGAAATTTAGCCCACTTACTTGAATACTGCCAGACCAAGCAGCTACCAGAAAAGATAACATACTGAGGGCCATATTTACTAAGACGAGTGCTAAACTGCGAGTGCAGTGAGAAAATATGCGGCCAGAACTATTTAAACGGCATCATTGCGTGTATTGTTTTGCGTCATGGAAGGTGCGGAAGTGGAACACAAATGGAAGCAAAAATTTAACTAAGAAGAGCTGAAAGTGCTGGTGAATAATTCTTTCATCCGTCATGGTAAATAGATCTGCACGCGTGGCAAACACTCTAACCCTACGTATTTCTTAATTTCTTCTCCTTCGTCTCACACGAATCACAGCAGCCATCTGTGCAAAAGATTAGCACGTCCTTCTCCAACGTGCTAAATTTCTACGCTATTTTCGCACGCAAAGTCATGGTGAGCCTTGATAAATAATATTGCGGGCGGTAAATGAATGAATTTGCATTTTCTCCGCCTTCCATTTTGCGCACTCTGGGAAGAACGCCTCAGTTTACAGATTCATTAGGTCACAGGAGCAAAATCTGCATTGCGTTCGCTCTGCTCCTGTAAGACACGCAAATCTCAACTGCGTCTGGGTTTGCTCCAATTTTAGCGCATCTTATTCAGTTAGCGTGCACGCAAACCTTTGATAAATCTGGCCCTATGTTTGTTAACATTTACTCAACATTTACTGCAACAGACCAAGAGGCGGCTGTAGCTCTGTTGGTAAAGACGGTTGTCCTATTACCTGAAGGTTGCCGGTTCAATCCCCACTATTGGTATTGCATACTGTTGTGTGCTTTGCCAAGACACTTAACCCTCCTTGCCTCCAGTTTATGAAAGGGTGAACAGTTCCTTGAGCTAGAAAAGCGCTATATAAGCGAGCCAGTTGCTAAAGTTCCCTCCCCAGGCACTGCTATTTGCCTAAACCATGTCATTTATCAAGAATTTGCAAAGAATAAAGTAGCATTTTCACAATCTCACTGTATATTAATCACTTTTTACAGATAATTACTGACAAATGAAGCTGTTTTGCCAAATCCTCTAATGTGAAGAAAATAGAAAATGACTAAAATATCCATCATATACTGTATAAAAAAAAAACATGAATGTGTAGCCAGAACCGAAGACTCGCACGAGTGTAACTGTCAATGACAACGTTGTCAAATATTTCCGTGTCCTTTTGGCAGCGACTTATTTATTCATATATGCAGTGTCACCCGCCGCAGGCACTTGAAAGCTCCTGACTGCTGCAGAAGAGCGAGCTGACAATCACACGCGGCACAATGAAAGCAGCGCCGAGACACAGAAAAGGAAGCGGGGCTCTGGGGAGAGGACGGAGGAAAGGTGCTGCTGATGCTCTCTCCGTTAAAGCCACAGGGTCAGAGCGGTTCAAGATGGCCGCCCAAGTCTTTGAATTACTTTCAGCCTGTGGCCAAACGTCTCTCTTTTTGTGACAGAAAAGCTTTTATCAGCAGCTCTGGACACAGCCTCAACGCAGCGGTGGTGGTGGAGCAATAATTTATAGGCTGCCAGAATTTAATTATAGATAAGTAGAAAAGTTAGAGCATCTTTTTTTTTTTTTTGTCCATAAAGGTAATTCAGAGGTGATTATAAGATACAAGATGTTTACAGTTTACAGAGGTGGGACTCTCTGTTGTTGCCCCTGCCTTCTCATGAGATCAGGGGTTAGATTCCCGACATGGAGACTAGAGACTAGAGCGCTGCCGTATGGCCCAGTGGTAGAGCTGCGGCGCATATGCAGGGCAACTACAGCCTGCCTCTGTGTCGTAGGTTTGAGTCTGAACTCTGAAAGTTTGCTGAATGTCTCTCCTTGCTCACTTTCCCACTATATTCTGTGCTATCAATAAAACCTAAAAATGGCCAAAAAATATCTAAATAAAAGTAGTAGTAGTACTTTATTACTGTTCAGTTTAAAAGGTGAAATTATTGTATTTGTACTAAAAAATTAAATTGCAGTTTGCACAATAAATTCCTTCATTGACAAAGAAATAAAAAACTTGTTGGTAAAGCAGGTTTATTATTTTGGGCTTGTTTTCATCAGGTTGGTTGGTCCCAGGCCCAGATAAATTGAAAGGGTCAAAAAGTGTGAGGTCAGCCAATATATGCGGCCGATTTTTGTTTCCATTTCAGTTTAGCATTACTGAAACAAATGGCTATATTATAATAATTTCTTTCATAAAAAGAAAGAAGAAACTCTGCCTTACAAGTCAGTGCAAAAATCAGCAGTGTTTCTTTGAAATCCGCTGCTCTGAATATTTTTTAAATCGGCATCAGCCACAGAAAAACCCATTTCAGTCGACCTCTAGCGTGAGCCAAATTACCAGTCAAGTACCAGTGCTGTGGCAAGAAAAAGGGCAGCCAAAGCACATCTTCACAATTCAGACGCTAAATTTGTTTTAAAGGAGCTGCAACCAGAGACTCACCAGGATTTAAAACAGCAACACAATTAGCAACGGTCCTCCTTATGTTCTCCGCGCTGGCATTGTTTTTCAGACAATTAAGACAACATATGGACAACTTCTTCAATTTTAGGACTGTCACGTATCATTTTGGACGCCTGGTCGGGAAGCTGAGCAAAATGTGCTTATTTCCCTTTAAAATCCTTCCACCTGTTGCTTCTCACTGCAGAGGTGAAGATTACGTGATGGCTCTGTAAAGTGTTGTTGGTTGCTGGTATCGGCTCATTTTAAGAATAAATAAAATGCCCAAAACTGTTATTGGTGCATCCCTAGTTATAGCAAAAATTATTTACTATCAACCCAGATTTATCATGGGCAGCTCCCTAACGTTCAGAAAAAAGAATGCTGCTCCTTCGGTTTGATCCTAGACTGTGTGGGCCCTTTTCAAGCCCAACTTCCAGCATTGCATTCTGTTGTTGTGTCCTTGGGCAAGACACTTCACCCACATTGCTTGTATGAATGTGTTTGTGGTGGTCGGAGGTGCACGATGGCAGCCACGCTTCCCCCACTGAGGAGTGAATGAATAATGCACCAAATTCTAAAAGTGAGTGTCTAAACCTAAAAAAACAAACATGCACAACAGGCTCGTGCTCCAGCTGGGTGCTCCTGACCAGGATCCTGATCTGGAGACGCGTCCCTGGGCGCTGCTCCTGACAGGACGCCCCAGTGGCACTGAAGAATGGGTCAAATGCATAGAACAAATTTTCCTACGAGGACAATAAAGTGTACCTTACCGTACCTATGCAACTCCTATAATCCACAAAATCATTAACAGCTGTTACTCAGGGGTCAGGTCACATCCGTTGTCTGAGTGGTTTCAGTTTTAAAACTTAAAAAAATGCTTTTGTTGCGTTCCTTTGACAACCAGAATTTATTAAGAGTATTTTTCTTTTCTTTTTTTTTTTTTTTTTTTACATACAGGGAGAAAATGATTCATTTTTTGCAGTGGCACAGCTGGAGGTATTCATGACAAAAATATCCCAAATTCAACAACAGTGGATTTAATTTTCTGAAAGGTCCCATTGTCTGAGAATCCAATGACGCTAATGCTACCCAGAATAACTCTTAGAAACGAACACGTTTCCATTGAGAATTAATTAGAATTTATTTCCTTTGGAGCCAGCTTTTTGTCTGACGTTTTTCTACAATTTTCAAGCCTGGGTTCTATCAATTACTCTATATTTCACCAGCCAGGCTCTGGTTTCTAAAGCTATTTCTGATTTGGAAAAACCTCTTGATTTACTTTCCCACTATCAGCAGGCAGCGTGGAGTCGATTACAATACACCCCAGCCTCCACAGTGTAATCAAACACGACTTGCCCCGGCGCCTTGAATCCACAAAAGAAAATACAAGCCACCAAAAACGTCTGATTAATCCAACACTTGAGGCTATCACACTCCCACAAGGAAAAAAAAAAAAAGCAAAGAAAGACGGGAAAAAAACAAACTAAACCCTAGCTCCTAAAAGCCTTCGATAAGAACTCGGTCTATAATAGGCCCAGAGATTTTCATTTGACTCCCAGTGAGAGAAATCAGCAGCCACTGTCCGTTTTTTCCCCAAAGCAAAGAAAATCACGGTGCTTTTGGATGGAGCAGTGGCGTTAGCGGCGTGACTTGAGCGCGGCCGTTTCACAGTCGCTGCTCCGGTTTTAGCCCCCGGGATGTTTACATGCGGCGTGCGGTTTGTACACTTTCCACCCGGAGGAGCTGAAGTACGGAGAGAGAGAGAAACTGGAAAAGGACATACTGGAATGGCAGCTGCACTTAATAAATAATAAAATAAAAAATGTTGCGAAAACTCAAAAACTCCAGATTTTTGAGTTTTGGGGCTAACTCGAAACCTCAATTTTTCAGCCAACTAATATTTTTTTATTCACCTAATCTGACATTCATACTGTATGTCTAATCTAATCTTTTAATTTTAGGTTTTAAGCCAACTTACTAGCCATCGTTCAGAAAAAGTAGTAATACTGATAATAAAAACTTAATATACTAAATTTAACATTAGAATATGAAGAAAACTGTGAATACATCTGTAAGAGAAATGAATACTTCACATGTGAAAACAATGGATAGTAAGTTGGCTACAAGATGAGTTAAAAAAATTATAGTAAAAGTAAAACTTCAAATTAAAAGTTTTTAGACATATCAATGTGATATTAGGTGAATAAAAATGTTAGTTGTTAAAAACTTGAGAATTTGAGTTGGCCCTAAACTCAAAAACCTTGAAGGATCCTGTTGCCTTGAGTTTTTGCAACATTTTTTTACAGTGTGTTATATGTACATATGTATGAAATAATAATAATAATAATAATAATAATAATAATAATAATAATAATAATAATAATAATAAAAAAATTTTTTATCCCTGAGCCTATCCCAGCTCCTGAGTACGGTGGCCCTGAGGTGGATCCTTTTAAATTTGCTAGTGTGGTTTTTTTGTGTTTTTTTTTTTTTTTTGTGGCAGCCTTAATTTAAAAGAGGGGAGACATTTTGGGAAAACAGCCTCCTCTTTTAATTTGAGGCTGTGTTTTTATTTTTAAAACAACTGTATTTAAATAGTGGAAAGTCTTTTTATATATATATATATATATATATATATATATATATATATATATATATAGAATTATTTTTTATTTTTTTATTTTGTGACTTTTTTTATTATTATTTTGAGGATTTATTTTTTTATAAGTGAGTTTTGTTTTGTTTTGTTTGTTTGTTTTTTTTTTGTTTTTTTTTTAATGAGACATGGCTTCATCTGAATGGACTCTTTTTCATGTTTAGAGGCAGGTTTCATTTTTGAGAGAACACATTTACTGGACTTTGAATCCAAGAAAAACATTTGACTGCCACATTTTATAAATTAGAAGCTTAATGCATAAACTTGAAATACTGATTGGCTTTATATCACTAGGGCCTACTCTGAAAATCTGCACTGGGGCCCCTCAGTACTGAGTTACAGCACTGGTGAGAGGACGCTCTCTGTTTGATGTGACCTTTATGGTTTATGGCACAAAATATTAATTACTTACTTACAGAAAGATGGCATTAATAGGAAACAAATGACAAGCAAGACCTCTCTAATAATAATAATAATAATAATAATAATAATAATAATAATAATAATAATAATAATAATAACAGTAATAATAATAATTTATTGTTGTTCATTGTTGCTTCAAGTAATAATGCATTGCAGTGCTTTCCAGACACTCAAAGCCACTTTACAATTAACTTCATTATTCATTCTCTGCTCAGTCACACTCGGTGGTGGTGAGCTGCCTCTGCGCACCACAAACACAATCACACTGACACATTCATGCAGGCAAGGTGGGTGAAGTGTTTTGCCCAAGGACACAACGGCAGTACGCAATGCTGGTAGCGGGCATCGATCTACCTGTTGCCTTATTGGTTTTTGTTTTAAAAATACAAAAACGCTTTTATTTTTAAAAATAAATGAATTAAAATGGGTTTCTTTGACAACAGGAATTTATTGAGAGTGTATTTTTCATTTTTTTTTATGTACAGGGAGAAAAAGTCTCATTTCATTTGTGGCACAGCTGGTGGTCAAAAATATCCCAAATTCAACAACAGTGGATTTAATTTTCTGGAAAGTCCCACTGTTTGAGAATCCAATGGAGCTGATGTTACCCAGAATAACTCTGACCCCCAGTTCACAGCAGAGCAGCAGCAGCAGCGTCACGTCAGGCGCGAGTGAACTGCTTTCTGTTTTAATCAATCTGACAATTCACACCGGGAACGTCTTATGAACGACTCACCGCGATGCTACGCTCAAATTAGGTTGGAGCTCTATGTTTCGAGCTTCTACGCGCCGATCTGCAGAGCTACAGCCGGGAAACACAAGAAACAGGAATAAACTTCTGCTACACTTTCAAAATAAAGGCTCACTAAAAACAGCGGTAATGTAAACACTACGCACCGAGAATTTGAGGGGGAGAAATGTAACGTAATTTGCAATACCAAGCAGCCATTTTAGAAGGACAACATGCAGAAGTAGAAGCTACAGCGCTCTGTAAAGACAACTTTCTGTTCAGACAGAGTCGTCTGTAAAACTCAGGGGGGAGAGCCACTTGAGCAGCGTTACAGCAGCAGCTCTGACGCCCTCGGTGTGAACTGACGCTTTTAAACAGTACGCGCGTAAAACAACCTACTGCTGCGACGCTCTCGAGACGTTTTTGGTGTTAGAAACAAACGGGTTTCCATTGAGAATTAATTAGATTCCATTGTTTTGGAGCCAGCTTTTTGTGTGCGCCATCATCAGTGACAATCTTCAGGCAGGGGTCGAATGAGTCTACCTACTGAGCTACTGCCGCCTCTCTACTGCTGATCTCCATGACATGCTTTTGTTTTCATATTAAAGGCATATAATGAAAGTCTTGTTTGTGTTTATGTTTCTGTAGCATCTGTCTCTCTCCAGGACAAAGAGTAAATGGAGGAACTGTGAGGAGTCACCAAACCGTTCTGATCCACTCTGTGCCCCACTCCAGTGCTGAAGAGGGGTATTATAAAATAAATCGCACTATGTATTTTTTGTCTGTCTGCTTCTCAAAAAAAAAAAGTACTTTGCATTAGCATAAAGTTATACGACATGACACAGCTCCTCTTAAAGTCTCCACCGCCAGACGCTGCTGCCTTAAATCTCCTCAAACGCCGCGGCTGCTCTCGAGTTTTAACTTGAACACTGTTATTAGCCGCAGACGTTGAATGACATGTTGTTTTGTTGTTGATACGTCGCTTCGAGGAGGAGCGGAGGCTAAGTGTGTGGACATTTCAAATCCGAGCCGACTTTGCATTGGGAGATAATGAAATTGTGCCGTTCTGCGCTGTCATGTTGTCCCATTGTGAGGCCGGGCTGACACACAAATGGATGAATATTCCTTGTGACAAGACTTTTCACGAATCATACAAAGAGTCTGACTTTGAATGCGATTGTAGTATCTAAAGAAAGGATGTCGTTTTGAGGAGTTTTAGTAAGGGGCTACTGAAGCAAAAGATCTTGAAAAGGTTTGTGACAGCGTTTGATTTGTGTAAAATTATCTGTAAATGCACAAAAGGCCAAACATCCTTCACACAAAAATCTAGTTTGTTTGATTCAGCAATGACAGAGTTAGGTGCCCATGTTATATTCACAAAGCTTCATTTAAGCTGAATTGAGACTAGGCAGACTCGGTTGCTCCCTAAGTGAAAGGTTGGTGGATCGATCCCCTCCACCAGAATTGCAAACTGCCTATGAGCCCTTGGGGAAGACACTTTTGAATGTAAATGGTGGTGGTCGGCGAGGCTTTAGGTGCAGAATGGCTGCCATGTCCCCTTCAGTCCGGGGCTATAGAGGTTTACCACCACCAAGTGACTGAGGAGGGAATCAATAATGGACTAAGGTAAAGCACTTTGAGAAGCAGAACATAAATATATCAAAAATCTTATTTATATTTTTATATAACAGAAAAACTATAGGGGGGCATGGTGGCAGAGTGGTGAATGCTCCAGGTACTCAGGCTTCTTCCCACAGGTGAATTAACTTGAATGAACTCCAAATTGCCCCAAGTGAATGAATTTGAGAGTGAATGGATGTCTGTTTAAGTCTGAGACTAACTGGCCACTGTCCAGGGTGTACCCTGCCTAATGCCCTAACAGGAAAGAGTGGAAAAAGATGAATGCATGTCTGTTTATTACCATTAGGGTTTGTGGCTGGAGCTTATCCCAACTACTTAGGGTCTGAGGCAGCATACACCTCGGATAATGGCCAGTTAGTCGCAGACAACTATTCACTCTCACATTATTTCACAATAGGCAATTTAGAGTCATCAGTTCACCTGTGCATGGATGCCTTTGGACGATGTGAGGGAGAGGGAGAACTCTCAGAGACCCAGTAACACAGGGAGGACATTTTACCACAAACATGTAGCCTGTAAGACTAAACTCTGGGGAAATGAATCCAGTAAAAAGAGTATTTCAAAGGGAGGTGACCTAAAAATATGAGTATTATGTTGCTGCTAAAACTATTTTGAAAGTCTGCCTCACAAATGAACACATGAACACCTCTAATAAAAGATCTCTTAGCATTTACAGTTCATGTTTACTTAGATTTTTAGCCTTTTGTGCATTTAGAGAAACATCACATGACAAGTACACCTCCGAACGACCACATACAAATCTAAAATTCATAAATAGTTTTGCTACAATTATGGCTCCATATTTAGCACCTGATTTTAACACCAAACCGAGATAATGTTTTTCAGTGTTATGGGTTTTTGTTAGAAGAGAACCGAGAGAAAGAGAGGAGAAAAGGGGGAATATGAAAGGAATAAGGGATATGAAGAAAGGAGAGGACACTTGCCTGCCTCTGTTGTGATCCCTCTTTCTTTTTCTTCCCATGTTTGCTGGAGGGGACAAAACAAAGACAATGTCAGGATGTCGCATCTATCTCCCCCCAGTGGTCAGAGGGCAGCGGAGCCTGGCAGCCATCATGAAAAAATAAAAAAATTTAAAAGAAACATCAACTTCATCTGCCCTCACTGTCACAGAAAGCACGCCTCGGGTTCAAACCTTTTGTCTGAGGACCTTGACAACAAAGAGATGTCTCTGCCTCAGCCTCCTTACAGGGGCCATTTGTATTTCTGAGAGTCAAAGATTAGGACTGGTCATCGCCAGCAGGGGGAGTAGAGAGAATGGGGTTTACAGCATCAACAGAAGAAGGGCCCATCACTCAAAGTCTTTAAATCTTTGTTGTTGTTATGGCTTTTGGTTGATCTTCTGAATTTGTGACGAATTAAACAAACTAATGATAACATAGACCAAGAGCTAGCATCAACTTTATGCTATAGGCTTGTAGCAAGTTAAGGCACTGACATATTTTGAGGCTTGTATTGAAATCTAAGACATCTTGGTCTAGAAATGAGTTTTTGATTCAGTAGAAAATGGGAAAATTAGGGATATTTTGCCAGTTGAACCGTAGTTGCTAGTGGTAGCTTCCACTTACGTTTGCTGTCTGTCCTTTCAGAAAATGAAGATTATCAGTGACCATTTTTGGAGCCAGAAGTCTTAAACACATTTTGACGCCAGTATAATGCTACTAAGGCAACACAGGGCTGTGGCTAGCTTAGACTTAGTATGAGTCATCCGTTGTATGGACATACATACATCTATTGCCTATGAATATTCTATTTTAACAAATATAAATATGAACGATAAACAGCTAATAATTAATCTTTTTTCTATTAAGTAATGAGCACTGTCTGATCAAATCTGCTAAGACTGCTCGGCCTTGATGATGAAGTTTTGGGTTGACATTTCCGTGTTAGCGAAGTCAAACGGCCAATCGCGCTGTTTGCTCGAAGTAAAGTCCATTAAAAAGTGTAACAGCATCATTAAGCAGCGAGTAGATTTTGTACCTACACTGGATAACAACAACAGAGCTAATGCTACTGTCCATTTGTTTTGTTATAAGCTGTGGCCACATTGGCTTATACACAGTAGATCAGGAAGCATAGTTAGCTTCACTCCATCTAGTGGTTTAAAGTGATATTGCAGATTAAGTGCCCCACTAATTCTGATTCTATAAATGAAATGACATCAAATGGAAGAAGCTAAATCTAAAGTAACAGAGGGAAACAGAGCGTGATTACACAAAATCACGTAGAATTTTGCTTTCTTTACAAAAATGATGTCTCTTTTTATAATATATGCAACAATTGGAGAATTACGTATTTTTTTTAGTCTTGGGGACCTGTCTAGCCTCTCAATATCACTGTCAATAAGGGTATTATTAAATTTTATTAGGCCAAAAACATTGAATTATTTTTCCACTAATCTTGACTTTAAGGTGTTCATATTGACAGACCAGTGTTCTGAGGAAGACTGCAGAGAGTAGTAGAAACATGTCAAGGTACGCTACAATAACACTGGTCAATCAATAAGAACACCTTAAGGTCAAGGTTTAAATATTAGTATTAAAGCTAAAACACTGCATATAGCCATTTTTATATATTTTTCTTTGGTTTCTTGTAGCTTTGCACCTCTTTTAGCTTCTCTTTACGTGTCTCTTTCCACTTTACTCAAAGCCTAACTACATTAACGAGTATCAGTGTTGTTGCTTGGCCACGCAGGTCTCGGTCCCGGGGATGGGTTCTGGCTTGAGCTCGAGTCCGTGGCACAAACCCAGCAGGCCGCAGAGCCATGGCACTGACCTGACGTTGAGGCTGAAGACTCGGCGGGCCACCAGGAACCGCATCAGGTAATAAATGACCACAATCAGCACCAAGAGCCCCAGCACCACGCCGATGATCGAGCCAGTGATCACACCGGCCTGAATCGGGACTGTGTGGGGGAAAGAGAGAAACAGAGAAAGGAAAAACTGTCAGGAGTCAAGGATTTCAAATTCCAATTTTCCAGGAATATTCAAGGACTTGGATTTCAGGAATTTCAAGGAGTGATGAAGTGATTGCCATCTGCATAATGACAAAGAGAGATATTTAGGATTTTTTACTGGAGTTGTGTATGGTGAGTGTACGACCTGGAAAAGAAATGGTGTCAGGGAAATAAATCAAGAGTAATCCAAGGCTAAACCAGGTCTACACCAGGTCTAAACCAGGACTAAACCAGATCTAAAGCAGGTCTAAACAAAGACTAAACCAGTACATAGCCAGGAGTAAATCAGATCTAATTCAGGTCCAAACCAGGTCTAAACCAGGACTAATCTAGGTCTAAAACAAGTCTAAACCAAGACTAAACCAGGATTAAACCAAGTCTAAAGCAGGTCTAAACCAAAACTAATCTAGGTCTAAACCAAGACTAAACCAGGTCTAAACCAAGACTAATCTAGGTCTAAACCAAGATTAAACCAGGTCTAAACCAAGACTAATCTAGGTCTAAACCAAGATTAAACCAGGACCAAACTAGCACTTAGCCAGGATTAAACCAGGTCTTTTTACTGGAGTCGCATATGGTGAGTATGCTACCTGTAAAAGCAGCGATGCCAGAGAAAGAAATTAGGAGTAATCCAGAACTAAACCAGGTCTAAACCAGGCCTAACCCCGGACTAAACCAGGTCTAAACCAGGCCTAACCCAGGACTAAACCAGGTCTAAACTAGGACTAAACAACCGACTAAATAACTGAGTTATGACTAATATTTTTTTGTATAATTACAAAATGAAAAACAGCTGTGAGGAATTAGAGGAAACAGAGCTGTACACTGTTTTGTTTTTGTTTTTTTTTTGGATAAATGAATGCGAGCAGACTGGATGTGCTTCCTGGAACAGAGCGTTTTGAGGCCTCAGGAAGATCATGCCAGAGACTTCAGAGACTACAGGATTACTCACACAGGCATGAATGAAACAAAACACAACTCCAGGTCTGTTTTTGATGAGATAACATTATAACACGAGAGAAAGCATAATATAGACTCTTACTTTCCATAACTAGCAACATTACATAACTGTTCAAATATATTTCACGTTTTCTTGGCTGCGCGTCACATCAGAGGATTAACAGCACGAAGGGAGGGACAGAAACGACAGAGACAGAGGAAGAAGGTGTGAAGAAGGAAAGAGAGAAGGAATCCGTTTGAGGAAGAGCTCGGAGGAAGAGACATGAAAGGAATGAGTGACGGAGCAGAGGTGAAACAGAGGAGCAACAGGAAACAGAGAGGTGTGTGTGGAGCGCTGCTAATGAAGTGTTTGTATCATCAATGTCTTTACAAACTGATCTAGAGAGCTTTTATTAAAATGTAAATGTAGTTTGGCTGTTTTTTTAGATGCACTTACAATGAACACACTATGAGATCCCTCGTCTGCAGCACCAAGTCTGGATGTTCTCGAGCTCAGTGCTTCCCAACTGTTTTGGTCTTGTGTACCCACAGGACCTGGTGTAGTCCTAGTTTAGTCCTGGTTTAGTTCAAGTTTAGTCCCTGTTTTTCTGTTAATCCCTGTTTTATCCCTCAACATAGTCCTGATTTAGCCCAGATTATGGTTCACGTTCGTCTTTGACAGCCAAATATTTTATGGAAAAGTATTATAAATGATCAAATAACTTCACATACCCTCTGCACGGGGCTCACGTACCCCTGGTTGCGAAACACTGCTTGAGCTGTTAATTTCTATAATCTATATCAGTGGTTTTCAAGCTGCAGTGCAGGTACTACTAGTAGGTACTCAGGAGTCTTTTGCAGTTCAAGTCATGATTTATTTTTATTTGTTCATGTTATAATCCTGCTTTAGTTGGGGCGTGACCTAGTTTAGGCCTGGCTTTGTTCTGTTTTAGGCTTCATTTTACCCTGTTTTTGTACAGGTCTTGGTTTAAAGATGCTATGAGAAGTTTATATTTTTTATATTTTATAAAAATGACCCACATGTGTGCCAAGATATGATGTAAGCATGTTTGAATCAAATATTAGTTTTACTGATAACAATGGTACAGCTGATTTATTCACAATTAAACATATGTTTTAAATAATGGCCAAATTGTTTTTGTTTATGTTTATTGTTTTGGTTCTAAAACTGCATTGCCGATCGTCCAATCAGAAGAGAGACACCATTGTTTTGATTTAGACTGCTGTACGGTTATGAAACCAGTACAAACACATGCTGCTTACAGTACCTTTAAGTCCGAGTTTAGACCTGGTCTAGCTGTGATTAAGACCTGGTTTAGTCTTGGCGTAGTCCCTGGCTCATCACAGATGGTTCTTGCAAAGCCAAATATTTTCTGAGGTGGTGCTTGGTGCAAAAAAGTTTGAGAATCACTGATCTATAAAATTATTTCTCGACTATGTACAACATCCCCAATCATTCTCATAGGTACTTTGGCAGGTTTTATGCCAGATGCCCTTCCTGAAAATACCCTCTCCATTTATCCAGGCTTGGGACTGACACATATTGATGCTGGAGTACCCACCGAGAATCTTCTAGTAATGGGGTAAATGCTCTGTACATTGAGCCACACAGTCATTATATCTCCCATTTGTTCCTTTACTGACCCCTTGTGGCTTGCAGTGGTACCAAACCCCAGTTTTTGATCCACACTAAATGCTAATTATTTCCTTCTTGAGACATTACTGACCTTTACTGAAATATTAATCTAAATCTGACCATTACTTCCTGAGCTACCCTGCTACAAACAAACAAACAAATCAAGAAAGAAAAAGATAAGAGGTAGAGTTCACCATAATAGGTCGATATAAATGTGATTGATGTGGTTTATTTAAATGAATAAAATGGCGATGACCAGGGCTGTGGCTCAGATCTGGTGATGGTCCCCTGTGTTGTCCCAAAACTGTCCGCTGCTCCTAAAGATGGGGTAAGTACAAAAGAAAAAAATATTCCTACATAGAAAGCTCATAATTCATATTAGCATGTTAGCTGACCGACCACACAATGTAAACTAATCAGGCAGAACATTACGACCACTGACAGGTGACGGGAATAACACAGATTGTCTCTTCATCATGGCACCAGACAAACTCTTCTCCTACTCTACACAAAGAAGTTCGTCTGACATCCTTTCGCTCGAGTTTCAATTCTAGGGGCGGAGCAATCACAGGCGGAGAAACCAAGCAACGAAACGAAGGGCGGGACGTAAGCAGTGCACTGTTGACCTATAGCCCAAACAAACATGGCGTATTGTTGTCGGTTTTGCCAAAAAACACCAGAATACAGCGTATTATGAGCAGCTCTGTATTTATTTCTGAACAGGGACAGCGGCAGAAGCCAGTTGTACAAAGACTTGTGGAAAAAGTGGGTTTGTTTGAATGTGGTCAATACGTCAGGCATCAACAGGACTGTTCTCAAAATGGAAACAAGACGGAAAAATACACACACAGAACTGAACAACAACAAAGACTTCAGCAGAATCAACAGGTGACGAAGGAAAGCACTATACCCCGTTAATCAGGTCAGAGAAGTTATTAAATTCGCTCTGGGGCCATCTTGGTTATTTTTGATTGGAGACTATCTGCTGCATTTGTAAAGTGTGCTGCAGATAAACAGTCAGGATAGGTTGGTATTAGGGATGCACCGATACCACTTTTTTTCAAACCGATACGAGTACGAGTACTTCCATTTGAGTACTCGCCGATACCGAGTACCGATACGAGTACTTATATAGGGGTTACTTTATAGTTTATACAGTCACACTGCTGTATCTCATTCGTCCCATACCGTGTCGTCTTTTTGCCGTCTATCCCCGCTCTGCCATGCTAAGTTATTTTTACATCAGAGTGGTTTGAACACAGCTAATCATGGCTAAACTTTGCTCAACATGCACATGTTATACCTCATTTTAAAGCTTAGATTCTCCTCTATTCAGTCGCTAAAATCATTTTAAAGACAGATTTAGCATCTGCGCATAACCAGCGGAGATTCACCAAGACATACAGCAGCTAACACAGCAGCTAACACAATTAGCAACGGTACTTCTTATGTTTTATCAGACAACAACTGCTTCACACTCCGCGCTTATATCATTTCGGGACAACTAGGACAACAAAAGGACAACTGCCTAAGTTTCAGGACTCACATATGATTTGGGATAAGTCTGGTTGAGCAGAATGTAGAGTCAGCTTTGGTTTTATCTCCATACAGTTCACTTTGAAATCCTTCCACTCGGTTCTCACTGCTCAGCTGAGAGAGGAATGTCACGTGACAGCGCTGTAAAGTGGTATCGGTTGTTGGTATCGGCCCACTTTTATGAATACGAGTACGAGTACTTGAACATGGTATCGGTACCGATACCCGATACTGGTATCGGTATCGGTGCATCCCTAGTTGGTATTAAACAAATCACTTGGAAACAGCAAAACACTGTGGCCGAGGTAAAGGGACAGCCAGACTATCATCACAAACAAAGCTAAGATTTTCATGGAGCCCTGTCAGTCATGGGCCCTGGAAAGTATCCTAACCTTTCCCTCCCTTAAGGCGACCCTGGGCTGATGAACCAGACCCTCCAGCTTTCGAAAAGAAATTAGGAGGGGCTGGCTAGACACATGTTAGTGGGTAAGATATATTAGGCAGCAAAAGAACATTTTGTCCTCAAAGTTGATGTTAGAAGCAGAAAAAATGGATAAGGATTTGAGCGAGTTTTACAAAGGGCCACACTGTGACAGCTTCAGATGACTGGGTCAGAGCGTGTGGGCTGTTCCCAGTCTGCAGTGGTCAGGATCTATCAAAAGTGGTCCAAGGAAGGAGCAGGTGATGCAGATTAGACAGGCGGTCATAACACACACGCCTGATCGGTGGTGTAGAGTGAATTCATGCAACCATAATGAAGCTGTGGCTGTGAAGTGTTCGGGAAATAGAGGTTGAATGAAAGTCAAAGCATACAGTGAGGCAGAGGAGATGAAGAAGAGCCGATAAGATATAAGACGGGATAAAAGAGCCGCGATAGGACGGAGGAGCAGTGAGGAGAAGGACGGGGAGCACAGAAAGGCGATTGCAATCTCAAATAGAGAAAGATAAAATTGTAATTGATTTCATTTAACAGCAGTCTCTGGGAATCGGAACGAGGAGAGTCCGCGAGTCTAGTCTGAGGAGAGTATATATTTGATACAGTCTGATGCACAAATTGAGATTAATTTCAGAGTTTGAAATGATTATAACAACAATTGGGAACAGTTGGCGCCTGACAAAAAAAAAACTCACCAAATTGTACCATATGGGCTCAGTGGAGGCATAATGAAGAGACACAGATGTAACAGTCAGTGGGTTTACAGGCAGAGGGCTGTGCTCACAGCTCAATTAAGACGTCTAACTGGACTTCCTCTGAAATAATCTAACTATACATAGTTTTCAGTTATGTAACTTTGCATTCCACTGGAGGAAAAAACAAACAAAGCGTTGTGCAGCAGGCATCCAAATAAGTATTTAGATTTAGATGGCCTGACATGACATGGACTGAAACTACAAATACAGCCAGGTCACTGCCAGAGCTGGATTTTGGAAACCCTTCCTGCCGCTGTGACTCAAAGCAAACTTATAAAAGCACCAAAAGTTATTTTTTCAGTCAGGGTGGATCATTAGTAGCCTGGCCAGCTTCTCCTACTGTCTTTTCTAAAGCAGGACAGCCTGGTTCCCCTCTCGGAGGGGAGAGTTTCTCTCCAGTCAATTTGGAACTGGCCTCAGCTGTTTCTCTGCAGTGTGTTTTACAAATGCATAAACTAACAAAGGTAGCACTGGCTCCCAAGTTAATTTAATAACTTCTTTCACCTGATTAACAACGTTTAATGCTTTCCTTTGTCTCCTGTTGATTCTGCTGAAGTCCTCGTTGTTGTTCACTCCTGTGTTTTTTTTCTTCATCTTGTTTCTATTTTAACAACAGTAAAGTCCTGCTGACGTCCGACGTAACGACCACATTCAAACAAATGACTTTTCCGCCGAGTCTTTGTACAACTGGCAACTGCCCCCATTCAGAAATAAGTACAGAGCTGCTCAAATTACACCATATTCCGGTGTTTTATGGCAAATCCAGCAAACCGCCATTTTTGCTTGGGTCAATAGTGCACCGCTTATGTCCCGCCCTTCCTTTCTCTGATTAGATACTCCGCCTGTGATTGTTCCGCCCATAGAAACTAAATTTAAGTGAAGGGATACTGGACTAACTTCTTTGTCTAGAATAGGAAAAGAGTTTGTCTGGTCATCAACCCGGCGTATGGGATGGGCTTCAGTTTTTCATCATAAAAGGTGAGCACCACGAGGTAATCTCATTTAAATTCTGTGTGTTCGCTGCAAAAACATGTATTTAAATGTCTATCCATTACCAATGTTCACCTTCCAAGGAAAAGGGACGTGTTTAACTCATTTTTTCTGTTGAGATTCTTTCCACTCAGACTAAACTTTATACTTATTTTGCATTTGGCTAATTTCTTTCTTGTGTGTAAACTAAAAAAAACATCTGCCTGTAAACCGACTGCCTTTGTTAAGACTTTACACAGTGATAAATTGTAAATATCCAGACCAACCAGCCACAAAACCTCTCACCTTTCTCAAACACCAGCAGTCGCACGGTGGAGGGACGTCCCACTATGTCGGGCGGGTTCTTGGCGTCGCAGGTGAACGTCCCGTTGTCACTGAAGTCCACGTTCTTCAGGAGGATGGATCCGTCCCGTCGAGCAGGGTTCCCCACAAACTCCAGCCTGTCTCTGAACGGGCCCTTGTTGTCCAGGTAGGCCATTCCTCCGGTGTAGTGGAAGATCTGAAAGAAGAAAATAAAAGGGGTTTATGAGCTACTTAACTTATTCCCCGTAGTAGGTAATTATCAGTATCAGTTTGGAGAAGCAGACAGGAGTAAAGAGGCAGGTTTTGTGTTTTGAATGGTGCCGATAACAACAAACTTTAATAACAACTACAAAAACTACCTTCTGCAACTTTATAGAAGGGATTTAAAGGTGTTTTTTATTTAACATTGCTCCTGATTGCTTTTCCAGACTTTGAATATGCCAACAACTATTGAATATAGCAAGTGAACTGGCTCCCAAAGTGGTTTTCAATAGCGCTGCACAATATATCACAAAATTATTGTTATCGCAATATCTGTATCGTAATAATCTAAATATATCGCAATAACGCTGTGGTCTTCCATCTGACAGAGATTTACACTGAAGAACCATTTTCCACCACAGCCTTAAAAGAACATGTGTTGTGACTAAATAAAAATGTTTAAAAAGTCCAGTTTTAGTGGTAATTTAATTAATTTAGTCACAGCTTAGTCTTGTTTTATTCCTGGTTTAGTCTGTGTTAAGTTTTGATTTTGTTGCTGTTTTGACTTGTAAATACAGGAACTTACATTTTTGTGAAATGTATGAATTTAACTTACTATGTTCGAAAAGTAGGCTCTATTTTCAAATATCGCAATATCATAATATCGTTATCGCAATTTTCAACATAGTTATCGAATATCGCATGTTCTAGTTCTCAAACTGCGGTACAGGCCCGAAACAGTTTCTTTTCGAGCCACTTTTATCCCTGTTTAGTCCTGCTCTGCTTGGGAATTAAATATGAAGTTTAGGCAACTGCTTAGTCCTGGATGTGCCCAAGTTTTATTCTGTCTTTTTCCTGGTTTAGTACTTGTTTAGACGTGATATAGTTCCCATTTTGCCCTTTTGAGCAATGCATTTTCTGGATTAATCCCAATTTTATTCCTTGGTTTAGTCAAGATTAAGGCTCAGTCACACAGGCACGAAATATTGATTTAATTGTTTTATTTAATGCTGTTAAAGTAAATGTAAGTAGCATGGAAACAGTCAATATTCTGTTATGCATATTATGTTTATGCATAATTTGCCATTTTTGGTGGCTAATACTCCTTTGTTCAGTTAAAATATCATGACTTGAATTTTTTTTTTTTTTTATGGACAAAATATGAATGAATAAATGTTGTTTTCGGGGGCAGCAGTAGCTCAGTAGGTAGAGACGTCTGCCACATTACCCAGAGGTTGGCGTCTCACTACCAGCTTTGCACACTGCTGTTGTGTCCTTGGGCAAGACACTTAAACACAACCACCTTCACCTCCTGTATGAATGTGTAAGTGTGACTGTGATCGGTGATGCTTGCTACAGAAATAGCTCATCACCACCAAGTGTGCCTGAGGAGTGATAATAATAATTCAAAATGTGTTAAGAATAAGAGAATCATTGAGTACTGTCTTTTATGAATTAAAAAAAATGAGTGAAATCTGGACTAACCCCGATTTAAAACAAAGGGATAAACAACAGAAAAATGCATCACAAAAAAAAAGAAAAACAAGGAATAAACAAAGACAAATGAAGAACAAAAGGACTAAAAACTAGCTCTAAATTAGACTAAATCTGCAAAAGTTTAACTCCTGAGTGCCACCAGTGGTCCCCGTACCACAGTTTGAGAACCACTGAAGTAGATCTGCTGTCCTTGGGGAAATAGAACATGCTCCTCTTGGCAAGTATGAAATATTTTGTAACTTATTCAGTACAGCAGACTTCATACCCTTCACTTTCCTTCCCTGGCATTGGAGGATTTATTTAAAATCATAAGTTTCTAATTAATATTTGATAGAGCCATTGTTGAACATTTAAACTTTTAACAATGCGTTTTAATAAATAGCAGACTTCAGCCGTGGTTAGGGTCAGATCCATCACTTTCTAAATGCACTCGGGGAAGAATCGATTTTTTAATGAGATGCTAATTGATTTTTTTTTTTTTTTTTTTTGGGAAGACCTCAATGGGCAGAAGACTTCACGACTGGGGCAAGTGCAAAATGACTGCTCTGTACACTGAACATCTAGGTTACATGTACATTTCAATAGATTTTAACAGAATTTTTGAGAAGGTGACAAAAAAGGTTTAATAAAAGCTCTGCTCTCTTGTGTTTTATTTCGTTTAATGTCATATTTGCTTCTCTTTTTTCTGTCCATGTTTCTCTTTTTTCTGATGTTTTGTGGTGTAAAAATTCAGTTCCTGCTCTAGTTCCCCTTCATAACAAACCTCAGCTGAGGTCTCAGACTCTCATTTTTCCAGAGATGACTGCTATTATTCTGTGCTATTGACTGAATAATCTGTTTTTCTCAAATACAAAGGGAAAAAAATCTTTTAGTGCATCTTTAAGCGCCACAAAGCACTTACATTTTTCAACACGTCCCCCGATATGACGTGATTGGATCTGAAATCTGATGTTGCATATTGTAGGGGACAAATTCAGCGTGAAAATGTACAGAGAGGGAGAGATTGGAAAATAGATGTGGTTTGAAAGTGGGGGCACAGTCGGGGCCTGGATGAAGGCGAAGGATCCTGGGGGAGCGGGTAATGAACAGAGGGAGATTAAAAAGGCTTGGACTCAGGCAGGTGGCATCAGGAGCGATGGATACAGAGATATTACTGCGATGGGGAGGAGATAGGGCCAAATGGAAGCACAGGACACAGGTGAGCTGGCAGAGATTAGCAAGGAAAGTTTCTGAAGATAAGTCTGTGTATGCTCACTTTAAAGGTGCACTGCCTGAGCTATGAGCTACTTTTGCCACTGCTATTTAAAGTAAGACTGAAATTTCTCATTGCAAAATGCAGGCACATGCCAATAAATGAAAATATTGTGGAAAAATGAAATTAATCTGTTGATGATGGGCAATTTCAAAAGGCTTTTCACCATTGCTGAGGGGCTTGTGTCTAGTTTTATACATTAGGCCTGTGTGAGAGTCTCAGTGACCATTGCTTAGTGTCAACAAGGGAAGCTGAACTTTCCCTAAAATTTCATAAAAATAGTCAACTATGCATTGTTGGATTTAAATTTACGTTTCATTAAAAGTGCAATAGAATGCGTCTGAGTATGATGTTCATTAAAGGTTCCATAATGTGTTTTTTCCAAGCTTTTTGAAATAGCTTTGGACACCTTTGCATGAGTAATTCACATTTTATAACTTAAAATAATGTATATGTAGGGAAAATATCTTTGTTAATACTTTGACTTTGCATAGAGTGCTTGGATTAGGTGTCTGTCGCCCCCTGCTGGCAACAATGGGGACTGAACAGTGCATAAAGTGGCTATTTAGTACTGCTATTAGCATCATAGTGCTAAACGGTGGATAAATGAGCACACTGCTTCGTAGTGACGGCAATTTAAGCGCAGAAATGAGTCTGGTGGTGTTTTACAAATGCGCAGGAGAACTTTTGTCCACATACTTTTCTTTGTGAAAGAAAAAAAGCATAATTTGCACAGGGCCCATAATAATTCAAGGCATAACTTCAGATTTAAGTGTCAAGAAAATATATTGTTGATTGTTGAGGTAATTCAGCTTTAACTTTTCACTTAGGCTGCATTCTCCATGGGCCAAATAGTTTTAATTACTATTGACGGCTGAGTCGGCAAAATCGCTAACGGCAGGAAAACAGCTTCCAGACAAAACAGTGATCCGTGCTCTAGTAAAGTGATCAGACTGCTCCTAAAGCATAAATTAAACTTATATGGATTTTTCTGTTCCAAATCTACACAAACATTACGATAGCTCTTGACTCCCCCTACTGGCACAAACTGATATAACGCCCAATATACTGTAGAACTTATTTTATGATGCAATGAGGTCTTGAAAAGCAAAATAAAAAATGCGATGTTACTTTATGTTTACGCTCAGACAGTAATGTTAATCTGTTAGCCCTTTATGCAACCTAAAATAAATCTATGGCACCTCACTGTTCTGAATGTTTTAGAGAACAACTCCAAAAGGCAGGAAATACCCAGGTTTTTCTCCCCTTGTATTGGAAAAAACCTGTGTAATCATCTAACTGTATATTGTAATGAAATAAAATTGAATGAAATGAAAAAAAAAAAGACCTTTTAAAAATGTGAAAATACCCCAATTATTGTACTGTCTGTCTTTTTTGTATAAAACAAGAAAAAAATCTATAAATAAAGTGTAAAAAACAAAAAAGAAGTGGAAAGAATTAAAAATATATACTGTATATTTTAAAAAAGACATCATATAGGCTGTATTAGTAAGGATTTTAATTTGCTGGCACATTTCAATAAGGGATGCTCTGATTGGATAACTCATTTCCTTATTTACAAAAACACTGGGAACACAGATAATGATCTAACTTTTACAAATGTATAGTTTACATTTATAAATTTACTTTATACAATAATTTGTGTATTAGAGAAATAGAGACATTACCCTTACCTATTTAATTTTAACAATGACAGTTAAAAAAAAAGTTTACAATAAATTACACTACAGTTAAAATAGCAGATTTTTTATTATTATTATTATTAGTTTATTGAGATTAGCCAAAAAGGATCAGTGTGCAGTATTATTCTAATGAAAATGAAAAATAAAAAGAGATATTTTATAGTATAGCATTATTTTATGCTTTTATATACTGCAAGTGCAATATAAATAGTATAAAATTTTCTTTTATTTGTATCATATTAATTATTCATTAATCTATAACCTCCACATAACTTTACTGTCAAACCTGAATATAACCTCTCCACAGTCACATGACTTCGTTCTCCTCCAAAATGGCCGTCCCCTCTGATAAAGTCAAGGTGAATAAACTCAGAGTTGTCATTTTAGCGCTACACATCTGTTTAGGCAGATAAAAAGAGAAACATATATTGGAAAAAAGCGAAGCATATTTGACAATGCAAGACGTGATGTTTAACAAGCGAACGTTAAACCTACTGCTAAAAGTTTAGGGTAAGCTCTAAATTTCGGTTTGATGCCTTTCAGTGGGAAAAATGAGTATTGAACACATCGTCAACTTGTTTCTTAAATATATTTCTGACACGGCTGCTTCATGGTGGAATCATGTTCTTTCCATTTTTGGATTACGGCCCCAACAGAGCTCAGTAGGACAGTCAGAAATTTGGAAATCATCAACATTTTCGGTTTAATACTTGTTTTACCCGCTGTATATCTGAATTTTAAGGTGGTAAATTGGTTGAGTTTTAGATTTCTTTAATACAATAAAACCAGAAAAGTATCTATACTGAGTGAAACGCTACAGATGTTAGAGCGCCCAGGACAGGGAGCAGATTGGTGTAGCTCAGCTTTAACAATGACACACTGGAGCCTATAATATTTGACTGTGTTTGTTGTGATTTACAGAGATGCTGTCCCGGGACCCGTCTGGTCTGTAGGTCCAGGAGAAGGTGACGTCCTCTGAGGTCCAGCGCCAGGAGAAGAAGGAGCAGGACAGCCTCACGTCGGACCCCACCAGGGCGTGGCGCTCCCAGCCCGTGTAGATGACTATGGCCCGGGACGGCTCCGGCACTGGGGCACACAGAGAGGAGCGTTTGTGTTAAAACAGCAGGTAAAATAAAGACGTATGGTTCACAGTTTCAGCATAAAGATTGAAAGATTTCAACAACATTTCCAGAACTTTTCTTTGACTTTTTAGGCTTTTTCTTTTTAACAATCTTACTTAAGAATGGATCTAACACTATAAGCATTAATTACCAGTGTTTCCCATTACAGTAAGAAGAATATAGTGGCCTATCATATTCTAATTTTCTGCTTCATAGGCTCAAGAAAAGCTGGATAATAAATTTGTAAAACATGACATGTTTTGCTTCTTGTATTATTCTAAAAATATAAAAATAACTGTACTAAAAAAGACATTAACTGACATTTTTACAAAAAATATATATAATTTTTTATAAAGCGATTTTATTAAGGGTCACCAGTGCCACCAAAGTCCCAATCGAAAGCTGTGGGATAAACGGTAATTGAGGGTTTGTTTGTAAACACATAATTGTTTTTGTTTTTTTTACAAAGTATTACTTCAACATTAAACTACACCAGCCATTCACAAAGTCAATATTGTGGTGGCCCCTTAAATTTCAGAAAATTCCCCGTGGACCACCTCTATTCAATTCAGAAGACCATGCCATGTTTTTCTCCATAAATTTCTATAAAAACCTTACTTGGCTAAAAATTGTTTTAAAGTCATATTTTTAAGCAAGTATATAACTAATAAAGCAAGTAATTCATTTCAAATTCAATTTATTTTTATGCACTTAACTTGGACAGCCTCTGGGGGCCCCCACTGCAGTACCTTTGTGGACCCCCAGGGGCCCCTGGACCCCACTTTGGAAACCACTGAACTACACCATTGCATTAAACACTGCTATTAATGTTTAAGTTATGAGTAAGAAGTGCATGTAAAACAATGTAAAATACAAACATCAATGTCACTTCTGTATCTATAAACTTAACCCCCAAAGACCCAAACACTGAGAAAGACTGCAAAACTTTTTTTTTTTTTTCCTTTGAATTATTGTTGTAGGAGGCCTTTGAAGCATAAATCATTGTGTTTTTATATCTTTGACACTTTGGTGAGTTTTTACAGAAACGTTTGGACTGAGGGGCTGTATTGATCATATAAATGTTGGTTTTAGAGACTGAGCCCATAACCACTCTACCCCACATTTACACAGCATGATGTTAATAAATTACTAATATTATACGTCAAAATTTGTGACTACTTTGACTTTGACTGTTTGAAACAATATCAAATGACTTACAAAACTTTAAACTAAAAACTTTCATTTTGAGTCACAGATCATGATTATGAAACATTATTTCTCTCCAAAATAACCTTCTTTAACATGTGACATAAACACCACTAATATCATACATCTACATAAATATACTGGAGCAGACTTCTTCATGAACAACATGGATTTTACAGATCAGTGGTTCTCAGACTTTTCACCCCAAGTATCACCTCTGGAAATATTTGGCTTTCTAACTACCAACTTTAATGGACTACAATGAGCCTAAATCAGGACAAACCCAGGTCTAAAGCGAGGGATACAAAATGGATTATCAGAAAAATGCAACACTAAATAAAGAAAAGACAGGGACTTCAAAAAAATAAGGAAGTATCAACCAGAAATTAAATGCCTTTTAATTAAACTAAATCATGACTTGAACTGCAAAAGAGTCCCGAGTACCACCAGAAGAAGTCCACGTACCACCACTGCTACCCGTACCACAGTTTGGGAACCCCTGTTGAATAGGAGTGCTTGATAGTAAGAAGTACAATGTAGCAGTTTATATTTCAGAGGCCAAGTACATGCAGCGCTGGCCAAGAAAACACAACAGTTATGCCATCTTTGATTTGCATTTACACGAAAATGCTGCGGTGTGAAGAAAACGAGTTGGTGTGATCAAACTGCAGTACCCGTATTTGTCCAGCAAACGGCGCTGCTCCACACCACACAGAGAGCAAACAGCAGAGATTGCAGATTCGGAAAACGAAAACCCAATTTTTGTATAAATGAAAGCCCAAACTGCAATCAAACCTTCGCGGATTCTGCAAAACACGCGTGAATGAAACAAAATACTACCCCACATGTCTGTTTTTGAGGTGAAAACAACATTATGACATGGTTAAAAGTTGATTTAGCAAAATAGGTGACCTTTAACTCACAGAAAATGTCAAATGAGCCTTAGATGTACAACTTGTATGCTAAAGACGTGGCCTATAGACCGTTGAGCAGCTGTTAAATACATGGATAAGCTGCTGAACGCCGAGTAAACTGCTCATTTAGACTTTCATCGATTTCTCCCAAGCGCTCTGTAAATATTTGGGTTGTTTATCTCGAACACAGCCTCCACAAGTCAAAGGGGAGCTGCATTATGTCTCTTTATGTGGCCTACAGTTGGTCGGATTAATTGCATGCGTGTTCGTAGGCAGCACTGAGGTCTCGGAGGTCTGGACTTTTCTGATGTCAGTGTGTCAAATCATTATTATTATTATTATTAAACAGTATTTCTATCAGCCGATTTGAGCATGTGGAAATTTTAAAAAACACCTCTGACCTTGTAGGTGAAAGGTGTACTTATTCTGGCCACAACAATAAGTATCAATGTACTGTAAGCATTGTATATAAACTTTTATAAATATATCTGTACCTTTATCATTTGCTGTACCTTGGGAACTGGGAACTCGTATTTTGAGGGAGCATTTGCAACTCTTGGTTACAATTAAGAAGAAAATCATGACTGAACATAACTGTCTTGAGCCAAATAAATATAATTTATTTTCCTTGACAATAAAATCTAAAACCATTGCCAACAAAATAACTTCTCTTTGAAATCTTTGAAAAGAGAAAAACATCCTCTATGTCAGTGGCTCCCAACTTTTTCAGCCTCATTTACACCCTTGTTATAGCATAAGTACCACCTCTTAATGGTCATAAAAAGTACAGCAACATTTTATACATTATTTTGCACTCAAATAAAAAAAAGAAAACAAAAATACCTTTAAAATAAAAATAAATCACAAAACAAAAAGAATATTGTTTTTTTAATATTGAAATTTCTCAACTTTACAAGACATTTTTTCCACTGTTTTACTATGATTTAAACTTAAAATTAATATATAATATAATAATCATGCAAATATAATAAACTCATGATAAATTTAATACATAGGAAAAAAATAAATCATGTGAATAAATTTCTTTTCCTTTATAAAATTATCAAATAATTCTGCGCACCCCCTGGAATATGCTTGCGTACCCCTAGGGCAGGGTCGGCAAGTTTGATTGCAGTTGGGCCAAATATTTTTTGGACACACAGTTCTCTGTCATGGTTCCTTGGCAGCTTTAAATGAACATGATAAAATGCACGATACTTATTGGATCGAGGCAAAGGTAACCATGACAGAGGAGGTCACATGATAGAATGCTATTTATTGGTTGGAAGCAACTAAAACCATGAAACCATGACAGAGAGCTGTATGCTTGCAAATAAAGACTTAGAGCAACCTCACTCACTGACAGCTCCTCAGGGTTAAATGCTATCAAGTAATAGCAATTAAGAAAAGTGGATATCAGCTAAAAAGTTGACATGGGCAAACTTTATTTAGCCCGTGGACAAGGGATTGCCGACTCTTGCCCTAGGGGTTCACGTACCCCTGATTGGGAAACACTACTATAGGTAATATGTTTGGCTCAGGCTCATTTGAATGCTAACTATGAGTAATGAAAGAATTTGTAATACTTCAGAACATATGAAACTCAGAAGACACATGGCAGAGTCATAGAGATGCACAGATATCCAGATAAATGGACTCACTGTACGAAAACGCTGCTCGGCCATGTGGAATCTCGACCTGTGCCACAAATGGCCTCAGGGCCGCGCTATGGACATGTCTGGAGTAGACATTTCTAAAATATGCCCCACTCCATGGTTTAGCTGCAATAATAGTTCTTGTATTATTAGTGGCTTTGCACTTGTAGATGTAAAGTTAATACAATTACCAGCAATTCCAATAAACTTGACTGCACTCTTGTCCAATTTAAAGGGGCTATATTATGCAGCATCGACATTTCTGAGCTTTCTGCCATGTTTTAACACTGTTCCCTCATCAGAAACATACCTGGAGTTGTGTTTTGTTTCATTCATGCATGTTTGAGTGATCCTGTAATCTCTTAGACTTTAGACGAGAGTTTGTGAGAGGCCAAAATGGCTCGTTTCACTGGTGTCTGTTTTTTCCACCTGACCACGCCCCTCCCCCTGACCACGCCCTCCTCACGGTCCTGTCGCGTTCAGGAAGCACTGCTACAGCTCACGCCTTCTCTGCAGCAGCCAAACAAATCATGTGAACTCCACAGGCTTCAAAACACTGAAGGGGCGTGACAACAGCTGAGACAGCAGGGAGGGAGGGCTCTTAAAGTGACAGGAACCTGAATGTTTCTCACAAAGTCAAATTATGAGTTTCTTCAAATAAGGTTTTTTCAATAATTATTGCTTTTTGAGACCAACAAAATGTTAGATGTTGATCTAGATGTGTCCTAAATTAATTTAAAAGACACAAAAAAGCATAATATGGGCCCTTTAAACAGTGTCTGAATACTCACTTGTTTGTAATGATTTTTAATATATTTATTGACAACATATGGACAATTAAAGCACTATTTTATCTTGTTACGCACTTTGATCAAACTGTGGTTGTCTTAAGATGTGTTCTAACAAAAATATTCAGTTAAATAAACATTTCCAGACATCCCTTTGTATCATCGGCTGAGCGTATTGTTTTTCTTTCTTCTCACCTGAAACACGTGAGCAGACCTTAGCCTCTCTCTGTATCACAGCGCCTCATTACATCTCATCAAAAAACCTCCTCCAGACGTTTAAGCACAGCACTCACCACGAGAGTCCTTCAGCATCTCGTCAATAAATGCACGATTCAGGTTTTTAATTACAGATATCTGGGAATGATACAAGCATTTGATCAAGAGGTTGTAGGGTTAACGCAAGATAGAGACTGCTGGGCAATTTTTAGTTATAGTGGTGATATTTTGTGCTAAAAATGCATTGTTATTATTCAAAGGAAAGTTCACAGCCCAGTAACATCACATTTGGCAGTATATTTAGCGATTTATTTTATTTTATTGGCCTTTAATTTATATTTTACGGTGGAGATTACCAAGAAGCAGAGGAAGAGAGCGGAGTGAAAAGCAGATAAGGGACCCAAGATATCTGCTTGATAAGAGGAGCTAAAAATGTTAAATGCAAAGCTATTTATTTTATTAAATGACCACAAATCTTTGCATAGAGACAACAGCTTTCTGAAAATCATCACAGAATCACAAAGCCAAAATCAGTGTTGCCAAATTGGGCTGGTTTCTGCCTGGGCTTCTTTTGAACACCTCACAACATTTGGAGGGGTTTTAGAAAATATTCTGGACAAAATACCTACAAAATAATTTTAATTTTATGGAAAACAAAGTAGAAATACACATTTTAGTAAACTGCTATGTCCTCCCACTCATATCCTTTCATTTGTTTTAAAATGAGTGATTCATGTGTTTGGTTGCTCACATTTCATGTTGTTATTTAATGTTTTTGTGGTTTCTATGACTCCCTGAGCAGGAAGGCTTTGGTCGTCTGACTGCACTCTCTGTGGGGAACCTGTTTGCTTTATTTTCTTTCTTATGTATAATGGTTTTAATATTTAGAGTGGTTGTGGTTTGGGTTGTTTTTATTGTGTTGGGAGGGTTTTAAGTTCTGTTTGGACTGGAAACACTCAGTGAGATCTGGCAACCCTGACCAAAAGGGTTGGTTGGGCCCATATTATGCTGTTTTTTGTGTCTTTTAAATTAATTTAGGACACCTCTAGATCAGCATCTTATCTTTTGTTGGTCAGAAAATGCAATAATTATTGAAAAAAAAACTATTTGAAGAAACTTATCATTTGACTCTGTGAGAAACATTCAGATCCCTGTCCCTTTAAGAGCCCTCCCTCCCTGCAGCCCAGCTGCTGTCACGCCCCTTCAGCTCCTCACAACATGTGCTGCTGCAATGCTGCAGTCTGCGGTGGGTTTGTTTGGTTGCTGCAGGGGAGGTGTGAGCTGAACGGGACAGGGCCGTGAGGGGGAGGGGCGTGGTCAGGAGGAAATGGCAGACATCGGTGAAACAAGACGTTTCTGTCGTTTCAGGAAGTCAGCGTAAATAAATAGACCTCAACAGTGACTGGCCACGCCCGGTTCCGGAAGTAAAATTCCATCCAGTACCTGGATGGAAGACCGCTGGGGAACACCAGGAAGCCGGTGTGAATGTGATTGAGTGGTTGGTGGTGGTCGGAGGGTCCGTTGGCGCAGATGTGTGCAGCCGCGCTTCTGTCAGTCTACCCGAGGGGAAACTGGCTACAAAACGTAGCTCACCACCACCAAGTTGAGTGAATGAAATACCCCTTCCCTACTGTGTGTAAAGCGCTTTGGGTGACTTGTGTCATAGTTAAAGCGCTATATAAATACCATTCCCTTTCCCTTTCCCTTTAATAATGTATATATTACCTTAAATACGTATATATTCAAAATTAAATGGCTCGAGGGAGGCTAACCATCTATGAGCTAACTCATGGCCATAAAATGATTATTTTGCTATAAACACGTATCTGAAACTTGTCAAAAGGCAAAGTTACAAACACATTTTGCAGAATTTTAAAGTTTTTGTTAATCTTTTTGATAGAAATGAATCGTGTTGTGAGTTAGCACATAGCTGATTAGCATCCGCCAAGCTTTTAAACTCTTAATATAACCATTTTTCAAAAGGTCTATGGAAAAATTACTTTTACATTTATTTCCGGCACCAGACGGGGGCGGGCACTGATGCGGTCTATAGAGGATTACTCAAACATATGTGAATGAAACAAAAACACAACTCCAGGTTTGTTTTTGATGCAGGAACAACATTAAAACATTCAGAAAAACACTCCAGAAAGTTGATTTTGCATTACAGGGTTCTTTTAACAGAAAACAGACTAGGGGGCGGGACATTTACACTGCAGCAGTGAGGTGCTGGGGCTGTAAAAATCTGCAACTCCTTTCCCTTTTTGGAGCAATGTAAGGAGATAAGTGCCATCAAAAATAAACATGCACAAGTCTGGTCTTCCTCAAGTTTCAATACACAATATTCAGAACATAAAAATCAACTCATCATACTAATACTAGCTTTTGGTAACTTTAAATAACCTAAAAAGTAAAGGGACTCTGATTGATTGCCTCATGTTAATTTGTTATCCTACATCAGCCAATCCCAAAGTCAAGAATGTCGCCGCCCTCTTAAATTTCCGAAAATCCCACACGGACCCACAACAATAAAACTCTATTCAAAAGACAATGTCATGTTTTTCCCCATAGGTTGCTTTAAAATTGTGACAAAAAACACTGACTATTGGCTAAAATTTGTTATAAAGTTATATTTTCAAACAAGTATATAACTGTACTTTCTTTAAAACTCAGTTTATTTTTATGTACTTAATAGAGTGGTCTGCAGTGCCTTTGAGGCTCCCTATGTTTTACAGCATTAAGATTTGTGATGTTTTTAACTGTAATTTGTAACACTCTATACATTTTTGAGGACTCTTGTTGTGTGTGATGGTTATTGAAGCCATCAGATCTGTACGGTGGCCCTGAGGTGCAACATCAAAAATAAAAGCAGATGTAGTTTTGTTTTTTGTTTTTTGCCTTAAAAAAAAAAAAAAGACATCCCTCAAAATTTATAAAAGAATGTACAAAAAATTTAAATAAATGCCTATATTAAAAAGGTAGCATCATCTAAATTGTTTTTGTCCACTAGAAAAATAAAAGCAGAAGATTTTTAAATGTGTTGCCTCAAAAAACAAACTCACCTCTAAAAATTAAAAAGAGTCCAATAAAATAAAGCCATGGCTCCATTTTTTAAAAAGCTTCTTTAAAAAAAAAAACATCACTCATCAAAAAATAAACTTGTCTAAAAATAAAAAGCGCTCCTCAAAAAAAAAAAAAAAAAAAAAATCATGTCACAAAATAAAAAAAATATTCTTCTATTTAAAAAATAAGGCTTTCCACTATTTAAATAAATTTCATCTGAAAATAAAAACACAGCTTTAAACTAAAGAGGGCGCTGTTTCCCCAAAATGTTTAGAGGCAGGTTTTATTTTTGGGGGAACACATTTAAAAATCTTCCTCTGCTTTTATTTTTCTAGTGGGCAAAAACAATTTTAATGAATCTCCTTTTTAATATCAACATTTATTTAAATTTTTCCTTTTTTTATTTGAGAGATGGGATTTTTTTTATCTATAGCTGCTTTTTTTTTCTAGTGGACAAAACAATTTTGATGTTGCACCTCGAGGCCACTGTACATCTGCGACCATTGCACTAATGTTGAATATTAATATTTTCCATTTTACTCTCTCCCTCTCTCTGTCGCTTGTATTTAAATGATTGCATATTTATTCTTTGGACCCCAGGAAGATGAGCGACCACTACAACAGAAGCTAATGGGGATCCTAATAAATAAACTACTACAGCATTTTAACACTGTTTGGACAATATAATATTTATGGATAGAAAATTCTGAATGCTGAAATATAATGGTTAAAATATGAAAGCATGGTGGATGATTAAACTTGATTGCTATGTGAATGCCAGAGTAATGCTTTGTAATGGTTGTAGACAGAAAAAGCTTGTCATAGCAACTGAGCACATGAAATATAATCTGTGTGAATATTAATGTTTGAAAATGTTAGCACTCCTTCAACTCCTTACGCTTCAACTGGTGTAAAAGAATAAAATAAAATAAACTGTCACAAATGAAAGTTAGGGATTATCAAAACACAGGTTTAGGCTCATAGACATTATTATTATTTAATATATGTCTGCAGTGGTTCTCAAACTTTTCACACCAACAACCATCTCAGAAAATATCTGGCTTCAAAACCAGCTTTAATAAACAAAAATGAGCCTCAACCTTTACTTTCCCAGGACTAAAGTGAGGGATTAAACAGGAATAAACACAGGAAAAAAAAGGAACAAGGACTCAACCAGGACTAAATTATGACTAAAGTGGGACTAAACCAGGTCTAAACCAGGTAGAGATGCAACCAGGACTAAAAACAAAACTACAACTAAACCAGGACTGAACCAGGTCTAAAAACTGGGACTAAACCAGCACTAAGCAGAAATCTAAACCTGAACTTTAAATCCTAACCAGAGACGGACTAAAACTGGCAGTGGTGGAATGTAACGAAGCAAAAGTACTTATTTACTTTACTTAAGTACAATTCTCATGTATCTGTACTTTACTTAAGTCAATTTTACAAGGGGTACATTTACTTTCACTTTACTACATTTTGGCAAAAGTATCTGTACTTTTTACTCCACCACATTTCTGAGTTGGTTTGAAGTAAAAAGTATATAGAGTTTGATTTAAAGATGCAGTAAAGTAATAATTTTCAGAAAAACCTCACACAGATTCAGTCTCTTTTGTTGTTTTGGTAACCTTTAGTTTACAGCACAGTTTTTCAGCAGAATCCCTCACAGTTAACACATTCATTAGTTATTGAATCTCTGTGAAATACTTTTTTTACTCACAAGTACATTTGAAAATAAGTGTTTTTATACTTTTACGTAGTAGAAATTGTCATGTGAGTAATTTTTGCTCCTTTATCTGTCCTTTTTTGAGAACTTCTGAAAACTGGCTCTAAATTGAACTAAACCAGGATTTGCAAAATACTTCTGAGGTCCATGTACCACCAGTGAGTACACATACCACAGTTTGAGAACCACAGGTCTGTTGTGAGCTCATTTGGAGTTTTATTGCACAGCAGAAAACAGATTGGATAAAAAATACTAAGGTTTGGATCTTAGTGACCTCTACAACTTCTCCCATTTCCCACTTTTGGAGCCTGACCCAGCTTTTGGAAACCACTGCTTTAAAGAAATGATTACGTCACATCAAGATATTAACATGATAGCTTCGGTTTGATGAAGCGTGAAGCTGAGACTCGGAGAAGATAAAGCCATTGGATACACAGCGCCGACCTACTTTATTATCGCCGCGTTTATCAGTTTTACCACAAAAAATAAAAAAAATCATCCTCATTTAACCTCGAGCCCAACACAAGCACAGATATTTTAGTTTTTTTAGTTACCTATTCCCAGGAGGACGACCGAGGCCAGAGCCAGTAACGTCAGCATGCTGGAGGTTCCTGCGTAGACGTCCCGAACAGAGAAGGGTGCTGCTGCAGCGTCCGAGACAGTTCCTATAATGTGACTGAGGGGAGCAGGAGACAAACGGGACAGAGAGAGCAGAGCAGGGGGACAGAGGACAACAGAGGAGCTGCTCAAAAAGGACCAACACAGAAAGACCTCTGTCCCGTGGTTTATACACAACCACACCCCTGTGCTGGGACTGGGACTGGCACTGGGACTGACCCGGCCCAGGGAGGGAAGGAGTGTGAGGGGAATGCAGCTTTCATTTCGAGGTAAGACATAATGAAATATAGAAACAAAATACATACAAGCAAAGAACTGTATCAAATATGCAACATTAGTATGGGAAACAAGATATTTAGAACAATCTTACATCAATTTAAAGCAAAAAGCCTGTCCCAAGTCCAGATAAATGGGTCAGGAAGGGCATCCGGGGTAAAATGTGTGAGGAGTTCAATCCTCAGGGCGGTTCACCGAGCAGCGGGGGACAGACAGAGCTGGGTATGAATGTTAATTATCACGACTGGTTGCACCGGGGCAAGTCCTTCACAGTGACGGTTAACAGTTGAGACCAAATCTCCTCCCTAGACCCTAACCCCTCAATCACGGGGGGCGGCAGTAGCTCAGTTGGTAGAGCCGCTTGTCCACTAACCAGAAGGTTGGCAGTTCAAACCCCACTCCCACTGTTGCATACTGTTGTTGTGTCCTTGGGCAAGACACTTAACCCACCTTGCCTCCGGTGTCTGCGCACACTGGTGTATGAATGTGAATGGGTGAACAGTTCCTTGATGTAAAGCGCTTTGAGTACCCATGAAGGTAGAAAAGCGCTGTATAAATGTGACCATTTTTATTTATTTACTATAGTCCCGTACTGTGTAGCACTGTGTCAAACCAATTCATAAATGTAGTGGCGTAAAAAGTACAGATACTTGCTCTAAAATGTAGTGAAGTAAAAGTAAATGTACCCCTCAAGTAAAGTAGAGGTCCATGAGAATTGTACTTAAGTAAAGTAACTAAGTACTTTAACTTTGTTACATTCCACCACTGATGATTTTTTCCTTGAGCATCCAACATCTGTTTATGTAAAGTCAATAAAGAAATCAGTAGACGACTATAAAATAACCTACATCAGCGTCATTCTGTCAGTTTAAAATAAAACGTTCGGTGTTTTCCAGTGTAGGTTGTGGACTTAACTGTAATCATAAATAATACACTAATAAACAGTTATATAATATAAGATAATATAATAATAAACAGTTTTAGCCTCATGCAGCTGCACACATGGACTGTTCTCTGAGATAATCAATGCAGTATTTAACACAGTTATTTGTTAGTATATACTATATTCCAGTCATAGACTAAGCAACTTTTGTGCATTATAAATTGGTTGCAGCTACAGTTTCACATTTTGTATTTCTTACATCTGGAAAGTTACAGACCCTGGTTCTAAACTACAGAGTGAACTCAACAGATAAACAGTTTCGGACACTGCATTTTGCTCGTGACGTTGGCGTGTGTGTAGAAAAAGTTTGCTTCTGATCTATATTGGCCATCTAGTACCCATTGCTGTCCACTACTTTTCATGATGCATTGTGGGGAATTTTGAGTCAGAGCACTACTTTCAGACACCACTACAAAATGGTGGACAAATACTTGGGTAACTTTGCTCCTCTGCTGCAGGGTAAGCAGCTTTGTTGAACCTCGGTATTCAAAAATCCTGTGTACGCCCCTGAGTGTACAACATTTAGTATAAATGTAACAATATCCACATTTTACAGTACGGTATTATCACAATATTAATCTCACAGTACGATGTTTACTGTGATATTGTGGGAGGCTCACTGTGTGGAAACGCTCACAATACCAAACATATTCTATAAAAATGTCTTCACGAGCCTTTAGTGCGTTAATTATTGTGATATTTCAAAAGATTAAGACTGAAAACGTGTTTAATAACAATAAATTTATCATGTTGGCTGCATTAAAGTCCACAATAATATTATGAGACTTTTGCTTTGCGATATTACAATATTCTTACATCAATTTATTCTGCTTAGGTAAACCTTTTTTTATCCTGCCCATACATAAAACTAAATTTGACATTTCTTTAACTAATTAAATTTTGGCCAGTAAAGTAGACCAGATGTCCCTATTTAACCGGGACAGTCCCAGTTTTAGGCTCCTAGTCCCATGTCCCTCTGTAAAAACACTCATATGTCCCAGTTGTCCACATTTTAACCAACAGAAAAGCACAGAAAACCTGTCTGTCAGTAAAATTATTTACAGTGCCATTATTTTTTATTAATAAATTGCCATTAAAATTAAAAAATTTAAGCCCCAGCGTCATGTATTTTAATTACATGATGACAAAAACTGTATGGATTTTGGAAGCTTTTTTGTCCCTTGGTGAGTTCAAATGCACCGTGATTAGTGAAAACATATGTGTCCCAGTTTTTTTTTTTTTTTTTTTGTGATTAGCATTTTATTCATTTTGAATTTTGTCCAAAGACATACACAAAGTAACAAAATTTCACCCAGACAACAGATAAGATTAACCAACTAAGACATACCCAAAAAACTAAACAAACAAACAAACAATAAACAAAGCAAAAACAAACAAAAAAAGAAAAAAACAAAGAAGGGGTTTTGGAGGCTGTCTTAAAAAAACAAAAAACAAAAACAAAAAGACCAGGAAAAATCCAAAAACAATCAGTCAAAAGGCAGGATTCATTATGTCACCTATATTCATTCTTATTATGAATTAATATTATTACTATTATCATCATCACCACCATTATTATTGTTTATATTCATGATGATAACAATAATCCATCATTATTATTAGTATAGTTTTTGGGTCTAAAAATCTGGTCACCCTGTAGTAAAGACACTAACATTTGAAAAATACTAGCTACGGTGGCCAGTGAGCAAAAAAGTAAATTTCAAGCCCTGAGGAGGCTGTGTATTTGCAAGAAAACACAATAATAATACACTGATCTATGTGACAGATAATAACGTGGAGATATGGGATTTACCAAAACTTTACCATATGATGCATTCAGGTTCATCCACAATGAAACCGATTACAAACTCGAGCAGCAGAGTGAAGACACCTGCTTTGTTCTGGAGTAAATGAACTGGGATAAACGACAGACGACTTTGTTTAGAAGCTCGTAAACATGAACGCGGTGATGAGATTACAGCAGAACTGTCTGAGATCCGACCGAGCTGAGGCGGAGGCTAATCAACACTTAGCATGTAGCAGAGCGCTTACGAAGCTACAAACGCAGCCATCTGGAGCCCTGGGGCGTGATTCGCTGCTCATGTGTAAGCACAGAGAAGCTGGCGGCCATGTTGGATGCGTCCCGAAGACACTGACGCATTTATTTTTGAATGGAAAGTTCACACATTTCATAGACTGTAGATAAAAAGACAATACTTCTGTGATTACCTGGTGCATTTGAGGAAGCATAGAGGGATTGATGTGGGTAGCACTGTTTCTGTGTTCAATATCTGTCCTGGGTAGTTCTGAAATCCTCTCATGTATTTGTAGAATTGCTCTTGCAGGACCAGGTTCCAGCAAAAAAAAAAAAAAAAAAGAGTTACCTAGGAGCTACCCTGAAAAACAAAAACAAAAAAATGAATAAGCAATCTTAGTACTGTCCTCAATAACACTGAAAACTTTCACAATGGGTGAATGCAAAGTTAAATATAAATCCAACTCGTCTTCATCTTGAGCGTAATGCATTTTTTCACAAATCATGCAGGTTTAGACCAGTGGTTCTCAAACTGTGGTACAGGTTCCACTGGTGGTACTCGGGAGCCTTTTGCAGTTCAAGTCCTGATTTAGTTTAATTTAGAGTCTGTTTTATTCCTGTTTTACTCTTGCTCTGGTTGGGGATTAAATTTGAAGTTTATACCACTGTTTTGTCCCGCTTTAGACCTGGTTTTGTCCTGGTTTAGCCCTGGTTTAGACCTGGTTTTGTCCTGGTTTAGTCCTGGTTTAGCCCTGGTTTAGACCTGGTTTTGTCCTGGTTTTGTCCTGGTTTAGTCCTGGTTTAGACCTGGTTTTGTCCTGGTTTAGCCCTGGTTTAGACCTGGTTTTGTCCTGGTTTAGTCCTGGTTTAGTCCTGCTTTAGTTCTGGTTTTGTCCTGGTTTAGTCCTGGTTTAGACCTGGTTTTGTCCTGGTTTAGTCCTGCTTTAGTCCTGGTTTTGTCCTGGTTTAGTCCTGCTTTAGACCTGGTTTTGTCCTGGTTTAGTCCTGCTTTAGACCTGGTTTTGTCCTGGTTTAGTCCTGCTTTAGTCCTGGTTTTGTCCTGGTTTAGTCCTGCTTTAGTCCTGCTTTAGTCCTGGTTTTGTCCTGGTTTAGTCCTGCTTTAGACCTGGTTTTGTCCTGGTTTAGTCCTGCTTTAGTCCTGGTTTTGTCCTGGTTTAGTCCTGCTTTAGTCCTGGTTTTGTCCTGGTTTAGTCCTGGTTTTGTCCTGGTTTAGTCCTGCTTTAGACCTGGTTTTGTCCTGGTTTAGTCCTGCTTTAGTCCTGGTTTTGTCCTGGTTTAGTCCTGCTTTAGTCCTGGTTTTGTCCTGGTTTAGTCCTGGTTTTGTCCTGGTTTAGTCCTGCTTTAGACCTGGTTTTTTCCTGGTTTAGTCCTGGTTTTGTCCTGGTTTAGTCTTGCTTTAGTCCTGGTTTAGTCCTGCTTTAGACCTGGTTTTGTCCTGGTTTAGTCCTGGTTTTGTCCTGGTTTAGTCTTGCTTTAGTCCTGGTTTAGTCCTGGTTTAGTCCTGGTTTAGTCCTGGTTTTAGTTCATTAAGATGGTACTCTGAAAGCCAAATATTATGTGAATGCAACTCATTAAAGTGCTCTCTGAGGATCCTGCTGGTAACCTGTATAAATAACCTCTGAATGAGAAGAATGACATTAAAAAACATCAGAGAACAACCTTTGCTAGATACATAAGTAGATATTAATTTTGTAGTTTTGATTTGAGCACAGACAGTGAGATTTACATAACTGTTGTTGGCATGATCTTACAACAAAAAGTCATGAAAGCTTTGGTTGTGTGGCTGCCATTTTTTGTTTTGTTACCATGGATGAACACATGCTTATTACACACCAATGATCAACCATAAATTGAGCTTGAAACTTCATTGCACATAGGAAAAGCTTAGTCCTAATTAGTTAGTGTTTTTCAAAGGCTGTGTCAGTCTTCAGCCAGTGCTTTGAACTAAAAACTTCAGGGTTTCTGCATGGCTCAACAAGTTGAATTTTACTTTTTTAGACTCTTTTAAAGACCATTGTTGAAGAAAATGAAGATCTATTTCATAAACCCGCAGTGCACACAAAGCATTTTAGAATAAGCTGTGAACGCAGGTGGTTGCATTAAATGTGTGTGACATATTTAAGACCTAGTACTCAGCATCCCTGCAATTTTTTTTTACTTTTTAAGGCCTTCAATTTAGACTTTTAAATTTAGGACTTTTTTTTTTTTTTTTACTTTTTAGGACCCAGCAGAAGCCCCACCCTGCTGCAGATCTGAGCCAGGATCGTGCTGATGGAGAAAACCCACCCAGACACAGGGAGAACATACAAACTCCACACAGAAAGCCCAGCCTGCCTCATTCTGGCAATCGAACCTGCAACCTTCTAGCTGTAAGGTGCTAACCCCTTTTGCTGTTTGATTTGTTTTAATACCGCACGTAAAACTGGCTCTATCTAGATCACAGAGGTATGTCGTTCATTTTCTGGTGACATCTGAGTTCTAGCGAGTTAAATACCTAAATAACTTTTCTCATTATTGAATGCACCTGTCTATGAAGTTCAAGGCTTAACTAAATAAACATGTTTTGTGATGCAAGTAATCAATTTTGAGCAGTTACATGCATTCAAATCAGCAAACTTATAACCAGACATATTTCATTTAATTTCATGCACCTAAACACTGCTACGCTAAAAATTGCTGCTAGGAAAACTCCCTAGAACTCAGATGTCACTAGAAAATGAATGACACACCTCTGTGATCTTTTTTTTTGTGAAGACAGAGTAAATTATTATGCAACCTCAGAGGGGTGCCCAAACTTTTGCATATGACTGTAGGTGGTACCATTTAAATCCCTGTCATTATCCCCATGACCAGCCTCTCCTCTCGCTGCCCTCTGCCCTTCTGTGAGGCCACTGGACCGAACAAAGCGCACTCTCTTCTCTCCTCTCCTCTCTGTATATCTCTGTATCTCCAGATTCCTCTGTTGTGCTGACGTCCTGCGCTCGGAGACAATGGGGACAGCGTGTCTGTCAATGGCGCTTTCTTCCTCTCCACCCCTCTGCCTTCTTCTCCTCTCTTGCTTTCTTTTTGCACACTGTTGAGACAAAGCTCTGCATTCACAACCCACTCCTCTGCTTATCCAGTAAACCAGACAGCGCCGAGAGTGGGAGACACCTGCTATATATAGATGAGTTGATATGAGGACAGCAGGCAGACAGTAGAGAGAGAAAAAAGAGAAAACTATAAAGTAAAGTTGATCCAAAAGCTTTGTTTTCATAGGGGCAAAGTAACTCCACTGCTGCCTGTAAGCCTGGAATAAAATGCTTTTGACCTCTTCTCATGAGATGACAAACAATTGTTAAGATTAAGGCTAAGGTATGTTATTGTCCCTGTGGGGAAATTTGTTCTCTGCATTTGACCCATCCTTCAATTCTGCTGGGGCGAGCTGTCAGGAGGAGTGGGCGACTGCAGTGCAATCCTGGAGGATTAGACTTTTGTGCTGTAGGTTGATGTCGGAAGCGAGCAGCTGGAGAAGACCACCTGAGCTCCACACAGAAAGGCCCCGCCCAGTCCAGGATCACACCCAGGACTTGTTTTGAGGCAACAATGCATAATAATAATAATATTAATAATAATAATAATAATAATAATAATAATAATAATAATAATAATAATAATAATACATTGGTCTTTCTAGATTCTCAAAGCTTTGCACTGCATTATTCCTTCACTCCTCAGTCACACTCAGTGGTGCTGAGATACTTCTGTAGCCACAGCTGCCCTGGGACAGACTGACAGAAGCATGGCTGCCATTTTGTGCCTACAGCCCCTCCGACCACCACCAAACACAGTCACACTGACACATTCATACAGGCAAGGTGGGTGAAGTGTCTTGCCCAAGGGCACGACAGTATGCTGTGCCGGCTGATTACTGATGAAGAGGAGCGTTGTAGACACAAGAAAAGGACTCAGAAAGGGCTTAGACTCAGGACCCAGTGTGAGTCTTAGGCAGCAGTCAAAGCATCCACGGTGCTCTGTGTTATTTGTGAAAAAAGTAAAAGTCCACACAGAAATGTCAGGGCATTGTTTGTGAATGAACACCGTCTGTGGCTGTTAAATGTTGATGAGGTCACGTGCCTCACATCACGTGACCATTTCAACATTACACCATCGCCTCAAAAAAACATTTAACAATAAGTGGGACACCCACACAAGCTAAGCTTTATAAAAAAATAATAATAATAAAACAGAGAACAATGTTCTACACATATTATAAAAAAGAGGAATGTGTCTGAAAACAAAAATTATTTTATGGGCAACAGTGAAAATACTTTTACTCAAGTACTGTACATACAGATATATGTCTACACACAGAATACAGCCCCAGGAGTCAAATACTATAGTTGTTCATTCACACGTGGACTGTAGAAAATTGTTGAAAGACTAACTCTGTAATGTTGTGAGTTACTGTGAAGTAACACAACATACTTTCACCTACTCCTACTCGGGCAAGTGGCAAAGGAAAGTGTTACTTTAACTCAAGTTAATTTCTTTTTTTCTTTTTTTTTTGTGTTGGAAAAGTAGGTAACATCGGCAGTAGCAAAAATAGTGGTAGTTGTAGTCGTAGCTGCACTAGGATTAGTACTAGGAGTATTCCTAATCTACACCATCTCCTGTTTGTCACAGTCAACCAATCACAGCCTGCCACCTGCCTCTCTTCCAATCACTTCTCAAGCCATTCTCACATTTATCCACGCCCTCGCCCCTCGATCATCCTGCTGTTTCAGCGCCCAACTCCACCACAGCAGCACCACCATCAGCCTCCTCAGCCTCTCCTTCTCCTCCTCTACACCACCACCAGTGTCTAGGGATAAATTTCCCTTAACTAATCTCTCAAAATCTCCCTTCATCTCATTGCTGACGTCTCTACCTGCTGGGGTCTAAGTGCCAAAATTCATTCCTTCAATAAATCATCATCATCATCATCATCATCATCATCATCATCATCATCGATCACACTTCATTCATTTGTCTGTGTTTGTTTCAAGTCTCTCCTGGTTGAAATAGTTCTAGTAGTAGTTGTAGGATTAGTAGTAGAAGGAGTATTAAGAGTGGAAATGGCAGAATTATCTATAGTAATAGTATCAGATCAGTCGTAGTAGTAACAGCAGCAATAATAGTAGTACTAGATTATGCTGTGCAGTTGCAAAAAAGAACTTTAAGTACTTTTACCAAGAGGAAATCTTTTATTCACAACTCATTTTTAACTTTCAATCAAGTATAAATCCTGTTATGCTGTATTAATTTGTAATTACAATACTTTTACTTGAGTACAGGTGAGCACTTCTCTGCCATTTTCACCGAGCCTCTTCGATCATTCTGTCACATGTCATAAATATGCATTCATTTGGCCGTGGGCAGCGTGATACTGAATACATGCACAAATTAATGGGCCACATTTCTCTTGTAGCTTCAGTGAACGCACACATGCAGACACACACGCTCTGCTCATATTGTAGTAATGTAAAGCGTATCCATCTCGCTCAGGCTGGTCCGGGCCCTCGGGGATCTGCACAGCTGACGAGGGACAAAGAGAAGCACCAGCACTTTGTTTGGAAAGTCCATACACTTTACAGAGAGCGGCTGTGTGGCTCGATAAGACTTCAGCTTTTGGATAACTCTTGGGAACAGCATCAATGTCTGCAATGAACTGCAATTATGTTAAGGAATGTCTGATATGTTTAAGGAGGAAAAAAAGCAGTGCCGGTGCTGTACATTTGGGGGCCCTAAGCAGAATGGGATTGGGGACCATTCAAATTCTACTAATGTAATTTTAATAAATCACCCACTGACTATTTTTCTAATGGGATGACTGCTTTGAGACATTTTTTTGACTTGCAAACTCAAAAAGGGGGCCCGAGTAAATACACAGACTGCATTGGCCCCCGCTTTTAGATACTGTAGTGTAGAAACTTAGCAAAATATTATAACCAGATAATTATGAATCAAATAGAGTTGGCAAATTAATCAAATAAGTAAAAATGGATAAGCCTTCAGGCCCTGTAATGTATATGGGGCCCTTTGCAGCTGCACAGTTTGCCTATAGGAAAGGCTAGCCAACTACTACATCTCTTAATGAAATCTTAATCAATTTCTGCTTGGTGGTGGTGGTAACTCACCATCATCAGTGTGCGAGTGTGGAGTGAATGAATAATGGTCTTAGAAAGGCAAAATAAACCCATTATTGTTATTGTTAAAGGTTAAGATCACCTCCACATACAGTTTGGGCTTCGGTGCAGGGTTTTGTGTAGCTCCAGTTCGGCTACAGTCGTCGTGGTACGGCAGGCCAAGAGAACCACAACCCAGGCAGAAGAAACCGTGTTTGAGGACTCGTTCGGGAGGTTTGAAAGCTGCTCGGTGGCAAGAGGGGGATGAGATTTCAAGTGTCATGTTGTGGGACTGTCTTGGCAAAACTGAGTGGAGGTTGAGGACTGGAATTAGACTTATTTTTTAGGCTTGTTACCTTTTATCCAGTACAATCGAGCCACAAGAGGTCACAGGTCAGTGTACTTTTTGTGCCGGGGAGGGGGTAGCGTCAGGAAGAGCATCCGGCGTAAAACCTATGCCAAATTATTATTATCATTGCACGCTAAGAAGCAGATGTGGTAATCCAAAGGAAAAGGAAAGAAGAAGCCTGCTGGCAACAGTGGGGACTGGACAGAGCATTATATTAGCAACATGAAGCTAACAGATAAATGAGCTGTCTGCTTTGTAGTGACGCTAACTAAGTACTACTCTAGGGCTGCACGATATGGAGAAAACATGCGATATTTGATAAGTAAAAATTGCGATAACGATATTATTGTGATATTTGAAAATAGAGCCTACTTTTAGAACATATTAAGGTTAAATTCACTACATTTCACAAAAATGTAAGTTCCTGTATTTACAAGTCAAAACAGCAACAAAATCAAAACTTAACACAGACTAAACCAGGAATAAAACAAGGCTAAGCTGTGACTAAATTAAATTACCAATAAAACTGGACTTTTTAAACATTTTTATTTAGTCACAACACATTTTCTTTTAAAGCTTTGGTGGAAAATGATTCTTCAGTGTAAATCTCTGTCAGATGGAAGACCACAGCTTTATTGTGATACATTTAGATTCTTGCGATACGGATATTGCATTTGCTGATATTGCGATAACGATAAGTTTGCGATATATTGTGCAGCCCTATACTACTCCAGGTCTGTTTTTGAGATGCAAACATTGGTTTAAAGCTCAAAAAAGTCAATTTAGCAGAATAGGGGACCTTTAAGATGTTGTTTTAATCTGCCACAAACTTATTCTTCCATACAGATTTATATATTTGCTATTAGTGGTGAAACATCTCTGAGTGGGTTGAATTTTTCTAACTGAATGAAATATTAAGCAACGGTGTGTTTTCTGATCAAACTCTGAAACAGGATAATGAGCCGTGTTTCCTTCAGTAAAAGGTAAGTACAGAGACGTCGTGGTACCACTGTGGGATGTGTCATACAAGCTTCACTCTGATCCACGGAGCTCTTTAAAGTTTGTTGTTGTTAGTGAGTGATATTCAGCTCTGAGCGAACCAGCGACCAATCAAACTCCTGCTTGATCATTTTAACAAACAACACGAACAAGACGGAGCCAGGGATTGAACGCAGTATAAAAGAAAGAAATGATAACAAGAGAAAGAAACGGAAAGAACTTTGAGACTGAAGTTTGAGGAGCTGTTGTTTCAAGGCAATTGTTAAGTTACAAAAACGAGTCAAATTATCATAAAGACATGCACGGTAGAATCTAAATATCTGAGAAAAGTAACCTCGCAAACATAATTAAACACTAACTGGGAGGTTGGCGGTTTGATCCCCGCTATTAGCACTGCATTCTGCTGTTTTGTCCTTAGAGAACACACTTCGCACAACCTGCCTGTAAAAAAATGTTTGTGTGATTGTGTGTTTGGTGGTGGTACCGTTTCTCCCCTGTTGATTTGGAACTGGCCTATCACAGCCGTTTGTCCGCAGCGCGTCTTACAAATACGGAAGCTAACTAGCTTCTCTTAGCAAAAATAACCAAGATGGCACCAAAGCGAATTTAATAACTTCTCTGACCTGATTAACAGCGTTTAGTGCTTTCCTTTGTCACCTGTTGGTTCTGCTGAAGTTTACGTTGTTGTTCGGTTCTCTGTGGGACTTTTTTCTTTGTCCTGCTGCCATTTTAACAACAGTAAAGTCTCGTTTACGTCTGACGTAACAACCACATTCAAGCAAACTCTTTGTACAACGGGCTTCTGCTGCTGCCCCCGTTCACAAAAAAGTACATAGCTGATCAGAATACAGCATATACCTTTGGTGTTTTATGACAAAAATGGCAAACCACAATGGTTGTTTTTGGAAACAGGTCAGTGGTGCCCTGCTTACGCCCCGCCCTTCATTTCTGTGTTAGGTTACTCCATCTGTGATCGCGCTGCTCATAGAAATGAAATTCAAACCAAGGGGTACGAGGCCAATTTCTTTGTATAGAAAAGGAAAGGAGCTAGTCTGGCCAGCTTGGCTGGGTCAGAGAGGCTGTTGATGCAGAATGGCTGCTACGTTTCCTTTAGTCTGCCCCGGGGCAGCACCCAGTGTGACTGAGGAGTGAATGAATAATTTACCAAATTGTAAAGTGACTTTCTGAGTTGTGTGAGTGTCTAGAAAAATGCTATTTAAGACTGACACATTATTATTATTGTTATTATTATGGTGAAAGGGAAACCCATTTTGGGGCAGTTTGGGCACTTTAATAACTGTAAATGAAAGATATAGTTTCTATTGATGGTCAGTGTAATGGTCTGTCGAGGAGAAGGAGTTGAGCTGGATTTACATTAGCACCATCACCTATAGGTCATAAGATGTGGGTCATGAAATATGCTTTCTCTGTGGGGCGGCTGGGCATGTCCCAGGAGGAGCTCAGAGAAGACCCGCTGCTTCCCCACAGTGTGGAGCCTAAAGGCCTCTAGGTCCCTATCTAGAGATAAGATTAAAAAAATTTTTTATTCCCACAGGCACTGGGGAGATGAATTCATTATGGCAGCCCTCAAAACAGGATAAAGTTCAGAAAGCAAAAAAAAAAAAAAAAAAAAAAGGGCATACAAATGGTGTTTTTGTGCAGAAAGACACAGGGCGTCCTGGGAACAACTTAGGATTACCCTGGAATTACCCACAACGCAAAACAACTCTAGACAAATGACAGAGGAAATTGCAACCTAAAGCTATACATTTTCAGTTTAAATACAATGTCTAAGTCTTCAAAAGGAAGGAGTTTTTTTTTTCCCTCTTTTCATTAAAATGCAGCTCTCACTCCTGTCTGATTTGCTGTTAGCTTCTCTTGCACAGGTTTCCCAAACTAAAAACCACCACTCTCACTTCCTCAAGGCTCCCATCCAACACCAGCTTTCTAAGTATTTAGCGACAGATCAACTCTTGCTTACATTAGAGACCCACCTCATAAATTCCTGCCACTTGCTACAAATCCCACACTTCTCTCTCTTTCTCGTTGGCGTTAACACCTCAAATTCTCCATAGTCAGATCAGCCGAAACTAAACCGTGCCATCTGCCAACTTACTGTCTGCTCAATGTGCTTCGGCTTCAACGTCTAAATCACGACATCCTTTAACAATTACAGCTGATCCTGCCTCGGGCCCAAAGGAGGCAAGGGGGAGAGCGCTTGATGAGGCTGGCAGGTGCGGCAGAGTGGCAAACGCCCAAAAAACTCCTTAGTGCACGGTAATGGAGGCACTGGGACAGAGGGGAGAGGATGGGATGGGTTTTGGCAAGAACAGAGTGTATCACATGTTTAGCAGTGGGTCCCATGCTTCAGTGGAGAGCGACACAGAGTTGAACGGTAACTACACAATTTTTTTTCCATTGGATCAGAGGAAACGTGCTTTTTGGAATAGTTTTGGTCACCTTTGCATTAGTATTTCACGTTTTATGACTTAAAATAATGTATACGAATAGAAAATCTGTCTCTGTCTCTAGAGAGTCTCTGTGTCGCCCCCTGCTGGTAATGGTGGGGACTGGACAGAGCATAAAATGGCTACTTGGCAACACAATGCTAACAGATAAATGAGCTGACTGCTTCGTAGTGACATTATCAAAATGAGTCGGGCTTTAGAAACGCACAGATTCTTAAACTCACAAATCTTGCAATAATCCAGCGTGGTAATGGGTCCACTCACAGAATTTGTTTTTGAAGGGAAATAGGGAATATTTTAATGTGATTTTCTGATTTTCAATGTTGCTTGTCAAAATTATAAGTTACATTTTTCAAGAAAGGCATTGGTGGCTGAGAGAGCTCACCGAAATGCAAATAAAAGGTCCCCTACTCTGCTAAATTGATGTTTTTGAGCTTTTAACCATGTGTCCACCTCAAAAACAGACCTGGAGTAGTATTTTGTTTCATTCATACATGTATGAGTAATCCTGTAAGCTGAGGCCGTCCCTTATCAAGATCTGAAAATGCTCGGTCTCATGGCTCTTCATAGACACGTGAAACCAGAAAGTGCTCCTGCGCGTTTCTAAAGCACATACACTGTCACCGGCCTCATTCTGAGAAATTTGGGGCTTACACCACCGTCACTACAAAGCAGTCACCGCATTTATTAACTATGTGTTAGCATATTGCCAATAGCTATGCTAAAAAGCTAGTTTACGCTCTGTCCAATCCCCACCGTTGCCAGCAGGGGGCGACAGACACCTAATCCAAGCGTTCTCCGCAAAGTAACAGCTCCACAAAAGAAGACCTTTTCCATACAGATACATTATTTTAAGTTATAAAACGTGAAATACTAATGCAGAAGTGTCCAAAACTATTTCAAAAAGACTGAAAAAAACAAAGAAAAAACAAGCAAGCAGACACCGCTGGCATCAGTTTCACAACACAGCTCTACAGCAATTTAATATCACAACAAATTAAGAAAACCCCTTACAACAAATTGTTATCCTCAGACAGATCCTTGCCACTGGGAGCAGAGGAAAACCAACATGGCGGCCGCTGCTGGTTTAAACGACTGTGTATAATTAGAGTCTGGGACAGCGTCCATGTTGGAGATGCGGGTCTGTCCCGTCAGCCACGGTTTACTGTAATGTGGAGGGGGCTTGACTCAGTTTCAACAACAAACCACAGTGACAACAAACGCTGGCACCGGAGACGGGACACATGCTGGAGGAGACGTACTGGGACAGAGACGTGTGAGAGACACAGCGGTCTGAGGTTAGAGGGTTAATGAGCGTCCACTGTAATCCAACGGAGAAACTGGAGTCCCCTTAAGTGCAATACTCTGAGCCAAAATGGAGGAACAATAACAAGGCGTGCTCATAAAGAAGAATATTACTGTGGGGAAGTTGGTAATCAAACAGAGCATAACTAAATGAGCCATTGGCCAGAAATTTGTCAAAAGTTAAAGCTTAGAGAAAGGATTACAGTATAAAAAAGATAAGTCCTTCAGTTTTTTGAGTAGGGTACAGCTTCTGTTGAGTGACAAGAGTATCAGAGATGGGCCATAGAGCACTTTCAGCAAATATGTGCAGAGTGAAAACTAAAACACCTGGCCAAAAAAAAAGTCACGCCTGGATTTAACAAAGCAAATAGATAAGAGCCTCCCACTGGATACGCACTGCATGGGTGATTATGTTTCAGAGTGGTTCATGGAGCAAGAGACATCATTTTCACACCAGAACTTAGCCCCACAGAGTCCAGACTTTAACCCCACAGAGCCCAGACCTTAACCCCACAGAGCCCAGACCTTAACCCCACAGCGCTCAGACTTTAACCCCACAGAGCCCAGACCTTAACCCCACAGAGCCCAGACTTTAACCCCACAGAGTCCAGACCTTAACCCCACAGAGTCCAGAGGACCAGAGGGGGAATCTTTGGGATGATGAAGACTTTGTGCAGTGGTCTGACTCTCCCATCATTAATACAAGATCTGGATGGCATTAGGTTTAGGCATGAATTAAATATTAGTTACCAGTTAATTGATTTACAAAGCACTACTGTAACATTATTAAACACCACTGAGTCATTGTTACTAATGTTTAATTCTTTTGTAATAAGCAAAATTAAAAACATAAGTGTTAATTCAGTGTGTATAAACTATTCATTAAAATATTATTTACATATCTATGAATGCTTTATTACTACTTAGTAGTGTTTTTTTTATTTTATACAACAACTATCATGCAAGCATTTTTATTTTGTTGCTTATTTAGAAACAATATAACTTGTTTGTGAAATACAGGAGCTTTACTCACTGTTCTGATTTTTAAATATAATGTGTTGCAGATATTTTTGTGCATATAGCGGTGTCGTAGTAACAGGTAAGGTTTTCCAAAGTCATATTGTTTTTGTTTTATTGTATTTTGTATGAAATGTGGGTTGTGTTGTTGGCGCCTCTTGGCCAGGACTCCCTGGAAAAGAGATCTGTGAATCTCAGTGGGACTTTCAGTAAATAAAATATTTAAAAAGTATAGTATAGTATAGTAACTATTTCAATTGAAGTTTTCAGACCTATTTAGCAGCTCAGTCAGTGTCATGAAAGGAATTACAGTTCAACACAGGTCTGTGCACAAAACAAAGAAAACACTTAGCTTCACTCTGAAAAGTCATTACACTGCTGTTACTTTAGCCTGAAGTCATTTTTCTTTTAAATGAAAATGAATCTACACATTGTCGTACTGTTTTGTAGAACACTGGTATTTTATTTCTAATAATTTAAAAGTAAGTCTCCTTGAGTTGTCCTAGAGCTGATTTTACACCAGATGCTCAACATAACTGCTGTGTTGTCATTTCACAGTGGGAGAGGCATGAGCTGTTACTTGACAGAGCAACATTTGTGAAGAGTGAAGGATGCTGCAGGACACCCCCTTCGTACAGTGACCATTTTCTAAAAAAAATATTTCACACTAAAAAGTGCATTTGAAGTGAAATCTGTGTGAATAATAATAACAGGCTTTCAGGCGACTCAGCTCTGGTGAAAATCAGCTCCTGAAGCGACCGAAGCCTGGCAACAGGACTCCTCTGGTACAGTTGTTCATTTGTAAAGCCAGAGGTCGGGCAGCACTGAGGATTTTTTCAGGCTTGTTCCCTCCACACTGAGCAGGGGAAAAAAAGTCAGGGAACATCTACTTCTTCAACATGTCTATATATTATTACAGTTTTTATATTTAGTTGTGTATTCTTTTTACGTTTAAACTGTATAATCTTAAAGTAGGCCGATATTTTTTTTAATAATCTGGTAAAATGTAGGCTCAGACATAGAAAGGTTGGGGATCCAATAATTTTGAACAAAATACATATTTTTGGAGCAAACCTGTAGTTTGTATGTATTGAAAAAAAAGTCAATACCAGTAGTATTGTAGCTTTTATTTCAAAACCACAAAGCTCTAATCCTGTCAAAAATGTCCAAGTCCCAAATTGGCCCCTGTCCCTGATGTTTCAGGGAAAGTCCTTTTCAGTTTTTCAAAGTGTGCTGTGAAAACAAAACCAGGCCAAGTGAACACAACAGAACTATTAATGACTACAGGACTGGAAAATATCTGCTGTGCATTCACTAAACTGAGGACTGAAATGTTTTTTGTTTTTTTTTACTTTATTGCCTCAAGTTGCAAAATCACAGGCTGGTAACATAAACAATAACACGTGTTGAGATAGGGCTCATCCTGACGTACAAAAAACAGTATACAAATGCAGAATGGGGTGGACAACAAAACATACATTCATATACAAAACAAATACTAGTCAAAAAGAGTAGACACTCTCCACCATCTTTTTGAAAAATATTCCTTTTTCAATTGTAATTGGACAGTCAGACACTCCATCAAATAGACCTGTTTTAACCTGTTTAGACCTGTTTTGTTTTTGTGTCTACTGAGCTATAGTTGGTGGGCAGGGCCAGTTAAGGTTGATGGTCTTTCTTGCAGCCAGCAGCAGAACATGCAAAATGTAGCACTGATCTTTGGTGTCTTTGGTGCACAAATCCAGCAGGGATATGAGAGGATCCATGGGGAGATCTGTCCTTAAGATGTCCTCTATCTTCTTTTTGATATTCTCCCAGAATGTTCTTATTTTTGGGCAATCCCAAAAAACATGGGTGTGGTCACCAACCATGTTTCCCCAACATTTGTCTGTAGTGGTACTTTTACTCAAGTATGTCCTTAAAGGGGTCCTAAAAAAATCTAGTTTTTGTTTTCCAGTTGAACTCTCTCCAGAGGTGGCTTCCAGTTCCTTTCTGACAGTCAGAACAAACATTTTCCCACATCTCATCTGTTAAAAGTACATTCATCTCAAGCTCCCATTGTTGTTTAATATGTAGAGTGTTACCTGACATATTTGGCATCAACTGAATGGTTGTGGATTGGGAAAAATTTCTAAAGTTTTGAAAGGGTTGTGGAAAAAGAAAGACTGTTTTTTTTTCTGTTATTATGGTTATTTCTTGTAAATGTACTTTATGAATCAGATGAATGGGTTAATTGTTTTGGTAATCTTGAATAAGTATATTTTTGAATGAATTTACTTTGATAGTTTAAGGCGCTACAATGTTAATAGAAATGTGTACTGACAGTATGTAAATCAAAAACACTGTGTATAAAATAAGAGAAGTGAGAAGGGGGTAGGGTTACAGAAGTTTTATTTCAACCTACTACTTTTCGAACACTATGGGTCATAGGAGCAAAATCTGCATTGCGTTCGCTCTGCTCCTGTAAGACACGCAAATCTCAACTGCATCTGGGTTTGCTCCAGTTTTAGCGCATCTTATTCAGTTAGCGTGCACGCAAACCTTGATAAATCTGGCCCTATATGTTTTGTTTTTTTGTTTTTTTTATTGTCTTTTTATATAATCAACTTCGAAATAAAAATGTATCTATGTATCTATCTAATTTCCTCTACATTACCAATATCATTTTCTTTGCTGATGCTTGATTCTCAAACAGGATTCAATAAAAGTAGGTTTCCTTATAACAATGTCCCACTCTGAATGTCTTGTTATACACCACATTGTCAAAAGTATCAGCTCACCTGCCTTTACTCACAAATTAACTTAATTCTTGCTCGCGTTCTTCGCTCTAATTCATCCCAAAGGTGTTCTGTCAGGTTGAGGTCAGGACTCTGTGCAGGTTCAGTCAAGTTCTTCCACACCAAACTCACTCATCCATGTCTTTATGGACCGTGTTTTGTGCAGTCAAGTTGTGGCCATCCCCAAACTGTTCCCACAAAGCTGCAGCCTAGGTGCTTGATTTTCTCCACCTGAATTCAGTTATTTGTGTGGGTGAGCGAATACTTTTGGCAATATAGTGTATAATCTCTAACCTGTAGGTATTTATACAAGGCACTGGGGCAAAGAAAACTGTCCACACACTCTTTAAAGTGATCTGATGCATCCTCTGGTCAGACACAGGACCTCTCTCTGTCCCGTTCGACAAACCTCAAGCCTCTGAGTCCAAACAGAGAAGCACAACTGTGGGAAAAAAAAAAAAAAAAAGCCCTAAAACTGTCCGCCTGACATCATCAAATCCTAAAGGTTAGGGGCAGCCCTCGCACTCCGCTGCCCTATTCACACTCACTGTCCCGGGAACAAAGAGCGGGCCTGTCCCTCCCCTCTGTGGTCCGACATGGAGGAGATGTCTCAGAGAGCACCAAACAAACGAGGGCGGAGGACGAGAACCAGAGACAAACGCATTGTTTTGGGTTTGGACAAAGGAGGGACTGTGGAGGGGACAGAAGCTAATGGGGCTGAAGTGGGCCCGGGGCACACGAGGACACAAGAGGAAGGTGGAATATTTCTGGAAGATGCCTGCATTTTTTGAGCAGTTGGAAGTAAAGAGATTAGAGGATGTTAGAGGCACTGCCTACAAATGAAACTGTGCCTTTTCAAATCAAGTTTATAAGTAAGAGCGCGCAGATGGGAATTTCAGTCACTTGGAGAGCACAGACCTCTGCCAAGGCATTCTCGCCATCTCAAAATGGTAAAGATACAGGGTCCCGACCTGGACTTGAATTGGTGATCCTCTAGTTAAGGATAAATGCTCTCCCCATCGAGCCACAGAGCTGTTATATCCCACAATGCTTAGAAAAAAAATCCACTCAAACTAATTTGGTTCTTTACCAACCCCTTGTGGATGGAGTTAGTATCGTTGGCCCTATCTTGCAAGGATACAGAATGCTTTATTGCAGTGGTTCTCAAACAGTGGTACAGGTACTGCTGGTGGTGCGCAGGCTTCTTCTGGTGGTCTTTTGCTGTTACAAGTTCTGATTTAGAGCCTGTTTTATTCCTGGTTAAGCCCTTGAATTGCTTTTATTGAGTTTTTCATTTTCCTGCTAAATCCTGTTTTATTTCTCTGTTTAGACCTGGGTTTGTCCAGATTTAGGCTCATTTGTACTTGGAAAGCCAAATATCTAGACACACACAAAACACAATTTTCTTCCACGGAGTCCTGAAGAGTCATTTTTGTTGCTAACACAGTAACAGGCTGACCAACTAACCAAGGCCGGCAAAAACATAAAATTCAGAGTCTAAGTGAAAACCTGGGTGTTTCCTTTGGGGCTTGTTCACAGTGACGCTTGGCTGTTGCGCCTCTGTGTAGCTGAGCAGTGAGAGTGGACAGAGGAGGAGGAGGTCGTTCCCTGTGGGGCCTGGTCTGGGTGAGTTAATCTGAACTAACACAGTACAGAGGTGAGCAGAGACCAGACAAGACCAGGCCTCTGTGTGTGATCCCCGTGGGGCGTGTGATGTGGACCAGCTGCAGCCATGACACACTCTCTCTCTAACTCTGTGTAAAGATGAGAGAAATGCAGGGCTCTCGATGTTTCTCGTGACAAAATCAAGACAGTATTCCTCATTAAACTCTGTAGAATTTACATTAGAGTTAGTTTTGTAAGTCATTGTTTTGGTGACTATGTATCACAGCTGTTTATCTGCAGCACAGAAGTGGACGATATCTTCTGTCCAAAATAAACAAGACGGTGTCACCTAAGAGAACAAATTTTACAGCTTCTCTCGCCTCTGTTTGAAGGCGTTGAGTGCTTTCATTTGTCATCTGTTGATTCTGCTGCACTCATTTCTCTTCGGTGTGATTTTTGTTGCCATCCACATTCACCGTCAAACAAGCCGACTTTTCCACCCAAGTCTTTAAATAACTGGCTTTTGCTGCTGTCCCATTTCAGAAATAAGTACAGAGTTGCTCATAACACAGCACAGTTTTATGCCAAAACTGGCAACAGTCATTCCTAGCAGTGAGAGCAGAAACCTGAGGTAAAAAATAAATAGTGAGGGAAAGTTATTTAAACCTCATGTATCCTTGTGCATGGGGTATTGTCAATATTGATATATACTGGGTTGTTGGGATCAGAACTCAAACTATAGCAGCCACAGAGGGTCAGAACTCAAACTACAGCAGCCTCAGAGGGTCAAAACTCAAACTACAGCAGCCTCAGAGGGTCAGAACTCAATCTACAGCAGCCTCAGAGGGTCAGAACTCAAACTACAGTAGCCTCAGAGGGTCAGAACTCAAACTACAGCAGCCTCGGAGGGTCAGAACTCAAACTACAGTAGCCTCAGAAGGTCAAAACCAAACTACAGCAGTCTCAGAGGGTCAGAACTCAAACTACAGTAGCCTCAGAGGGTCAAAACTCAAACTACAGTAGCCTCAGAGGGTCAGAACTCAAACTACAGTAGCCTCAGTGGGTCAAAACCAAACTACAGCAGTCTCAGAGGGTCAGAACTCAAACTACAGTAGCCTCAGAGGGTCAAAACTCAAACTACAGCAGCCTCAGAGGGTCAGAACTCAAACTACAGCAGCCTCAGAGGGTCAGAACTCAAACTACAGCAGCCTCAGAGGGTCAGAACTCAAACTACAGCAACCTCAGAAGATCAAAACGCTTCTTTCCTCTCGCTCTTTGTGATTAAGAAACTACACATACACTTAACATTGTTACTGAGCTTCAGATTTAATACAGACACAACCTTGAACATGAACAGGGCAAAAAGAAATCTGCATTTTTTGAAACCCATTTTAATAAAATTACAGTTTATTCTCAAGGCTAGAGTAATATCTAAACTCTAGGCTTTCCAGGAGGTGTCATTGTTCTGAAATGACTTTATTAGTTAAACATATTTCCATAAAGGGAGTGTATATACTGTAGATGTATTAGCAACACAAACATTTGCCTTCCCTGTTAAAACACAACACCGTGAACTTGTCTAATTCACAATAAGGATCACACAACACGCCGCAGTCAGGAGATGGATTCATTACATATTTGCATTTTCAGTATTTCACGCACCGCTGGCTCTTTGATTTCCATTAGGCTACTGTCTATCCTTCAACAACCTCTATTTGAAATTCACATCGAGCTCCCCGCGTGTCTCCTATCAAAGAAAATAAACGAGATACTGTACGACGACAATATTCAAGTTATTTTAAAGAGCAAACCTCGAGTTATACGCCTGAATATGAAGTGTGCGCTGCAAGCAAACAAACAAGTGGCGCAGTACAAGAAAGACCCCAGTCGATATGAATTTGGTATTTGCGAAATGATGCCTTCACAATGGCGTCCTTTTTAAAAACTGCCCTCACAGGACTCTGCCCACGCTGTTGGAGGAAAAAAAAAAAAAAGAGAGAGGGAGAAGATTTGAAAAGCATGCAGCAGGCAGAGTCTCGCATATCAACATAACAAGTAATCATCTCGGGAAAGAAAGATGGAAATGCAAAAGCTCGGCGTGACTGGGACGACGGTGTGCCCACATACGGAGACGAGAGACAAGCACTGGGGATTTCTGACAGGCACACGTCGTTTAAAAGCTCAGTATGAAGAAATGTCCATTAAAAATATGATGAATTTCAATATAAAGAGTTATAATTGGCCCTGTTTAACATCTGAGACTTGTCATGTGCCTGTATTTTCCCTATTGTTGACACTAATAAGGAGGTATACAGTGTGAGGTGCACAGCTTCTGATCAATCACAGCAAACGAGACAAACAATAATGTAACAATTACATTGGGGCCTTTTTATCTTAGCTTTAAACTTACAGAGATAAACAAACAGGGTAGTTCCAGGTTTTTTCTCCTTTTTTTCTCACCTTTTTATTTGCAATTAAGAATAACATTTAATACCAAGATTGCCAGCAAAAGAATAATCTGTATATATTTTACACTAACAAAAGCTCAGCTCATTTGTTTTAAATTTAAGTCTAATACAGGTGAAATAATTCCAGTTCTGCATTAAAAATCTTAAAACATAATCACACATTTCAATGGTAATGGTACATTTGCTGCACTGTAGGGAATTTTTTTTATTTTTTTTGGAACAAATCTGCCTGCAACATTACACAGCCTCTAAACAATAGACCTAGCTTTCAAAAACTGACTTTAAGATATTTTTAAAACCACTATTGATAAAATTTGATCACATCCAACTCACAAAAATGTCTCTGTTGTTATTACAAAGTATTGATTCAAAATATATTTTTGACGAGTACAACACTGAAAAACTTGACTTGGATGTCCCAGTTTGACAATTTAAGACCTAGATGAACAACATTTAATATCTGCCCATATATTTTAATCGTATGAAAGCCTTGATTTTGGCAACACCAAATTTAATACCTTCTTAATACTTTTAAGACCTTGAGGTTACAAAAATGTGATCTATCTTACACTGCACCGACTAAACTAAATACTAATGGATTTTGTGTGCTTGTCCTATTCTTTCATATTGTTACAGACTATACAAATAATGTTTATATACTTGAATTTACATCAGCAGAAAGAGGTCATGGCAAAAATAAAAACATTTTGTGTATGTAGGTGGGCTGTATTGTCTGTCGTCGTTGGTAACTGTGGCTGAACTCAGAGTCTGTTATCCTTGTAAAAAGATAACATTTTTAACTTTTTGTCTCACTTAAAGTTAACTAAAACTCAGTTGTAACTCACTCTGTGAACCTAACCTGGTATGAGACCGGTTTTATTCCTCTAACTCTGAGTTTTACTTAGATGCTGCGTTCATGACACACAGGAAGGGAGGGTTTTTCTCATGAAATTTAAGACCTTTTTAATGCCACTTAGAATGCCAAGATTGCCACCAAAAGCATCAATTAAGCAATAATTTGTACATATTTTACACTAATAAAATATCAGTATTACTCACTGATTTTATTTTAAAGCAGAACTTTTCTTTACCTTAAACAGTTTCAGAGTCTGTGTGATGGTTAAATGAGTTGTTGTGAGGTAAATGAAGTGTCCTTCTTCTCCCCCAGGTGTCTTTCTTTACAGTGACACTTGCAGCAGTGAGCGCCTCCGACCCGGTGTCACAGAAGTCTCGTGAGAAAGCGGCACATCGAGGTTAGCAAAACAAGCTAGTGATGGCTTTATTTCTTCATTTTTGTTGCGGCAGAGCGGCCAAATGGCAAAAAAAAAAAAAATTATACAGATATGAGGAGGGGAAAAACAAAAGTAAAGCCGAGCGAGGGATCACAATAGGAGTCAACTGGACTTTGGAGTGTTTACAGCAGTGCGTTATTCCGAACTCTAGGGGGAGCTCTATAAAAGAAAATGAGGCAAAACAGCAAAGAAACAGAGTTACTGAGTTCTGCTTTAAAAGTCTAATACAGGTGAAATATCTCCAAAAACTAAATACGACTGATAAATTTCAGTGGTAACAGGATTTACTGTGCTGTGGGGATGTTGTTTGCAACAAATACGCCTGCAACATTACTCAGCCAAATAAACAGTAGACTTTGAAAACCTTACTGAAAACACATTCAAGTGGATGATTACGATATTTGTAAAACCAATTTTGATGGTTGACTCAGACTCTGTTGTTACTTACAAAGTATTGATCTAAAATATATAAAGTGCAACACTGAAAAACTTGAGTAGATGTCCCAGTTTGACAATTCAAGACCTAGATGAACTAAATTTAATACCTGCTGTCCATACGATTTAATGCTTTTAAGGCCTTGTTTTTGGCAACATCCAATTCAATACCTTTTTATTACTTTTAAGGCCTGCTAGAGCATTTACTTTCTGATTTGACAAAAGCTTTTAATCTAAGCTTGAGACTGGCTTGTGACGCTCTTGTGGCTGCATTAAAATACTGCTAATAATATTACAAATTACTATACCATTATCCATCATCGAGTGCTGTTTTAAGTTGACTGACTACGGCTTCTTTAACTTGCTCATTACAAATCTACTGCACACACATCCGTCCATCACTCAACGCTTCCTGCTCTTAACACTTCTCGCTTTAATGCAATCCTCGGCAGGTCGTAACAACAGCACACAAGTGGCTCGGTGAATCTGGAGTGCACTTGAGGGCCGCGCCGCGACGTCCGACACTAACACACTTCTCCTCTCTGCTTCCTCCTCTAATAACCAGCACTGCGCTCCTTTTGCCTTTTTTTTTTTTTTCCTCCGAGCTGCCCTCCACACATCAACACCAGATTGATCCGAGTAGATTCTCCGCCGCTAATGCAGACCCCTAAGTGCTTTTCTTTTGTGCCACTATTCGAGTCATTTCGTGCGTCTTTTTTTCCCCCCTGCTCTTTCTAATAACATTTTCAGACAAGTCTCCTTCAGTTGCCCTTTTCTTTATCACACACACACACACACACTGAAAGCATGTCTGTGTAGGAAAACCTGGCCCATGTTATTGGTATGCTGCACATAGATGCGGTCTTTTGCTCAAGGTTTCTCTCGGGGAATTTTTGACAGCATCGACTTGGCAGTTAGCACATTTCCAGCAGATAGGAGCTAAAGATATGTGGTGAGAATGTGAGATCGACCATGCATTATTTATATCGCCCATAAAATGATTTTGGTAGTATTGAATGCTTTCTAATAGCACCACACTCAACAATTCAAGTTCATGCATATTCTTCTGTTTATTTCCATTAGCCCTGTGAAGCCATTTGCATCATATTTGACACACATTTTTCTGAGGCCTCTGCACAGTGCACCTGATCAAAACTCTCTTTAAAAACCTGTTGTATTTAATGTAACACATGTCCTCTGCCCCCTGGTGGATGAACTGGTGCGCTGCAGTCAATAGCAGGGTAAAGAAGGGGGGGCCCTCTCAAAATGGCTTTCTTCACGCGATTACCTCGTAATGTTGAGGTTATGGTAGGAATTCATAAATATTACTAATGATCAGGGCTTGACATTAACGCTAGCCAACCGGACAAATACGGGGAGATTTTCATTTTGGCGGTAACACAAATTCTCCCACTATCCACTTTGACCGACTGAATTATATGCAGCTACATTATTGTCAAGTGTACACCATTTAGTAGTAATTCATCATGATTAAAGAAATAAAAACATACATTTCAACAAAATAACATGTTCTCAAAAAATGTGACCGCACTTTCACAGAGATGTAAATAAACCTGTATTTTAATGTTTGTGAAAATCTAATTTCACATTTCTTTATGCTTGTCGTATACGATAAAACAGTGGTTCCCAAAGTGGGGTCCGGGCCCCCTGGGGGTCCGCGAAGGTACTACAGGGGGGCCCCACCAGAGGCTGTCTATATTTCAATTTGAATTTAATATTTATTATTATGATTATTATTATTATTATTATTTCAGACACATGGTTTTGGGTCATAAAAACAAATAAAACATACAAAAATATAAAAAGTCAATGGAAATATTAAGTAGCTAAAAACATTAAGTACATAAAAAACATTAACAAAATATTATTTTAAAACAACTTTTAGTCAATAATCAGTGTTTTTGTAATGTTTTTATAAAAAATAAAAAATAAAACATGGAGAAAAACATGGCAGAGTCTTGAATAGAGGGAAGTTTTATCGTTGGGGGTCCACGAGGGATTTTCTGAAATTTAAGGGGCCACAACAGTCTTGACTTTGGGAATGGCTGCTATAAAATATACACAAAATCTAATGAAATTCTGGCTAATAGAAACACTAACTGGCTAGCAACTTTTAACAAAGACTAGCCACGGTGGCCAGTGAGCAAAAAAGTTAATGTCAATCCCTGCTAATGATCCTTAAAAAGGACAACTTATTTTATAAAAGTAACCTACGATGACTGTAAAAATTGATACAGCAGGTATTTAGGATCAGATTTTACATTTGTCACTGTATTGCACTTTTTGCTAAACTGTCCACAATGCAAAAGTTACCCCTTACATTATTTTGTGCTTAATTAGACTAATTAAAGATTAAAATGTTATCTTTAATCAATGAAATAGTGAATCCCATTTGAGTGGAGCAGCACACCAACCAAAGTAAACGTCCTGATCCCATAGTGCTCTCTGATGTCGGACATGTTGGCAAATGTACGTTTTTATTGTGAGGAACTTGCCAGAGATGAAATCACTGCTCTGGGACTCATTTCCCACACGAATACTGCAAAAACCCAGCACGGGACCCAGAGCAGAAACATCTATTGAGATCCTCCCAGTCTCCAAAAGGAAGCTGGCCGTTTTGAAGGAGCACAGTGGCACAGCTCACTGTCGTCTGCAGTAATGGGGTAAATCCCAACTTGCCTCCTCAACTCCTCAGTGTAATCCCTGCCCACAAAGGAAAGAGAAGCATAGGAAACATCTCTCTCCTCTGTGGGCAGGGCTTACAGCGGAGGAATCGAAGAATTGAGGGAGTGAGGAGTTGGGATTACACCAGCAAAAAAATTCAGATCAGCACTGGGACATACTTTATCTACAAGTGCCTTGCAAATGTATTCATACCCCTAGCATTTTTCCTTTATTGTTGCCTTACAACCAGGAATTAAAATGGATCATTGAGAGTTTTTTTGTCAGTCACTTTACATCACATGATAACAACTATGAAAATGCAAAATATGTTTATTGTGAAGCAAATTAGAAATATGACAGAACACTTTAGCGTGCAAAAGTATTCATCCTCTCAAGTTAGTACTCTTTAGAGTTAAATTGTGTTTTTTGATACTTTCACAGCTGAATTGCAGTCAGGCCACCTCTGAGGGTAACACCGGGTCTCATTTAGGAGCCTCTTTAAAAAGGGGATGAATATGTTTGCACATCCAAGTTTTCCATTTTTCTGTTATATTTCTAATTTGCTTCACAATAAAAAAATATTTTTCATCTTCATAGTTGCGGTGATGTGATGTAAAGTGACATAAAACTCTCAATGATCCATTTCTATTCCTGATTGTAAGGCAACAATGAAGGGAAAATGCTAAGAGGGTGAATACTTTTGCAAGCCACTGTTTTCTTCTCTGTAAAACCACCTTCTGAAGGACGTCCAGCTCCAACTCTTCTAGGATAAGTGTTTATGAGCTTGGTTCATAAAATCTGTTGGATTTGTGCTCATTCTTTATCTAAAAACAGCTCCAGTTCCTTCAGGTTGGATCCATTGTACAGCACAGTTTGAGTCGTTTTCTTCAAGAATTGTCCTGTGTTTAGCTCCATTCTTCATTGCTTCAGTTCTGAGCAGTTTCCCAGTCCCTACCAATGACAAATATCCCCACAGCAGGACACTGCCATCACCAGGCTTAGGGGCCTCCATAAGAGGATTAATACATCTGGACGGTCAAGTTTTCAGTATATCTGTCATATTTCTTATTTGCTTTACCATAAAAAATATTTAGCATCTTCATGGTTGTTTGCATGTTCTTTACTGTGTCTGGTACAAACTTTCAGACGATCCAATTAAATTCCTGGCAGTAAGAGAATAAAGGAAAAATGCTCATTGTAATGCTGTGTTGTGCTGTGTAAACTGTGTTACTACCTTTATGGCACGATGGCACATGTATTTTAAAATCACAAATTTCACAATTTTGTGCAATTAAACAATATTTAGGCCTCAATTAAACTGAACATTGAAACTATATCCTCCCCACAACCCGCCTCTGTGCAGGTTATGATGACTTCATATGAACAAGAATAACATAACAAGAAAGGAAATAAAAGCATGCAACTTTTTTGAAGAGAAATCCTTGTAAAAAGAAAACCCAAGAATCAATCAATCCCAATCCAAGTCTTAAAATGGTCTTTATTTCCATCAGTCATTACAAACACAATGAATCTATTTACAATTACACTCAGATTGCTGTTATTACTGTGATTGGTCCGAACATCAGTAGTAGTCCTCGGGGTCGGCCTTGTCTCCCTGATTCTGGATCTGCTGCTGCTTCGAGTACAAATCAGCGATCTGCGGAGTGGGACGGGCGGAGGGGGAGAGGAGGAGATGATGAAAGAGTCAGGTCAGTCGCATCAAAATCAGAGGCTAAAAATAGGTCCAAGGCTTCCCTCAGACCTTGCATTACAATCAGTCCTGAGATCTTCAGTGATAGGTGACTTTTCTCCCACAGCAGGTGAGGGACAGCACAGTCCCAGTTTGGAGAAGCAAACAGGAGCAATGCGTCTTTGTGTTATGTATTAAAAAGGTGAATGAAACACACTTTTAGAGGAACTTGCAAGGCTTGTACCACTTCATATACTACTACTACAACTACCATTAATGCTTCTACTGCTGTCACCAACTCTACTATGACCACTACTACTACTAATGCTAGTACTGCTATGTGCTATTGCTGCTGCTACCATTACTACTATTAATACACCACCTAATACAACCACTGGTACTACAACTTAAGTCTCAGCCTCTGGTCACTTAATCAACTAATTAGTGAAGTCTTGGCCAATTATTTTACTTTCCCTAATATCTTTAATTACCTAATTAATGTGAAATCACTTGTTTACTTTTTTACTTTATCTGACCTTTATTTATCCAGGTAAAACATTTGAGAACTCATTTAAAAACATGACCTGGCCAAGAGGTCCAAGCAGGAATAAATACACATACATACAACTGTACATAATAAATAAAACAGAAAACAAAACGCTGGTAAGCCGCCCCACATGCCCTTGGCCGATTTATCGCTGAGCTTGACTTTGGTCGACTGCAGGTCTACTACAACTACTGCCTGCAACTAAGAATAGTAAGTAAGAAAAGACTAGAACTCAGCCCTTAGTGCTGCATGTGGCTTTGAAGCAAAACAATCTTCAGCAGCAGATATTGCAGAAATATCCAACATTACAATGCATTTAAATAGTAACTGAATGGTTTAACTGTCCAATTTTTACAAAGCCCCATTTTCAAAAACACTTGGTGGCATTGCTCCTGTCTCTTTTTCCAAACTACAAGTGTGCTTACAACTATCTGCAGTAGTGAGAAAACCTGTTGAGTTAAATCCATTCACTCACCCCATACCAATTTAAATGCGACCTCTGTAATTATTCCAATTATTGAAGTGTTGGCCTCTTCAGAGAATAGTGTAGCTTGTATAAAGGCTGCAGTCTGTAGTAAAGTCAGTGTAGTATCAGTTTCAGTGCAGCAGGGCGCACAGGCAGGAGACAAATAATAAAAGAACATATTATTTCTACCACTGAGCTCTGCAGTCAACCTCTGATTCAGAGACAAGCTCTGACTGGGACCAATCAATCCTGGTCTCTACAATAAATCCACTCTACTGGTGCTCCAATACAGGTGCATTTAAAGTTTTAATTGTACATAATGAAATAATGATGGCATGAAAACCTAATGGAAAATGAGTGACAGTATTGATTGACATAATAGTAATATATAAATAGAAACGAATGTGGTCCCAAAACATACTTTTACTTGAGTATTTTTGGAGGAAAAATGGTACGTTTACAAATCTTTAAAAGGTGTAAATGAGTAAAAGTATTTTTTCTTGTTTATCTTGGTGGCAAAGTGAAATAATAGTAATAGTAGTAGTAGGGCTGGATAATGTGAAAAATAGCCCTGCTTATCGTATAATTGAATTTAGTTTAGTTGAAATAGTGTCCTCCAAGCGCTGCACTGTTTCCTGTGTTGTGGCTAATGCTACTGCTAGTGCCCAGAGCAACTTAGATACTGTACCGACTGTTGAGACTCTGCAAATGCTAAAAAGAGTCGCTTTACCATAGTAATGCCTTTGTTACTGTAGTTTGGCCAAGAGTAAGATGTGCAGCCTGCAGCGCTAACTTGCATACTTTGTTTTTGTTTGCAGAGCTTTTAGCCTCTTTTAACAAGCTTTCCTATGGCGTGTTTAGTCAAAATTTCCTTAATTTAGTCGGCATTGTGCCTTGTTTTAGTCCTGGTTAAGTCTCTGTTTTGATGAAGTTTTAATTGTGACGTCCTAGTTGAATTTTACAGGGGAAAGTTTTGTGTGTGCCTTACAAAATCTGGGAATATGTTAGGCTTTTATTCATATTTTTAAACCAACCTTGGTCACCTCTTAAACAGCATTTCACGTTTTACGGCCTTTAAAAACCTATGTGACTAAATTAAAACATACTCTACTCGTGCCATAAAAAACAGATGAAGAGACCAGCAGAGGGAGTGCTGTCGTCTTTTGAACATAATTTAAAGAATAAAAGCAACTTCACTTCCTTAAGTAGTATGATGCCATTTTACTACGAAATTAAACAAAGCTGTGAGGAATCTGTGGAAACAGAACTGTAAACTGTTTTCTGGATAAATGCATGAGAGCAGACTGGATGTAGAGGGCTTGTTGATTGGTCAGTGCTTCCTGGAGTGGGCGGGGCTTCGTGGGAGAGGTGGAGGTTTGTGGAACTGACCATTCCTCAGAAACTCAGACTACAGGTTTACACAAACGGGCATGAATAAAGCAAAACACAACTCCAAGGATGAGGGAATGACATCATAACATGGTATATAGCTCAAAAAGTAGATTTTGCATAATACTTGACTGAAAATGTGCAAAGGTCCAAGGCCCTACAGTCCCTCCTGATTTTTTCCAGGAACGGAATACACATTGTATTTTCTTTTCAAAGACCAAATAATTATAGTTTATTTTCTTTGACAACAAAATCTAAAACCAGTTCCAATAAAATAACATCTTTGAACATGAAAAACATCCTCCAGGTCATTTTGAGCTCTGCCTGATTTTATCTAATAGTTTAAAACTTTCTCTGACCTTTATACAAATTGTTGTGTTATCTAGAGACACAACTGCAGGTATTTTCCGACCAACTAATTTGAAGACACAAGGCAGAGAGTTGGAGATGAGATAAATAAATGCATAGATAACGAAAACATTGTATGAAATTGCTGGTGGGCCATTAGTTTTACATTTTGTTATAGAAGCTGAGGGCCATGTCTGCTGTATAGCCTCTTTAAACTATATGAAGTTTAAGAAATAATAAGGATATGTCTTCCTTTACTCATGAAGATGGCTGAGTATAATTTTATTTTATTTCAACCTAGTAATAAAATGTTCTGAAATATCTAGATCTTGTAGTTCCCTTAAGACTCCTACAGGGAAGAACTTCAAACTCAATGATCACTAAAACTGAATTATGCAGTGGACAAAGTGTATTGCCTAAGACTTTAATTTTGGCAAATAGCAAGGTATTTTTTACACTTCATGTTGTGTTTCCAGCTTCTTCTATAACCAAGTGTTCCCTACAGATGCAATAAAAAGAAAAGAAAAAAATTTAACACACCACTATTTGGCGTTTGGTGAGAGACTAAAAACATCAATTTTTCCGAGCGGCTGAAACTTTAAGCAGACTTTAAATTGTAGCCTGCTGTTGGAAAAAGAGGAGCTGAGTGTGTTTACAGATAGAGAAATACAAGTAAAGGTCTGGAGGCTTCCGTACTCTGGAGTTTTGAGTCAAGGACAGTTCACACCTATAGAATTTATTATACAATCACAACCAGGTGTGGTAAATATATGGACGCAACATCTTCAACATTAATATTCTCCCACTTCCTGGTAATTATTTAATAAACTACATGGTATTTTCATTGGCTAAGCTTTTTTGTCACTTTTTACAATGACATTAGGAGTTTGTTACTACTAACAGGTTTTGTCTTGAGAAATTTAAGACCTTTTTAAAAATTTTTTTAATGCCAATACAGTGAAATTTAATGGCAGCATCGTCAACAACAGAACAATATTATGTATGAATTTTACACTAAGGAATTATCCGTACTACTCTGAAACTCAAGGGTTTTATTTTAAAAGTCTAATAAAGATGAAAGAACTACAGCACAACATTTAAAAAAAAATCATGAATAAATGAATCATGCATTCCAATGGTAACATTTCTTCAATAAATATATTTTGATATTGTGACAGGTGAAACTACTTGTTGTAATATTAACAGAATGTTTTGATCAATTTTAAAACCTCGATGAAGAAAATTTTATACCTACTCATAATATTTAATATGTTTAAGGCCTTGATTTTGACACAATTAAACTTTTAATGCTTGTAACGGCTTGAAGACCCTGGAATTTTAACAGAAAAACCTTCAGTAGATTGTTGTTGCTAATCACTATCTGATGAGAAGTCCATGACAGCTTTGTCAGCTAGGTCTACAGCTGAGCAATATGTCCAAAAATGTACATCACAGCATTGAAAATTATTATGGTTTATCGTAGGGCTGTGCCAGAAATGGAATTTAAAGTTGAATCGCGATAAATAACAGGGTCGATCTCGAGTTGCGGTGTGAAGAAGGAAAACTGCAGGCAGCATGCGCGTGACATCAAATCTTTTCAAGTTTTTAAAGATACTTTTTGGCCATTTTTTAGGCTTTATTGACAGGTCAGAGTTAAGTAGGAAATCAGTGAGAGCGGGGAGAAACACTCCGCAAACTGTCAGAGTCTGGACTTGAACCCACAACCCTGAGGCAGGCTGTAATTGCCTAAAACACTTCGATATAAGCAACACATTTATACACGAGCAGAGCTATTTATACTTTGCTCAGAATGTGCTCAACTAAAACCTGTTAAAAGCTCCTCCGTGTGTTTCAACTGTCCCAAAGCGTCACGAAGAAAACAGCCCACAGCTGCTTTTAGTTCAGCCCCAGTGACTTTTCCTTTATTCGCCAGTATTACAGTTTATGAAAAATAAACCAGTTATCTGTAGAAACCAGTATACCTCCGAGTAGACCTAACTAGACCTGCAAAATAAAATAAGGGAAAATCTCACTTTGGAACGTGTTTTTTATTGAATGCCAAATCAAAACATCATAGTGAGTAGCAAGATTCTTTGCATTTTAATCCCTCAATATTAAAGTCATATGATAAAACCAATATGCTCGGCTTAAAGGAGAAATGAATCCTTATAGGAGTGCTGTAGAAGTGAAAATCCGCTGGTTCATTTCTCGATCAGATTGCTTGAGGATTATAGCAGCATATCTACTCGTTGTTGTTGTGGTTTTGCACATTCCTGGTGAAAATGATACAGAGAAGCAGGGCCCACAGCTCTGATAACACAGCGCTGTTTCATCTCCAACTCAGAGATCTGCACAGAGACGACTGGGACCGTGACCGGGCGTAAGAAACAGCTCCAGGGCGGCCATGTTTACTCTGGACGTTAGTAACAGGCCAAAATGATGTTAAGAAGTGAGGCTTAGGAAAAGAAAAAAACATCACACTGGAATAATATAGGATCTTATCAGTCCTATTACGTAAAAGCCATAAATCTATCTATTTCTATCTACGCTTCCATCTAACTCTATCCTCTGCATCCTCTTCTCTCACACCAACAAACTTCCTCTTTATCTATATTCATATCTCTCCTCTTTGGTCTTCCTCTAGGCCTCAGCATCCTTCTATCAATATATGGAGGTCGCAGATTTTTGCATTTTTATACAATTCTTGCAATTTTATGCAGATTTTTGGTCAGGTACACTTCCAGGCAACCATGTGACTGAAGGACCCCAGCTTCCCCAGCCATCTTGTAGCAGTTTGGGCTCTTACTCTGCACTTCACAGGAAACATTCAAAATTTGTTTTATCTCAGCCCGAAAAGCTCAAAAAGTTTTTGCTAATTTTTCTGGCAAAGAACCTCGTAGAACAAAAAAAATCCAATGTCTTTTTGTAGCTCTCCCTGAGCTCTGCCTGCCTTATTGGTTTTCTTAAGGGTCATTCCATGTCATATCAACACATTTCAGAAAAAATTCCCACCTGACCACCTTCGATTTTCTTCAAACTTGGTATGATTATTGTTCATATAACCAATAGGAAGTGTGCAAAGTTTGGAGTTGGTATCCTTTGAAGTTTATGAAATAATAAGGTTTACACAGTTTTGTTCTACACCATGTAAAGCCCATTGTGTGTAAAGCATAGGGTCCAAAGTTATATCATTCTCCATTTATGGCCTACCAGATATTGAACATGTAAAAATTATTTTATAAATTGGACTTTCATATCTCCACAATTAAACACATCAGTTCTGTCAAACTGTGATATAACAAACTCATGTGAGAGTACTTCATCAGTAACTAGGTCTTTCATAAAAAAATAAAAAAAAAGTATTCTTTTACTTATTAGGCATCAAACCTAGAAAAGGTGATCTCAAGTCTGTTTTTCAAACTCAAATTGCCAAGGTATGACAACATTTACCATAAAAACAAGTATATCACTGGAAAGAACAGGTGTTATTTGGTAAATGTAGAAAAGCACTTGTTGGTACCTTGAAGCTAAATATGTTAATTAGTCTGCTAAAGATGGGGCCCCTGGTGTTGGGTCTTAGTCACTGTCCTCATCAGCGCTAAGAGAGAAAACTAACCTGAGACCTCCACTCTAACCTGAGCCCCCCCTTTCTTACCTGGAATGACCATTAAAGAACCTAATTTTTAACTGTCCTCACTGTCCATTCTAACACATTTATGTGCATTTAAATAAGCATTACTATATTAAATAAACGTCTTTCATAAGTAGAGGTTGACCGATGCACTATCCCTCCTCTGTACATGACCAAACCAACTCTGACTTTATCTCTAGGGCAGGGTACCATTCAGATTTTTCGATACCAGTTGTTAAACGATACCTAGTTTTCGATACTGGTACCTGAGCGATACTTTTTCTGATACCTATTGTGAGCTAATTCATCTTCTACAATCATAAAACACGATAATATTGAATAAAAGACCAATTTTTGGAGCAAAATTCTTAAGTTAAAACCAGTAGTTTGATTGATTTATTCTGTGATATTTATTTGATTCGAGATTTGATTAAAGGTCCCACTAGGTAATGAAACTTGGTATTGAATAAATAATTTTTTCGATACCAGTAGTATTGTAGCTTTCCTTTCGATATCACATAGGTATCGCTTAATGGTACTAGAGACCTGCAGTGGGCGGGACTCAACCCAAATCCTTCAGGATCAGGCAGTATTGGCGTGGTCTCGTGCAGTCAACCAAAAACATACTGGGCCCCGAGGGTCCCGAGAATTTTGAGTGCACGATCATGCTTGTCTTTATGGTAGCAGTCACAATTTAAATGTGGGCGAGTGTGCAGCTTACACTGGGCATTACAGAAACATGTCGCCGTGAAAAGCAGCAAAGAAAGTGAACAGACAGAGCTGAGCATGGAGAGTGAAACTGGGAGCCACGCCCATTGTCCTCCGATGTCTGAAACACAGGATCTGTGGCCCAATAACAAACACAGCACAGGAACCCAGAGCTTTAACAGAACATTAAACACGAGTCAGCTTTCTGCTCTTCTCCTGAACGCTGTGTGTGACTGTGGTGTGTGTCAGTACACACGGACACGCCAATGCCCCGTGGATATTATATTTCCCCGTCATATTAATATTTCTCGGGACCTGTCGGGACCCATGAGATCCCTCGGGCGGACAGGCCATGGGAGACGTCGGGACTGGGACGGGACCGGTCAGGGAAGCTTGGGGAGTGGGATTGAAAAGGTATCTAAATGGTGAACGATGAGAACCGATTCAGAGAGTTACGCAAGCTGTTTTTGTGTGTTTTTTTTACTCTTGCATCGAAGTGAACAAGCTTTTTTGTTTGCCAACCGTGAAAAAAACTCATAAGAAAAAGGAGAACTCAAGCTCAAGAAAGAGTCATACAGAAAAAGAAAGAGATGAATAGAGAGACAGAAACACGTACAGTCTCTAAGCGCCTACAAGTGCATGAAAGGTTGTTGTTGCTTAGTTTTTATTGACATTTTTGCATGAAAACATGTCATGGTAGCTATATTTTGCACATTTTAGACATAATAAATCCAAAATGGTGGTCTCAGTCTATGCTGAGGTTTATGACATCACCATAAGCGAATTTAGTCCACCCATGGTCATTTTATTATCATCAATGTATAAGACAATAATAATGTCCCACCAATAGAATATATTTTATTTTGACTAAAATTATATCACTCATCCCAGTGTTTATTTTCTGAACTGACTGGCTTCTTGAAATGACATAAATCCAAAAATGAGCCAGTCTTTCGAACGGATCCCAAAGAAAGAACCATAAATCCCATCTCTACAACACAGTGGCACTTTCACATCCCTACACTCAGCTTCTCCACTTTCAAACCTCTTACGTTGAAAGTCTGCCTCCCCTTATTCTCCACCAGCTCAGCACAAACTCTCTGCTTGTTTTTTAGCTTACATCCGTGAGTTGACTTAAAATTATATATATATTTAAAAAAACAACTGCGATGGTAGGTCAGGGGCAAGCGAGGAAACATCCAATCAAAACACTCACTAATGAATCCCAGCAATTACCGTCAGTCTCAGTGTGTGTATCCAGATGAATCACCAGGTTTTCTAAGGTTTACAATAAAAAGCTTGTGTATCAGCCGTGACCTGCAAAATACTGAGGACAAAGGTCTTACTCTGGCATGATCAATAAAACTGCATAATTAAAAAAGCAAAAGCTGAGGACTGTTGTTGTTTAAACAGTGGCACAAGGGCCACTGGGGGTACGCAGGGCTCTTCTGGCGGTACTCAAGGGTCTTTTGCAGTTCAAGTCCTGATTTTGTTGAATTTAAAGTTTTATTCCTGTTTTAGTCCTACTTTCGTTGGAGCTAGTCCTGGTTTAGTCCTGCATTTCTCTAGGTTTAGTCTTGGTTTAGACCTGATTTAGTTCTGTTTCTGTACTGATTTTGACATGGATTAGTCCTGGTTTACTTGTAAATCTGGTTTAATTCTGGTTTAGTCATTGGTTATATTTTTTTCTTGCACTGGTAAAGTCCTGGTTTAGTGCTGGATTTGTCTAGGTTTAGTCTTTAGACTTCAGAGATGATTTTGATTCTGGATTAGTCCTGAAATTTCTCTAGGTTTAGTCCAAGTTTAGACCTGATATAGTTCTGGTTCAATCCTGTTTCTGTACTGATGTAGAACTGGTTTAGAACTTGGTTATATTTGTTTTTTGCTCTGGTTAAGTCCTGGTTTAATCCTGTTTTTGTACTGGTTTAGACATGGATTAGTCCTGGTTTACTTGTAGATCTGGTTACATCCTGGTTTAGATCTTGGTTTTAATTTTTTTTGCACTGGTTAGGTCCTGCTTTAGTATTAGTTTAGTCCTGGTTTAGCCCTGATTTTTCCCTTTTTTGCACTTGTTAAGTCCTGGTTTAGTATTAGCTTAGTCCTGGTTTGTTCCAGGTTTGTACTGGTTTAGTACTTAGATGCTGCTTGGGAATGTTTTCTGTGGTTGTACTTCCAGTGAAAACCTTGAGAATCACTGTATCAGGATATTTCTGTACATTAGAAATTACAGTTTAGGTTTACTGCCTTCAGTTTTAGCACTGGGATCAGAGCTAAAACTGAAGACTGTAAACTGTGCTCCGAAAGAGTTGCTCTTGAAGTAATCAACACAACAAACACAACCTAAACACGTCAGGAATTCATGTAAGTGCTATAATGAGTATCCACCAAAAATAAAGAGGCCCACATAATCAAACAACTGCCAATAAAACTTTGTTAAAACCACTCTAACACTGATTAACGGTTTCTCTGAAATGGGGCAACGCTTAATTTCTCTGTTGTCCATATAGTTACATTCAGAGGTTAGTAATTTGTTCTCCCACCTGGAAATCCAATTCATAAAGATTTTTCTTTTCCATAAAAAGAAAAAAATAATAATAATAAAATATAAAAATAAGTGGCTATGAAGGCTATAACCATTAGAGTACTTTAAGCCACACGCAATGTCGTAGGACGTCACAAATAAGAGGGACAAACAATAAAATTCAACCTTTCTCAAAAGCATATAGTATTATTACCGCCCTGCAATTATCTGGCCATTATCCAGGGCCCATTGCTGCTGGGATAAGCTCTGGCCACCCGCCATTACTAACGAGAATAAATGGAAGGAACTCCTGGGAACTCCTGTCATGTGTATAATGTGCTGTAGACGTCATTGCTTGGCTTCATCCTTTTACCTAAACAACTGAGTGCAGGGTTTCCGCTGGCTTGGCTGCCACGGTAAAAGCTCCTTTTTAAGTTCACCTGGCCTTTTTAACAGCAGTAAGAAGACTGACAATAAGCTAAGGTGGAGCACTTACTTCAGAGCAGGTGATGCAAAACAGCGGTGGAAACAAGCACTAGTGCTATTCATTTACCTCTGTTTGCTCAGCGGTTTTCTTTGCTGTCTTGTGTTTTTTAGTGTTAAGCTAAAGGAAAGCTAATTTTAGATTGTCACCTTCATCTGAGGGACAGACCAATGTATTCAGTTTCTTCAGGGACCTCTATTTTTATCATTTTCATTACATTTTTACTTTAATGTGTGATCACTGCAATATAACCAGTACTATAACTATAATAAAAATAACACCATAATAAACCCCCTCCTCCTTTTGTCACGTGACCTTCGACCATTACTACCGCCACGCCAAGCTGGAGCCAGAGGAAACACTGCATATGCATTGTACATCGGAGGCCACGGTTTAAACTGATGCCACTGAAAAAATACATCGTCCTTGCTCTGCCGTTATTGAAATTTTACTGCGATGCTACCGACCGTGAGGATCCGTCTTTACGCAGCGCAAACACGATTAAATTTTACATGCACCGCTCTTTAAGGCCATCCATTTGACCTCTACAGACCAACACCGGGGCGGTTTAATAGATTTCCGATCATGTTTTCTCCTGCCATGTGCCTTGGGGTTTGAGTATTTTGTGTTTTTGCTGGTGGTGGTGGTGTTGTACCTGTGATCCTGTGGTTGCATCCTCGGGCTTCTTGTCGTCTCTGATTCGGAGGAAACGGGGAAACCTCAGAGAAATGCCCTTCTCTGGATCGACCTGAGGGCAGCGCAGACAAACAGAGATTTTAGAGCAGCAAACCTCAATTATTAACACGTATGGGTCATTTCTAGCATTGCATTCTCAACTACTAAAAAAAAATACAGCAGAAGAGCAAAATAAAATGCAAATATTCACAATTCTGAGGTGCATTTTTAAAACAGGCAGCAGACACACTATAAGACACTTTTTCATCATGTCAGTATTTATTTTTTGGGAAGCAACTTGAGTCCTATTCCTGGTTTTTATTCTTTTTTTGTACTGGTTAAGATCTGATTTAGTCTTGGTTTAGACCTGGATTATATCTGGTTTAGACCTGTTTTTGTGTGTGTGTGTGTACTGATTTAGTCCTGGTTAAGTCCTGGTTTAAACCTGGTTTAGCTGTGTTATAGACCCAGTTTTATTCTTTTTATACTGGCTAAGTCCTGGTTTAGTCGTGGTTTTAGTAAGTCCTGGTTTAGTATTAGTTTAGACATGGCTTGGACCTGAATTTGTCCTGATGGTTTTATTTTTTATTTTTTGTAGTGGTTAAATCCTGGTTTATTCTAATTTTAGACCTGGTTTAGTCCCAGTTTAGTTTTAATTTAGTCCTAGGTTAGTTAAGAATTAAACAAAAATTCTAATAAAACTCACATTTGTTGCTGTGTAATACTGACCATGCTTGTTTCAGTAAAACCCTCTTGGCCACATATTTTGGCAGATTTCACACATAATGAACACGTACCAGACACAGTATTCTGTCTTTCCTGAAATTCTCCAGGAGGTTTCAAACTAGGGTAAGGGCAACTTTAAAAAGTTGATAAGAAGTGGGGCATTTTACTTTTTTTTACTGGCACTCAGTAGTTTTATGCAAGTCCCAGTGGCACGCAGGCTTCTTCTTGAGGTCTTCTGCAGTTCAAAAATCACTTTGTGGACTGATAATATTCAATTAAAATCTCATAAAAGCAATGTGAGGATAACTTTTTTGTTTTTTAATACAAAGACGTTTAAAACCCCATAGAAATTCCCAGTATTGCGAGCCATACTGTCATTGTACTCATCAAAACTTTTACTGCATTTGACACATTTTTTGCGAGCTCGTACGCCCCTCCTAATTACTATTTTAGTGTTCAATTTCAACTCAAACCAGCTCGGAAACACCCCAGCGAGACTTCTATGGTGATTTAATAAGCTTAGCTCTGGTTTAACAACAGACGGTTTATGTTTGCGGCGGGACAGTATCCAGCGCTGGCTCTAACCACGGCTAATGAACTCCTATCCCTTCCATTAAACCTCGGCATCTTTTACAACATTTTTAATAACTCAATTAAGAGCGGCTAATTGTGACTTTTCATGGCTGCCGGCGGACCGTAACGTGCAGGAGTTATCAGTGTGAGACACGTAGGAGGATATAAAGATGAAAGGGGAGGGGGGAGGATTATTAGGCTGAACTTACCAGTCCCATCGCGGCCTTGTAGACGGGCGACAGCGAGAGGTCGGCGCACTTCACCTCCCAAACCTGCACCGCGTCCAGCCACACGTCCGGCTCGGCAGACTGGTCCACGCGGTAGTAGGCTCGAGGTTTAGGGAGAATGTGCTCCTGGAAAAGAAAAATATATGAACAACTATTGGTATTTTGGAGTTTTTCATTCAGGGTATTTCCAGGTTTTGTCTTGTGAAATTTAAGACCTTTTAACGACTTTTTAATGCCATTTAGAGTGAGATTTAATGCCATGAAGAACAAAAATGTATATGAATTTTACACTTATGACATATCTGTGCAACTCGATGAAACTCAAGTCTAATACGGCTGAAATAATACAAAAATAAAACTGAATCATACATTTCAGTGATAAGTAGGGCTGCACGATATGGAGAAAACAGCCAATATTTGCTATGTTGAAAATTGCGATAACGATATTATTGCAATATTTGAAAATAGAGCCTACTTTTCAAACATAGTAATTTAAATTCACTACATTTCACAAAAATGTAAGTTCCCGTACAAGTCAAAACAGCGACAAAATCAAAACTAAACACTAAAACAAGGCTAAGCTGTGACGAAATTAATTAAATTACCACCAAAACTGGACTTTTTATTTAGTCACAACACATGTTCTTTTAAGGCTCTGGTAGGAAAATAATTCTTCAGTGTAAATCTCTGTCAGATAGAAGATCACAGCTTTATTGCGATATATTTAGATTCTTGCAATCCGGATATTGCGTTTGCTGATATTGCGATAACAATAATTTTGCGATATATTGTGCAGCCCTAGTGATAAGTATAGTTTTTTGCAACATTAAAAAGCCCATACAAAACTTTCAAAGACTTACTAAATAAAGGCACAACACTGAAAGTCGTCACATTTTGAATATTTATGACAAACTTAATTTAATACCTGCCAAAAGAACTTAATACTTTCAAGGCCTTGAATTTGACAACATCAAATTTAATACATTTTAAAAATACCTGCAAACTTTTCTATAAACTGCAATTTCAAATTCATTTTAAACTCAATTTGCACATTTCATTAATTAATTTTCTTCCATTTATTTCCGTTAGGGGTCGTGGGTGACTGCAGCCAACCCCAGTAACTTTGGGCCTTAGGTGGGGTACACCCTGGACAGGGACCAGCTTGTCGTAGAATTTGCACATTTGAACATTTTAATTTCAGACACTGTATACAGCTATAACAATGCTTCAGTCACACTCGATGGTGGTGAGCTTCTTCAGTAGCCACAGCTGACGGAAATGTGGCAGCCATACAGCGCCTACAGCCTCTGTGACCACCACAGTCACACATTCATACACAGGCAGAGTGGGGGAAGTGTCTTGCCCAAGGACACAACCTTGTAAACTTTCTATTCATTGTAACTTTGTTATTTTTTTGTCAACAAGAGACTAAGCAACTGTCAGAAACAAATTCTTTGCAATTGGACAATAACGCTAATTCTAATTTGGTGTCCCGCTCCCTCTGCTTTGTAAGAAAAAAACAATATGGTTGAATTGGTGTGAACAATTAAAAAAAAGAATTGTCTGTATTTTCTGGATAACGCAGATAACTATAATCTGATGATATTTTGCCAAATTTAAAAAATGTGCTTGTAAATGTCTTCTTATTGTACTCGCTCCCTTACACAATGTTGGATATTGTTTGACATAAATTGAGATAATCTGTTAAACAAAAGGGATTTTTTGTCGCTATTAAAAATCTGTTGAGGCACACTGTATTTGTTTATTTTTCACAAAATCCTCCAAAAAGCTGTGAGTAAAAACATTTTGATTATAATAATAATCCTCAAATAATTACTATGTTGTTGGGCTTTTGAAGCATTTCCAAAACTTTGAGTGTAAAATTAACAAAATCAGCTTGGCATGAGTGAAAAGCTGGATATTTCTGCTTATTGTAAAAACAATAAATTGGATATTATTGCACAAAATATATACAGTACAGTACTGTCCAGGGTGTACCCCGCCTACGGCCCAAAGTTACTGGGATAGGCTCCAGTCACCCGCGACCCCTAACGGGAATAAGCGGAAGAAAATGAATGAATGAATGAATATACAGTATACTGCACACACTCAGGGTTTCAAATATATTTTCTTTCACTTTCTTCCGATACTTTTCAAAACGTTTGTTTATTTTTTTCAGTTACAGATGGTATTTCTGTAGTCATAAATGGAATGAAAAGTTTTATTGAAATGCAGCTTGTACGTGTCTAAACTTGGCAGGTAAGTCCATTTTCACATTGCAAGAACGAGGCGAGTGTGTTATTGCAGGACTCCATTAAGAGACAGTGAGAGAGAGCATCTGGTCGCCCTTGTCGATGTGGATTCAGCCTCACAATGGCTTCTCCTGGGACGACACGGCTCTGAACTCTCAAAAATTCAAATATTACCAACCTGCCCGGGGGTTGACGCGAGAGGGACATGTTCAGACCACATTAGGATGAAAGGATTTGATTCAGTAATACCTGGACGTACACCTGCTACCTCTGTTTCAACTTAGGAGATTAAACAACAAACTGGGAAACCTCTGCCAGTGACATGAGCTGAAATGTCCTTTTATTGTGCCACGTGGGAACAAGGGTTTTGTGGCAACTGCTCGACCTAATTTGAAACACGATGAAGAGATAAATTACCAAAAAGCACAGCAAAAGCTGGGGAAAAATACAAAAACCTAATGGAAGCAATATGTGGACACAGTGTGCAAATGAGCTGTGAATTTGCAACGGCTAAATAGAGTTACATGCTCCAATTACTAAAGAAATGTTGGTAACACTTTAAAATAAATCACTATCAAGCATTAATTAAGCATTAGTTAAGAATTAGTAACCAGTTAATTGAATATTTACAAAGCATTACTCCAATATTTATAAACGCCATTGAATTATAAACACTGTTATCAATGCTTTATTCTTTAGTACTAAGCTCATTTATTTATTTATTTGATATGGACATCACAGATACAGTGGACAAACCAGATGCACAGTTCAAGTGTTAAAGCACAAGTGCTAATTCTCAACACCTGTCCATAGGAGGCTTTTCTAAAAGAGAAGAAATGTAAATATCTAAACAATAAAATAGGACTAGCTAGAAATTATACCCAAGACAAATGTAAATCAGAGCAAAATAATACATATCAGGGGTAATTCATCCATAAACTGTTTACTTATGAAATTATTGTTAATTACATATTTATTAATGCTTTATTACTGCTTAATAGTCATGAGTTATTACAAAGTGTTACCGAAATGTTGCTTTAAAGAACATATGCATTCAATATGTTGTGCACAATGATAACTTTAGAAAATAAAAAATAACATGAAAAGTTTAGTTCCTTTGACTTTTTTGATTGATTTTTACATTGAGTACAGTTACACTGCTGGACAAAATAATGCCAGAATCAAAAATAAAAACAGCTTGCATGTAATCGATGAGCTGCGCCATCTGGATATGGTAAAAACCAGATGTAGGACTGCCCCCCTCTGTCTTTTAATTAAAGCTGAACTACCAAACTTTTTTCTGGCGAGAAAATTAACTTTATCTATTTTATTATAATAGGAATCCTCTGTGAAACAATTAGATCATAAGATGCCATAAAGCTGTATGTTTTAATCAATCAGTTTAATACATTGCACACTCCAATAAAGGGCCCTGCAGAGTTTCTAAAAAGAAAGTGAAAGTAAAATTAAGCTTCAATTTAATATCACTAATTAGTATTTAATGTTGGTAAATTGCCTAAACCTTTAAGCCAGGTCTGCACTGTAGGGTACATTACGTAAACAATGAACCTTGACGCCAAAAAAGTTTTTGTAGTAAACGCCGATAATCAATTCCTAACTTTTTCATTGACATTATTTATATTATGAGTGGACACCTTGCACTATTTTTTGGCTGTCGTTTTCTTTTAGTCTCCATTTTTGACTTTGAGTGCCACTCTTTTGCAAAGTCAGGACAATCTTTTTCAAAAGCTTTCAGAGCAAACAGCCCACTGCGCCAAAAGAACTAGGTCAGAATAAAGCAAGTAATGCTGCATAAGAACTGTTTAAGCTCATCATTTATACTGTGGGCTTTGAGTAACTCTCCTCTATAGCACTTAGTAGGCGTTTGTAGCCTTATAAAACACGCTGCAGCCTCATTGCTCTGTTTTATGATGCACAGATACAGTCCGTTACAGATTAAAAGAGAATGACCTAGAAAAAGTAGGACTAGACAGATCAATCAAGATAGGCTCATTTAATCATATTTGTACGTGTAAACGCTTTGGCAACATATCATTTGACAGCACCAATTATCACCTTTACAGTAGCTACAATCTCACTGAGCTCACAAGTCTGGTTGACTCCTGTGTAGTGTTGAAGTCACGACCGAACTATTTCAGACCAAGACCTGTCCAAGTCCAGAGTGAACCGAGACAAGGCCGAGAGTTTTGGGGGTTCGAGATTGAGACCAAACCATGGGAACTAACATTAAATAAAGGGGAAAAAAAAAAGAAAATGGCTCAAATACATAAATGAGTATGAGAATATTTGAATGTTTTAATGCAATACACCCCACAAACAGAACATTTTCCTGATTCTTCTAAAGCGCAAAACTAACTATTCCCAAATTATGAAGAATAGCATTTTCTTATGTTTGGTAAATAAAACCTCTGAGACCGGCTCATCCGAAACTGAGAGGGAAATGTTGGATTCGAGACCAAGACTAATACTGAGTAAAACTGCAGCCGAGATTGAGACGAGACTGTTAAAAAAAAAAAATTATTTCAAGACCAAGACTGGGCTTGGCAAGTGCAACACTACTCCTGCGTGACCTTTTGCTTGGCTTAACTCTCATTTTCTCCTCCTCATATCTGTACAAAGGTTTCCTCTGTGTCTTTTGGTCACTCTGCCATGACAAAAATCTAAGAAATAAAGGCATTGCTGGCTTGTTAGGGGTTCTCCCATTCTTGCAAGGCTGGTTTTTCCACAAAAATACAGCAGGGGGAGGTGCAGGGGACTTTATTTACCCTGCAGAAACTTATTTAGTCATCACACTGACTCAAAAACTGTCTCATTAGAACAAAAAAGATAAATTGTTCCCCTTTAACTTGCTAGCTGTAGCAATTAAAAAAGTCCTATGGCAAAATACATTAATATGCCATTTCTAATACTCATTTACTATCTGGTGTAGTGTTTTGGATTGAATTGAGGTGTGTATGTCTAATGCTAAAGCCTCAAATGTGATAAAGACATTCTCATTCAGTGTTTACATCTGTTCATTATCAGTGAGACAATAGATTTGGTTAAATAAGAGAAACATAATGGCAGGAATCCCACGACAGGGGAGTTCACAGATTACTGCGGAGAGGAGGTAACAAAGGCAAATGCTGCACCGCACGAGTAAAAACAAAACAACGACAAAACAATGAGAGCTATCACAGCAGTGGGAATAAGCAAAATGGAAAAGCGCACACAATTCGGCACATGGTTCAACAAACAGAAGAGAAATGTGAGGAAATCTAGTGTAGTCAGCGAACACAAAAAACAAACCTTCTCAGTATCAACATGAATTCTTTACAGGGAGGAGAGGATGAGGGGTCAGAGGTCAATATATGCCCATCATCTAAGTCAACTGAGATGTACTGTTAGAATGAAATATGTTACCTGAAGCATCTCCAACCCCACCACTCACCAACAACAGTAGCTTCCTTTATGTTTCCATTTTCGACTTTATTTTATTGATTGCCACCTCAAAATACAAATATATGACGTCAAACTGAGCCAGCACTGACCTCTTCCTCGTTAAACATCACGTCTTGCATTATCACTTTTTATGTGTTTTAATTTGCTCCCATTTTTCCAATATATGTTGTCTTTTTTTAGCGCGGTTTCTCTGTGTAACACCCAATTCACACTGAATCTGTTGCATGTCCATTGCGTGTCTGTTACGTGTCCCGTACGACCTCGGCCACAAATAGACGCAATGCAGGTCAATGCGTGAGGTCACACCGGCTGCGTTTCAGTACGTCTCCGTGTCCGGTGCTCCGACAGAAATAAGTATAGAGTCTATTTTTGCCAAATGCTGGAGCTGTTATACATAAAGTTGAACAGAGTAGATCAATCCAGACAGGAAGTCAGACCCAAGACTAGTGAAGAGGATCCGGTAAATAAAAAAACAAAACACTTGAGTAGGCTCTGGTTTACTTCACTGTAAACATTACGTCTTAACTGGGGACAAAGGTCACAAACGAGATCAGACACCATTAAACGTGAGCAAAAAGAAAGTATTTATATCCTTAGCCAGGCTTGAAGTAGATATTTCTGTGACTTTTGGGCTTCAACTAGTGGTTAAACCTCTGAATAATCTCCAAATGAACAGGAGATCATAGTCAGAGGCAAGCGTGGATTTTTACATGCAGCTCTTTATATACATGATTGTTACTGTGTGAACTCATGACTTCCAGCGTGAACTTGCTCCTCGCTCGTGAACTCATGGTCTCCCCAGCTGGCTCTGGTCAGAGACGTGCCGCACGCAGAACACACTCGGGGTAAATTGGAGTCAGAAAACTGTACCAGAGACGAGCTGCAAACGCAACACGTTTAGTTTGAATCTGGCGTAACAAAACGCACAGTATCAAGCACTAAAATAGCGCTTACCCTGTCAGCCATTAGTCGACAGCCAATTGGAGAGTCTTTTACTGGAATGTCCCAGCAGATTAAAAGCCTTAAAAATTCATTCAATATGACTTAATAATTAAGCATATTTTTGACTGATTATTCTTATAATATAAAACGAAACAATTATACGGGTTTCCCCCAATCTAAAGGAAAATAAATTGTGTTGTTCTTGATTAGGAAAATGGGACAGGAGGCTTTGTTCCAACTACAGAGGATCCTCTGTAGAACCCTAAAGTCCACAGGTTTCTAGGTTTGGTCCAGTACAAAACCAGGACTAACCAGGACTAAAAAGACTAGGACCAAACAACTAAATATGAACTAAACCCAAGAATAAACCAGGTCTAAACCCAGGACTACACTCAAAGCAGATCTAATCTCAATACCAAACAAGGACTAAAGAATTCGGAAACCTTCACAGCTCTGGTAGCTCTAGTGTTAAAGAGACTCCTCAGCCTCCCTGGGAAGGTCCATGCTGCGGTACTGGAGAACAGTCGTCCAATAGATGAACCTCTAATGCAGTTTTTGTTCCAGGAGCGGACAACCTGCATCTATTAACTATTTAAATGGGCAGAATTATTTATCGCAGTCAGGGATTGGAGGGAGTCTGGTTTTTCCATTTCTGCAAGACTTTCAATCTTGTTCTTTCCCAGGAAGAAATGGAAGAAGTGTCTGAGGAGGTGGACAATGGGGCATCTCTTCTTCCTCCTCCTTACAATGACAGTGGTGCTTATTCCCACTGCTGTGATAGCTTCTATTGTGTTTTGTATTGTTTTTTTACTTGTGCATTGCCACCTCCACTCCACAGCAATCTGTGAACTCCCCTGTCGTGGGATTCCTGCCATTATGTTTCTCTTATTTAACCAAACCTATTATCTCTCTAATAATGAATAGATGTAAACACTGAATGCAAAAGTCTTCAACACATTTGGGCTTTTTTGCATCTAACGCACACAACTCACCTCAATTCAATGCAAAACACTGGATCACATTGTAAATAAGTATCAGGGTACCAGCACAGTACTGCGTTTTGCCACCCAGAGGAGCATGAACAGGACCAATCGCCTCTCGTTTCAAAGTCCCGCAGGCTTGTGTAGCATTGCAACCAGCACAACACGGCCACACTGCTCACCCGCCTTAATTCGCCATCCATCACTTTCACACGAGCGCTTCATTACCGACCACTACAGCACAGTTTCTATTAGTCTACAGGGGAAAAAAACATTACACCAGCCTCTCAATCAGACCCTGCTGGATTCTGCAGCGACCAGCAGTTCCTTGAAAACTTTATCGCCTTTTAATATTACATAAAGGGATCATCCAGTGTTTTGTAAATGAGGGTCTGTGAGATACTAATGTTACGTATTCCCTACAGAAAGTACTTTAAACACTTTCAGTTTGTAGACAGTAACAATAACACAGGCTTTGTATTATGTATGGCTGCTAATGAGGCCAGTGAAAAACATTTATAACAACTAACAAGGCTTTTATAACTTGATAAACAAATGAGTATTTATACACTGCCTGGTCTAAAAAAAAGGTCATACACTAATATTTAGTCGGACGGTCTTTAGCTTTGATTACGACACTCCTTCGCTGTGGCATCATTTCGATAAGCTTCAGCAAAGTCACAACTTTTTATTTCTGTCCAGCGCTGCATTCACTTTTTGTCAAGATCTTGTATTGATGATGGGAGAGTCGGACCCCTGCACAAAGTCTTCTCCAGCTCATCCCAAAAATTCTTAATGGGGTTAAGGTCTGGACTCTGTGGAGGTTAAGGTCTGGACTCTGTGGAGGTTAAGGTCTGGACTCTGCGCGGGTTAAGGTCTGGACTCTGCGCGGGTTAAGGTCTGGACTCTGCGCGGGTTAAGGTCTGGACTCTGCGCGGGTTAAGGTCTGGACTCTGCGCGGGTTAAGGTCTGGACTCTGCGCGGGTTAAGGTCTGGACTCTGTGGTGGCCAGTCCATGTGTGAAAATAATGTCTCATGCTCCCTGAACCACTCTTTCACAGCTTGATCTCGATGAATCCTGGCATTGTCATCTTAGAATAAGCCCGCGCCATCAGGGAAAAAAAAATCCACTGATGAAATAACCTGGTCTCTGCATCAATTAGGGTTAAAAACCTGTTGCCAGCTGAAACATAATCACCCATGCAGCAATTATCCAAAGGGAGGACCCATTTCCTAAGTTAAATCCAGGTGGTGACTTTTTCTTTCACTGATTTTGGGGCAAACCTAATAATAATGCACCAGTCTTATACAGCGCTTTTCTAGACACTCAAAGTCGCTTTGCAATTAGCTGCCAATCTGCGGCTACAACCTCTCAGACAAACACCACACAGACACTCAGACTAATACATTCATACAGGCAACGTGGGTGAAGTGTCTTGCCCAAAACAATAGGCTCTACCCTATTGAGCTACTGCTGCCCCAAGTGGTTTAGTCTGTGTCGCTGCTCCTGTCTGCTTTTCCAAATTGGTATTGTGCTGATCGACTGTAGGCAATAAATTACCTCGAGATCTATCCTGAACTAGAAGCCTACGCAAAATATTTAAATTCACTTACACTACAGCAGCAAATCCATATAACCTCACAATTAACAATGACAAATGCCTCTCTTTTCCACACGCCTCCGTTCTGGGAAATCAACCCTCAGAGAAAAAAAAAGGGGGAAAAAAAGTTGGACGATTTCTGACTCGCACAATAGCTATCATTTTCAGAGCGCAGTTGTCAATTTGTTCAAATGCTCCACAGCTCTGGAACAAACCTCTTCAAAAGTAAATTGAAAAAGCAATTCATTATCCAGCGTCAGCCCACGCCTACGCTGTTACTCTGAATACACATTGTTAAGGCAGGAAACAGAAGGAGTTTTTGCATTTCCTGGTCATAAAGGACATACTTTTAAAATAAAACATGTGTTTATAACAAGTAATTTGTTTATATTGCTGTGAACTCCTTTGGTGCTGTGTAGATGATAGACACTGGGGGCTAAAGGAAAACAAAATATCCCCTTTTTTAGTTTTTTTTTATTTTGACATATTTGAAAAAATCCCCAGGAGGAAACTATTTTTTAGGTAATGGGCATATTTAAAGTTGCAAGGGCACATTTGAGAGGTGGCCGTCTAAATTCAGAGCTGAGATTTTCATTTATATGTCAAACAAAACGAAATGAAAAGGAGAATTAAATGAAAGATTGATTATTTCCGAAAGTGAAAAGGACCTCGGAGACCTCGGTTGCACCGTCAGTGGCTCTATTCAGCTTCAAAATGAGACCAATTCTCACAGAAAATTAGGATGTGTCAGATATATATGTGCAGAATGTTAAATGTCACGTTACAAGTGGGACTTTTAATGCGATTTTAAAACTAGAACTGTTTTTCCTTTTACAATCTATGTAAAAAGAAGTGATCAAAAATCCAAGTGGAAATGTGTAAAAAATAAATAAATAAATAAATATATAGAAAGGCTTTACCATTAATCACTGAGAAAGGGTATTTTTTATTAGACAAGAGTCATTTTGTCAAAAAGTTTAATTAAAAGTTAGGGCAGCACACAGCAAAAACAATATTCATATCACAAGAAACTTTAAGTGTCAAAATAACACTAAGGTCTGACAAATATTTGAGATATTTACACTGTAATTTTCCTATCAGAGCCTTTAACAAATGTGTTTGACCAAATATCAGAATCAGAAAAACTTGTGAGCTATAAATATAAAAAAACTCATGATTTAGTTGCCATTTTCTTAATTTAGTTCTCATTTAGTCTTGTTTTAGTCCTGGTTTAGTATTTATGTTTTGATTTCTGCTTTTAGTTAATTGACACTACTATGTCAAAACAGTACATAAATAGCAATTATATCGTTAACACAATATTCAATATAGTGATATGCATGTTTTTCTCATATTGTACAGCCCTACTTAAAAAAAGCAATATTCTTTATTAGTAATTTTTTTTAACCACATTGTCTTAGAATCTTTTGCCACTTTGTTGTGTCATTCCCATCCATAACAGATAACAGATCCATTAAGTAAAAAATCACTTTAACTCAAAATTCAGCTGGAGTATGAATACTTTTGGCCTTGTCTAAATAAAGTTGACTTACTAACCGTCAGTTATTGATGTCTAGTGCATCATGTTCTGCATCATCACATTGACATCGCAACAAAAGCTATCCAGCCATACTGTCTGATAAATCATGCATGTATAGTTTTGTCTAAAGGCTCTCGCTGTATCTCGAATCACAAAACTGCTCGAGCACTTCTTTGCAATATATTGCTCTTACTAAAAAAATGTTTATCGGTGTATAATACTAGATAAAAACTTTTTAGCTGTAAACTATTCAGAGAACTATTGAAACATCTATCTATATATATTTATATATGTGTAGTGTTTTAATTTATAGGCTACATATGCTTGATTCAGACCTGCTGCATATGTGCTCACCATTTTTTAAAATCCCATCCTCTAGTCCACCTTGTTGTGCATCATTACATGCACATTATAATAAATTTTTAGAACTTGTTTTATCTGAACTCTGATATGAAGCCATCAAAATCTTTGGTAATGGTGTTGGCTGACTAATTCTTTAAAATGTGACTGCTCCTCCGCCACAGCAGTGTAAAAAGTGATGGACAGGTATAAAAAGTGTATATCAGAGCACAGCTAATTCTGCTCATCAAACCATTTCATAATGTGATCATGGTAAATAAACAGCTCTCCTTGACTGCAGTGATAGCTGTGATTTAAAATGTGTATTAGGACATTCCTATCTTGAAGACAAAGTATTTTGTTGAATTCGGTAACTGTGTCTCAGACCAAATGGCCCTGACCTGTGGGGTGCCCCAGGGGTCCATCCTGGGACCTCTTTTGTTCAATCTGTACATTGCTTCCTTTCGGCCAGTTAATACGCAGCAATAATGCCTCCTGCCACAATTATGCAGATTTACATCTCACTCACAGCAGGTGAATATGGACCTGTGGATTCACTCTGTCACTGCATCCAACAGATGACTGTGTGGAGTCACTCTGTCACTGCATCCAACAGATCAATGAGTGGATGAGAAACAACTTTCTCCAGCTAAACATTGACAAGACTGAAGTAATCCTATTTGGCCCACAGAAACAAAGAGAACGTGTCTGTAGTCACCTCGAGTCTATATCACTAAAACTTAAAAGTCAGGTTGGAAATCTAGGGGTAATCACAGACTCTGACTTAAATTTTAACAGTCACATTAAATCTATAACATCATCAGCATTTTACCATCTCAAAAACATTGCCAGAATCAAAGGTATACTGTCTAAACCAGACCTAGAGAGACTTATTCATGCGTTTATCTCCAGCAGGTTAGACTACTGTAACGATCTGCTCACTGGACTCACTAAACCAGCTGTGAGGCAGCTGCAGGACGTCCAGAACGCTTGGGTCCAAACTAAAACCAGGAAGTATGACCATATTAGTCCTGTGATCAGGTCTCTGCACTGGCTTCCTGTTGCTCAGAGAACAGACTTTAAAACAGCTCTGCTTGTGTACAAGTCTCTCCATGGCTTAGCAACAAAGTACATCTCTGAGCTGCTGGTCCCATATGAACCATCTCAGACTCTGATGGTCCCATATGAACCATCTCAGACTCTGATGGTCCCATATGAACCATCTCAGACTCTGAGAACCTCAGGGACAGGTCTCTGCTGGTCCCAGAGTCAGGACTAAACTCGGTGAAGCAGCATTTTAGTTTTATGCGGCAAAAACTGGAAAGGTTTTCCTGATAATATTAGACACGCTTCTACTCTGACAATGTTCAGGTCCAGACTTAAAACTGTTCTTTTAAGCTGTGCATATGTCAACTGAAAGTGTTTTATCTGCACTCTTCTCTTTTAATTTAATTTTAAAAGGATTCTTAATTATAATTTTTAAATTTCATTATACTGTTTTAATTGTAATTCTTATCTATGTACTTTTACCTTGTCTTTTTTCTGTAAAGCACCTAGAATTACTTGCTTTCAATTAATTCACTAGAAACTGTTTAAGTTTTTGCTTCCATTTTACAAGTTCTTAATTTATCTTTCTACTTGCATCTGCATATAATGTGATTCTCTTCCTACGGTCTACTGTGCAACATAATGTATTCATCAGGGTAACTCCAGGGTTTTTCTCGTGAAATTGAAGACTTTTAAGACTTTTTAATGCCACTTAGAATAAAATTTAATAACGGCAAATAAACAATAATCTATATGAATTTTACACTAATACAATATCAGTATTACTCTCTGAAACTCATTGGTTTCATTTTAAAAAGTTTTTATTAAAAAAGTCTAATACTTGTGAAATAACGCCAGTTTTCCATTAAAAGTCTCAAAACAGAATCATAAATTTCAGTGGTAACTGCATTTACTGTGCTGTTTAGGATGAGCCCAAACCGTAGACTACTTTCAAAAACCTACTAAATAAAGGGAGTTTCGAGATATTTCGTAAAACCACTGCTGATAGAATTTGTTGCCAAATTTACAACAAGCTCGCAAAAAAAAAAAAAAAAAAAAAAAGACTTCTAAAAAGACTTCTATATAAAAACGTTTTTATCAAGTACAGCACTGAAAAGCCTGACTTAGATGTCCCAATTTGACAATTTGAGACCTAGATGAACTAAATTTAATACCTGCCCTTGTGACTGAATACTTTTAAGTTTTTGGTTTTGGCAACATCAAATTTAATACCTTTTTAATACTTAAGACCTTGGGGCTACCCTGTTTATATACGTACACCTGGTATCAAACCTGGACAGGTGAAGGTGCAGCAGTAGCTCAGAAGGCAGAGCCGTTCATTCACCCACTAACCAGAAGGTTGGCAGATCACTGTGTTTCAATGTGTTAGTGTGATTGTGTGTTTGGTGGTGATCTGAGAGGCCGTAGGCACAGAATGGCAGCCATGTCTCCGTCAGTCTGCCCCAGGGCAGCTCTGGCTACATGTAGCTCACCACCACTGAGTACGACTGAGGAGTGAATGAATAATCCATCTATTTGTAAAGTGATTTTGAGCATCGAGAAAAGAGCTGTATAAGACCAATTCATTATTATTAAGGTGTAAGTTAAATTTCTGTCAGTTTGTCCCTTTATTAGTTTTATTTGTGCAATTTAATTTGTATATCACAAGTTGTAAAACCATGTAAAAACAATGAGTAATGAACTGTACCTGTTCACTCTAGTAGGAAAGAGTTTTGTAGCCTCCACTTTACCTTTAGGAACTTGTAGTGCTGCTCCAGGTCTTCATCCTTGAAACCTGTCCCGATCTGTAGGAGAAAAGACAGAGACACTGCTTTAGATCTACTGTACATGTTTATACTCGCCTCCTGGAGAGATGGCACACTTTTTTTTTTCTTTTTTTTTTTACAGCTGCCTCCAGCGTCATGTCACTTTCCCTTGGACCCAAACCCTCTAAGACGTGAGCTAACAGGCTGACACGCTCACAAAGGGAGAACAAGACGCCCGCCACATCATGCAAATATCCCACTTTAAAGCTCCACAGGTGGTTTTCTTCCTACAGGTGTCCGCAGCAAGCACCAGACAGTACAGAGTCGACATATTTTTACAGCTATATAAAAAAATATGAACGAGAATAAGTTGAGTTGGGTTGGTGTAAGAAATGCTGCAGTTTTACTTTAATGCTCACCACTGTTATATGCAAGTAAATATTCAAATGGTCCATCAAAAACCTGTCTAGATCAACAAGTGGATCAGGCATAACATTATGACCACTGACAGGTGACGCGAATAACAGATCATCTCATCATCATGGCACCCGTTAGTGGGTGGGATAAATTAGGCAACAAGGGAACACAACATTGTCTTCAAACCTAAAACAACTTTTATATTTCATTTATTGAAGACAGCATAGATGATTTTTAGTTAGATAATATATTTTACAGCCATCTTTTCTAAATGTTCTTATCACCTAATTAATGTAAAGTGACTTGTTTAGACTCACTCTTTAGTTACTCTGGCAGGTATCTCCACATGTTTGCTTGATTTTGGTCGATTAATCGCTGTACTGGGCATAACTTTGGTCAAATAACAATTTATTTGGTTGACTACAGCCCTACAGAATATGTAGTTTGTGGCCTATGAGACTGCATAATGTTATGCCTGCTCAGTGTTTAGCTAATTTACGTTTAAATTTGTATTTTCCAAGGTTCTATGAAGTGGTCATTGTAAATATAGACGAATGTATTCCTTACAGTAGAGAGCTGTCAGTCTGCAACCAGTTTGTTGAAGTAGACAGGAACAGTCATACGTTTTATGTAATGTATGGCTGATGAAAACACACTTATAACAACAAATAAACATTAAAACATTGTTGCTTTGCTCTGTACACATCGTTATATACACTTATTTGGTCTAGGGCAGCAACTTCTATTTACAACCACAGAGCTTTCTTTTCATATGTGCAAGTTCTTCTCTGTGACAGTTTAAAGCAAAACCTCAACATCGACTCTGGACAGGATTATTTTTCTCCTTTTGGTTGTTTTCTCCATCTAACCCTATCCTCTGTATCCTTTAACTAAATCCACAAATCTCCTTTTGGTCTTCCTTTAGGCCTCAGCATCCTTCTACCGATATTTTCACAATCCCTCCTCTGTACATGTTCAAAATGTTAAAAGAAGTCCACTTTGGGGCACCCTGGAATAGGCAGCATTAACAATATAGCAGGCAATTATCAGCACATTCCCAGCAGACAGCGCCAGGCTTCGTGTTATGTACAGCTCCTCATTAGGACAATAAAACAGAAAAAAAATAAAATAAAAAGTAATAACTAACAGGGCTTCTAAAACTTCAAGTAGTGTGTTATTTCGAAGATAGCCGCATTTTGCTTGACTTGCATTTTCCAAAAGTCCATCACCAGTTTGTTGCTTAACACAAGACTTTACTTCTATTCCTCGTTCAATATGAGGATAAAGATTTTCAATAAAATCCCTCAAAGCAACTCGGTACACTTCCAACACTGCAACCTGGGAAGTCTGTTTGTAATGGGCAGCACTTGGATCAATATTTCAAACGTGAGTCAACAGCGAAGCCTGGATTTATGCACAAACTACTGAAGTAAACCACAAACTGTGTAAAAAGAAAAGTATTATGGCTCTAGCTGTGAATAGGTTTTAAAGCTTCTAAAGTTGTTCTCCATAAATAGCCAAAGTGTACCTAGCTTTTTTCACCTGAGAGCTACTTTTACTAAATTAAAATGGTAGAGAGGCAACCTGTGCATTGTAACCTTCATTCATTCATTCATTCATTCATTCTTCCACTTATTACCATTATTGGTTCAGAGTAATGGAGACTAACCCAGTAACTATGGGCTTAAGGCGCAGAAACTAACTGATACTTTCACATCAAAAAGAAATTAATTTTGCTGCGGTCATGCTTGCTGCCAATCTCATATAGATTTGCAAGTTGTTTTTCCAAGTGATACATAAATTTAGCTAATCAAGCTCATGTAGGATTCATAAAGCACTTAGGGAGCTACTTGGAAAGTGGTTGGAAGTGACCCCTGACCTAGATAGTCAACACAAAATCGAGTTTTCTATCATGTTATAATGTTGTTTCCTCATCAGAAACATACCTGGAGTTGTGTTTTGCTTCATTCACACCTGTTCAAATAATCATCTCTCTGGCAAGGCTGTTCTGAGCCCTCAAAATGCTCACTCACCAATCAACAAGCTCTCTAAATCCAGTCTCCTCTCCAGCCTGGCCAACGAGACTAACTCCTTTTCTATTCTACACTAAGAAATCTGGTTTCTCTTCATTAAGGTTTAGTTTCTATGGACAGAACAAACACAAGCCAGAGTAAGCAATCAGAAAAAACAAAACAAACATGGTGCTTATAAAGAATTGTTGCCAGTTGTGCCATAAAACACCAGAATACGGTGTATTATAATCAACTCTGTACTTATTTCTGGACAGAAACAGGTTTACAGCTCTGTTTCCACTGATTCCTCACAGCTATTTACATTTTGTAAAATAGCACATTACAAAAAGTTTAAGAAAGTGAAATGTTTTTTTCTTTGATTATGTTAGAAAAAATGCAACATTCTTCTGGTCTCTTCACCTGTTTCTTCATGGCACCAGTAGAGTACTTATTAAAAACCTTTTCTTTTAGTCAGATAATGTTTTTAAAGGTTGTAAAAACATCCAATGCTGTTCTAGAGGCAACCAAGATTGGTTTGAAAATAAGAGTAAACCAAAAACCCAACAACTCGCGAAAGTACTGCTATTCCATTGGTCTAAACTTTCAGCAGTGCAGATCCAAACAAATCAGTGTCAGCCTTACATGATGGATTTTTGCTCCGTGAGATATGTCTGGGTGAAAAAGTGGATCAAAATGAGTTGAAAAAATATGAAACCAGAGCGTTAAAAAGTTTCACCAACTAAAATTGCATACAGCATGTTTGGAAAATTTGTTTGCTGGCTAAAAATGGCTTCTTCACAAGAGGCACAAGCTTGAATTAATAAAAATATATGTGCATATGTAGCCAGGTCACTTCTCGGAGAGGACTGAGTCCACCTCGACCTCACAGCAGCAGTCTGGACGGATAAACGCAGGACTCTGTGTGGCTCAAGGACATTGCAGTGGTTTGTGCAGTGGACGTTTCATTTGGGAAAAGCAGAAGTGGGCTAAACTCTGCTCACAGCTGAAGTTCAGCCTCAAAATTTAATGTGTCAAGGACAGAAAGAGTTTTTCTGAGGATTTGGGACTTTGTTTAACATCCATGCCATCCATTTTTTAGGTTCAGTTAATATTTAGCTTCATCTATCTAAGTTAAAAATCATACATGCATTTTTATTGGAGAAAAACTTTAATTCACCTTTAGCAATTCGTAATCATCTGTTAAAAAACACGATCCTTATCTCTCACCAAGATTTTATTATACATATGCTACTGACAGTAGGGCTGGGCGATAAATAGATTTTTTCGATTAATTCGAATTTGTAGTGCAGGTCGATAAAAATCGATTAAAAAAAAAAAAAGCGCTCTGGGCTCCCGTAGTTCACAGTGGGTAGGCCCCGCCCTCCCTCCGTGCGCTAGAGGAACACAAACATGGCAGCGAGCAGGGAAAAATTCATTCCTAAGAAAGGCACAGTGTCGTCAGTTGTGTGGAATTGGTTCGGGTTTGCGGCGTCAGACGGAGCACAAACAGCGCCCCGCTGCAAAGTCAGTCCCTACAGGATTTCGCGATGTTGTGATCGCAACTATTAACGCAAAATCAAGCAAACCCCGCGAATTCAGCGCGACCCTGCAACTTTGTCCAAACTCCGCAACTTTTCCGCAACTTTGGTCAATTATCGCCGAGATTTTCCTTTAAAACTGCATTTTGCGGCACTTACCGCTGTCTGTGGGCCGTACCCTGTTCCGAGCAGAGCAGCGCTCCGGTAATGCACGCCGGAGGTCGGGCTGCCTCAGACAAAGCGGCGCGGAGGACGGAGGTGCGGTGCTGAAGTTGTGCGCACACATAAACAGTGCGGCATGGTGGAACAGCCGCACGGAGATCGAGCGCACAGAGGTCGCAGGAGCTCAGCAGCAGCAGCGGTGTGGATGGGACTGAAGGAGGAGACGAACACGGTACTTTCTAGTTTTGTCTGGTGTCACTCTGAAAAGCTGTCTGGGTTGCCATGGTGATATAGTTGCCTAAAAAGTTGAATGGGCAGCGTATTTAGACAACAATAAAGTTTGAGGTCATTGTTCTTTAAACGTTAATGTTGCAGGCTAAGAACCTTCCTGAAAACCTATAGCACAGCAAACTTCTTCTGTTTTTAATGACTGGATGTTCTACAGCACACAACAGGAATCACCAGAGAAGATCTGAGAGGAACACAATCAGAATCAGCTGTATTAGCCCCAAAAAACAGCCTAATAACAGCAATATCATTTTAAAAGTAGGTACACTTGGCCTGTTCAAATACAGGTATTTTTAATTAGATTAATTACCACCTCACATATGTTTAAAAACAGATTTTGTTAGTTTTTACAGTTCTAGCTAATATTTTTAAGAAGAATTATAGACAAAAAAAATTGCAACTTTACTGCAACTTTTAAGGAAATCCCCCGCAAAATCACAGGGCCTTCTCTTCTATTTGACTTCTGTCTGATTGCACTTTAACCTCAAGAGGAAATCAAAGCAATAAAGCTAAACTTGTTTTGGACAATTTCTCTGTTGTCTTCAGTTTGATTTTAAGTGGGGAAAAAAATCGTTTTTAAATCGTAAATCAAATTTTTTGTGAAAAAATCAGAGATTTTTTTTTTTTTAGGCAAAATCGCCCAGCTCTAACTGACAGACCCTCACCACTTATCAACATTGAGTTAAAGGCTGCCAATAATTCAAATAAAGTTTCTAGCAAAAGAGAAACAGGCTGGTAGCGGTAATCAAACCACCAACCTTTCAGTTAGTGGGCAAAAGGCTCTACCTACTGAGCTGCTACCACCTCAATGCATTAATTTTTTTAGATAGTTTCGGGATCACATCACCTAAAGCTAAACTCAGAGCTAGAAGTAGACAGTAAGCTCTAAAATAAAGTTAGATGTCACAAGTTAATAGTCTGCAAAGGCAAATGAAGGTGTACTTTATTGTAGGGAAATTTGTTCTCTGCATTTGGCCCATCCTTCAGTGCCACTGGGGCAACCTGCCGGGGACCTTTCTCCAGATCTTGAGCCAGGATCCTGGTCAGGAATACCAAGCTGGAGGATTAGCCTATTGTATGAAAAAAACGTGTTCAAACCAGTTTTTATGCCTGCTTTCATGTTTTACGGCACAACCTGCCACTGTCAAACATCTGGTGTTTGGGCAATTTGGAAAGTCTGGAAGCGAGCTGGCTCCGAATGGCTATCACTCTAAAGTAGGACACACACTTTTCAAGAGTAAGTGTAATCACCGTTCTTTTAATGCTTTTTAGAGCCATTTAAGGTCTTAATTTTTGCTAAATTCAATTAATGACATTTAAAGCTGTTTAATACCCTGCAGAAACCCTGTTCTCTTACAGGTAAAGCAACATTCAAGAGTAAACCAAATGCATACTGTATCGTCCCATAACACTCTTCATACTGTCACGCAATGAGAGCAACACTGAGATTTGCCTACGTTATTTTTATTTGAGTTCAAAGTAAAACGAGCTTCATTGATTGGATATTATCTGTGATGAATGCCTCATCAGAGTCTAATCAGTCGCCATCAGCTGTGTATCCAGCTGTGAAACCAGCCACAGCAAATCTCCTCCAGATTAAAAACATAATGAGGAGTGGTGCTTTTTAAATGTGCATCAGTATGGGACATATTATACATACTGGTAAATCTCTTTGTGCCAGTCCAAAGCGTGGATAAATGGGGAGGGTTGCATTAAGGTTATCTGGCATCTTTATACACTATTTAGCCACACCTGTTTTTTCTGAGTTTTGGGCTGGCTCTTTATCTTCTGTGGATGCAAACAAGACATTTTGGACAAGCTTTAGGATGAACAGGAACATAGTGAGCCAGGCCTTTTGTCCAACATCAGGGCCTGGGTTAATAAATGCTCCACAATGAAAAGGTATTAAATTTGATCTTGTCAAAATCAAGGCCTTAAAAGTATTAAATATTATGAGTAGGCATTCAATTTTGATCATCTAGGTCTTCAAATGTGTCCAAATAAAAAAAGTAGTCACTGCATTAACAAACATTTTAAGAAATGTTATTAAAATTATTCATTAATTCATGATTTTCTAATGCAGCACTGGATTTCTTTCATCTGTATTAGACTTTTAAAATAAAACCCTTGAGTTTCAGAGAGTCATCCGGCTAATTCCTTAGTGTAAAATTCATACAGATTATTGCTCTGTTCTTGAAGATGGCATTAAATTTGACTCTAAATGCAATTAAAGGTCTTATATCTCACAAAACAAAACCTAGAGCTAGCCTGATTAAAGAGTAGGTAATTAAGAGTGGAAGTTACAACTGCAAAAGAGGAACCCTCTCCATATGAAGTGTATCATGTGTCTGAATACTTTAGTTCATATACTTTTAAATAAGACTGGGTGATATGATATAATAATAATAATATATATATATATATATATATATTATATAATATAATATATAATATTATTAATATATATATATATATATATATATATATATATATATATATATATATATATATATATATATATATGACCTAAATATTGCATAGCTATATTTTTATGCTAAATGCCAAAAACAGTAACAGTAAAGAAGCAGCAGTGTACATTACTGAATGTATTTTAGTGTTAACCCTCTCTGCGTCTGAAGGCCAGGTCTATTATAATTTACACACCATAGGAAGTCTTGTTAGAACACTAAAAACTTTAAAGCACATGGCTAATCTGCATACATAAAGAACGGACCACTGCACACCACACTACACTGTTCTTTTGGCCAAACTGCTGCCACCTGTAAAATAAAGGCATCACATTAATACCTAGATAATAGACTCCTTTCTCTGCGATTATTTGTGTTTTTAGTGTCTGCAGTATCCACAGTCAGTATTTAAGCTGCTCTGGGCACTAGCAGCAGCATTAGTTTCAAAACAGAGAATAGTGCAGCGCTTGGAGACCATAATTGCCGCCAAATTTTATGTTAGATTTATTTTTGACATTGTCCAAAATTAAAAATCACAAATCAATTAATCAGATTGATTTAGATTTATCGCCAAAGCCCTGAAGTAAAACTGTGCAAACTTTCTAGAAATTGTTAATAATACAAAGTTAAGAGCTTATGTGTTAGTAATAAAGTAATATTAAGAGTACAATTGCAGTATTTCTTGGTGAAGTCAGTGAGAGGAGAAATCAAGCTGCTCTCTGCTCAGTAACACAGAGAAACAGGACGAAACAGAAGCTACAAGACTCAGTCACCAATTATTAATGAGCTTCTCTGAGACGGACTTTTGAAGCTGAGCCTTATGTAAGCGTCTTTAATTCACAATAGCAGTGGCACCGTCTGTTCATGTGAGAAAAGCAGCTTGGGACAACACCTATTTGATTCACAGACAAGATACAAAACTAGTATTTACAAGTATCATAAATGGATAAACCGAGTCGTGCTGCGCAGCAACACACATCCAAGCGCCGAGGCTGAGAGAAAATACAAAAATAACTCTTGAAAAATGAAAAGTGCCAAAAAACAGATTCAGGAGCTGCTCAGGCGCTGAACTGGAGGAATGTGGAAATCAATAACGGCAGACGTAAAAGGAAATCTCAATATTACAGGCAGCGTTTTAGACAGAAACGAGGACTTCTGGGAGTTCAACACTAAACCTCACATCACATACAACCAACAGTGCTGTGCAAAAGACTTAAAAAGGTTCTCAGGAAAGGTTATAAACAAAAATACACAAAACTGCAAGCCCAAAGACGGCGCAGAACTCTGTCAAGGCTCTGGCCCTATCATGGTAAAGATAAAGTGCCCAGACCTGGACTCAAACTCAAAGATCATCTAGTTCAGGACTAAATGCTTTCAGCCTGGCCAGCCAGACTCTAACTCTTTTCCTATTCTATACACAGAAGTTAGTCTTGTATACCTTTGTGTAAGTTTAGTTTCTATGGGCAGAACAATCACAGGCGGAGAAACCAATCAGAGAAGCAAAGTGCGGGATGTAAGCAGTGCACCGCTGAAGTGAAATTAATAAACAAACATGGCGTATTGTTGCCAGTTTTGCCATAAAACAGCAGTATATGTCGTATTATGAGCAGCTCTGCAAGTATTGAAGGTAAGCAGTAGCCGCCGTTAATCGGATCAGAGAAGTTTTAAATTTGCGCTGCAGATAAATGGCTGATAGGCCAGTTCCAAATCGCCTGGAGAGAAATATTTCGCTGCGAGTGAGGAACCAGACTGTCCTGCTTTCGAAAAGAAAGTAGCTTCTCGTCTGTTGGGTCGGACCACATGGGCCTTAGCCTGGGCTCCCCACCTGCGTCGCCTGTCACCGGGTCACCACTGTTCCTTTCTTGGACCACTTTTGATAGATCCTGACCACTGCAGACCGGGAACACCCCAGGAGAGCTGCAGTTTTGGAGATGCTCTGACCCACGTATCACAATCTGGCCCTTTGTCAAAATATCTCAAATCCTTACGCTTGCCCATTTTTCCTACTTCTAAAACATTAACTTTGAGGATAATGTATCCCTAATGTAATCCTCTCACTATAATCTGTGTTCTTCACTTTACTTATCAGTGTATAGTTTCTTTTCCTCTTTTCATTTCTCTCTTAACTCTAACTTGATGGAGCCTGGTATGAACTCGCTTAAATGGTAGACTACAAAGCACTTGACATCTCTAATTGTGCAGTGTGACATGCATCAAACCGCTTTTCTGGCCACTTCAAGTAGCACAAAATATCTACTTTTAACATGCACCCTTTTGTTTTATGCATCTGATATTCTGTTGTTTTTCAAGTTGGATTCAAGCCGCTCCTCACAGCTTTACCTCTGCGTTCACTGCTGCTGTGCAATAATCACAAAACCGTGTTGGACAGAACACCAAGTGGGAACTAATCTAAAAGTTTATGGAAGTAAAGCATGCGTCAGATAAACATGTACCCACACTCCTCACTAAAATCCATTTTATACGGACACAGACTAGAAAGTTAGAGAAGGGAAAAACATGTCAGGTCTTCTCAGGACAGAGAAGAGTGAATCGTAACAACAAACATCTTATTTTCAATCGTGGACCTATCTAAATGGACTGATACTTAAAAGTAGATATTGTACGAAGGCCTCAATCTCACCAATTGCCATTTCAAACAACAATATTTTCAGGTGGAGATAGCAGCAGCATGTAAATAGAGATATCAAACAGGCACTGCACAAGCTGTTCCTGTTTGAATAAGACCGTGAACCTGGAGCCAACTTTCAATATACTGTAGCTGGATTGCCATTAAATAACACTTTAGAGGCTAGCAGTGCATTTAGTGATACACTATAGGGCTGCATGATATGGAGAAAACATGCGATAGTCGATAACCATGTTGAAAATTGCGATAACAATATTATTGCGATATTTGAAAATAGAGCCTACTTTTCGAACATAGTAAGTTAAATTCACTACATTTCACAAAAATGTAAGTTCCTGTATTTACAAGTCAAAACAGCGACAAAATCAAAACTTAACACAGACTAAACCAGGAATAAATCAAGGCTAAGCTGTGATTAAATTAATTACCACTAAAACTGGACTTTTTAAGCATTTTTATTTAGTCACAATACATTTTCTTTTAAGGCTCTGGTGGAAAATGATTCTTCAGTGTAAATCTCTGTCAGATGTTAGACCACAGCGTTATTGTGATATATTTAGATTCTTGTGATACAGATATTGCGTTTGCTGATATTGCGATAACAATAATTTTGCAATATATAGTGCAGCCCTAATACACTATATAAATTTAAGTTAAAAAGGGATTAGTAGTGATGTAAAATTGCTGCATTTAAATTTGATGTGAATGTAACATTTGTGCTAGCCTGGTGTACAAATACTTATTAATTTAATCTTGAGTCCTCAATGTTTGAGAGCCTATGTCCAAGTTTAAGTCTAAATCTGAGGTCAAGTTTGAGAAGGGAATTCCTGAGTTGGGGTGCGAGAGTCGAGTCCAAGTAAAGTTCAAAACAATTCAAGTTAAATCCAAGTCGAGTCCAAATAAGCTTAAGGCAAGTCAAAGTCCGAGTAGAATCACCAATATTTGTATATTTACTTCCATTTTGTACGTAAATAGATCCGTCCGTTTCAAGCATTGTTGGCGTCACAGCATTTGTACTTCTGACCGTTTTCTATGTCAGCGTGTGTGTTATGTGTTATATTATATAACCAGTAGGGGGCGATCAGAGACAGTCAAAGATTTTAACAAGATGGAAGAAAAAGAGCAACAGCCACAAGAAACATGGCGGTGCTGGCGGATATTTTTACACTTCATTTATTAAAAAAGAGCAAAGAAAAAGAGCCGAAAATAGCGGTGGTCTGTTCAGTCTTTGAAAATACCAGGACTAACTTTTTACTCCTTAAAAAGTTCAGCTATTTCTTCTGCTGTGACTTGTTGAGATGTGTTCACTAGCGCCCCCAATGGTCAACGTATGTACTGCTCTATTTATATGTATCTACAAACTTTGGGAAAATGGACCAACGTACGAACAGAATGAACACAGATGACGGACAGAGCAGTTCCGTCCATATCCAAATGCGTATCTAACGTAGATTATAAATGATTTTAAGGTTTCAGGTTAACTTTTTGGTTTTGTATTGACCTACTTTATAACATTACGATAACTTAGGTTTGTTTTTGCTCAGCCTAAAAACCAAACTAGACACAAGTGTGACTCACAAGTGCCCAAGTCCAGAGTCTAAGTCCGAGTCTACTGTGAGTCCAAGTCTCACTATCCCAACTTCAGGGCACCAACGTGAACATTAAGTGGCAGCCTGTGTACCAATTTATCAATGAAAAGGAACCTAAACCCATAAACCCAACAAAATACTGAACTGACAAAAGGTATAAAGTAGTTATGGGCCAAAAGATACACTGCATCTTAAAGTATGAGGGAAGCAGAGATATCCAACCATTTAAACTGACAAGAGCTACTGTTTAAACAGAATAAAAAGCAGAAAAATACAGGCATAAAAGTGGATTCTCTACAAAAGAGGAACATCCCATTACCAGCTCACACCTAACTTCAATAAATCTGACATATTTACTACGCAACACAGGAGCAACATCTTAAAAGACTAAATATTTTAATAACTACATGAACACTGCTATTTTCCCATTCCTGAGAAACAAAAGGAATGGATACAGCAATGTTTTCAGATGAGACTCACACAGCAGATTGAATAACAATAGACATTTTTAGGATATTGATTGAATATGGCGACAGAGAAAACAGTACATAATACAAAATCTATGTAATTTAGGATTGATGTCGATGGCCCTGAGACCAATGTGGACAGCGGGGCATGTTCTCAAAAGTGTCACCAAGAAATCATAGTGAAGTATATCTGTGAGTGATTTTATTATCATTTTAGAAAAGTAATGTCATAAGGCAGTGGTTCAGGTCCCACTGGTGGTACGCAGACTTCTGGTGGGTGAGAGACCAGTTTATTTCTGTTTTAAACCTTCCCTAGTCATTTAGATCTGGTTTAGTCCTGGTCTAGACCCTGTTTTGACCTTAATTAGTAAAGAGTTTTTTTTGTTAATCCCCTAAAATATGCTTTATAGGTGGCATCAAGGATACCTGTACCAGCGCAAATCACATACAACACTACAGATCTTCAGCTGCCCTGCAAAGCCTGCCCTCCCCAGTCGAGAAGTGGGATCGCTATGGAAAGAGAAGCGGAGTTGTTGAGGCTAGCTGTCAGAAACCCAGACGACAAAGACAGATGACAGCTCGGGTTATGACAACAACAAAAATTATAGCTGAAAACCACATATTTTCTGGAGTGGTTGTTGCAAAAATTTTGAAAACCACTGTCATAAGGTGTTACCGTTTATCTGATACAAGAGTGGCTCTAAGCTCCAAAACTGGTTTAGGGAAAAAAGTGACAATCTCCTATTACCCACATGAGTAAACATTTTGTTGTACGTATTGTGATAAGGTTGAATCTTGAGCGGAACATTATTGTTCCAAAACACGAGTGAGACCAAAAGAAAATGTTTCGTCTGCAGCTCAACTATTACCTGCCACAATGCACCAACTGATTCAAATAAGTACACTATATTTCCAAAAGAATTTGCTCATCCACCCAAATAACTGAATTCAGGTGTTCCAATCACTTCCATGGCCACAGGTGGAGAAAATCAAACACCTAGGCTGCAGCTTTGTGGAAAGCTTTGTGGGAACAGTTTGGATGGCCACTTCCTGTTCCAATATGACTGCACGAGAGCACAAAGCATGGTCCATAAAGACATGGATGAGTGAGTTTGGTGTGGAAGAAGTTGACTGAACCTGCACAGAGTCCTGACCTCAACCTGACAGAACACATTTGAGATGAATTAGAGCGAAGACTGCGAGCCAGGCCTTCATCCAACATCAGTGTCTGACCTCACAAATGAGCTTCTGGAAGAATGGTTAAAAATTACCATAAACACTGCTAAACCTTGTGGAAAGCCTTCCCAGAAGAGTTGAAGCTGTTATAGATGCAAAGGGTGGGTCAATGTCATATTAAACCCTATGGATTAGGAATGGGATGTCACTTAAGTTCATATGCCTGTAAAGGCAGGTGAGCTAACACTTTTGGAACTATAGTGTATTTATTGGTATAGTTTTTATGTTGAATGTCTTTCCTGACACATTTATTTGGGCTTGGGACCAGCCAAAGGGTTATCTAGAAGCTGGAGTTCCCCCTTTGAGGAGATGAACCGGGAAAAATGTAGTAGCCCTAAAAAAGATTCAGTTCTATTAATAAATATGATAAAAAAAACTTGTATGAAGATAATGAGGAATCACCTTTGAGCTATATAATTTTGTGTATCACAATAAATGTTAAATGGATGACGTAATGTATGTATTAGTTAAGGTATAACGTAGGAGTTTATTGTCACTGCAGGAAAATTTTTCCTCTTCATTTGACCCATCCTTCAATGCCACTGGGGCGACCTGTCAGGAGCAGTGGGCAAACACATGAAGAGCAGCACCCGGGGACCCTTCCCCTGATCTGATAAACCTACTGTGCTTGTTTTAGGTTGATGGGGGCGCTCAGAGGAAACCCACGCAGACACAGGGAGAACATAAACTCCACACAGAAAGTCCCTGATCTGCCCAGTTAGGAAATCAAACCTGGGACCTTCTTGCTGTGAGGCGACAATGCTAACAACTTTGCCACTAGTTATTTATTATGATGCTATTTATAATTTTTACAAACACATACCTTGCAGACAGACTGAAACTCCTCATTCTCCTCGTCGTAGCAGGCCAAAAGGAAACCCCCATAAGTCCCTGTCCTTTTGCCTTTTCCCAGATATGCTCCAATCACACACAGGTCGACAGTGTCCCCCACTCCGTCCAGGTAATCCTTCTTCAGCTACAGAAATACAGAGTCATACATTAATGTGTATAATTAACTTCTGCTCAAGTGCAATCTATAGTAATATGACTGTAACTTTGTGCAAACGAGTGGGTGAATTAGAAGGTTGATGTTAGCTCAAACGCCTAAAGGCAGCTAAGTACTTTATAAATTATACAGTGCATTTAACATTGAGCTGTATCTAACCTGTTGCAATTGAGGAAAAAAAATTAATAATCTGAGGTTATCAAATAAAAGTAAATAAGATGACAGGAATAGCGTCATGAAAATTTTAAGCTGGACCTTGAAATCAACTACTTTAGTAATAATAATGTAAAAAAAATACAGAAATGTAAATTAAACAGTGTGACTAATTTAGCTTGAGAATGTTACTGAAACTGAAATGTATAGAAAAAATTGCAAAAACTATCAAGGTTTCTTAAGAAAATGATTATAAGAAAAAAAAAACAACTGGCGGGTCCAGACAGTGCTACAGAAAGCTACATGGCAGCCGCGTCACTTTTTTAAGCTGAGTTTTCAACTTAAGCAAGGTTGTGACAGAGGCAGGACATCGTTTAGCTCCAGAGCATAGGGGACAGACCTAAAGATCTACGCGAGAGTTTGTCTTCGTGGCTTTTACTCGTGAATAACCGTGGCGTGAACACCCGCAAACAAGAAAAAGACGTAAAAGCTTGCATCTAACTATCGCTAACTGCAAATACCGTACAAAGATCTTTCAATGTACCAACATCTCACTATTTTTAAAAAACAATACATTATAAAAAAATTCCCCATAAATTTAACTTATTTATCAGCTACAAATTAATTGATTGACTTATTCAAGTGACTAATCTTATGAACTTGTCTTTAACCTAAATACACCACAGCAATAAAGTATAATTAAATAGAGTCATTAATCCACTGACATTAATCATATATTTAATGTTCCTGCTATAAAAAAAGAAAAACAAAACAAAACATAACTGATAACACTATACTCCTTATTACCTAGAGGTTAGTGTTTTGTTAAAATAAAAAAGGTCTATGGTTATGGTTATAGAAGATGAAATAAAAAAGTATAAAAAGTATAAAAAAAAAAAAAGAATTGTTCAGGTACCGGTATCAAAAACCAGGTATCGCAAAAATTTGAGCAGTACCCAGCCCTATGCAGGAACCACAGGATTGGTGCCTATGAAAGTACTCCCCTGAAATTGCTGCTTCATAAAATTGTGGTTACTTTAAAATATTTAAATAGTTTACAAAACACTTTTTGCTTTTTAAGTTGATTGTGAACAGGCTAGATGCATTCCAGTGGGTGTCAGATTGTATGTCCACTGTTGTAGGCCTTGAAATTTCTCTTTCTATCAAGTTTTATTTTGTAGAGAATCGAAAAAAACCTTGAATGATTGGACAGGTAATCTACAGAGGTGTTTTTTGCAACATACTTCTGACTTGAGTAATCTTATTTTGAAGTAACAGCACTCCACGACAACTCCAAACATGTTTGAATGCCTGTCGACTCAGTGCATTTACCTTGAGCCAGTTATGCGACCTCTTGGCTATTTCATAAGTGGCATCTTTCTCCAGCGTCTTCACCATGAGTCCTTCACAAGAATCTATTCAAACAGACACACAGAGAGCCTACTGTTATGCAAGAAAACCACTGTACTTACTTCAGACAGATAGAGGCTTTTTGTTCGATACTCAAATAGACAAGGAGACAATAGCAAGGACAGAAATAACCCAAGAAAACTCAATTACACAACTCCTACTACACGCCGCAATGTCACACATACAAGTTCGAGTGAAACAAAGAGGCAAAACAGAACTGCGATATCACTTTTATGAGGAAGAAATGAAAACCCAGATGCAGTACACCTACACAGCAAATAAAACTGTAAGATGTAACAGTAAAATAAAAAATAGGGAACAGGAGAAAACAAGTTTCTGTCAAACAAAAGGTGAGATTATTAGTATTAAAGATGTGAAAATGTATATCAGTGTACAAGGAGCTTTAAAATGTGATGGAAAAGGTGATATAGGAATAACAGGTGACTTTGTGAATCTAAATCAGGGGCATACAAATGTATTTTTTTTTTTTTTTTTTATTCAGGGCCAGATACTGAAAAATACATTATGTGCAAAGGAAGACCTAACCAGAAAAGTCCTGTCCTGGTCTAGCTTTTACAACAGATGACTTTCCGCAAGTGAGAATAAATCTAACATTGTTATTCTTATTATTATTATGATTATTGTTCTACCTTGTGGCAGCCTATACACCGTTTTCAAATTGCATTATGTTCAATTTTTATCCTTGCCGATTCAAATCTAAATGATTTTTGACCGATTTGTGATGCATTGTCACATCCCTGTCTGTCTCCAAAGTCTGTCTCCAAATTTTGACCTTGTCCAGTAAATTAAGTTGAAATAGATGAAAGTTTTGGTCTTACCTTGTTTAACACGTTTACATTGAAATTTTCCAAACAAATAAAAATGCATGATATATGCAATTATCTTAGCCAGCCTTTCCCAAAGTCAAGAGCATTGCGGGCCCCTTAAAAAGTAAGACAATTCCAAGCGGACCCCCCCAGCAATGAAACTTCATAATATTCAAAAGTCTATGTCAGGTTTTTCCCCAAAGATTCTTATAAAAACATTACAAAAACACAGACCTCTGCCTAAAAATTGCTTTATTAGGTGATAGGTAAATAAATATGCAATTGTAAATCATTTCAAACTCAATTTATTTTTATGTACTTAATGTAGACATCCTCTGGCGTACCGTCACGGCCCACCAGAGGGCTTCGGATTCCACTTTGGGAACCACTAATCTATGCCAAGGACGCTTTGGTTTTGGCAGCAATGCTTGGTTTGTGTGTATGTTAGCAAAATAACGATATAAAATATATAAAAGTTGTTGTGAGTAGTCAGTCTTTTAAGAAACATTTAGGAAAGGTTTTTGGTTTATAATTCGGTAATGGCTTGATCGAGGTCTGTGCTGTCCCGGAGTGCTTCTAGTTCCCTCGATGTGATCTCGACTCCCACACTTCACGGCCCACCCCTGTTCACTCACCTCTCACAGACTGCTCCAGAAACTCGGCGATAGTGTCCGTGTTGTCAGAGTCAATGGATTTGGCGAAAACAAACTCTCCTTCCACTTCAGAAAAACTCTCTCTCAGCAGAGCCCTCCTTTGAGTCAACGGCTGCCGAACCAGAGACTACGCACAGACACACACAAAAAAAATATTACAAAACTTTATGAAACCATTTCCTCTGTGTCGCCCAGAGCTTTACAGTGACAAGGACAAAACACCATCTCGAGTGGCTATACAAACAGTAAGACGGAGCGTGTACTGTCAGTAGAGTTTAGGAGGAACATACTAAACGCCTACACATTGGCGGAGTACTGTAACAGGGGAAAACACACAGCCTAAAGGCCCGCAGCACTACAGACAAACTGTGTGGGCTTCAGTATAATGAAACTGAAATTGGAAGATTGGAAGAAATTAACAAAGGGAGATCTACAGCTGCAATCAGAAATAGTCATCCCACCAAATATTGTAAGGATTTATCAATTAAAGACTTTTCAAAAAGACAGTCTCCAGATTTAAATCCCATTGAAAATCTTAAAGAAGGCAACTGCAGCACAGAGGCCATCAAACATCACTGAGGTGGAGGTTTTTGCAGGAAAAGAATGGACAAAGAGTCCAGTCGAGACATTTAAGAAGCTTGTTAGCAGTATCCCAAAATGTTTGTTAGAAGTTATAAAAGTTAAAATATGCTCCACTAAGTACTGAAGCTAAGAGCTGAATAATATTGCCCATGGGCCTGTGTTAAAAGAGTCACAGTTTAGTCAAAATTTAAATATGGAAAAATAAATAGCCTTGTTTGTAATGAGTTTCTTGTCATTTATTTTCATCTTTCATTCACATCATTATAATGTCTTTTGGGGCGAGGGGGTTGAGCATTTTTGATTGCAACAGTACGTTTTCATATAAGCAGCAAAGAAAATCTCAGGAGAATCACTTCTTTTAAAAAAATGTTTAATATATTTTCCTAAATAAAGCAAATAGTATGTTATTGTATTGCCTTTACATTTCAGTAATGTTTTTCTTAAATGGTCTGACCACGTGACCCAATTTTATCCATGATATTGTTATCAGTATAGGTGAATGATTTCCAACTGGTGGGTTAGGATCCAAATGTGGGTAGGGAGAAGGTTGAAAATACAATAGTTCAGCTAATTTAAAGCCTAAATATAGGTGCTGAAATTTGAGAAAGCTACATTTATTTTACCAGAGAAAATATCTGCTGGCATCAGAAAACTCTTTATAAATCCGCTGTTGGCTTGTTCCTTTATAAATATCTTGGACTCTTCACAGAGACAAAATAATGCGGTGTTAATAGATAATTATATACTAATGATATCAGTGTGGAAATTATGTTCCTCTTTGGCAAATAGGTCCCTTTCAATCTTCAACACGGAGTATCTAAATGATTCATGCCCTAACAAGATAATGATAAACCATAACTGCCACCCTACACCTCCCTGCAGGCGCAACATTCAGGAATAAATTATTCCTTCAAAGAAATCATTATTAACCAAACCTTACATGTTTCTTTTTTTTTTTCATTTAACAGCTAGGCTTGATGGAAGACCAACTAAACCAATGGCAACTAAAGGTTCTCTAAGTACTGTTCAACTTAAAGTGGACCCATGTAACTTTGGTTCACATTTCACTGCTCTGCCATGATGAACATCTAAGAAATAAAACCAATCGCTGGCTTGTTGTTAAGGCTAAACCGTGATGCGTTGCTTTCCTGTGAGACCCGAGACTTCAGGGATAGCGGGTCAGTGTTAACATTCCTGCAAGGCTGTTTTTTCGCCAAGATACACCAGGGAGAGGCACAGGCGGCATTATTCACTGTGCAACAACTTTGTGAGGAGCTGATAACGCATTTTGCTGAATCCGCAAATGTTTAATTGCGGTTTGGCCTTTTGTTTACACAAGGATAGGGTTTCCAGTTTCTGAATCCGAAATCTTTTGAAAACTGGAAGAGATGTTTTGGTCTCACAACAGTGAGCCACTCAGCTCTCGTGTAAACTGTGAAAATGAGACTTCACTGAAAATGATGACTTATAGCCACATTCTGAACAGCGATTGGCTGACTGCCGGGTGCGGGTCAGCAGACCCACGATCACAAGTCTGTTACGCCTCATACGTTCATATTTAATCCGTTAACTGTCAGTAATATCTGTAAAAGTACTGACTTATGACTTTATGAGAATGGATCCAGAAAACTCCAAGATCTAATGTACACTCAAGGAAAAAAGAAACGCACCATTTTCATTTTCTCAATTTATCAAAAAATATTACAGCCAGTGAAAAATTACAGACTACAATGAGTTTAGTACTATTCTGAGTCAAAATGAAATTACTGTTTTCCTGGTTCTGGTTGATTGATTTTGATGAGCAATAACAACTGTATTTTTGTATTAATCACCTATGTCTGGGTCATGAGTAACACTCAGAGATGAATTGGACCTGTCCTCAATTGTGCACAACCATTCCTTATAAAAAGACACCAAAATGGAAAAAAAAGCACATTTGTTCACAATGCCACGACTACTGCAACCAGAGAGAGATCGCGCCATTGGCCTGCTTCAAGCTGAAGGAGCACACGGCTGTAGCCAGGAGTTTGGAGTCCATCACTCTACTGTTGTACGCCTTGCTGAGCGTTTCCACACCACTGGATCCTCCAATGACTGTCCCAGATCTGGTCGACCACATGTCACAACTGCTGCACAGGACCGAGCGAATCAGCTCCGACAGTACTGCCCATCAATGAGGAGAAGAATAACTAGTGTCCTTGCGGTGAATGGTGGTTATTAAGGGTGCTCCGATCAGGGTTTTTGAGGCCGATCACCGATCACCGATCAGCCTCTGCTGTGATCGGCCGATACCGATCATGGCCGATACCGATCACGTGGTCTTCAATGTAGTAATGTATTGTATGCAGGCTATTATTAGTTCCATTTGAAAAATACTGTAGCCTTTGTAAATATAAAAGAACAACAAAATTCTACTTATTTTTGTTTTGGAAGAGGTTTTGTTGCATTATTGGTCTTTAATGTGTGCCCAGTGTCTGTGGCTTTGTTTGAATGCTCCGCTGATGTAAAAATCAGCTGTTCTTAATTGGTTGAGTCCGCGGGTGCAGCGCCTGTGTCCGCGTAACGCGCAGCCAAACCAGGTTGAAACACAGAGGACTAAAGAGCAGACAGCTCCTGCAGCCAGGTCTGACAACGTCTGAATGAAGAAAACGTGCAAAGAGAGCAGAGAAGACAACGACGAAAGGTGCTCCTTTCAGACACACGGACACATGGGCTGCCTTTTTACTTTCTCTTTCCATTAGCAGCCATTTGGTGCAGTTTAAGCCACAAAACGCACAGTTTTCTCCGCGCAACAAGACACAGGCAGACTCTGAACTTTCTTAATCCTTTTAACGTAACTGTTAGCGGGTTAGCTGTAGCTCTATTTACGTTGGTGTTTGCAAATACACACTGCTGCGCCTCGGTTCTGTCCTGTGCGCTCCTAAAGTAGGCGGGGACACAGCGGGGACACAAAGCAGCGCCTCCAGGGCAGGTTTGTGTTAGTTATAACCAGGGCTTAACTTAAAAACACTGCTAAAATAACGCTACTGCTGTTTAATCAAACCGGAGTTGCAGGACAGTAAATGTGAGAGCCTCGCGTGTTTATTGTAATTTGATTGGCCCTTCTGATCGGCCCATTTTACCGATCACTCTATTTTTAGCCATGATCGGCCGATCATGATCGGCGGCCGATCGATCGGAGCACCCTTAGTGGTTATGTTAATTATTGACAATGGAATCAGATACCTGTGTTTTTGTTTACTGTGATGCTTTATTGTTTGGTCATGTTATTGTTATTGAAACTGTCATAAGCATTGATTAATTGGGTCTGAATATCAGGGACGGGTATATGGTTGATGTGCACATGTAATATTTCCATCAAAAATAAGTAACCAAAAAAAAAAAAAAAAGTGTTAAAAAAGCAGTGGTACATTTCATTTTTCCTTGAGTGTAGTTGTGAAGTTGCAGACCAGAACTATGATTTCCTCTGTTTACTCACTGTGGGATGCGGAGCATTTGCGGGGCCCACAGCGCTGTGTGCTGGACAAACGAGTAGTACTGTTTACTCATACCAATTCTCGTTTTCTCAATACCAACATTTCCGTGTAAATTGGTTGCGGCATGATTGTTGCATTTTCCTGGCCAGCATTGTCGTAAATCTTCATACACCAATGTCTCCATACACTGTGTATGAATCTGTGTGTTTGTAGAAAAGTGCTAAATAAATGTTTTCATTTATCATTAATTTATTTTACAAAGTTGTGGTTTGTGGAGATCATCAGTGGCTTATTACTTTTTTTGTCCTAGCCAGAGCGGCCAATAAGCCAAAGGTTCATGTACAATTTGCCTATAGTGAACTATCAATAATGCATTTCTACAGTAAATCCGCAATGATAAAATACTTGGAAATGTCCCTCTCCTCCTCATTACAGCCGCATAATTCTCGTGATTCTCGGAAATGCTACAAGGGCATGACCTTGGTAAATCAGCGCTCGCTACAGCCTCATTTTGGGCAATAGCTCGAGGGATTTTTACGAAAAACATGGCAGTGGTGTTCCCAAGCTCACAATTGAGTTAGACATGACAAGAACGGCTGTGTATGGGGACTGCCTGTAACCGCACTGAAAACAAAGGGATAAAATTAAAATAAATAAATAATAAATAGAGAAATAAAGCGTGTGCATAAGGCAACAAATTAATGCATGAGATTTACATAAATGCCATATTAGATGGAAATGCACTCAAATGCCACAACTTAAAGTCAATCAGTTTCTGTTCATTTGGGAAAAGTACTGTTACAGGGGTCTGTGGAAACTCAGCCTCATTCGCATCAGCTGACTTTTAGGAATTCTGCAGAAAAATGCTTAACATGTCATTACTAAAGTGGGTTTCACACACTTTTTAAAGAAATAATTTTCCAAGACTATTTAATTGGCAAGGAATATGGTCAGAGCTAACAAATGTATCCCTCTTCTTTTGATACACAGTGATTATATTAGCCATCATCTGAAATTATTAAGTCTTGTTATTCATTTACTACCTGATTTCTTTTTCCTTGTATTTTGGTAATTATTTAGTTATTAGTGCAGCATAACAGAAGTCACCTGAGAAAAAAACGAGACTTTGAGGTCACCTGTGGGCTGTGTTATAAGGGTTTTTGTTTTAGAGCGAGGGAAGGAACAGTTTAACCAATCACGCGCTTTCATAGGACAGGAGCTCTCTGATTGGTCAATACATCCTTTATCTATCCAGAACTAGCATCTATCAGGAATAATGTGAAGGAGCTATTGTTTTATTTCAAAAGTCACAGCTTATTCACAGTATTTTTATTAATTTTAAAGAATTAAAAGCAAACTCCAGATGTGTGCTGTGTTATTGTGACAGCTCCTGGCTGTGTACAGACTTCCAGGTTTGTGTGAGACTGTGACAGAGCGGCGTGAAGGAAAGGAACTAGGAAAGGGGAGTGTATCATTCAAACTCCACTTTTTTTTAGTCACATCACTTTTACAGTCACAAAATCAGGTAGTGCAGCTTTAAAGTTCACAAAGTACAGCGGCTTCACGGTCAAAACTACTGCAGCCTCTTTATTTTCTAAAGGGCTGATGGCTTCTGGTCAACTAGTGGATTAATAATAATAATACAGTTGAATAAAATCTCAATGGTCACACATTACTTTTAACACAATTAATACAACTGTATCCACAGACAGTGAACGCAGTGTTTCCTGTAGAAAACTGGCTCAGTTAAGGAGGTAACCAACTCATTGTACCTCAAAATGGTATCATAAATTATTGTCATTTATACACTGCATTTACACACCCTAAAAACAAAAATACTGCATTATAAAAGCATCACAATAAGTTTTTTTTTTTGGCAGATTTGGCTGAGTTTTACATAGACACATACTGAGAGTATACTCAATGGTGGCCATGGTAGTAGGTGATGGTTGAGTGCTTTACTGAGTGATATAAAACAGCTATAATGAACATTACTCAATGTTTCACCAACCTCTTTTTGCCCAAATTTGGGGAGCTTATTGGGAACTGTAGCCTTTTCTATTCTTAGCGGCTGAAGTCCATCCGTTTTAAGACTTGATATGCTTTATGTTTAGAGATGGTATTCTGCAGACCTTACTTGTAACGAGTGGTTATTTCTCATATTAACAAGGTATTTTAATGCACAGAATCACCACTCACTATGATTTTATTTTAAGATGGATAAGATGATTGTGTGTGAAAAGCTCAGGAGATGAGCAGTTTCTGAAATACTTCTTCCTGCCTGTCCTGCGCCAAATTGTTCAAAGTCAAAGTACACACAGACTCTGAAATATGCCATGTGCTGAAAGAGTTTTTTTTTTTACCTAGACAGAGCAGTGAAGCCACAAAACAAAAAGTAAAAGATAATATAAATATTGTGTTTTTGATGGTTAAATGCTCTAACCAAAAAGCAATAATAGTTGTAGCTTCGTCTGGTTCAAATTTGTGATTTTCTGTAGTATTATCACCAATTTTGACCTTGAACAATAAAATATCTCAAGTTTTTAACCAATTGTCTTTGTTAGCCCACCAGCTGATCATGCATTTATTGCGTTTCACTATCCGATTATTAATCAATTATCAAAGTAATCGTTAGCTGCAGCCCTAGTTTGAACTTCAGCAGGTTTGTCTTCAACATGTTTGTTAATGCCTTGTGTTGCTGCCATATCATTGTTAATTAGATAATGGCATATTAAAGCATTAAAGCGTGCATGTTTAATATGTGATCAGGGGTATTAGGACATTTTAACCTATTTTTAGATTTGAAAAGTACATTACTTGTAAATTTATTTTTGTTAGGAAACATACACTGTAAACGCTTACAAAGACAACTTGGTGCTTCTCTTCAGAGCAGCTGCCAGTCTCAAAGAGGCTCCTCAGACAGACACCGGTGGAATTACAATGAGCGTTACAATCATTATCTAGTTATAGCTGCATCATTGTGATTCAGGGATGGAGATCTCATCAGAGCCACAGGAGTGTGGGGTGCTCATAAACAATAAACATGGGTGATAGTTAAAAATATGAAGACAGGGATTACACGGAGGTGGATCAGTCCTTACCTCGCCGTTCAGATAGAGCAGGTCAAAGGCGTAGACACACACTTGGACTTTGATTTCAGAGGCATCAACGTCCTGTGGAGAGAAATGAACAAACACTTAACCAGTAAAGCCATTTAGATGTTAAAATAGCTTGAAATAGTTTAAAGTTTGGGAAATGTTAAATAGATCTGCAGTTGTCTAACTTCTGCATTCATTCATTGGCCGTCTTAAGTTATAAAATGCCGAGTTTGTTTACTCTTTTTTTTATTCTCAGGGTTCAGATGTAGTCATCATTTTGGATTAGTCTAACTTTTCTCCAGACTACAGAAACCTCAGCGGCCCAAATATGACACTATGGAAGCCTCAGGGGCCACATAACTTCTGTATTACATTAGTTTCCAGTTCGAGACAGAATTAGTTCTTATATTGCTATGTCAAAGTCACTTCGACAAACTATAGCTAATACCACTCAACCATTCACTCTACTTATTTTACATTAGCATATTAAGTACAAACAACATTACCATAATCTCAACAAGATAAATGATATAAGATAAATGTAAAAAATAAACAATAGTAATGGATTAGATTTATACTGCGCTTGCCATTAGTCCATTATTCCTTCACTCCTCATTCACACTCAGCGGTGGTGAGCTACTTCTGTAGCCACTGCTGCCCTGGGCCAGACTGACAGAGACGTGGCAGCCATTCTGCACCTATGGACCCTCCGACATAGGCGGGGGGGGGGTAAAGGTGCGAGGAGCAATATATATTTTTATATTTCATAAAAATGACCCACATGTGACCCAAGATATGAGGTAAACAAGTTTAAATCAAACATTAGTTACTGATAACAAAGGTACACCTGATTTATTAACAATTACAAATATTTGTTACATAATGGCCAAGTTGTTTTTGTTTATATTTCTAGTCCTAAAACTGCATCGCCAATTGTCCAATCAGAGGAGAGACCACTGTTTTGATTTAGACTGCAGTATCATTTTCAAACCAGTACGAGCGCTGCTGCTTCCTGTGCCTTTAACAGTCATGGGTGGCAGTAGCTCAGTCGGTAGAGACGTTCACCCACTAACCCGCAGGTTGGCGGTTCGAGCTCCGCTATTGGGATTGCATCACACTTTCCTCACGTGGCCTGTGTGAATGTGTCAGTGTGACAGTGTTTTTGGTGGTGGTTGGAGGGGCTGTAGGCGCAGAATGGCAGCCACGCTTCTGTCAGTCTGCCCCAGGGCAGCTGTAGAAACAGAAGTAGCTCACCACCACTGAGTGTGACTGAGGAGTGAATGAATAAACGCAACATTGTAACTAGGTTTATCAGGTTTACACCAGATGTTGGATTATTTATCTAAAGGCAGTTGAGTTGCGAGATAAATACGCGAGTACGCCCAGTCTGTTAAAAGACAGCATATTTGGTTTGAAAATGCTTTCCTACACTTCCTATTGTCAAGAAAAATCCCTGCATTTCCACACCAAAAGAACACAAAAAGAAGCTTGCAAGCAGATTTCATCCCACACATGTAAGAAATAGACTTTACTTGTGATCAATAGTTCATTAGAAAAGGTGTGAGAAAATAAGAGCTGGCTCCCAAAAGACTGGAATGAGTCACACTGACATGAACACTTTTCTGCCTTTACTGAAGGCCCCTCTTTAAATTATGAGCCATTATCAAGATTTAAGGAACAATAGTTCAATCAGCTGCTATCTTGCCCCGTGTGGTGGACAATTGGCCTGTGTAATTAACAGCTTACAGCCGGCCTCTAGCATCAAAGACTTACTTTCAAAGCTTCTTTTTAAACAGTAACAGCGATTATACAGGACTTCTCCTCACTGAGGTTAGAGTCCTTCACTGAGCAAAATATGTCTGACTAATGCATATTTAAGACACAATTTTGGAAGTGGTTATAGTTTTACAGGTCAGACCACGGGACTGTTCATAGCAAATAAGACAAAGCATAAGCAGATGATTATATTCACACAAGCATTTACACCATCACCTTCAATGTAATCTTACAAAAGGACAGACTGCTGTTTCTTGATAATATTTCATCCTGATGTCCACAGAATTTGAGTTCAGGAGATTGGCCGGGAGTAGGGGCCTGTAATGTGCAAACATTGGTACAATTATCTGTGTATAAATGAACATATGTGCATCATAACCAGTGGGAAATAACTTTGAAGCATACTGTGTGTGAATGACGCTTCCAAGCTTGGTACATGTTGCCTGTTACTCCTCCTCAAGAGGGCACAGCACAGAGAGGCTTTTACACAAATATGACATGGAATTAGTGTGGTTAGGCATCAGAGGTAACCATTGCAATTTACTTTATTTTGTGTTCTGCTGGTTGTGGCGCCGTACAAGTCATGTTAAAATTTGAAGCGTAAACCTATGCTTAGTGATGTCATGTGCTTGCGTATGCCTACTCAAACGGCAAGCATATGTCCGGCCTTAGGCGTGGTACACTGATACACAGACACAAACAAACAGACAACCATGCACTCTCACATGCATTCACTAAAGACAATTTAGAGTCACCAGTTCACCTAACACAGGGGTCTCAAACCTTTTTTCCCCTGAGTGCTCCTTTTATTAAATGGAAATTACAAAGAGCTACTCGTGCTTTGTAACATTTATTCATTTTATTTCACTTATTCCCATTAAGGGTCCCGCGTACTGAAGCCTATTCCTATTCCAACTCCAGACAGTGGCCAGTTAGTCGCAGAGCTGACACTTTCAACCCTAAGAAAATGAATTTGTTTTCCCTGAACATTTACAAAATGTTAGTGTCCGAAACGCACATTTTACATTAAAACAACAAAAATATTTAGTTACCCCTGTTTACTTTGAAACAAAACTCTATCACCTAATCTTAAAATAATAATTTTGTGCACAAAGGAGGCAGGTACATATGAATTTGATTGGATACATTCACAAGTTAGTTTGCCAATAGTCATGTGATAAATTAAAGTGACGCATGAAGCTTATGTAGAATTCATAAAGCCTTTGAGGAGCTACAGGGAAAGTGGTTGAGAGCTACTGGTAGCTCCTGAGCAAATGTTTGGAGACCACTGACCTAACACTTGCATGTCTTTGGACAGAGAGGAAGCCAAAGTACCCAGAAAGAACCAACAGTAACATGGTGAGGTTATGCAGACTCATCGCTGACAGATCATGTGACAGCTGGCCGGAGAATCAAGCTCACAACCTCCTTGATGGGAGACAAAGAGCACTAACCACTCTGCCACCATGCCCCCCTCCATTCTGATATTCTATCTAAATAACTAATTGGTAAAGAATGTATCTTGAGTTAAAGATATCCTAGTCATTTTCCCTCCAAAGTTAGCTGAGTAAATCTTACTGTAACCCTCTACCTTTGGCCTGTATAGTTCCCTTCTCACCCTTGCACACCATGTTTTCATCACCTCTGTGCGATGACTTCTGCTCATTTCCCTCACCTCCTCGCTCTCCTGCTCTGGCCTCACCATCTGCTTGTACTTTTATTCTGCTCTTGTTTACACCTGTCAGCCTCGGCTCGGGCTTATTACAGCGGCACTTGCTCCCTTCTCTCTGTGGCCCTGATGTAAAATTCCATGACTTTTCCATAACTGACCCGCTGCCATTCAATCCCGGGCCCATAACAAATAAATGGGTTTCCAATCCCTGCTGCTGATTGTGTTCCTTTAGCCCATGTCGCTGTGTGTCATTCAGTCAGTTTTTACAATTCATTTCCCAGGACATTTTCAATACTTTTCTAGACAATTCGGGACAGCATTTTCTCATTACTGCTCATATATTTTATGGCAAATCCTCTTTTATTTCCCTAGGCTCATGTTTAGCCATCACCTGAAATTATTCCAATGCTAGAGTCGGATATTGGCTCTCGTAGACACAGAAGCTAGACTGAGTATTTTAATTTTGGCCGGTGCTTCCTAATCTTGAGCTTCCCGGGTCTGACTTGAGCATATTATTCATTCATCTTCTGCTTATTCCCATTAGGGGTCAGCAGATACTGGAGCCTAACACATTCATGTCTTTGGACGGTGGGAGGAACCCACTGTAGATACAAACTTGATAGTGAGACTCAGCAATAGCTTACATTCATTAGTTAATTGATTTCTGTGCTTCCCAAACACTGAAGAGTCCTCTGCAGCCTGCCATACTCGTATTTGCCCCATCGATTCAAAATGAAAAATAACTTATAGCACTGGAGCGCTACAATATGCCAAGATAAATAAGGTTTAAATGTTCTGCTCTGTGAAAAGCCCAAAACAACAGCAACAAGTGTGGCTGTGGAGTAATGCTTTTCGCAGTTATTCACAGAGAAGACAGCTGCATTTGTCCAAATATTTTAGTAAATACAACTGCTTTTGCTACTCAGCAACTACAAGTGTTATGCTCAAAGATAAGAAAACATTAGCAAGGTTGCTTGTAATACAGGTAATAATGACGCACTGTTTTGGGGGGCACAACAGCTGCTCATTCATTCATCACGTTCTGCTTCTATGCCCTATCCGAGGAACTATGGGCCTTAGGTGGGGTACACACTGGACAGTGGGCAGCTGGCTGACACAGAGACATCACCACTCACGGTAACACGGGGAGGAAATGAGAAATCAGGAGTACTAACCACGTTTTTACATTTAACAAAAATAATACAGCTTAAGACACACCCATCCAAAATATACTGAGGAATCGCACCAAAGTTCAGTCACAACAAAATGTTAAATAGAAGTCTGGACTTGGGTTATTTCACCTCTTATCCAAAAAGCTTTCTCAATTCTAGATAACTTCTTTTTAACCTTTTGTTGTGATTCAACCTGGATGAGTGAGAGTCTTCATAGAAAACAGAGTTGAGTATATGATTATGACCAGGATGATTGAGAACCTCCATTTATGTCCTCTCTAATGTAAACACTGGACAGACTCTGCTTTTGAATCAATGTTGTGCAAACAGACCCTGCACAACCTCCAGCATCCCACACCTGGTAACACATTTTCAGGACAAATGATGACCCTCCAGGATTCCTCAGACTTAGACAAAACCTCATTTTCTCTCTTTTTCTCCCCATTAATGTTCTTTAATTAGTCTCAATCAGCTCCCTCTCCTCAGCAGGATCACTGTGTGCTGGTAAAACTGAAAATATGTTGTTGTGAGATGCCAGAAGGCCAATACAATCAGTTTGTGCATCAGCCCATCATTACAAATAATCAGCATTTTATAGCCGCAGTAACTGTATCTGGCACCAAAATCATCAGGATAATCACTGTCACTCATTTTCCTTCATCAAGTGCCCCCTTTTCAATTCCGTGCTCCTAATTTGGAAGAATGTGGCCAGGAATACAAAAGAGCCCTCTAACTGTGATTGGTTTGGTTCAAGAGGCTGTTACCAACACAATCTTTGGAACAAGCTAGAAAATAAATATATTTCCATAATACGCATACTGTGTGTTCATTTACTAGAAAACAGACCTATAGCTAAACTCAACCCGGTACGCCATTCAGCCAATCAGGTTCCTATACATTATACAGTATTTATACTAGGGCTGCAACAACTAATCTGATTAATCGATTATAATCAATTATTGAAATAATCGTCAACTAATTTAGTATTCGAATAATCGTCAACTGGGATATTTAATAGACTCTGACACATGCCATGTTCTGTGAGAGAAGGTTTCATTACCTAGATAGAGCAGTAAAATATTAAAAACAATGTAGATTTAGTGTTTTTGATTAAAAATATCATATATGTATTACAGATGATATTTTATGTATACATGCTCTACATAAACATTTTCAAGAAGCATGCCTGTAGCTTTGTCTGATTTAATTTTGTAAAAATTAAGTGATTTTTGGTAGCAGTATCACTAATTTTTAACAAAAACTATAAAAACCCCTCAAGTTTTTAACCATTTTACTCACACTTCTTTTTCCGATTATTAATCAACTAATCAAAAAAGTAATCGTTTATCAAAATAATTGTTAGCTGCAGCCCTAATTTATACATAAATACTCAATGTGTTTTTCAGCAACATTTAGAAATTTTAAGTCAATTAATAATGCGTTATATAAAAATATACAGAATAATATTACTATAATACTATTTTGAATAAAGCTATAAAAATGAATTTTGCTTGGCTGATTGTAAAGGTTTAAAATATTTACAGTATAAGTACACAGTTCTGCTCTAAGTTCTTTTTTTTGTCTTGGTCTGTTCCTTTTCAAGAGTCTCCCTGCTAACGTTAATGTTGCATTCTAACTTTAGCTTGTTTGTTAAACTGATGTTTAATCAGACTGAAATACAGGACTCAGCTGATGTTTAATGTGAACTGGCCAAAACTTGCCGTTTCTGTTGTTGCTGCTGTTTCACATTTGGAGAGTTCGCTGTATTTTTCACTCCAGGGCACTGCGAATGTCACGTGACTGAAAACTATGCAGTGTGATTGGTGATATCGCCAAAACTTCCTAACAGAGAAACTTTTCCCTCCATAACGATCACTTTGAAATAGTTAAACAGAAAAATACAGACTGGCCTGAACTACCTCATGTTGTAAGTCAACTCTTTGCTGGTTTCAACATACACTGTCAAACTGCACATTAAAGGAGACCTATTATGCTCTTTTCAAACTTTTTGAAATAATATTGGACACATCTACATTAGTATCTCACATTGACGTTTAAGCGCTGGAATTATCAGTATATGTATGTATCGGTCTGGTGATATGCTTAAGAAAATCTCAGAAGCGTTTCCTGGAGAGGGCGGAGTTTCGACGTGTCTATGCAGAGCAGTGAAATTGAGCGTTTTCAGCTCTAGAGAAGGGCCGCGCCTCAGCATACAGGATTACCTCAACGTGTGTGAATGAAACCAATTACTACTCCAGGCATGTTTTTGAAAGGGAAACATTATAATAGAATAAAAAGCTCATAAAAGTTGAGTTAGCACAATAGGTCCACTTTAAGTCTACAAAGTTGATTGACTTTTTCTTTTTTTCTTTTTTTTTATTACATTTTTTCTATTAAATTGCCTACACACTGCCAAAATTTCACTTTATGTGCATCTATTTTATACTTGTACTGTTTGGTTAGCAGTTAATGTAGACAGCAAGAAAATAATTTACGCAGGGAAACACTAATGTGCTTGTTGTGTCAGTGAATGCCTTTAAAATTGGATCTTGCATTAGAAATAATGGATAATTGTTTTTAGAACAGTTTTAGGAAAGTAAATGAACCCACTAATTGTGATTGGTGTGGAGGAAAGAAGCTGTTCATCTTATCAAAGGTTTAAAAAAAGCCCAAAGTGACATTTGCAATCTCTGCCAGTCTCCTCTTCCTCCATCCATTTGACTTGTCTGTCTCCTACTTATCAATCTCGCCTCTCTGTCCGTCTCAGGATCATTTCATTCTATTATCTGTTCCTCCTTTAGCTCCGGCTCAGTGTCTCAGTCTTGTTTTTTTCCTTTTCAACCTCTCCTTCCTCCTTCCCTCATTATCTCCAGTGCTCTACCTTTTTGACACTCCAGAGATTTCAATCATCTCTCTCATGAGCCCAGTTTCCACCAAGCTCGGCAACAAAGTAATGGTAGATTTGGTACAGCATGGTTTGGAAAGGCCACCCCTGTTAAGGCGTAGTTAGGTGGAAGCAGTCACAGTGGATAACATTGTCATGCAGGCACTACACACATTTCTGTATGTTTAAAAAAAAAGTCATCTGGATGTATTTTTTAAAGTAAGACTTCGTTATTCATCTAAGAGACTTTGTCAACTAAATCAAAATTAAACTGGTGTGAGAGCAGAGTTTTATGCTCCTTGTAGGGAAGAGTTTTGACCTGAAACTTATTTCTATTGGTCTAGAGTGGATGAAAGCCTTAGACTAGTTCCAGCTCATGTGTCCTCTGCTGGAGTCATGAGCAGTCATGTGTCCTCTGCTGGAGTCATGAGCAGTCATGTGTCCTCTGCTAGAGTCGTTGCTAGAGTCATGAGCATTCATGTGCCCTCTGCGTCCTCTGCTGGAGTCGTTAGCAGTCATGTGTCCTCTGCTGGAGTCATGAGCAGTCATGTGCCCTCTGTGTCCTCTGCTGGAGTCATGAGCAGTCATGTGCCCTCTGCTGGAGTCATGAGCAGTCATGTGCCCTCTGCTAGAGTCGTTAACCGTCATGTGTCCTCTGCTGGAGTCATGAGCAGTCATGTGCCCTCTGCTGGAGTCATGAGCAGTCATGTGTCCTCTGCTGGAGTCATGAGCAGTCATGTGTCCTCTGCTGGAGTCATGAGCAGTCATGTGTCCTCTGCTGGAGTCATGAGCAGTCATGTGTCCTCTGCTGGAGTCGTTAACAGTCATGTGTCCTCTGCTGGAGTCACGAGCAGTCATGTGTCCTCTGCTAGAGTCGTTAACCGTCATGTGTCCTCTGCTAGAGTCATAAGCAGTCATGTGCCCTCTGCTAGAGTCGTTAGCCATCATGTGTCCTGTCTGTTGTAGGTTTTAAGACACCATTGTAAAAAGATGGAAGGTTAAATCTCAAATCGCCATTTCTGTTTAAAGGAAGTTTTTCTATTTAAATTTTTTTTTTTTTTTTTTTTTTTTTTTTTTAAATCAAATTTTTCCCAATTTCTAGGATTGAGAAAGGGGTGAAAGAAGCCATTCATCTGGGCTTGGTACTGCCACAATCACTGACTTTTGACCCCTTGTGGCAGGATTGCTGGGAATTTAAGTGAATAGTACTGGAATATTTGTTGGAAAATACAAATGCAAGCTCCTTTTCATACCTTCCTCTTTCTCGTGGTGAGTACTTGAAATGGTTGGATTTGCTTTTTCTCCCGGTCCCAAGCCACTGCTTCAGAGTCGAGCACACACGAGACCACAGAGTCCTTCTTCATCTGTTTGAAAACAATAACAGAAACAATGATTCAAAATTGTGCATTAGAGACAAGAATACAAATCCAATTATGATTTCAGAGTAGAGTAAAGCAGAGCTCCCAGGATAAACAAGCCAGATGATGTTTTTGCATACAGCTGCTAAAGCAATCAGGGAACACTTTGTCAGTAACTTCCACTCATGCTAACTTAACCACGCTAACTCAACTGGATCGTCACCTCCACAATCAAATTCAAGGCTCTTCAGCACCGACAGCTGCCAAATTTGTTGCCAAAATGATTTAAAGACAAGACTTTATACTAATCTTCTTTTTCACTTGTTGTGAAGTATATTTTTATGCAGAGTTTAGTACAATTGGCATAGTTTGATTAAGCCATCTAACTGGGCTTTTGTTCTTGTCTGAGTTTACATGAACAATCGGGAATTGAACTATTAAGTACGCAGCTCAGACTAATGCTGCATTCGTGTCGTATTGGTATCTAACAGCGATCAGCCTTTGGTAAAAAGAGAAAATGAGAAAATGTTAAACATGACTTGACTTGGAATTGTTATCTGGAAATTTTTTGCACACTAATTTATTCCACAATCATTAATTTATTCATAAATGGCAGCAGTAAAACTCCAACTTTACAAACTGGAAGCACATAAACAGAAAGTTCAACTGGTTTGATTGTCAGACCCAATAGTATCCCTGATCATTTTATTGAGCCGCACTTTTACAGAAAATAGTTAATTTTCTAAATGCTTAAATCCACTAAGCAGAGAGTTCCATTCCCCTTCAGTGCATACTGACATTGTATCCTTGGGCAAGACACTCATTGCCTACTCCGGTATGTGGTTTGTTGAGACAGGCCCCGATGTAAAATTCTATGACTTTTCCATAACTGACCCGTTGCCATTCAATCCCGGGCCCATAACAAATAAATGGGTTTCCAATCCCTGCTGCTGATGGTGTCCCTTTAGCCCATGCTGCGGTGTGTTATTCACTTGTTTTTACAAATCATTTCCCAGGACGTTTTCAGTGCTTTTTTAGACAATTTGGGACAGCATTTCCTATATTCTGAATAGGCTAAAAAAAATACTGAAAATGAAACTACATTCAACTTTTCTGACCCAGCAGCTGAGAATCACTGTGGTAGATTATCTTTCTCTTGTTAGACTATTAATGTGAAAGACCAAAACAACATGTCTTGAATATGAGCAGGTACGTCTCTAAACCTTGGTCTTCTGGTTTTTGTCATTTGTTTCCATGTGTTACTCTTCGCCACTGTTTGTCTCTTGAGTTTGGTGCAACCGTAATATGAGAAACTGGAGCCATGCAGCATCATTTTGACAATAAATTGCAATATCAAGGTGTGCTATCCCAATTAAAAGATTTTTTTATTTTTTTTGGTATTCTTCCCCTTAACTGAAAAAGTGGGTTTTACATAATCACAAAATAATAATTTTCGCGACATCACCAAATGCATAAACCGTATTGCAAGTAGGGATGTCAGATTTTTGTGTCATGATTATTGTGAGATGAAATTTTGCAATTATACAATTTTCACAATTATTTACTCTATTTTTCATTAAATGCTGCTAAACCTATCTGACCCATTCTTTAGATATCTTTATTTCTTTTTATTTTATTGATTAGCTACAGGGATCATATAAACATGTATCAACTGTTGTCTAGTTTGTGACATGCTTTTATACGGCTATTACTACAACTAATACTTTTCCTTAACGTACCAAATAAAATGTACCAGGGACTCCAAGAAATGACGGATGAGAGCTCCCCACCAGATACCGTGGTTTCTAAAATTTATTTGGTTATGCTACCGTGATGTTTATAATCGCAAATAATTGTATAATCGGTTAATCCTGACATCCTTAATTGCAAGAAACTAAGTAATGCATCGTAATAATGTTATGTCCTCCTTTTGACAAAGACTTTCACATTTACTATAAGTTTAAAGACAGAAGCATAAAAGAAACTGTCTTGCGATCAAATACATCAAAAAGTTCCAGATTTAGTGGCGATTCCCTTGTTTTAGCCTCGTTTTAGTCTGGGTTTAGCTGCGTTTTAATTTCGACACAGTTTTGACTAGAAATACATATACTTATATTTGTGCCTTTAATTTAATTGAACTTAATATAGCCCAATAGAAATACTTACATAGATATTGCATATCACATGTCGTTCTTATGTTGTCCTGCCTTAGTTTACATGCAGTTTAAAAACCTGGAATTAATTGCACTGACTTGAGTGCGATGTCTGCTGCTGCTGCTCTGTGTTTTTCCTAAACACTTGTGACACAGTTAAACACCCATCTCTTTTGGTTGGATGCCCACATTGTGCCAAAAGCTAAATGCTTCAAAGGAACAATCTTTTTTTTCCTTTTTTGTAACAGGTACAAGTCTTTGGCAGCTCACACAAAGACATTTTACTGTTGGGATAAGGCTGGAGATGCACTGTGTTGTACCTGGGAGAGGATATATGGACAATTACTATTGATTTTTAAGATAAGACTGAAAGACTGGGTGTTAATTATGAGAGCCCAAAAGTGTTAACGGTCGAGGAGCTACATTTTTGGTTGGAGAGATTGTCGATAAAAGGGGAGTCTTTAAAACAACACTGAAATGTACGACCAAAGCTTACAAGTCCAATTTATGTACAAGACAGAAGTTAAGATTAACAGAATGAGTTCACTGCGAAGGAGTGGATAAAGTGCATTCGGGACAGTCGCTGTATAAAACCAGTTCTCACAGGCCTTGTCCAGTCACTTGTTTTGTTTGACTAAGCCAGCAATTTTTGGATAATTTTGGAAGATTGCATAACATTTCTGACATCCATATGTTTATTTGAGGTCAGTTGATGTCATCTAGACCAGCAATTCTCAAACTTTCATACCAACCTGAGAATATATTTGGCTTTCCAAGTAGCAGCATAATGAGCTACAATAAGCCTAAATCTTGACAAACTCAAGTATAAATATGAAGGGATACAATTGGGATTAACACAGAAGAATGCATTACAAAATTAGGCCAAACCAGAATAAAGTGGACAAACCCAGGACAAATCCAGTGTCACAGTGTTAAACTTAGTAACTGTGCTTGTTTCTTCTTCATTTTTGCCTCATTTTCCTCTATGGAGCTCAATTACAAGGCCGCTCTGAGGAAAATCGAGAAATAAAGCCAGTGTGAGCTTGTTATTTTGCTGTCACGTGACTTGTTTTTGGCTCAGAGACACCAGAGTGAGACCCAGAATGCTTCATTCACCCCTCAACAACTCAATTAACCAAACATGAACTCCAAAACGTTTTATTTAAAAGTAAAAAGAGTTCCACTTTAAACAAAAACAAAACTTTTAGCTATGAGATCAGAATAACAAAAACTGAGATAAATACAAAATAATTTGGTTGATTTGGAAGTTGAGAAAGGAAAGGAGTTTTCAGGGAGCGCAGCTAAGATACATTTTTGATTATCTGAACAAAAAACATAGAAAAAACTTATAATAGTGACTACTTGAACAAATAACTACGCATTGGTTGGATCTTTCATATATACTAATTGCTCTGTAATTATACCATTTACATTTATGTCTCTTGAAATTACAGATATTTAATGGTCAAAAAATGTCTTTACTATTTTTCTTAAATCTTTTAGTTTTAGTTCTTTTCTTAAAAAATGTTACACTTCCACTGTTTATAACTTAGCTGTTGTCGCCTGACCTTTCCTAGAGAATAACAAAACTTATTTGATCATATTTTATTTGTCTTGAATCCTATACAACCCAACACAACTTCGCCACAGCAATCATCTCAAACTGAACCATCACACGCAGTTCTTATTCCCGTCAGGTCACTGGGTTAAGTAAGGCGTTAATTGCCAAATCATGTCGCTGTATTAATATTAATGCATTCATGTATTCACGCCGATTCATAATTCAAAATGTTACAGTGCAATGGTGGCTTTGAGAAAATGAGTTTTCCTTCATTAAAATGCAAAATAGGTGGTTTAAAATGTAATCAGACCGTCTAGCCGATGATGGAAATGTGTGTGTTAGCGGCTATTGTTAATCTATTGTGTTCAAAGTTTCGCAACATAATTTACATCTCTGCTCCTATGAACCATTTCTTTTAATCAGTTGTCTGTAGCATTAATGGTCTAATTGAGTTTGTTGACACGAGTTTTATTAAAATCAATGATGGGATATTTTCAAAGACAAAAAAATAAAAATATTGCACATAATGAGACCCAGATTAAATCACCATCAGATGATTATTATAGCTATTTATAACATAAGATAAAAGAAAATGTGACTCTTGTGAAGCAATGTACATTTTTAGGAACTGCCTTTTGTCCACTGGATAACACTAAAGCCTTTGTTGTAGGGCTTAACATTATATTTTTTGCCCACTGGCCACTGTGGCAAGTTACTAACCAGTTAGGGTTTCCACTAGACACAATTAGTTGTCTAAATATTTACATATACGTGTTAGTATATGATAATTTGACAGAAGAATCCCAATTGTTTTAACACCACTGGACTTGAATTTATCAAATATTTATAAAACCAGTTAAAAAAAAAAAAAAAAGTATATATATATATATATATATATATATATATATATATATATATATATATATATATATATATATATATATATATATATATATATTTTATATTAGGGAGACATTTCTAAGTGTAGTAACAGAAATCCAGGTCTAAACTCTGCAGACATAAAATATATGTAGGCTATCATCCCACTGGCCAAAGTGGTTTGTGGGAGTCAGCTTGTTAATAGCCAACATAAAAATCCACCCACATTTGGCCGGTGGGCTAATGTTAATATGAAGCCCTGTTTGTTACTTTATCACAACAGTAAAGATACCTATTTCCCCAGACCTGGACTCAAATCAGGGACCTTCTGTATCCAAAGCTGCCCTGGGGCAGATTAATGGAGATGTGCCTGCCATTCTGTGCCTATGGCCTCTCCAGCCACCACTAATTACACAATCACATTAACACAATCATACAGTTAAGGTGGGTGAAATGTCTTGCCCAAGGACACAACAACAGTATGAACCAGGAGAGTGAGAATCAAACTGCCAACTTCCCAGTTAAAGGATGACCGCTCCACCTCCTGGGCCACTGTCGCGCCAATTTCATTTCCCATTTTCTAGTTCAGGGGTAGATGCCCTATCCACTTGCCTGCATCCCTCCCAATGGAACATGTTTCTTTACTGACCCCTACTGGCTGGAGTTAGTATATTTGGTCATATGTTGCAATAACATAATGCTTAAAAATTATCCAGATGGTGTACAAGAGCCACACTAAAAACTAATATTTTCTTCCTCAGGCCTATTACTGACCTTTTCTGAAAATGTCATCAAAATCCAAACAATACACAAAACAGACAACACACCAACAGCTGCAATGAGGTAATGAGAAATAGATGGGCAACAAAGGGGATAAGGGAGATTTGCAAAGAAAATGCTTGAAGAAAGTGTCCAGAAAAATGAGCCAGCGTGGGCAGAACGAAGAGGCAAGGAAATATGTTTTAAAATTGTGACGAAAAAGGAGCGTGAAAAGACAAATGGCGAGATGAGAGATGATGATGATGATCAAAAAACACAAAACAAAAGCTATAGTGGAGCAGTGTCTGGTGAATACAATTCAAGAACAGAGGAAAACAAAGTGAGAGGAAGTAAGATTGAAACTGTTGTGTGTTTTGAATCACACTGCTTTCTTTGTTGAGCTCAGTGCACTGGGAAGGATCAGGCTTGATAACACGTCCAAAAAAATGACTTCTAGAGGTTAGCCACAACTTGCAGTCAATGTCAATGTGCATTTGGTAAAAAGCTGTATGCAGTGCAGTGGTTCTCAAACTTTTCACACCAAATACCATCTTAGAAAATGTTTGGCTCTCCAAGTACCATATAAAATGAGCATAAATCTGGACTAACCCAGGTCTAAACGAAGGGAAAAATAGATATTAACCTAGAAAAAAATGCATCAGGACAAAACAAGGACTATAACAGGACTACAACTGGGCCTGAACCAGCAAAAGCAAGACTAAACCAGGACCAAATCCAGGACTAAACTGTGCCAATACCAGGACTTAACTGTGCCTAAACCAGTACTAATCTGGGACTAAATCTAGGACTAAACCAGGATTAAAATCAAAATGCTACTCAGTACCACTAGAAGAAGCCCACTGCTGTAGTATATTGACAAAATGAAACATATCAGTAATGTTTTCAAGACTTAATGACGTCAAATAAAGTGCAATCTTTTAATTACATAAAATTCAATAAAAAGAGACATAACATTATGGGCAGAGGGGACAAACTGAGCACAACTACAACAGAAGAATATACACATTTTGTCCTCTTGGACATCTTAAACTCATCATACACTTTTTCTCTTTGGTTGCGCCACAATCTATTTTAAAAGGTGTGGCAGGTATTTTTTTTTTGTGTGCTATTTTTGCAAGATCAGGTGGTAAATTCCTGAAGGCACAGTTCTCCCTAGTTAGTATGCAAACAGCTATGGTAGAAGGAACAGGCTATTTCTTCAATTTAAAACATTTTAAACAATATTTTTTGACAAATACCCTTACCCTATGATAAATACCCTTAATACACCTTAATGCAAAGTTGTGTGTTAAATAAAATGAGTGCGTTTCCACTTCAGAAGTGCTCACTTTGTCCCCTCTGGGCATTAACTGGAACTTGCATTGGTTTATATCATGTTTACACTGTCTATGGTTGTTTTAAGGTCTTTAAACCTCCTTTCCATATTCTAAAACAGCAAACTTTTCACACCAAGCACCACCTTAATCCAAGACTAATCCAGGACTAATCCAGGACAAACCCCAACTAAAGCAGGATATATATCAAATTGAATCAAAACATGAATCAAGAAGTAAACATTACCATCTACAGCCACGAGAGGGCGCTCTAGGCTTGTGACAACTACTGTCAGTAGTGATGTAGAATAAGATGGAGCGCTCGGGGAACTTTCTTCGGACTCGCTGGCTTGTTGTGTTAGTTTAGCCAATTCAGCCTCCCAGGTTTGTTCGTTATGCTGTTGTGTAGCTGAATAACTGTTAATGTGTTATATTAACACACTGTTATGTGTCTATTGTGTAGTTCAATAACTTGCCTTTCAAGATTAAATGTCTGTTCTTGGTCTTGGATTCAGTGAAATACTTTTTTAAATAAATGTGACTTATAGTCCAGTGCGACTTCTATATGTTTTTTCCTCTTCGTGACGCATTTTTTGACCAATGCGACTTATAGTCCGGAAAATACGGTAATACAAGTGGCTCTAAAATAAACTGCAAAGGACTCCTGAGTACCACCAGCAGAGGCATGTGTACCATTAGTAGTACCTGTACCACAGTTTGAGAACCATGGAACTAGAACATTTTTCACATTGGGAAAAACAAAAGCATCCATGTACAGGTGCACTACATTCACAGATGGGAAACTGTAAATTAGAAATACCCTGCAACAAAAGGTTACCATTCCTTGCACAGCTGTGTTTTGTTGTTTGAAAAACTTGCAACGATGGCTCTCATCTATAGCAGAAGTACAAAATCCACTAGTTGTAAAGAAACTTTGAAATTTCTGAAGAAGAGGTGGCTAAGTCAGAAACTAAAAGTAGGAAAATTAAAGCCAGGTTGTATCAAAGCAGAGAGAAAACATGAGAGATTTGTAAAGTGAAGGGAGAGGTGAGGGTAGAGCAGCGCTATGGGACTCATCAGATTTTTTGAAATAATGACCAAAGGGAGGCCAGTGATTAGAGAGAAAGACAAGAAAATGGTGGACAGGGGAGGTAATAAGGTGAAGGCGTCAAACCAAAGTCTGCTTTTAAACTTGTGAAAGAAAAAAGATGAAGGCAGTGTGAGAGAAAATGTGACAGAGAGAAGCGAGAGGGCAGGTTTAGTGTGCAATAAAAAACAAAGAAAAGGGGATGGAAAGGAACATTGGCTGTTGTCTGTGACCAGGACCTGCTTTTTTTTTTTTTTTTTTTTTTAAAGCTTGTGAACGTACAATATGAGAGCTGAAACATACAAGTGACACTTCCCATGCAAGCGTTGAAAGTTAAACAAGGCATTTAAGTTGGTACAGTCCAGACATCTGCAAACTATGGTTTTACAGCCACATGCGGCTCTTTAGACGTCTGATATCTGGTTATGTAAAGTCGATAAAGAAATAAGGACACAACTTTAAAACAACCTCCATCTTCTCAATTTACAATAAAACTGTTAAAATAAACAGTTTTAGCCTCAATTTTCCACGCAGTTGCATGCATGGACTGATTAGAAGTGCCAAACACTAGTACCAAGAAGTAGTGAGTGAGATAATCAGTGCAGTATTCAACATAGTTCTTTGTCAGTTTCCAGTTATCAAGGGCCACCAATATGCAATATTTCAGTTATAGCCTGAGTGACTTTTGTGCATTAAAATTGGTCTTTATAGATTCAAATTTTGTATTTTTGGGACACACTTGGCTCTTTTGATCCATAAGGTTGCAGACCCCTGGCGTAGTCCAAACTCTGACTCTACAGATTTTGGAGATATAGCAAATGGAACATAGACAACAAACATGGGTTGTCTTTTTCCTTCTTATGGCTGTTCCCTTGGCATCCTCTTCTCGCACACCATCTAACTTAATGTCCTCTTTCACTAAATCCATAAGTCTCTTCTTTGGTCTTCCTCTAGGTCTCCTGTCAACTCAGTATCCATATATTCTCTATCCCCCCTCTGTGCAAGTCCGAATCATCTCAGTCTGGCCTCTCTGACTTCATCTCCAAAACATATCTCCCTCTGATCATTCCTAATCTTATCCATCCAAAGAGAACCTCCACATCTTCAGCTCTGCCTCCTGTCATTTCCTCAGTGCCACTGTCTCTAAACCACACAACATCGCTGGTCTCACCACTGCCTTGTACACCTTTCCTCTTACTCACGCTGATTCTTGCTGGCCTCTGAGCAGGGCAGAGTGTAAAAGCATTAAGTTGTTAGTTGCCTCCTCCTCAGGTCACAAGACTCACATCCCATAAAGCACTGTTTACTAAATGTCTGGAAGATGAACACGGTGTAATTGGCACAAATGTGTTTGAGCAGCTACTGCAATATTTAGGACGGACTCAATGACCAAATAACATTAACAATTAATACATATTAGAAAAGGCAGATTCCTTCTCTGTGCTCTCATCTATTATTCATAAAACGCTGCTGTACTCTGTCTGGATTAAATAAACTCATCAAACACTATCATCAGGAGAGTTACAGCCAGTGTTGGGCAGTAACAAATTAATCAGTGCAGAGAGTAAACACTGTCTTCTTTATAGAATAATATTTTTGCGTTAGGGCACTTTCAAAACCTTTGCACAGGTCTGGAAAAACTCAAACTGGTGGGGAGCTGTGTCTGGTACATAGTGTTTAATTAATTAATTCACAACTGATCCTTCCTTGAACCACTTTTGATAGATCCTGACCACTGCAGACTGGGAACAGATGCCCTGTGTCTAGCATGAAAAAAAATTTAATTGATAATCATTTATAATCATTTTGTTATGGTATATAATTTTAAACATTAGTACATGTTAATACATCGATAAAATAAAGATTCTAAGCCAATGGAGTGCAACAGGGCCCGGCCCTCTCTGGTGCCGCAAGACAAGTTTCCAATTCATTTTTCCCATAGACTTCCCATACAAATAAAAAAAAATATCTTAAACTTGAGTTACCGCAGTGCTGATTAGCCCCAGTCAAGCTTTTAAACTCTTAATAAATGCATTTTTTCAAAAAGTCTATGGGAAAAATGAATGGGAACTTTACTTCCGGCACCAGATGGGGGTAGTCATTGTTGCACTTGATAACCTACAACATTTGGTTTTTGGATGTTTAAAACTCTTATTGTGATGCACCATGTAAGTACCGTTGATCGGGAACGAAGGACGCTATAAGGTCCTTGGTATTTTTTCTCTCCTGTAAGAGGTCCATGGCCTAAAAAAGTTTGAGAACCCCAGTTCTAGCCATCACAATTCAGCTCTTGTCAAACTTCTCTTATATACTTAAGTTTACTCATTTTTCCTGCCTCTAACATCAACTTTGAGGTCAAAATAATCATGTGCTGCCTGATATTCCACCTACTAACAGGCGCCATGATTATGAGATAATCTGTGTTATTCTCCTCACAGGTCAGTGGTCATAATGTTACGCCTGATCACTGATTTCACCTTATAATTTTGAAATGACGACCAATGTTCAGTGTGGTCCAGGCCGAGACCATCTTTTAAGTCAGTTCTGAACCTTGGAGCCATTTATACATCCTAACAGGTGGAAAATTGGCTTCTCTAGTCTTTTGTCCCAGCAAGGAGGCTGAGGAGGTTTTTTCATGTTTCTCTTTTGAATATTTTTGTAAAGTGAAAAGAATCCAATAATCCAGACCAAAGTTGGCATGATTCGCTCCACCCTGCAAAGTTATTCTGTGTGTGGTGTGCAAGTGGACTTTTTATCTTACAAAATTGATCATCACAGCGCCTTAATGTTTTTTGAGGCTTACAAGTGACTCATATGTAAAAAAATAAATAAATAAAAAAAGAAGTGTTGCAGCATGGGCATGTGTGAAGAGAAATGTGTGAAGTGACTTTTCTTGTACCGAGTGGATCTGAAGAGGAAATATACTCGTCATATTTAACAAAACAGAAGCAGGATTAGACATTTGTGAGGTGTAATTAATTCTAGTTTCAGCTCAGATGCCCATCTTAACTCGACTATTAAAAGAAAGATTTAAATGCATCAGGGCAGACAAAAAAAAGAGCTGGTTAGTAATGTACTCTGTTACATTTTTGGCTACTCTAACCGCCTCTGACAAGAAGACAAAGTAAGGTGCTGTAAGGACGCGGTGCATACAAATTGGGAAGCGACACGTTGTGAGAATAAACATGCCAAATAAAGGAAAGAATAAGTGAGAAATCTGCACAGATGTTTTCCACGGTGCTGTGAAAACGCCTGTCTGATAGTTTCATCCCATGGGCCGGAGCTGCCTCTTACCTTGGGAATGCGGGAAATGATGTCTGGGTATTTGCTGGTGTTGTCTTCTTGGTTGCGGCTGAAAATTCGAACCTCGCCGCTCTCCAGGATGTGAATCTGTGGGGAAAACCGTACAAAAAAATGGAAATAAAACTTGCAGCTAAGGCAAACTGATGTTTCAATGCTGGTACTTACAAAGCAAAATATAATATATGACATGCTGAATTATTAGTTCTCACATTCTATGGCTAAGAAAAACAGAATAAGAATATGAAATTGCTTGCTCTGGTTATAAACTACCTTAAGCGTATGTAGTTTATTGAAAATGAAAGTAGCATGTGACATTATTAGTTGCTTTACAGTTTAGTGCATTATTCATTCACACCTCAGTCGCTCTTTGGTGGTCAGCTACTTAGTCACAACTGCCCTGGGGCAGACTGACGGAGACTTGGCTGCCTCCTGCAAACACACCCACGCATTCGCACAGGCAAGGTAAATGTTCAATGGTCACATTTATACAGCGCTTTTCTACCTCCATGGGCATTCAAAGTGCTTTTCATTAAGGAACCTTTCACCCACTCGCACATTCATAAACCAGTGTACGCAGACACTAGAAGCAAATGTCAGGCCTGAGGACACAATGGCAGTATTGAACCGTGGGAGCTGGGTTTGAACCGCCCACCTTCTGGTTAATGAACCTACGACTCTCCTATCTAAACTACTGCTGCCTCTAGTTGGGTGAAGTGTCTTGCCCAAGCACACCACAGCAGTATGTTGGTATCGGGGATCAATCAACCAACCTTTCAGTTAGTGGGTAAAGCTCTACCTACTGAGCTACTGCCACCATGACTCATACAACTAGAAGTACATGTTTAATTTACTGCAGTAACTTTTAACTTTAGATGAGGTTGTTAAATAAGTAAATGCTTGTGGTTTACAATGCTCCAATAAACTGCGCTGCTTGAGTGAGCGAGCTGTAATAGGCAATTCAGTGTTTAGTATTTTTTCATATATCCTCATTTATATTGGTACTGCTAATTATCTTGGTATAATTTTATTGCTGTATGGATTTTGTTTCTGCTGTTTCCCTTTTAGAGGTCACCACAGCCAATCAATCAGCTGCTCCAGTTTTGTCTCATCCTCTGCATCCTCCTTAACTAACTTTATGTCCTCTTTCACTACATCCATAAATCTCCTCTCTGGTCTTCCTCTAGGCCTCCAGCTCTAATCTCAGCATCTTTCTACTCGTATATTCACTCTGCCTCCTGGCAAATTTTAAAGCTATTTTGACACATCTTGTATTTCACTTTTAGATTAAGTCAGTAACTATGCTACTTGCATGCTTAGAGGCTATCAAACTACATTTTTAACTTACTATGAGACCTTGTGCCAAAAGTCATTTGGCAGCTTTTTGCTTTAATCGCCTTTTTTATGCAGAATTTGTAATTTTTTTACACTAAATTGGTAACACATTCATGACTTGCAAATGTAGAGTGGTCCGACTCACTTCAATTGCCAAAATGCCCATGCTGTTTACAACATTAAAGGGAATATATTATGCAAAATCGACTTTTCTGAGCTTTCTACCATGTTATAATGCTGTTCCCTCATCAAAAAACATACCTGGAGTTGTGTTTTGTTTCATTCAAGCCTGTTTAAGTAATCCTCTATTCTCCGTCTCCATGAGCCTCCGCCCACTCAAGGAAACCCTGACCAATCAACACGCCCTCTACATCCAGTCTGCTCTCATTCATTTATCCAAAAAAGCAGTGTACAGCTCTGTTTCCACTGATTCCTCACAGACATTTTTCATTTTGTCGTAAAATTACATCATACAAAAAGTTTAAGGAAGTAAAGTGCTCTTTTTCTTTGATTATGTTCAAAAAACTGCAACACTCTGCTGCCCTCTGCTGGTCTCTTCAGCTGTTTCTTTTTGGCACCAGTGGAGTTCTTATTAAAATCAGATAATATTTTAACAGGTTGTAAAACATGCAATGCCGTTCTAGACCTGACCAAGATAAAATAATGATATAAAGCATAATATATCCCCTTTAATCTAACCAGAATTAGCCTGTATTTTTTGCATTTCTCTTTAATTGCAGCCTGTTTTCTAAGCACTTTGAAATGTCCCTTTGTATTTTGCTTCACAATTAACATAAAATCCCCTGCCATACCTCAACAATGAATTTGTAATAACTTTGACATCATCACTTATCAAATGCACTGCTTCTTTTGTCTCACCACAGCCCAGTGCCCAGATGGGAAGGAGCACTAAACCACCAGTGCAGTCCGTGTGCTGGTGCTCCCCCTATTGGCCATTCGAAGCCACACTCACTGCAGTCAGACCACATAAAGGACGTCATGTTGGTTTGCTGAGTGTATCCACGCTTTCCTCTGTTTCTCTCCTCCTTGCGCCTCTCTCTCAATTCTGCTCAGTTCAAAGGCACTTTATTGGCATGACTGTCCAAAATTAACAATACTGCCTGAAGGGTTTACAATAGAGAGCCAGGCTTGCCGAGTCCTACTGCTGCCTCCCGTCGTGTCTCAGTAATCGTCTTTTTTCTCCACTTATGCCTCTTTTCTTTCTGTTTTTCCTGAGCCTTTTTCAGTCACCTCTTTTTTTTTTTTCCACAATGCCAGAAGTAGCATGCTGCTGTTTAAGGTCTCAGGGCTAAAGAAGCTGTGTGCTGTTTTGATGCATTCATGTGCTTTTGCCGAATGTTTTCCACAAAATAAAAAATGGCAACCCCACAAAAGGGAACAATGTGTACCAGAACTAAAGTAAGAAGAGTTTAAAATTGAACTGAAATTACATAGCGCCCCCACATCTGACATTTCTTGACCAGGTCTCTCTCACCTCTGTGTCTAAAAAATAATGGGCTGAAATGAGGGCAGCACAACATCAGAAAATTAAGGGCCTTATTTTCTGCATGCTGTTGGCGTGGTGGTGACGGAGAGAGTGGAAATTTGCTATCTTGTGCAGCCCGTCTACGTCTCTGCCAAGACTGTGTGCCGTGGTGGTCTGAACATGAGGTGTGTTGGTCTGAACAAACTGCTGTCACTAAAGCAGTTTTTTGTATTTGAAATAGGTGATTTCAGTGAAGCGCTGGACGTGCAGACATGCTCACATTAAAGTAATTAAAATAAAAGTTAGAAATATTACAAAAAATATGTCTGATCTACTGCGCACTTGGACAGAAATGTCACATCGATTCCACCGCCTTTATTCATTTATATTCTGCACATGGAGCAGTCCATGTGACAGTAAAATTAACACCATCTTGAATAACAAAGTGAGTGCATCAATGGGTCAAAGAAAGGTGAATCACTAAAGCCAGGTGCTCTTCAAGGATCAGTGGAACAATGCACACCATGTTCGAAAAATACCTGTTTACAATCTACGCAACTCTAAGATACAACTTGCTATGCATCACCTTCAATTTCAATATATAACAGCTGAAAGGAGTTAATATGGCACCTGCCTCTGGGCTACATGAGGATACAATATGAAACTCACCATTGGCTGCTCTTTTCTGTGCGTAAAAGCATCTTCAGTACGCATTTCTTTTAGCAGCAGTAGCACTTCAACCCGAGGTCTCCTGCACAGCTTTTTCCTCTCACCTTTCCCCTCTGGCCAAGTTCTCAAAGTTCTCCGTGGAAAGTGCACTGTCCTAACCTGCGGTACAGTTCGCACTAGCGCCGTAAATCTTTACCCGACGGGACCCAGCGGGTTCGGGCATCATTTTTTATCATTTTACTCTGGGCTTGGGCTTGCGGTACAACTTTTGCGGTAAATGAGCGGTCATGTGATGCGTTTCGATCAGCGCGAGAAAGATGCCATAATGGATGCTGAGGAGGTGAAGCGGAGGCTACTCTGTGTTGACTACATTTTGGTTGAGCCAGCAACAAAAGCAAGGTCTGAGGTGTGGTAGAATTTTGACCATGTGCACAATGAAAATAATGAGCCAGTGGGTTACGTTTAATGCAAAAAATGTTCAGCCCAAACGACTCATTCTTGACAAAAGGAGGAAGAGTTGTGTGTCTGTGCGCACATTGAATAAGGTCGGGCAGCAAACGGGTTCGGGCTTTAAAAAAGTTGTCAATCAAAATGTACTTGTCAGGCTTGGGTCGAATTCTGTCGGGCTCGGGCCATGTCGGGCCTGACTTTTAAGGCCTGTTTCCAGCTCTAGTTTGTACTCATTAAGACGCAGTAATTAATCACGCCATCCTTGGATCAGAGAGAGAGGCAAACACATTGTTTGCGTAAAATGGCACAGTTCTTTTGCTTGATATTAAGCACAGCTGGCTTATTTGTGATTCCTCATTGTAAATGCCCCAGGACTGCAAATAAAAACTGTTTATTTTAAATCATCATCATAGCTATTATTATTATTATTTTATTATTATTATTAATAATAATAAATGCTCCACGAAGTCTATAAAATGCTACATAAATGTTTTCATTCTCATATTACTGATCCTCTCTTCATGTGCTGTGAGTGGCACTGTGAGAGAGCTCTGATTGGCTCAGAGCAAACACGCCTCTCACACTGAAGCGCGGCCTCTTTCAACTTTTTCCCAGCCCAAGTATGGCCTCTTCAGACCAACGTCGACACCGCTTAAATAGGGACAAGATCGATCTGGACACGCCCCCTGACATAACTCTGTCTACGCCACTGCCTCCACCAAGATCGTCTATATATGGCCCTAAAAGTTTAAAAAAAGGAAGGCATTTGTTCTTTAGAATGTATTCCTCTTTAAACCTTTTAATTCATGATGGCCAGTGGTTCTCAACTTTTCACGCCAAGTACCACCAACTCAGGAAATATTTGCATTACTAAATTAAAACTCTACTAAACTGAGACTAAACTAGGTCCACCCCAGGTCTGAGGTGGGCTCCGAGGTGCAGCCTCAGGGTGCTCTAGATGTAGCTGTGTTTACTTTTCTGTTAATGCGGTTCGTGTTCACGTTTTGTTTACCATTAGCCTCAAACAGCACACTATAAGCCAAGTGATAAACGTCAGCTGACCGACATATTTGTTTCCATGACAACAGGCCTCGAGCGCTACATTTCAAAGTGTGACGAAGTGCACCTGAATGCACCATCACGCACTTAATGCATGGCTTCCCCTCTCCGTGACCTGTCAAACTATTTATGGGGACACATGCAGAGGCTGCAGCCTGTCGTATCCACGGTGTTACACCTGGAGCTCACTGCAGGACATGGAAAGGTTCTCCAACTATGCTCCAGGACACACGGACCGCTCAGGGGATACTATAGTTATCTTCTGTGTTTAGCTTCTAGGCCTACTTCTTTTTCTGCACGTTGCGAGGACTTGCTTACTGGACAGGAGCCAACTAATCCAGGAGGGCTTATGTCCCGCAAAATGACAGACGGACAGACAGTAAGTATTTCGAGCAAAACTACTGGTGGGTCGGTCCGAAATTGGCAGCTTTCATACCACAGACGCACCGCTCCAGGGTGCAGCAAGAGCCTCTGGTGCGCTGCTACTATGTGCACAAGAGGTGGAGATCGATGCACAAACGCTGATTACTGCCCTGTTTGACTGCGGTGTTAGTTTGAAATCAAGTTAAAATACGCCAGAACATACAAATAAGCTCCTATATTTTATTTCTGACATATAAATATTGCTATTTGATAAAAATGCGATTAATTAATTACAAAGCCTGTAATTAATTAGATTAATTTTTTTAATCAAGTCCCACTACTAGTTATAATATCACCTCTCAATAAGTTCTGCACACCAACAACAACACTACTGTCTCAGTAATGAACATAAAAAGACTGACTCAGCTCACTGTCAACAACATGTACTATAAATGTTAAGTAAGTAATATAAGTTATTTAATAAAGTAGAAATCAGGAAGTATTTTGAACTATGAGTCTACATTATTTATACTGCACAGTGAGTTGCCTAATACAGAGGAAACAGTTTTGCATTAAAAAAAATTGTAAAACTGAATCATACACTGAATCAGTCACTTCAAGTGTAGTTTGATGATGTTTTTGAAATATTATACAGCCGCATATATACAGCAGACCTGTAACAAAAGGTTTTAGAAATGTCCAAACTAAAGTCCCATTCAAGTGGGTTACTTAAAACATTTTTAAACCAATTATGAAAATAATAATACCCAATTCTAACTCGCAAATAAAACATATTGTACTTGTTCATTATAAGTTATGAAGTATTACTTTAAAATATTCTGTTTTTTTTTTTTTTTTTTTTGTTTTTTTTTTTACAAATACAAGCTTCTAGTTGGGCCTGAACATAAATGTTACTTCTCACTGAATAACAATTTGTGTGATTAATTTGCTAAATGTCAGTGTTTGCAAGCATATTATTTTCACTGATCTGTATGATACCAACAACAACAAAAAGACCTTTCATTAAATTTAAGACCGAGATGAACAGAATTTAATACCTGCCGACAAGATTTGATACTTTTAAGGTCTTGATTTTTACCACATCAAATTGAATACCTTTTAAATATTTTTAAGACTTTGGGGGTGCCCGATCTAGTTATCTTTTGTTATGGTTTAGTTATCAGTAGTTGTCGCTAGGGATGTCTCGATCCCGGTTAAGAGATCGGTATCGGGCGCCGATCAAGGAATTTTTAAATGATCGGATCAGATTAAGTCACGTGATTAGGCCGATCTTGTTTTACATTTGCAGCAAACCAAAACACAAACCACCACAACATGTAGTAGTAGTGCTGCAGTAGGGCTGGGCGACAAAACAAATGTGTTTGATTAATTAGCATTTTTTACTTTGAATGATGTCAAAAGAGGCTCTATCTGTAGCTGCAGCTGTTAGCGGTCTTGTGCTAATGCTACGCCTACAGCAGCTTAGATAAATACTAAATGTGGAGACTCTACAGACGCTAAAAACACTAAAATCACAGAGAAAAAAGTCCCTTTACCTTAGTAATTACATCGGTTTAGATGTGGCAGGAGTTAGGCCAAAACAAACAGCGTAGTGTGATGTGCAGCCTTCAGGGTAACTTACATGTCTTTGTTTATATATGCTAATTAGCCAAATTTTTTTGCAGCTTAGCGTCTTTTCACAGGCCTCTCATGGTGTATTTTATAATAGACCTGGCTTTTAGAAGCAGAAAGGACTTAAACTAAAAGACTTCTATGTCCTCACTGATGTAACTGTGAGGGTAGGGCTGGGCGATAAATTGATTTTTTCAATTAATTAGAATTTGTAGTGCAGGTCGACTTGTTTTAATAAAAATCTATTTTAAAAAATAACGTCCACCACTGGCACTCTGAGCTCCCGTAGTTCATAGTGGGTAGGCCCCGCCCTCCCTCCGCGCGCTAGAGGTACACAAACAACATGGCAGCGAGCAGGGAAGAACTTGTTCCTAAGAAAGGCACAGTGTGGTCAGTTGTGTGGAATTGGTTGGGGTTTGCGGCGTCAGACGGAGCACAAACAGCGCCCCGCTGCAAAGTCAGTCCCTACAGGATTTCGCGATGTTGTGATCGCAACTATTAATGCAAACTCAAGCAAACCCCGCGAATCTGAGATTTGTTTTTTAGGCCAAATGGCCCAGCTCTATGTGAGGGTAATGCACACTGCTGCTGCTTTACTGTTGTTTGGTACGGATATTTAGCATAAAATCATAGCTATGCAGTATGTTAGGTGTTAATATAAAATGCAAAAAATAATCATAAAAAAGATTGGTATCGGGACTTGGATAAGCCAAAATAAGTTGATCAGGACATCCCTAGCTTTCGCTCACATGGGAGTATCAAATTTATCATAGGCCCCATTTACCAGAGTACATGGGTTAGCCTCTGTAGCAGCACTCCTGTCTGCTTCCCCAAACTGGGAGTGTGCTGAGAACTATCTGCTGAAAGTGAGCTCCTAAAGTATCGAATAAAACCACTTTTACAAAATACTGGAATATGAGGCACACCAACACAACAAAGTCTGCAAAAACAACCTCCTAGTTCATGCAAAGAGTACTTGAACGCTGCATTCATCTTAAAAGTACAACTGTAGAAACGTGCTGCAGGGACGTTTCGCATGTGTGCACAAAAGTCAAGTGAGCGGGCTGCTGCAAGCTGTGGGAAAGCTCGCACAACAACAGCACAATAGCTCTTAGTGAAAGAACACAGCCCAGAGGCACGTGCATGTAAAATTCAGCAGGCATATGTTCAGAGTGCCTAGTGCCAGGAAAAACAAACAACATTCGTCACTTCGTCACCTTCCTTCCTTCCTCCTCCATACATTTTCACTTCAGCTCACGTACCTGGGCTCTCTCTCCGTCGTATTTGTACTCGCAGGTGAATGCCGCCTCGTCAAACTTCTTCATCACTTCACCCACCCCCTTGGTCGGGTGGGCCAGCATGGGTCTGAGAGGGACTCCTGCAAAAGAAACAAGCAACAAAACTGGCAGCAAAAATATATATCCAATCAGAGGTGGGTAGAGCATGACATGGCTACAAAAAAGGCTATATTTTTCTAAAAATCACTGCTGCCTTCACGATAAATCCTGGATGAGAGGCAGAAGAGATGAACTTTCTACATATGTGCAATTCGGTGATAAAAAAAGAAACACGTTGGATAAGATACTGTACATTTCACAAGAAAAGCAACACATCTGTCCTTGTGATTCTTGCCAATGTAGGGCTGTAACAACAAATTGAACTTTATTACCAACAGAGCCACAAAAACATGAAGGAGAATGTTTTTGTATTGTACTTTGTTCTCCTTCCAAGAATCTTAAAGTGGCATATGTAAGCTCGTCTTGTTCAAAAGATCCATGTTATTTTTTGTAGTATAATTCTAACAGGAACTATGAAACATTTTAAGCTTTTAACCACTTGTCATTGGTCACGCCCTCATGTTATTACTTCATTATCTGATTAATCAAAAGAATAATCTACAGATCAATCAGTTATCAAAATAATGTTTAGTTAGTTAGTGTAGACCAGTGTTTGCCAACCAGGGGTATGAGGACTCCTAGGGGTACGCGGGCACATTGCAGGAGGTACTTGGGAATTATGGCATAATTTATTTTTTAGATGATTAGAAAGTATTTGTGAAACTGCTAAATAATAATACATTTTTGCATAATTCTTTGTTTTAATAGATGTTTCAATGGGCAGTTATTCAAATTATTTAATATTGTTTGTAAAGTCATGAGTTAGACATTTATTTTAAACATGAAATATTTAGTAAAACAGGTAAATTTAATGGCCTTTATGTTGTTATATTTTTATTTGAAAAAACAGATAATCATTTTATTTGTTTATTTTGATTTTGAGTTTAAAAGATGAAGGTGAATTAGTTCAATACAGTAAGTATAAAATGTCTTTGTACTAATAAACAGATAATTTATGTGACCTTTTTAGAAGAATCATCAACACGAATAAGTGAGGGGGTACTCATGGTAAGGCACAAAAGCCCAGGAGGAAACCACAGGTGTAGACCACTGCTTGGTCCTCATTTAGACCTGGTGTAATCATTTTCTTTTAGAGATATCATGCAATCACTTCACCAGACTCCCCAATGAATAAAGAAGGCACAAGCTCCAAATATAAACCTTTATTATAAAAGCATTCTCATGCATGTTCGTCATAAACCAAAGTTATACTTTCACCTCGGTCCCTCGTGTCGCACAAAGAGTGTCTCTGCATTTGCATATTTCTGTACATAACAGAGAAAGTTTCTGAACTAATTGTAAGTTTGCACAAAGTTTGTTGATTTGTCACTTTGTCTGGAAGTGGGCGCCAACACACCTCTAACAGTGTGTCCCCACAAAAAAACAAAAGCTGTAAAATAAGCTGAAGTGCTGACACATTTCGACATGTCAACCTCACACCCACAAGTGTTTCTGTGATAAACCGCGGCTGAAATAGGTCTGTTTGTCTTCAAAACTGGCTTTAGCGCCAGCGTTGTGACTAACATACCTTTAGGCTGCACGCCTGAGCTGAGCTTTAAAAGGAGCAGCAGAAGACCAATAAAATTAAATAGAGCAAATAAATTGTTTTAATTACAGCGATCAGAGGCGTACGTGACAGGGCAATAACGTTTTATCACTTATGACAAGTGATTTTACCAGCTGCTATTTACCATACATTTATATATGCCCCATTTGTACCATCCAGAGTAGGTACAACATGGTTTGGTGACACAACTCTTTATAAAGCCAGTATTTACTCTGAAGAAGGGAAAAGCCAGGTGGAGTTGGTGTAAGCTGTGTTTCTATGTGATGTTATTCTAGCTCACCAAATAAGTTTAATAATGTGTGCTTGTTGTATTTGTATTCATTTACAAAGTGGCAATGCACATTAAGGAACATAAACTGTCCATTCAAATACACAAGATTATATCCAAAGCTAATGTCAGGAAAAAGTCGGCCACACAGCACACACATACAATGCAACATACAAAGACAACCAACTCAACAGTCCCTATACAGTAAAAAATGAGAAACATAACAAAAGTCAGTTACTGCCGCACACAAGTTCACTAAAAATGATGGATATTGGGAGCAATTGTGATTGTCCAGTAACCATGACTTGAGATGTTTAGTAAATCATATGAAAACGCAGCCTAGGCAGTTTGTTTTGTAAGTGGAACTGTACTGTCACCTCAGGGACTAGCTCAAGTGTCAAAGGTGTCTAAAGAAATAAGTGTCCTACATAACGGCACACTATATTATACTCCTCTATTGTTACCACAAGGATGCTGCAACTACTTAAAGGTGGATTTAGACAATAGACAAGGCATCCTTACTCTGCCAAGATAAGAATCTCGAAAACATCCACATTTTTACAGCTTTTGACTCCTGTGTGACCCCTTTCTCGCCTTGACTCTCATTTTCTCCTTCTTGTATCTGTACAAAGATTTTCTCTGTCTTTTGGTCGCTCGGCCATGATGAACATCTAAGAAAAAAAGTCACTGCTAGCATGTTTTTGTGGCTAACCAGGATGTGATGTGTGATGTAGATACTGGGTTGGTGATCCCATTCTTGCAAGGCTGAATAGCGTATCTTTTCACCAAGATACGCCAGGGGGAGATAGCAAGGGTGCTTTCACCCTGCATCAACTTTAGTCATCACAATAACTCCGAAGTTCTTTAATTAAGGTAAAAAAGTTGCATAGTTCCCCTTTAAAAGATTCGACAAATTGTGATGTAAGAGAGTCTTAATCTTAAAATGTATTTAATGTAATTCTCCTTTTTGGGCATTAAAAAGATAAAAAAGCAGCTGCACTGACTATATAAAAAGCTTTAATCAAGAAGATTATGGTAACAGAAGATAGATAATATATAAAAATGACAGGATTTCTACCCAAATACTCTCCAACATTGGGACAAGGGACAAGCTAGAACCAGGCCACACTGAAGTGACCGATACTAAAAGGGGAAAGGGGCGCCTATATATATATATAGACAACACTGCTGTGAATACCAACTTCTTACCTACCAAAATGGCTGGCAGACTCTGGTAATTGACCTGCGATGGCCAATTTAGTTTCCAATTTAAGATCTTCCGATGGTGACACGTATTAATTTTCTTGCCGAGTGCCAAGCGCCTTATCACAAACGGCTTGACAACGGCGTAATTGGGACTTAATCCTTTGTTTAGTGCTATGTCCCCTCTTTGTGATAAATGACTCGAGTGAAATAAGTGACTGGCCTCCTTTGAACAAATCAATAGGAGGCTGGTGGTGGTTTTAAGTCGTGTTTTGTTTGTGTTTTTGAATCCGGTGGTCTTACCTGGAGTGAGTTTGCAGTGCTTGGGGAGTTCGTCTATGCCCTCTTTGAGCAGAACTGGCATGAGGACGTCATAATTGGGCATCTCGCTAGTCAGGAGAGAGTATGTGGGACAAGGAAGGGACGATGTGTTCGGAAGGGAAAAAATAGAAAAGAAAAATCAATGAGCTTAAAAGAACAGCTCAGTATTTGGTAAATTTAGCTATATATCTTAGGGAGATCCCAGTTTGGAGAAGCAGACAGGAGTAATGCCACAGAGAATACACAATTTAAACATTTGAAACACTAAACTGCTCTAATGTCAATTTAAATGTGTTTCATAGAGATATATATACACAAAAAATGTCCCAGAAGAATGCACAGTACATTATGATGTTGTGTAGACCTTTGCTACACGTGCACTCATCAGAAAGAACACACAAATTAACTCTTTAGTAATTCGCAGCTCATGAAATTCAAAAATTGTTTGTTTAAAGATTTTGTTAACTATGTGGGAGGTTAGTAAAAGGTTAGGACCAGAGCATATTTACAATATATTTACAGTCATTACAGACAGTAAGAGCAGAAGAAAAGAGAACTTCCATGTGCCATTTTTCAATTAAACAGGTTTTTCTGTTATTGACTATGGAACTTACTGGATAATGTAATAAAATCCTGTAACACTATTATTCAGATTAAAAAATTATTATGAAGAAAGCTTTGGAAAGCTATCAAAGTCTGCAAATTAATCAAAAATGAGAATGAATATTATGAAAGTATATGGCTGTGATTAGTTTACGGTTTATAAGACTTCCCTTTGCGATAATGTTATTTCATTTGTGTCTGGATTTGCTGTAAGTTGTAAGGGAGGGGATGCTTGGTCATCTATTTAGTCTGTTCTTTTTCCTTGTGGAAAAGGGCATGCAATATAAGACTAGATATGTCTTTCGCATGCTCCTATTCACCCATAATGTTATTTTGTTTGTTAAGTATTACGTAAAGACAAGCTAAATGGATATGGTCAAATTAAAAAAAATGAACTGAACTCACAATGGTAACGATATAGTGCTAAATACAGATTGCTGAAATGTTCATACTGTATTTTATTAACATTATTAAACAAGACCGCAACATCAATGCCTACAAAAACAACTCTACTTTCTATACATGTCTCTGCATTATTTTATTTTTTACTGAGCATGTTATTGCTCCCGTCTGCTTCTCCAAACTTAGAGTGTGCTGACGATTATCTACAGTAAGAAATAAGTAAATCGCATAGACCCTGTTTTACAAAATATAGGACCATTCCTTAAAAATGAAAGTTACTGGTGACTGAGGAAGAAGAGAGGGAAGGTCTGAGTTACCAATAGGTCTGTTTGAGGATTAGGGTTTTCTCTTCGATCCAGGCCCGTCTGCTGTCAGTGCTCATCCCTTTCCCTGCGTCGATCACAGCGGGAGGGAAATCTGTGAAGACGTAAAAAAAAAAATAAGGGAAAAAAGCACATCTGGGTAAGTTTTTGAACATTGGTATGACCGCAGACTTGAGGGATGAAAGTTGGATAAACTTCAAACAAGAAAAGAGAGGTATACGTGTTTATCCATGTATGACTGCGTCTAACAGCCATCTGCAAGGAATAAACGATGAGGAAGATCCAAAATGTGTGTTTTGGGTTCTCATAAAATACCTATATCCAAAATATTTATAAGCAAATGATGAAATTTAAGTGATATTAGGGACTACATATAATTAAAGTGGAATATTTTGAGCAATGAAACTGAATTAACCATCTTATGTATTAGACTAATTCAAATGAAATAATAATTCCAGTATTTTTAGATTGTTTTGGAAAATGGAAAATGACTGACTACACATGCTTTGGGTGAGTGAGTAGAAAACATGAACAATGCATTAGTATTTAAGGTTTTATAACCTAAAATAATGTATATGTGTGGAAAGCGTCTTCCTTTGGGGAGCCGTTACTTTAATTTTGCAGAAAAGGCTTTGATTAGGTGTCTGTCGCCCCCTGCTGGTAACGGTGGGGACTGGACAGAGCATAAAATGGCTATTTAGCACATGACGCTAACAGATAGATAAATGAGCTGACTGCTTCGTACTGATGGCAGTTTAAGGCTGAAATGATCAGCATGAGTCCGGTGACGGTGCGTGGGCTTTAGAAACGCGCAGGAGCACTTCCTGGTTTTGTCTATGAAGAGCTGTGAGAACGTTTCCAGCTCTGGACTAAGGACAGGCTCAGCAAACAGGATTATTCAAACAAGTGACTTTGAATACTTCAGGAATGTTTTTGTGGCAGAAGCAACATTATCAAAGTAGCTCCATGTTTTGTCTTGTGAAGTTTAAGACCTTTTCAAGACTTTTTAATGCCACTTAGAGTAAAATTTAATGCCAGCATCCTCAACAACAGAATACTCTGTATGAATTTTACACTAAGGAATTATCCGCACTACTCTGAAACTCAAGATTTTTATTTTAAAAGTCTAATACAGATGAAATAACTCCAGTGCTGCATTAAAAAAGCATGACTTAATGAATCATACATTTAAATGATAACATTTCTTAAATACATATATTTTGCTATTACACTGACTCTACTTTTTTGTAATATTAACACAATGTTTTGACAAATTTTAAGACTTAGATGAACAGAATTTAAAACCTACTCATAATATTTAATACTTTTAAGGCCTTGACAAGATCAAATTTAATTCCTCTTTAATGCTTTTAAGCCCTTGGGGATACCCTGATTATAACATGGTTAAAAGCTCAAAAAAGTCAATTTAGCAGAATAGGCTATAGCAGCAAAGGCTAAAAGCTACAAGTCACTGTGTGCTTATGCTATACTGGTCTCGTACAGTAGAACAATTTGCCAAATGTTCTCTTTAACTTGCATAAATTAATGGGAATTATGACTTTTGCTGCCTGTCGTGACTTAAAGGAGGTAAACATGACAACAAGCACAACTTAATTATTTAAAGATAAAAATATTTGGCTGGTAACTTAATTAATGTATTTATTAAGAAAATAAAAATGCCCAAAGTTGTTTGCTTCATAACCTTCCCAATGCTGCAAAGTCATTCTAAACACAATTACTTCATTGAAGTAATTATTTAAACACAAATTATTTATTCATTACACAGATCTGATTTTGCTTCCTAAGCGTTTGTTCTGAGTTGACCTCGCTGATTAAATAATGGTTAAAGAAAAACATCCAGATTCTAGATCAATGCAAATTTCCACCCAAGTTTTTTCACTAACTGACTCTTATTAAAGCATAACGATAGATGTGAATACGGTGGAATACTAAGTGATGTTCTTTCTTGTTTGTATGATGTGGGCAGGAGATGTTAGTTCAAAAGCCATAAAAACCATAAAAATATTTTCTTTGAGAATAAAGTGTTGTTTCTCTCTTGTTTCTCTCTCTAATGCTTTTTAGAATATTATGTTTATAGTGGCTTGCTGTATCTTCTTTCCTTCCAGCTTTTCCCTTTAGGGGCTTACCACAGCAAATCATCTGCCTCCTTGTGTGAGCTGTATCCCAGATGCTCATCCTGATCCACACCAGCATCACACAGACACGCACCAGCATCACACAGACACGCACCGGCATCACACAGACACGCACCGGCATCACACAGACACGCACCAGCATCACACAGACACGCACCAGCATCACACAGACACGCACCAGCATCACACAGACACGCACCAGCATCACACAGACACGCACCGGCATCACACAGACACGCACCGGCATCACACAGACACGCACCGGCATCACACAGACACGCACCGGCATCACACAGACACGCACCGGCATCACACAGACACACACCAGGCATCACAGACGCACACCAGCATCACAGACGCACACCAGCATCACACAGACGCGCACCAGCATCACACAGACACGCACCAGCATCACACAGACACGCACCGGCATCACACAGACACGCACCAGCATCACAGACGCACACCAGCATCACAGACGCACACCAGCATCACACAGACACGCACCAGCATCACACAGACACGCACCAGCATCACACAGACACGCACCGGCATCACACAGACACGCACCGGCATCACACAGACACGCACCGGCATCACACAGACACGCACCGGCATCACACAGACACGCACCGGCATCACACAGACACGCACCGGCATCACACAGACACACACCGGCATCACAGACGCACACCAGCATCACACAGACACGCACCAGCATCACACAGACACGCACCAGCATCACACAGACACGCACCGGCCTCACACAGACACGCACCGGCCTCACACAGACACGCACCGGCATCACACAGACACGCACCGGCATCACACAGACACGCACCGGCATCACACAGACACGCACCGGCATCACACAGACACGCACCGGCATCACACAGACACGCACCGGCATCACACAGACACGCACCGGCATCACACAGACACGCACCGGCATCACACAGACACGCACCGGCATCACACAGACACGCACCAGCATCACACAGACACGCACCAGCATCACACAGACACGTATCACACAGACACACACCAGCATCACACAGACACACACCAGCATCACACAGACACGCATCACACAGACACACACCAGCATCACACAGACACGCACCGGCCTCACACAGACACGCACCGGCCTCACACAGACACGCACCGGCCTCACACAGACACGCACCGGCCTCACACAGACACACACCAGCATCACAGACACACACCAGCATCACACAGACACGCACCGGCATCACACAGACACGCACCGGCATCACACAGACACGCACCGGCATCACACAGACACGCACCGGCCTCACACAGACACGCACCGGCCTCACACAGACACGCACAGGCCTCACACAGACACACACCGGCATCACACAGACACACACCAGCATCACACAGACACGCACCAGCATCACACAGACACGCACTAGCATCACACAGACGCACACCAGCATCACACAGACGCACACCAGCATCACACAGACACACACCAGCGTCACACAGACGCACACCAGCATCACACAGACACACACCAGCATCACACAGACACACACCAGCATCACACAGACACGCACCAGGATTTACGCTGGTCTTTTTATTAAATATCACCATCACTTTTATGTTTTAAAAAACAGCTTCAAACACATTTTTATTTAATTTATTAACACAACTTTTGTTGCGCTTTCGTGACCTCAGTGTTACATAACAGGCTCCAGTCTGTTGGACCCAGAGTAATGGAACCACAAGCAGGTTGGAGGGCTACCTGTTTTTCAAGGCGTCCCGTACCATTCCCCCTTGTGGAAAAGCGCCTATAAAGAACAATAGGGGCTTGAGATTAAGATTTTGGACTGCATTACCTTGTCCAGGAGGGGTCAGACACACCGCTTGACTTAATGCAGAGAGGACGCTCTGCTCGGCCAGCCCTATTCTTAGTTTCCCAGCCAGGGACCTGTCAATCAAAAACAATACACCAATGGCATTTAGTATTCACAACCATTTGCACCTGCTGCCACTGACAATAGCTCCACAGTCATACCAATAAGACCGGCAGCACTGGTGTCTACATACATGCACACCTATACTGAAGTGTGTATGGGACGTGCGCGTGTGATCGTCACTTTACCTGACTATGTAGCGGGCCTCGGAGAAGCGGCATGCCACAAAAAGCCCTTTGATGATGTCGATTTTCTTATTCATGGCCTGAGGCGGCGACGGGGAAATTGAGATTCACAGAAGAAGAAGAAGAGAGCAGAGACAGAATGCAAAAAGACTGAGGTCACAACTGAGAACAAACGCAAACGAAAAAAACACATCAGACAGAAGAAGGAACTAATTGTTTAAGTGATTTGAGCCAGGTGGGGACTAATGCAGAGGCTTTAATGGTGGAGTAGATAAATAAACCAATAACTGTTTGTTCAATATATAATGGAATTAATTTGTCCTTTTTCAGTGTTCTCATACTTTTAAAGAAATAACTGTACTGACAATTCTAAACACAAAGCTGTGGCCACTGGACCCCATGCTTTCTCCTTCTTCACGTTGTCCTTGTAATATGGCTGCTTGGCGTCATAAATTAGAATATATTTCTCCCGACTTCTCGATGCGCAGTGTTTACATTATCGCTGTTTTCAGTGAGCTGTTATTTTGAAAGTGTAGGAGAAGTTTATTTTGACCCTTGGGGCCTGTTTTTTGTGTTTCTCAGGCTACAAATCGCTCCGTAGATGCCCAAAAATACAACTATAACCTATCTTTAGCGGACTGGCGTGGCAAATCATTCATGTGAGATTGAATTGTCAGATTGAATAAAACAAAAAGCAGTTCACAGGGGGTTAGTAGGGATTAGCTATAACATTTTTTATTTCTTTTTTTCTTTGATTTGGCGAGTTTTCACGGCAGATGCCATTCCTGTTGCAGCCAGACACAAACTGTGACTGGAGTAAGCAATGTAAGTGAAGACAACCACCAACCCACTGTTGCCCCTAAGTCAGCTATAACTATTCTGACCATTCATCTCTGCTTTGATTTGACAAATTACAGCAGCCTCAAAGGGTCAAAACTCAAACTTAAAATTCAGGAGTCTTCAAAACACAGGCAACCCATCAAAAAAGTTGCTTTGTTTACCTAAAGTGAGAGCGTTATACAATGAATGTGCTTCTCAGATTTTTAATTTCTGCTCAGTGATGATGAATATGGCAATCACAGGTTGTGATGTTGTGCTGTGGTCATTTAATGCTTTTTGTAGAAAAGCTGCCTGCTTCACACAAGTTATGTGAACAACTGGAAAGAGGACACAACATTAGAAGACAGCTGTTTTGTAGTCAGACTCTTTCTCAGTGAAGTCAAATGAGCATAGTTGTTTTCTGCATCACTGGGGCAAGCGTTTGAACTAAATATGCAACTCCGTCTACATGCTGATTATGTCAAACAAATAAACAGAAAATATCAGCTCTGGTGGTAAAGACATCCCATCCTATCTCAGAATATAGAGTTAATAAATAATAATAAGTTCATAATATGGGCAGCAAGAAGGTCGTGGGCTCTCAGTCTCTCAGGGTGGAGTCTGCATGTTCTCCCTGTGTTACCGTGGGTTCTCTTTGGGTGCTCTGGCTCTGTGTTAGAAGAACTGATGACTCTAAATTACCCCTAGAGGATGAATGTGAGAGTGAAAGTTTGTCTGACTGTGTGTCTCTGTCTCAGCCCTGAGAATAACTGGCGCCTGTCCAGGGTGTACCTCACCTAAGGCCCAAAGTTTCTGAGACAGGCTCCAGTACCTGTGACCCCTGACAGGAATAAGCGGAGGAAGATGAACAAATGGAGACCAAAGTGGAGTCCGGGGCCCCATGGTGGGCCGCAAAGGTACAGGATGAGGGCCGACAGAGGTTGCCCACACAAAAAGAAAGTGAGTTTGAAATGAACTACAGTTAAGCATTTATTTAAAAATATCGCTATAAAGAAATTTTTAGCCATCAGTCTGTGTTTGTAATATTTTTTGTATAGAAGTCTATGGTGAAAAACATGACAGACTTTTGAAAATAGTCAAGTTTTATTGTTGGGGGTCCAAGTGGCTGTGTCTGTGTTTTAATGGGGGCACAAGACTCTTGAATTTGGGAAAAGCTGTTCTAAATTATGCAACATAACCTACAACTACTACCGTCCCAAACCTGGCTCAAAGCCAGAAAGCACTTAGCCACTGAGTTCAAAAAATACTTTACTTTTGAGTAAGGGTGCTCCGATCAGAGTTTTTGAGGCCGATCACCGATCACCGATCAGCCTCTGCTGTGATCGGCCGATACCGATCATGGCCGATACCGATCACGTGGTCTTCAATGTAGTAATGTATTGTATGCAGGCTATTATTAGTTCCATTTGAAAAATACTGTAGCCTTTGTAAATATAAAAGAACAACAAAATTCTACTTATTTTTGTTTTAGAAGAGGTTTTGTTGCATTATTGGTCTTTAATGTGTGCCCAGTGTCTGTGGCTTTGTTTGAATGCTCCGCTGATGTAAAAATCAGCTGTTCTTAATTGGTTCCTTTAATGCGAGTCTGCGGGTGCAGCGCCTGTGTCCGCGTAACGCGCAGCCAAACCAGGTTGAAACACAGTGGACTAAAGAGCAGACAGCTCCTGCTGCCAGTTTTGACAACGTCTTAATGAAGAAAACGTGCAAAGAGAGCAGAGAAGACAACGATGAAAGGTGCTCCTCTCAGACACACGGACACATGGGCTGCCTTTTTACTTTCTCTTTCCATTAGCAGCCATTTGGTGCAGTTTAAGCCACAAAACGCACAGTTTTCTCCGCGCAACAAGACACAGGCAGACTCTGAACTTTCTTAATCCTTTTAACGTAACTGTTAGCGGGTTAGCTGTAGCTCTATTTACGTTGGTGTTTGCAAATACACGCACTGCTGCGCCTCGGTTCTGTCCCGTGCGCTCCTAAAGCAGGCGGGGACACAGCGGGGACACAAAGCAGCGCCTCCAGAGCAGGTTTGTGTTAGTTATAACCAGGGCTTAACTTAAAAACACTGCTAAAATAACGCTACTGCTGTTTAATCAAACCGAAGTTGCAGGACAGTAAATGTGAGAGCCTCTCGTGTTTATTGTAATTTGATCGGCCCTTCTGATCGGCCCATTTTACCGATCACCGATCACTCTATTTTTAGCCATGATCGGCCGATCATGATCGGCGGCCGATCGATCGGAGCACCCTTACTTTTGAGGAAAAGAACCTTTTCCCTCCAAAAAATAAAACAATAAAATAAAATAAAAAACTCAAGTGAAAGAATATTTAAAACATTTTACACTGTTAAAAGTTCAAATAAATATCTCAAGAATTTCACTATATTTTAATGATAATGTAAATAGTCTCGAGCTTGTTCCTATGTTTGGAAAAGTCAGCTTTTCTTGCACACCCTTGCTTATTGAACTACTCCATGAGTCAACTTATGGGTTTATAAATTAGCCTCTTAGCTGTGAAGTGAGGCAAACAAAGGACAAACAGCTTTTTCATTACCACCACACACAACACAGCATTGTAAAACACAACTCCACGACTCACCGAATTTCCACTCATGGCGGCAATTTCCTTTAATTTCTTGAAGACGCCCCCTGCTGTCAGACTGGCCGGCTGGAACATCATGCGCTGGTTGCTACGAGAGCTCTCCGCCACCAGACCCAGGTCTCCTCGCTCCTGCGCCTCCGCCTTAATTTTGTCCAATTGTCGTCCTGGAAACAAGAACAAGGACGGTGAATAGAAAACGGAGGCAGAGCGGCGAGGCTGGGAATGCACAAATAAACAGTGGGGAGAGCAACTAAAAGGCGTATGGAGAAATAATGGTGTAACTGCAAACTATAGGAAAATATCTGTAAGTAAATTTCTAATAATGACGTGATGAAGTTAGGAAAATGCAGTGTTGTATTGTGGAAGAGGCTGTGGCTTGAGGCCTTTCTCTTTGTACAAACAAAGCAAAGTGCATTTCCAACATTACCTGGTCTAGGCTGAGTAACTCTTCCTGTTATTACTGTTTGCAGAGTACATTATTGCTATGAAAAGATGGTGGCAACTTCTACAGACAGCTTTCCTTGCATTAAAAAAGGAACCCGACTGCTTATTAGTTTGATCACTGATTGCAATTTTCAACTGTAACTTGCTCAAAGGACAGGTATTCATTGCATCAAAAGGTTTAATCTTTGTCACCCCTTTAAAAATAAGACTGGAGGCTTGAAGGAACTCCTAAAGTCTGGGCTAAAGCCATTTAAAAAATACTTTTTAGACAAGTGTATGCATACTCATTCTCAATAACATCATGCAGGGAGCAATATAAGAAGGGCATAGGCGAGATTGCATTTATCTGGGAGAAAAACCATCTGATCCCTCAAAGCTGACAACACAATTTTCTTTGGTAACTGAGCTCGACTCTGAATATTTACATCTATACATATTTAAACGGACTCTACGTTTGCTTTGAGGAATAAATGTCCGCTCTTACAAGTTTATGGTAATGTGACACTGTTACATGCTTGATATTTGTGATTGTATAATTTCTGACTCTGACATAGAACGTTAATATTTACCCGTAGCTTGAGCGACAGCCTTCATGAGCACGGTCTCTCCGACTCCGAGCTCCATCCCGAGGTAGGCCGGTCCCAGCTGGTTCAGACAGAGGTACACACAGCACAGCAGGTCGTCTGCAGAGAAACACGGCAAACATGAGAGACATGGCTGTTTACAAGAACACAACAAGGATCTGGATTAGAATAAAATGTTATTTCATTGTTGTTTGAATAAAGTGCCAAACTCAAATGTTGGTGCATCTGTTACAAATTATAAGAGTGAGCTAAATGACTATCGCAAGAATAAGGATGACCAAAATATGCTAATACAGTACTATTTCATCTCTTACCTCCACACAGCAGCAGAGATGAGTAGTAACCACAGTCATTTTATCTAAACATACTTTTTATTTCTACTTGAGTAATAGTATTCAGAAATAACAATACTCTTAGTTGATTAAAATGTTTGCCTATCTTTTTTTACCCATTACATTTTTACATTTACCATTATCACACTGGATAAAGCCCTTGTTAATTTGAATCTGGGATGTGGCGTTTTTTACTCGGCCATTTTTAAGAAAAAGCCTTTAGATGCTCTACACAGTCAGTCTGCCTAGGGCGAGGCAATATATCCACTTGCGCTGAACACGTTTGAAAAAATATCTTATTGTGATTTTTCCTACAGATATTAGCGATATCTTTTTTTAAAATCAATGTTCAGTTCACAGTTTAAGCATGTTATGGAGAACTGACACTTGAGAGAATACTGAAATATTCACAGCTGATGCCTGTAGAGGTCTAAATTACAGCTGTAGCACAGTTTAAACATACCAAGACACTGTGGATACTGGACATTTTGTCACCAAAATAATTGCAGCCTTTGTGATTTGCTAATTGGGCAGCTCCCCTGCCCTCACGCATATTTAGTACCTGCTAGGGAGGAACGTATCGTCTGCTTGGTGCTGCACATGGCACTCAGTGAATGTTTTGAAACAAGGCAGACATCCTGAAATCCAAGCACCTGCCCAAAATCTACTGTATATATCTGTAATATATACTGTGTATTCCAATATTGCCCAGCTATATCGCCCAGTCCTGCGGACTTCTTGAGTGACCACAACATAAGAGGACACATTCAGTAATATAATCCAACAATAAAAACTAAGATGTCACCAACTGCACAGCCACAAACTGAGGAAGCCTCGGTTGAAAGAACTGACTCATCCTCCGCTTTTATGTGCGACCTGGCTTCATCATCGTCGGCTTGATAGAGTGGCTGCCTGCCAGCTGCCAGTGGAGCTACATCAGAATGCATTATGGGAGACGTAGACCAGCATTTACCTGGAGAAAGCAGCAGCACAGAGCGAAACAGGTTCGACAGCGTCTCGATGTTTCTCAGCCTGGAAATGACAACAGGATTTCACTGAGACAAGGAAGAGGACTTAAATGAATTTCAGAGCGATCATGTTAATGCAGAGAGCTGAGAAATGAGATTTGTCTGGAGGGAAATGGAGGCTGAGGAGGCAGATAAAACATCGTACAGCAATAACAAGAGACAAAAGTACATAAGGCAGTTGTCATTTGATAATGTTGGCCCTGCCTATTCAGTTGGAGAACCAAGGACCAAATGCAACCTGAGATTAACAAATACAGTGTCTGTCCTTAACCTAATCAGAAATATATAAACAATGAGGTTGTAAATAAACAAACATGCTAAGGGTGTGACAAGATCTCACAATTTCGTGATCTTGCAAGATCAAAATGCCACAAGATTATCGTGAAGATAAAAATCAGTCTCGTAATCTCAGGATCAGGTTCTGTTTGCACTTTTTACAGGAGAGAAGCAAGTCAGTTGAGTTTGTGGCAACACATTTGCAAGTATATATGTTCTGCTGTTGTATGGAATGTTATTTACTTGTATTATCTGAATTATATGCAAGTTGATTTTAAAAATGCACCTAACTAGTTATGCATTTTCAGATTTTCAGATGAATAAATACATTTTTCATTTGTGTAAAATACATATTTCTGTAGTGTAAAAATCTCATCTCATTAACCCATTCTCGTGTCTTGTCTCATGGGATTTGTGTCTCGTCACACCCATAAAACATACAATACAGAGGGAAAAGTATTGTTCTAAGTCTTCTCCAATTGTGGATAATCTCTCTCACCAGGGTTTTCTTAAGTCCCGATGTCTTAGAAAACCATTTCTCAAAACTGCTGCACAGTTAATTCTTATTATTGTTAAGTATTATTATTATTAGCTGTTCTTATTCTCTTCCTCGGTCTGTACTCGTCATGTTGTAATGTTGTATGTACATTCATTTTGTCTGGTATACTGTACCTTATGTACGTAAACATTGTTAATGAATTCTTAAGACCCCAGGAAGAATAGCTGCTGTAACTGCAGTAGCTAATGTAGATCTGAATAAACTAATTTGGAAATTAACAAGGGATGCATTACTTTTGCACACAGGCCCAGATAGGTTTGGATAATCTTTTTAAAAACTGCATGATGCACTTTCTCTGGTTACCTTAGTCTAATACTAAAAAGAATTTAATAATCCTCTGAAAAATAATGTTCATTTTAGGACTGATAAAATAGCTATACTCATAATTGCAGCTGTCATTAAGTTCATTCATTTAATGCCAGACCAACATAATGATAATATTATGAACTGATAAAAAGATCAAAAGCATACAGAGATATTAACTTTCTGTGGCCTATTCTGAATGTATATGAATATGTATATGTATGAAGTTAAAGGACAAAAGCCCCAAAATATATTGAATATAGTGAAGTTCATCCTACCTTGCCTTGGATAACTATATTGCTGCTGGATCCGCTAATGCTGTGAGCTGATAGAAACTGTGGCCGTGTTTGCACAGCCTTTCTTTCAGCTTACAAAAGTGGGGACCTGAAATAGAACTGACTTGTCCATAAACCAACTCAGTCTATTGGGACTCACAACAAGAAATAGAGGTGAAGTCAATATCATAGCAGTCAAAGCAGTGTCTGTATGTTTTTTCTCCATATACTAAAATAAAGTTTTGAGTCTTTCACTGATAATTTTAACTGTTACTGTATATTTCTCCAATAACAATAAGATTTCTACATTTAAAACAAGAGAAAGTGCCCTGTATAGTTATGAAAATATTGAATAAAGTATTGACCTTGCAGTGAAAATCTGAGCCAATCTTATTCAACAATAACAGTGGTTCTCGAACTGTGGTACTCGGGAGTCTTTTGCAGTGTAAGTCCAGATTTAGTCTAAATTGGAGACAGTTGTATTCCTTTTTTAGTCCTGGTTTAGTTGGGGCTAGTCTTGGCTGAGTCCTGGTTTAGTCCTGGATCTGTACAGGTTAAGTCCTGATTTAGACCTTGTATTTACTGTATTAGGTAATACAAGATAGAGCAAGATATAGATAAAAATAAAATAAAAAAACAGGAATATGCCACTAAGAAAACTTACTACAAAAGTTATTGGACTACCTGATCCAACTTCAAACAGCTGCCAGATTCTTTCCTTAACCTTATAAAAATTATTTCCATTTCCTATCATTTTTAATATGTCCTCAATTAGAAGGTGTAGACTTATCTTTGTACAAAAACTTCAAACACACTTTCAAGATCCCAGGAAAGGAAGTAACCCGTTTCAGATTTTTTTCCCCCTTCACTCACTGAGAAAATGAATCCAATTTTCTTACTTTTCTGCTCAAAAAATAATTGTCTAATTAAATTCTCCCATATTCCCAGCACAAAGCCGGAGCGGTGATTTTTCCAAAGCTTTGATAGTACGTCCTTTGAATCGCTTACTCACAAAGTCCTTGTTTCTGGGCTAAAACCATTTCCTCCATCGATCCTTTTAGTGTTCACAAACAGTGAAGGCTGCACATTTTTGGTGCTACATAAGTTGAGTTCTTTGAACGGACAAATTAGTATTAGCTACTAAAAAATAGAGCATAGACAAAATGACTTCAGCAAATGGCGACTGGCTGACTTCATGTGTGTAATGTCAGTGCCTGGGTGGAAAACAATGATGACGATGATGATGATTTCACTCTGACCTTCAGGTAATTAAAACTATTTAGGCATCAACTCAGCTCAACTTTTTAACAGTGCTCAACCCACCCATGATTCACTTTTGGATCCCAACCCAATGTTTTAATAAACCAATTAGTTCTACAAAAAATGTTAGGTTTAGGTTACACTTGCACCAAGGTAGTGCACAATTTTTCATTAGTGTATGCTCATGGTTTATGCATCAAAAAACACTGATCTTACTTTAATAATAATAATAATAATAATAATAATAATAATAATAATAACAAATTGTCCTATTAAGCGCATTTCTCAAAGTCACTTTAGAATTAGATGCATTATTCTCTCACTCCTCAGTCACACTCAGTAATGGTGAGCTACTTCTGTGGCCACAGCTGCCTGCCTCACGCAGACGGAAGTGTGGCTGCCAACCTGCGGCTATGGCCGCTCTGACTAACACCAAACATGCAATCACACAAACACTGGGTGAGGTGTCTTGCCCAAGGACACAATGTCAGTATGCTGGTAATGCTGGAAGCAAGGATCGATCAACCAACCTTCAGGTTAATGAGTGAATGGTAGAGGTGACAAGATCTCGCAAGATCATAATGTCACAAGATTATCGTGAAGCTAAAAATCTGTCTTGTGATCTCAGGATCAGAAACATTTGGCAGAATATATCTTGTGCTGTTGCATATAAATCAAATAATAGAAGTAAATACTGTAATAATTATGTTGATTTTTAAAATATGCTTAAATAGTTTAGCATTTTATAATTTTCAGGTGAATAAATTACATTTTTCATTTGTGTAAAATACATATTTCAATAGTGTCTTGTGTTTGCTATATCAACAACAACTGAGTCATTTCTACCACATAAATATTATGACTAGTTTTAACTTGCTCCCTTGTCAAAATGACTGTGACAGATTGCCATTATTGTCATCAAAATGCAGTTTTTAATTATGTCACTCATGAAAAGGTCTGTTTGTAAAACTTACCTGCCAGAGTCGTCTTCTATTTTCTCAAAGGTACGAGCCACGGCCAAATACGGCACTCTGGGGAGAAATTAGCATGTCGTTAGCAGTCGGAGCATTAGCACTGACTTGATTTTTACATTCAGGGCATTAGGCTTACTCAGCTGTTCACTGCAAAGAGCAATTAGCGCGCGAGAGAGAAATATGCTCTGACCAAAGGGGTTATCAGAATGTGAGAAAAACAGCGAGTGAGGGACAAAGGTCAGGTCTGTCAGTGCGGTAGAGCTGTGGCCTTACAAAAAGTGACACCAAATTTATTATGCTGTGTGTAGGGGCTGGATAAATAGCTGTGTATAGACGGTGTCCTTTTCAAAAAGCCACACAGAGTTAAGCTTCCAAAGAGTTGAACTTTAGATATGAATTTCATATATCCTCACTATGGGAGCAAAGAAATCAGTCTCTTTCAAACAGCAGGTGGTTGTTAGTGACAACCTGGACAGCAAGGCTAAAACTACAAGGAAAAAAAACATTTATGAAGAAGTTTGGTAGATGTGTCCTCTTGCAAACAAAATTATTCAACCCCTCAAAATGTTTAAGGATTTACCAATTAAAGGAGTGGCCTTCTCAGTCTCCATATTTAAATCTCATTGAAAAATTTTGGTGGGATTTAAAGAAGGCAGCTGCAGCACAGAGGCCATCAAACATCACTGAGCGAGAGGCTTTTGCAGGGGAAGAATGAGCAAAGACTCGAGTTCAGAGGTGTGAGAAACTTGTTAGCAGTGACCCAGAATGTTTGTTAGGAGTTGTAAAAGTTAAAGGCTGCTCCACAAAGTCCTGAAGCTAAGGGCTGAATAATACTGCTCATGGGTCTGTGTTCAAAGAGTAAGTAAGTAGTAAGTAAAGTGAAAATAACGCTGATATGTACAATAAATATTTTTTGTTGCTTATTCTTATTATTTTTCATTCTCATCATTATAATGTCTTTTGAGGTGAGGGGATTAAACATTTCTGATTGCAACTGTATTTGCATAAAAGAAATAAAACATTCTCATAGACTGGGAGTTCTGGGAGTGGATCCGGTGGCTTTCCCTAAGCTTTATGTCTTCCCATGGCTGGGTTTTTGGAGTTTTTCGTCACTCTGACTGAGGGTCCAAGGACAGTAAAAGCCCTTTGTTTTAGTATTCGACTATATTAATAAAATATTATTGAACTAATACAGTGACTTGAAGAATTTAGAGACAGTGGCACTGAGGAAAAGACAGGAGGCAGAGGGACAGCTCCTGTTAAGAGATAAGTGGCCAGAATGAGATGGTTAGGACATGTACAGAGGAGGAGCTGGAGGCAGAGGAAGCCTAGAGGAAGACCAAAGATGAGATTTATGGATGTAGTGAAAGAAAGTGTAGTCTCAGTCCTCTGCCTGGAGACTGAATCAAGAGTGGTTCTGAAGAGATCCCGGGAGAAAAGTAAAGCAAAAACAGACAATAAGCATAGTCGGTGTCTGCTCTGCATGTAAACATAGTGAATGTAGTCGTAACAAAGCTGCACACAAGTTGTCGCTACTGCTACAAGAGATTATTAGTGGTCTTAGTTTAGCTTATTATGCCCTAACATATTTTAAAACCCATGCATGAACGGCATATAAGGGGCCTCTTTGACTATACCAAATGTGTATAACCAACCTTGTCTTTGAACGTCTCTAAAATTTAGTCACATTTGTAGTCTACTCCATGTGCAACCCATTCACATTCCCTTTTTTTCAGAACCTTCCTGCATTTTCCATTTAGGGACATCAATTTCTGTTTGTTTTACTATGTTTTATAAATAAAGGTTGTAGGTGTGAGAGAAGAGGACAATGCAAATCAACCGGAGATGGATTCGATTATGGGTTGCGCAGGTATTTGGTGTGCTCTCTGCCAGGTGAACCACCAAAGCTCCCCAACTTTATCTCTTTTAACAAAAAGAGAAGAAGCAAGTCACATAAACAGCAAAAGCTTTTCTACTTACTTCTGCCCGTGTTTCCAGCAGGCGTGGTCAATCGGGTGGTAGTGAGCCCTGGAAGGATCGTAGTCCGTTTGTCCCGATGTCACCTCACTGAAAAATAAACACAACCAGAGCTGTTTTTAAAATCAATAATGCGACAGATTTGAAAGCTCTCAAGCCAACTTCTGACCGACTTTGAAGACAAAAAGCCACGCGCACAATTTTCATAATAATGTGCTGCTTTGAAATTTAGTGCCTGTTTTAGAAAAAAGATATTTCTAAAGTTCAAGTTATTTTAGAAAAAGACAAACCGCTCACACACAAGTCCTCAAACTCAAAAGAAAAGTTTTCTCAAAGTAGTTTGACGTATTAAAACAATTCTTTTCCCTTCAGAGAGCTTATGCAACCCACATTTATTCATAAAAAAATAACGTTTAAAGATGTATGAGTTAACAATGCTGTTGTGAAGTAGCATCTGTTAAAACTACTCTACAATTTAAAAGAAACAAAATACAAAGCCATAATGTTTATACTGAGCAATGGTTTTCTTTTCCTCTTCTGTAAAATGCCATTCACCCTTTGGCAGTCACGGAGGCAGAAATAAATAAATTGTCAGATGAAAAATGCATGTTCTGTCTTTAGCTAACGTTAAAAATAGCTTGTCATTTTGAGGTCATCTGTTTCGGCGGCAAAGCTACAAATAAACTGCCACCGTTTTGTTAAAAGATGGCAGTGAGCGGTGGAATTAGCAGCTCATGGTTATCAGTCACCTGTCAGCTCGAGTTACAAGTGTCTTCAAGTCTAAAGGGGCAATGTATAAAACGTAGAAGCCTTTAGCTAAATTAAAGGCCCACTTTATGAGTTTTTGAGAATGTGAAAAAGATACGTTTAATTTAGTTTAATGCCAGATTTACGCTTCGGTTTTCCTGCTGTTTTGTGGTGGCAAAAGTTGGAGCCAGCGCTAAAATTGGTCTCTTTCCAGTTGGACTCACTCCCAGCCATTATGTTTAAAGACGAAATGCACGAGCTTGGACTCAACCAATGAAAGTGTCCCTGATCCAAATGAGACCATCCACCGTTAATTCTAAGTCCAAGCTAGTTCTCAAGCTAGTTCTCAGTCCCCCCCAGTCCCCAAAAAGGCCTTATATAAAAGCCCAGATGAGGTCTCAGGTAGATCATCTTTAAGTAAAACATAGAACTCAATGCAGTGCAAACAACCTTAATTTCCTGATCTTGCTTATACAGGAACCCAGGGAGGCCAAACTGAGCTAAGCACTGTTGGAGGAGAAGCGCGCGCAAGCATTTTTAGACATACATTTCTTTGTTTTAAGTTTTTTATTTGTGGGAGATAAGACAATAAGGTTTGACTGCGTAACATCAGGCGGTGCAGCCAGTGCAACCTCACTGGGGCCCAGGAGGTTTAGGGGCCCAGGAGAGAGGCCAGAACAAAACTCTGACGCAGAGCAGGTTTTTAACAAACTGTAAATTCAATTTTAAATCCTACTAAATTTGTGATCTCATAACAAAATGAAGGAATGTGTCTTTAAAAGAAAATAAACAAATTTCTCAAGACAAATACACAAAATACTAATTCGAAATAGTTCACAGAATTGCCTCTAAATAATTATTAAGCACCTGTTTTTTTGTTTTGTTTTTGCAAAAAAATCCTCTAAAACAGCTATCAGCAATTATTTATAACTTATAAGCTTAATACCTGAACCTGATACAAAACTTTAGGGCCAATTCTGAAAAACCTGCACTGGGGCCCCTCAGTACCAAGTTACGCCACTGACTGGACAGTAACAATGTACTTGCACAAACATCACTGCACTATCCATACATTTTTCTCAAAGTCCACATCATGGTAGTAGAGTGCATTTTCATAAAACACTCTTTCTTGGGTGTGAAAAAGGGGACAAAACCACAGACAAATCCAAGTTTTTAGAAATATCTGCTTAAGTGTGCACAGGGCACCATTTACTAGTATACTCTAAAACGTCTGGAATTCCAATCTGCTCTTTTGCCACAAAAAAGTGATTACATCGCTGCCAATGTGTGTGAAAAAATAATAAAAGAGAATAAGAAAACTCTATAAAACCAAGACAGGAATATCAATGTGTCTATTTAGGAAGAAAGTTGTCGTGAACCAGTCGGGGAAGAAAGGAAAGCAATTGTTTTTCGGGCCCCACATGCAAAAGTAGTGCGTGTTCAGATTTGTCTTGCTTTTCCTCCTCACTGCACCTGTCCCTTTCATTTTGACCGGCGCCGGTGAAATGCCTTCTCACTGACTTTCTAAATGGACTGAATGAAATCCCCGCAGTTTAAATGGGCTGGTTTTTAGACGAACTAAAATCTGGCATTAATTCTTTTTAAGCAATTGCTCGAGCAAAAAGACACAAATTAGATTTACCTCGGCAAAGTGGCAAAAGGCTCCTATTGAATTATTACTGAAGTTATTTAATCTTGAGTAATGCAGTAGATGGGTTCTTCTAAACAACTTTGGGAAAGATGCAGAGGCATAAAATAAAGAAATCCATTATCATTAGTGAGTAAGTATAAAAAACAAAATGGGATTATAAACCATCAAAATGCATTTTTAAATCCTGGTCTCTCTCTTGCTTTTCTGGCCTTTCATTTAAAGAGTTTAGATATAGCTTATATTATATTATGGTCTACAACAGGGATGCACTGATGGATTGAGTGGTCTGGAGTAGGGCTGCAGAAACGATACCTTTGAGGTAGCAAAAAAATAAACAATATTACTGGTATCAAAAAAATAAATAAAATTAAATACCAAGTTTCAATACCTAGTGGAACCTTTAATGTTCCTTTGAGTGTATAAATCAAATAAATAACACAAAATAAATCACAAGAACTACTAGTTTTAACTTGCAGCTAAGGATTTTGCTTCAAAAATTGGTGGTATTTTTTTCAATATTATTGTGTTTTATGATTGTAGAAGATAAATTAGCTCACCATAGGTATCAGAAAAAGTATCGCTCAGGTACCAGTATCGAAAACCAGGTATCGTTTAAGAACTGGTATAAAAAAAAAAAAATAAATAAATCTAAAAGTGTACCCCCGCCCTAGTCTGGAGTGGTAGAAGTGTGTTTTAGTGGTGCAGGACACGTTTGAGAGCTGTGAGGCGGGCTGTAGATAGGGCTGGGCGTTTTGGCTAAAAAAATTAAAGACATTTAGGTTAAGATTTTTTTTTTTTCAATTCTCATCCGATTTACAATTTTAATCTATTTTTTGTTGACATAAAAAGCTGTTTAAGTAGGTTTATTACACTGCCTGGCCAAAAAAGAAAAATCGCCACCTTGATTTAACTAAGTAAATCGGTAAGAGCCTTCCTGCAGTTGGTCAGGTCTAGGTTCAGCAACTTTAAGTGCCCAAAGAATGAGGTCAGCTGACTACCTGAATATACTGAATGACCAGGTTACTCCATCAATGGATTTTTGATTCCCTGATGGCACAGGCTCATTGCATGACGACAATGTCAGGATTCATCGAGGTCAAATTGTGAAAGAGTGATTCAGGAAGCATGAGACATCATTTTCACACATGGATTGGGGGATGTGCTGAAGTAACTGCCTGCCCAAGTCACACTAGTATTTTGTTGGACCTTTAGCTTTGATTATGACACGCATTGGCTGTGGCATTGTTTAGATCAGCTCCTGCAATGTCACAACATTTATTTCTGTCCAGCGTTGCACTAATTTTTCCCCAAGATCTTGTATTGATGATGGGAGAGTCGAACTGCTGCGCAAAGTCATCTCCAGAACATCCCAAAGATTCTTAGTGGGGTAAAGGTCTGGACTCTGTGGTGGCCAGTCCATGTGTTAAAATGATGTCTCATGCTCCCTGAATCACTCTTTCACATTTTAAGCTCAATGAATCCTGGCATTGTCATCTTGGAATAAGCCCGCGCCATCAGGGAATCAAAAATCCATTGATGGAGTAACCTGGTCGTTCAGTATATTCAGGTAGTCAGCTGACCTCATTCTTTGGACACATAACGTTGCTGAACCCGGACCTGACCAACTGCAGGGAGGCTCTTATCGATTTCTTTATTTAATTCCAGGTGGTGACTTTTTTTGGGCCAAGCAGTGTATTTTTAAAAGAGATTACAGCATGTAAATATTTTTATTTAAGCTATATATATATTCTAAATGTGTGTACATTCAGGCAGTATTAAAAGTCACTCCAACCGTGGCATAAATGTCTTTAAGTTTTAGTCCTCTCTTCTAAAGACCAGGTTTATTATAATTTATATACCATAGGAGGCCTGTGAAAAAATGCTAAGCTGCAGAGCATGTGGCTAATTAGCATACATAAACAAAGACATGTAAGTTAGCATTGCTAATGCACATCACACTACACTGTTTGTTTTAGCCAAACTGCTGCCACATCTAAACAAGGACAATACACAAAAGGACGCCTTTCTCTGAGATTATTAGTGTTTTTAGCATCTGCACAGTCTCCACAGTCAGTATTTAAGCTGCTCTAGGCACTAGCAGTAGCTTTAGTCACAACACAGGAAAAAGTGCAACACTTAGAGGACGCTAATTTTTTGATATGGCTATTTTTGACATTGTTCAAAATTAAAAATGCAAATTTATCGAATTAAATCAATTTATCGCCCAGCTCTAGCTGTAGGTGTGACAGAGGAGTTTAATGTGGAGCTGGGACTGCATCAAGAATTGGCTCTGAGTCCGATCTTGTTCGCTAAAATGGTGATGTACAGGCTGACGGATGCGGTTAGTCAGGAACCTCCATGGACTATGATGTTTGCTGATGATATTGTTATCTGTAGTGAGAGCAGGGAGCAGGTGGAAGAAAATCTAATGAGGTGGAGGTGCGCTCTAGTGTGGAGAGGAATGAGTGGAGTCGCAGAAAGTCAGAATACACGAGTGTGAAATCGAGAGACCCCAGTGCAGTGTTTTGTTACAGGGAGTGGAGATAAAGAAGATTGCTTAGTAGATTTCCAATCCCGTGTTATTATCTGGGATTAATGTCCTTAAAACTCCTCTTACCCTTTACTGTCTTCCCCCAAACTCTTTGTCGGCATCTTCTTCTCTCCATCGCTCGGCTCAACTTTCTCCGTCTTCACTGCCGCCTTTCTGGGAGCTATTCGCACAACAAAAAAGGGAAAAAAAAAAAAAACTCAAAAGGTGAGCAGTGCGATGGTTCAGGCCAGAGCAGAAATGTGTTGCTGTCTTTTTCTGGCTGATAAAAGCTTAGCACATTCACAGACGGGACTTTTTGTGCAAGCGTAGAGCTATGCAAATGACTCACCAAAGAAACTGCTGATTGGGGCCTTCCTGGCTGGTTCCTTATCTTTCTGTGTATTCTCAGCCTGACTTTTGGGGCTCTCTTTGGCTTTCGGCTTGTCCTTTTCAGACACTTTTTTCTTGGCGACTACATTAGGTTCCTTCTCATCATCATCAATCTTTTCTTTTTTTGTGGCCACTTCCTTGACTTCCTCCTGCTTGGCCTTTTGAGTTTTCTCAGCGCTCTTCACCTCCTCATCTGGGCCGCTGGCTTTGGTCACCGGCTTTTCAACTCTTTCTTCTTCCTTTGCGTCTTCTTCCATGGGCTCATCTGTGCTACCTACGGAAAAAGGGAAGTGGGTATTGAAGAAATAAAGTGCAAGGTGGTGACCCATTTTTTTGCTCAAGACGCTTTGAAGGTTCTTTTCAGCTGAACAGCTTTTATTGTTTGTTTTCTGAGGTTTCCTTTTCACCTAGCCGGGACAGAAAATTACTATTGACAAAGTTGATTCTCAAGAGATGGAGGCTATAGTCAGGGTTTTTTTTCTGCAAAACATGGCAAGACAAGATGTGTTTCTATACGACTTACAAATAGTATTTGAAGCAGAATTTAAAACTAGGATATATTGGCATTAAATTATGTAAATATGGAAGTGCATTCTTGAGGCTGTGCAAGAGGCTACAGATAAATGTTCTGCTTTTAGAGACTGACTATTCTGACATGACACACTTGTACTTGTATTTACTTAGAAAATAAATTATTTTTCACATATATTTTGCTACCAAGCCATAGAGTTCTAATTAATTCCAATGATTTTTCTTGAATTATGACACAAAAACAAAAAAAACATAAAAAAAAATGTACTTACAGCATAACTTCACCAGTGATATTTGGATGTCAATTTAGGGTTAGGGTTAACCCTAACCCTATTCAACAAAGCTAGGACTAAATCAATAAATAAAGACAGGGGCAGGTCTAATGCTGAGCTAAATTTAAGACAAAACTGGGACTAAACGTAGGAATGAAGCAATTCATACAAACGATTCTTTATCTACATCCAACATACTCCATAAAAGGCTCGGGTTTGGACTATTATTTTGATTTGCAAACATAAGATCCCCAGTCACCAAGAGTGTCATCAAAATAAAGTTAGAAAATACATAATAATAAAAGACTTTTTAACCTTGTTTTGATTTTATGTAAAAAAAATAAATAAAAAATGCACACAGAAGATGAAGATGCCAATGCAATAAAGGTATTTTTTGTACAGATATTGCAGATTATGTTTTGAAGGAAACCATAACATGAAATTGTACAGTTTAAGTTTCCTTTCCACATGACAGTGTCAGAGATACAGAGTTGATTTCTGAAAGATATAGTCAGAGTAGTGCTACTGACTGCAACAAAGGTTTAATTTCTTATCTGCAAAAAATGGTTATGAGTGAAGTGAGGAACCCAGCAGTCACTATTAGGATCCGCAAACCAATTTTAGAGGGGCTTTTCACTGCCGCCTGCTATTTTCACCGCTCTTAAAGCTTAGAGAAGTGCAAGGATACAGCTGTCGAGTGTGGGAAATCTCAAAATAGGAGCTAGGCCTAGTTTTGCATGGTCTGAATAAGCCATCATTTCAAGACCGAGTCACACAGAATTGGTCGTTTAAGTGGCTCTCAATGATTATGTCGAACGTGGGATCAGGTTTGCAGCGGTCGTGAGTGTGTTTGGGATGAAAATGTCAAAAACTTCATCTCCACTGGAGCAGTACAGCACAAGAAAGGTCATGACTGGATGGCAGTCGTTTTCAAAAATAAAGCTTGCCTTGAAAACTTTTATTCCAACAAAAGAAAAAACAGTCTACTTCCTGGTTTGCCACAGTTCAAAGTCACACTGCTCTTCTTACTTTGTTATATTTATCTTTCCCACTGCCATTCTTATAAACCATAGGGATGTAACAATACAGTTACTATAGTGTTTTTTTATTGCTTCAATACAACTTTATGGATACGCATTACCTTGTATTAAATTGTTTTGTTTTTTTTAGGGAGTGCATATCAATATACATAGAAAATAATATGACAAATATAAATATTAGACATTTTTAGATTAGAAAATAAAGCCATATACATGTTATGTGATGTCATTTTTGTGTTTTTAATAGGGCTGGGAAAATTATCGCGTTAATGCAGTGTGGTAATTTATTGATTTAATCGCGTTAATTTCAATTGACGCATCAATTAATTTCATCACAACAAAAATATTACGACGACACTGACAGAGGCAGAAACGCGCCGCGGGTCTTCCAGCGGAGCAGAAATGCACCAAGTGAGCGTAGAAGATGACACATTTCCGTTTCCATCCATCAGGCGTTCGAGATGAGCCAGACCTGCGCAGTTTGGATCAGTGTCGGTCTGTGCGCAGTGCTCAGGTCAGATTTGTGTCCGACTTGTTCCTGACTTGCTCTGATGCCACAAGTGCGATGGTCACCGTGAGATCCAAACGAGACCAGCGCCTGAGCCGCCGCAGTTCATCAGGAGCAACTGCGGAGGCTGCACGGCTCAGTGCATGATGGGAAAACGCCCACCTGTCAGCAGTGAACGGACAGGTGATTGGATCTGAGTTTAGTGCTGATCAGAAACGTAACACACGACACTTCACTGCCCTCCTCTCCTTCTTTCCCCGCCTCTTTTTTGTTTAAATACAGATAAAAGTTACAGTTTTGACCTGGATAAAGCAACACACGCGAGAAGTGGATTTGGGGCGTGATGGTGCGTGATCTGAGCCACAAACTGTCCGACTTCAGTCCAGGTGTATTTCCCCTCCTCTCATTGCAGCCGTGTACTCTCGCTCACAATCCAGGCGAGGCACAGTTCATCTGGAACGAGCCTAATGCAACAAGTGAACGAGCTAAAGCAACATGAGTGACCAAAAAGACACATTGCTAAATGGACAATTCTGCTTCAAATCATCACCAGACAGCAATATAGACAAAACAAAAGTTATGTGCAGTCTATGCAAGGATGAGTTCATGAGTAACACAGTTCATAGTATTTACACTGTTGTGAACCACAACAATTGTTATTAATTGAAGAATTAAACTTATTTTTGTTAAAGTTCTAAAAGAGATTACACATGCTTTTTTAGGTAAGTTAATTAATCTCGATAAATTTTTTTCAGATTTGCAATTAGTTTTTTTTGTTTTTAATCGATTCCCAGCCCTAGTTTTTAATAAAATAAAACGTTATATTCAACTTTTCTTCGCTCTCTGTCAGCTGGACATAATTAACCCCAGTCACAATGCTGGATTTGAGAGTAAACTTATCGATATAAAGGTGTTAAATCGTATCAAACCATATTCATATCTTAACCCTAAATTAGCCAATATTGTTCTTGATCGGATCGAAACTATACTAATCGTTATTTATCGTATAGTAGCAAAAACAGACTGCCCTTCTGTATTTCTGCAGTTCATATTTCTATTGTGTATTTTCTTACTTTTTTTTTTTACATTTCAAGGCTTTAGTAGAGAATGGCCAGCAGAGAAGTGACAGGAAATCATTATTGATCATTTTCCGCTCATTCCTGTTTTAAGGGTTGCGGGTATTGGAGCCTATCCCTGAAATGCTGGGCCTTAGGCAGAGTACACCCTGACACAGAGACAATCATTCACTCTCACATTCATTCGCAAGGGGTAATTTAGACACTATATGCGTAATCTTTATGCAAGTGTTTACTACTTTGTACATTTAGTTTTGCACTTTTATTCTATTAAGCTCTGCAAATAAAAGTGCCGTAGCCCACTGTTATACTGGAATAAACTCTCTTCTGTTATTTCCTGTGGTTGTACACTTCTAGCCTTCATTATTTCCTCGCTGAGACCTTGTGTACTGTTTGCAGGTCGCTCACAGCCGAGGCAGGTTACACGTTGTGCTAAGGCTGCTCTCCACTCACTACAGTAATGATGCTGCTGAAGACGCAGTAGACTCAAAAAAGTAATAGTAAAAAAATATTGCTGAATAACTCTTGGCTTAGACAGAAAAACTATGTGACAATATCTAAATACAATATAATTATTTACTATACTCTGTTATACACTAGACCCGTGGATTTCCTCTGGTGGCACTCAGGAGATATTTTGTGATTTAGTTTAATTTAGAGACAGTTTTATTCCTGTCTTAGTCCTGCTCTGGTTTGAATTTGAATTGCAGTAAGTTGATTGTTTAGACTTGGTTTAGTCCTGGTTTAGTCCTGGATTAGTCCTTGTTTAGAGCTGTTTTGGTCCGGTTTTATCCTGTTGTTTTTTTTTTCTTTTACTCAGTAAGTCTTTGCTTAGTCCTGTTTTAGTCCTGGTTTGGCTGTGATTTAGACTGAGTGTAGTCCATTGTTAGTCTTAGTTTAGTCCCGGCTGTGTCCTAGCTGAGGCCATGTTTAGTCCTAGTTTAGTCCTGGTTTAGTCAGTGTTTAGTCCTGGTTTTGCCCTGTGTTTAGTCCATGTTTAGTCTACGTTTAGTCCTTGCTGTGACTCATGGACACAAACATTTCATGATATCACCTGCTTAGTCCAGGTTTTATCATGGTTTAGTCCTGGTTGAGTTCTAGTTTAGTTTTGGTTTTGTCCTGGTTTAGTTGTGATTTAGACCTTGTATAGTCCCTTGTTAATCCTAGTTTAGTTCTAGTTTAGTCCAGGTTTAGTCATGGTTTGGTCCTGGTTGAGTTCTAATTTAGTCTTAGTTTTGTTCCTGGTTTAGATCTGGTTTAGTCGTGATTTAGACCTAGTATAGTCCCTTGTTAGTCCTAGTTTAGTCCAGGTTTAGTCCAGGTTTAGTCCAGGTTTAGTCCAGGTTTAGTCCAGGTTTAGTCCAGGTTTAGTCCAGGTTTAGTCCAGGTTTAGTCCAGGTTTAGTCCAGGTTTAGTCCCTTGTTAGTCCTTTTAGTCCTGGCTGATTTCTGGTTTAGTCCATGTTTAGTCCTTGCTGTGACTCATGGACACAAACATTTCATGACATAATTTGCTTAGTCCAGGTTTTATCATGGTTTAGTCCTGGTTGAGTTCTAGTTTAGTTTTGGTTTTGTCCTGGTTTTGTCCTGGTTTAGTTGTGATTTAGACCTAGTATAGTCCCTTGTTAATCCTAGTTTAGTTCTAGTTTAGTCCAGGTTTAGTCGTGGTTTGGTCTTGGTTGAGTTCTAGTTTAGTCTTAGTTTTGTTCCTGGTTTAGATCTGGTTTAGTCATAATTTAGACCTAGTATATTCCCTTGTTAGTCCTAGTTTAGTTCTAGTTTAGTCCAGGTTTAGTCGTGGTTTGGTCCTGGTTGAGTTCTAATTTAGTCTTAGTTTTGTTCCTGGTTTAGATCTGGTTTAGTCGTGATTTAGACCTAGTATAGTCCCTTGTTAGTCCTAGTTTAGTCCAGGTTTAGTCCAGGTTTAGTCCAGGTTTAGTCCAGGTTTAGTCCCTTGTTAGTCCTTTTAGTCCTGGCTGATTTCTGGTTTAGTCCATGTTTAGTCCTTGCTGTGACTCATGGACACAAACATTTCATGACATAATTTGCTTAGTCCAGGTTTTGTCATGGTTTGGTCCTGGTTGAGTTCTAGTTTAGTTTTGGTTTTGTCCTGGTTTTGTCCTGGTTTAGTTGTGATTTAGACCTAGTATAGTCCCTTGTTAATCCTAGTTTAGTTCTAGTTTAGTCCAGGTTTAGTCGTGGTTTGGTCTTGGTTGAGTTCTAGTTTAGTCTTAGTTTTGTTCCTGGTTTAGATCTGGTTTAGTCATGATTTAGACCTAGTATATTCCCTTGTTAGTCCTAGTTTAGTTCTAGTTTAGTCCAGGTTTAGTCGTGGTTTGGTCCTGGTTGAGTTCTAGTTTAGTCTTAGTTTTGTTCCTGGTTTAGATCTGGTTTAGTCGTGATTTAGACCTAGTATAGTCCCTTGTTAGTTCTAGTTTAGTCCAGGTTTAGTCCAGGTTTAGTCCAGGTTTAGTCCAGGTTTAGTCCAGGTTTAGTCCAGGTTTAGCTGTGATTTAGACCTAGTATAGTCCCTTGTTAGTCCTTTTAGTCCAGGTTTAGTCCAGGTTTAGTCCAGGTTTAGTCCAGGTTTAGTCCAGGTTTAGTCCAGGTTTAGCTGTGATTTAGACCTAGTATAGTCCCTTGTTAGTCCTTTTAGTCCTGGCTGATTTCTGGTTTAGTCCATGTTTAGTCCTTGCTGTGACTCATGGACACAAACATTTCATGACATAACTTGCTTAGTCCAGGTTTAGTCCTGGTTTGGTTTGCCTTTAAATACTGGTCCTTCTACTTTGAAACCCAAACATTTTCTGAGGTGGTACTTGAAGTGAAAACTTTGAGAACAACAGTACTATATACTATGTACTTATGTAGAAAATGTCATTTGTATTGTCAGCCATAGCCAAGAATCTTGTACAGGAAACATTAATAAAATATAAAACCGGTAATGCTTTGAAAATGTGTTTCTCAGATTGTCTAGGCGTCTATTTCTTTGTTTTGCACTTTTCTAACAATATTTAAATATGCAGTGTATTAAAAACTGAATACTGAGAGCTATTTTTGCAACAATTTCGCCAACCTGGCACCTTGGAAATTTCAGGATTGTATTCAGTACTTCATGAGTTAGCTCTGCACTTCACCATCACATCACAACACACCCAGAAGAAAAGTGTAATAACCCAATTTTTTGTAGAAAATATTTTTTTTAAACTCCTTCCTGTTCGCTCCTGTGGCTGAACACTTCTTGTGCACCTTCCAAACTTTTCCAAAGCCCTAATTATTTCCTCGTTGTGCCCTCGTGCGCCTGTTATGGGCCGCTCACAGCCGAGGTTAGCCGTTACCTGCCGCGCTAATGCCGCTTTCCACCCGGGCGCGTTTGTTTTGTTGACCCGGACCGTCCTGCGCCTCGGACTCCTCTTTTTCTCCGCTCTCGTTTCCGCTCTCCTCCAGTTTCCTCTTGGGAAACATCTTTCTCGCTGTGTCAAATTAAAAAAAGAAGAAGAAGAGAATAAGAGAAGTGAGAGGCATCCCAGCAACAGAAATCATGCCACGATCAAACAGAAACAGGCTGCGGAGATGAAAAATGAAACACAGAGGATGAGGCGGCGGATTTAGAATTAAAAAAAAAAAAGAACCAATATACTGTAGCTGTATGATAATGAAAAGACTTCTTATAATAATAACATACAGCCAGAGTTTAAAATGCAGTGTATTTTAACAGGCACGTACAGGGGCTCACGAGCTATTGTACTCTTCTTTCCAGTCCCAAGCCAAGATAAATAGAGTGGGTGCTTCAGGAAGGGCATCCGGAGTAAAGCCTATGCCAAATCAATGTGCTATGATTGGTGATTTACTGTGGCGACTCCATTAGATAAAAGAAAAAAACTAAAAAAATTGGTAACACTTTAGTTTAGAGTCCAACTATTAACCATTAAATAAGCACTTAATTAATAGCTCTTTAATAATTATAAAGCGCCTAACAACTAATTAGCAATTAACTAACATTTTCCCCTTAATAAACTCATAATTAGTGCTCATTAGTAGGAAAGTAAGGAAGTTGGACATAAATTATATGATTATAATTATGAGGATAAGCATTATTAGTAAATTGTACCCCAAAAACATTATTAAAATCATAATTTAGGTCAAAAAATATCCTTACTTCCACCTAATGAGCAGTAATTATGAGTTTATTAAAAGGGAATATGTTAGTTAGTTGCTGATTAGTTGCAGAATTTGGTGGACCCTAAACTTTAGTGTTACCAAAAACCTTTTAACTGGGTTTTAAATTGGAGTATAGGACTAATAAACTTTATTAGTGCTGCCTAAACATAATCAAATCAATACAATTAATTGTCACCTGTAAATTTACTAAACTACTAAAGTAAAAAGCAGCTGATAGGAAACAAAGACTCGGTTAGCACAAATGATGACCAGTTCTCTTTTCTCTCCGCTGGTGTGCAGTTAAATTGATTTTAAACTTTTAATTTTTGTTTTTAAAGCTCTTAATGGTCTTGCTCACTTGTTTATTTTGGCTTTTAACCCCTAGCACTGAGACACCTTTAGGTTTTAAGTCTTTGGTTCATTCATCACTGTGTGTGGTGTCCCATTGTTTTATGTACTTTTACAGTATTTGATTAAACTGTATCAGGTTTTGATGTAAAGTACTTTGGTCTGCTTTATGTTTTTGTAAAGTGCTATAGAAATAAACTTTGATTGATTGATGCACAAGTCCTAAAACAAATGTACTCTGTTTTAGAGGCGGTTTCACCATTCATCGGGAAGGCACAACAGCAGATTTAAAAACTATGTTACGCATATTTCCTTTTTATACTCACACTCTAATCACTGCAACACTGTGTGGAAACTGAAAAAGAAAAACTCTCTTCAATGACCCTTCAAAAGAATAAGGTACAAACAAATAAACAAAGGAAAATACTGTTTCTCAAAACCCTTCCTACTGCATATTTTGATTACATGTAATTATTCTGATGAAAACCCAATACTTTTCTTAAGATACAGGCCTGAAGACACAGGCAGACTCAGTAAAGTCTATTCAAACTCAGGCTTTCCTTCTTCCACTTCTTTTGCATTGTCATACGCAGAATGATTATACAATGAAGTATAACAGAGAGAGCCGAGATGTTCAGGTCTAGACTGGGACTTTGGAAAAATCTGTATAATCCCAGCCAACTGTTCAGGGCTGAAGCGTTCATTTAAACAAAACGTGTCAATGCCAAGAATCTTCACAAGTGAGATTTAAGAAGAATTTTATGCACAAGAAGCTTCATCTTTACTTTTTACGTAACAGCACAGCGGGTGGCATCCTTGGACAAAAACACAGTATCCGTAGTGAGAGGTTTGTGGTTTTGAGTGGTGAGAAAGCTGCTCTCAAGTAAATAAACAGCCAGAACTAAATTAAAATCCTATTGTTTTGAGTAGAAAGAGCTGCCACACAGTCATTTCTTGCAGCTGTGAGGCCTGAAAGTAACTGTATTCTTTCCTATGTTCGGTTCTTACCTGTGTTGTAGCCCATATACTAGGGCTGCACGATATGGAGGAAACATGCGATATTCGATAACTGTGTTGAAAACTGCGATAATGATATTATTGCAGTATTTGAAAATAGAGCCTACTTTTCGAACATAGTAAGTTAAATTCACTACATTTCACCAAAATGTAAGTTCCTGTATTTACAAGCCAAAACAGCGACAAAATCAAAACTTAACACATACTAAACAAGGAATAAAACAAGGCTAAGCTGTGACTAAATTAATTAAATTACCACTAAAACTGGACTTTTTAAACATTTTTATTTAGTCACAACACATGTTCTTTTAAGGCTCTGGTGGAAAATGATTCTTCAGTGTAAATCTCTGTCAGATGGAAGACCATAGCGTTATTGTGATATATTATTACTGTCATACCGATATTGCGATAATGATAATTTTGCGATATATTGTGCAGCCCTACCACATACCAAGCCTGATGTTTCCTTTACATAATAGAAGCACTAAGAAGACAATTTCTGTTTGAATTAGAGTATTTGTTTAATGTGATTTCCAGCAATGGGGCTCTTATTGCGGCGGGGCATCTGTGAAAACTCTGTCAAACACGAAGGGAAAAGGATAATGAGAAGAGAAGCATGATGGGAAGGAGGCGCTTCCCAAACGGCTGCAAGTCCAGGAAATGTGTAGTTTCATTACGGTTCTTATAAATGTTGTCTATTCAGAGCCCTTTGAGGGAAATAAACTACAAAGCTCCAATTTAAGCCATTCGGTTTCATGTTAAATGCACTTTAATGTTCTGCCTACATGCTTCTCATTACAGCAATCATTTATGTATGGAAGAAAAAAAAAGATATATTCCCTCTTATCTATAGCTGAAGACTGAAATCTTCACATGGACCCAGTGTTTCCACGTTTCATGTTAGAGCAAGTTAAGAATAAGTGCTTTATACTACACACAACCAATTAAAAAACACAAATGATTTTTACTGTTTTTAAACTTCAAAGCAGGTTTTACTCCTTAATATTGAGTTTGTGTCTCTTGGTTTAGCCCTGGTCCAGTCTAGGGCTGAATGATTTTGAACAAATATCTAATTGCGATTTTTCTGACAGATGTTGTGGTTGCATTGAGATTAGTGATATATTTTTTTAAGATCAATGTTCAGTTCACAGTTTATATTTTTAGCATGTGATGGAGCATTGACACTTGAGAGAAAACTGAAATATTCACAGCTGATGAAACAAGGAATCACATGCCTTTGTGCTCATGCCTGTAGAGGTCTGAAATACAGCTGTAGCATGATTTATACACATCAAGATCCAGTGGAGATGGGATATATTGTTCTGTGCAGGGGACATTATTTCACCTAAATAACTGCAGCCTTTGCAATTTGGTAAATGACAAATAAAAAAATTGCGGTTTTGATTTGACTTCGTTTAATTGTACAGCCCTAGTCCAGTCTAAATTTTGATTTAGACCTAGTTCAGTTTAGTCCAGACTTTTAATAAGTTTGAAGTTTTACCCTTAATAAAGGTATTCACATTTTGTACGCAAGTGTACTGCTGCCAGGTGAGTAGAAATACATCTTAGCTATATCACATTATTACAAAATCTCAGCAGTTTACATTTTTACAAGATAAAATGCGATACGCCAGTGTAATAACAGGGTAGCTCCAGTTTTTTTCTCGTGAAATTTTTAACGCCAATTAGAATAACATTTAAGGCCAAGATTGCTGGCAAAAGAGCAATAATGTGTATAAATTTGACACTAATAAAATATCAGTATAACTCAATGCGTTGGTTTAATTTTAAAAGTCTAACACTCCACTCTAATAATTAAAAATCTCAAAACTGTAATCATACATTTCAGTGGTAATAACATTTATTGTATTGTAGAGATGTTCTTTTGCAACAAATACGCCTGCAACATTGCACAACCCTTATAAACAGTAGATTTATCTTTCAAAAACTTTCTGAATAAAGGCACATTCGAGTGGGTGACATTAAGAAGTTCATAAAACAGCTATTGATAGAAGTTGTTGCCTAATTTACATGCAACTCGCAAAAAAAGTAGACTTCACTGTTGTTACTTACAAAGTATTGATCTAAAATATATTTTTGACATGTACAACACTAAAAAACTTGACTTCGATGTCCCAATTTTACAATTTGAGAACAAGATGAACAAAATGTAACACCTGCTGTCCATACAATATAATGCTTTTAAGGCCTTAATTTTGGTAACATCAAATTTAATAACTTTTTAATACTTTTACGAACTTGGGGCAGAATAACATAAGAAATTATATCCCGTAAAATCATGACACATTCCTTTCGTGTAACAATATCTTGTAGATTACCGTATTTTCTGCACTATAAGGCACATCGGATTATAAGGCACACCTTCAATTAATGGCCTATTTTCATATATAGAGCGCACCGCATTATAAGGCGCATCCACTAGATGGCGCTGTGCTAAAGGGAATGTCAATAAAACAGTCAGATAAGTCAGTCAGTCAAACTTTATTAATAGAATACAAACCAGCGTTCTTACAACTCCCTCGTTGAAAACAATGTATTTCCAACTCCATTTGTCACAGTTCAAAGCTACATGAACAGCGTTCGAGCGCTCAGTTTTCTGTCCCCTCAATGTCGCAACTCTTCTACTGAGATGGAGCAAAGGCCGCGCCTCCTTGTTCTTTTGCGGCAGGATCCATAAACACGCCTATGGCACACATGAACAGCTGGGACTGGAATTCCCCTTTATCGTTTTTACCGCTGTCACTTCGGCGACGCCCCCTGAATACGGTAGCCATAATTAACCAACATTGATCCATATATAAGGCGCATCGGATTATAAGGCGCACTGTCGGTTTTTGAGAAAATTAAAGGCTTTTAGGTGCGCCTTATAGTGCGGAAAATACAGTAGATTAGATTAGATAGATACTTTACTGACTGAAGGAAATCCAAGTTCCAGCAGCAACTTCACAAACTAACAAAATATAAAGGCACACAGCATGCCATATTAGTAAGGTGCAATAATAGAATATAATAGTATGATAAAATAATATAGACATAAAAAAAATAAATAGTAATAAAAATCGCAAAGTAGTTGAGTAGCTTCTGTAGAGCGGTTAACGGGGCAGTGTTGCATTAATAGCCTAACATAACAACAGTGTAGAACAGCAGTAAGGATACAGCGTGGATGGAACAGATTAATAACATAAATCTACATCTGTACATCAGATAAAACAAATATCAGCTTGTAAAACATATGGCTGATATTTTTTTTTGTACTAAAAAGAAACACCACATTAAAACATGATGCTGACTAAATTATTTTTGCTTAGTGCGCTGCCGTAATACAATTTCCTGGATATTCAACATAGTTTCTGCATATCACATACTGTTCCAATACCGAGCAGTCTTATGCCACTCCACTGTTGCTCATTTCCATGTTAAAAACCCCAGCACCACTCTAACAATCAGCTCCCATAATAGCTCGCTTTGCTCTGTCGGTTTCATTGATGCTCACTCAGCATAAACAATATCACAGGAGACAATATTATTATTATCACAAAGCTAATACATGCAGAAAAATAATGGCCTGGCCTTGATGCGTGCCTCAGCAAATGACACATGGAAAAATTAAAAACACACATGTATGGATATTCATATGGGAGCTGTAACATTAGTCTGGAAACAGTATGTTGTGGTTTCTCTCAAACAAACTGACGCATCTCATTAGTGATAAATGTGTTATTTTTGCTGTGAAATAATGAGCGTTAAACGTCATTAGGCTCCAGCTAACAAGTAATCAACTTGAATAGCTCGAGGCAGGAGAGTCATCCGTCTTCGGCTCGTGTCAAAGTTCAACATGGTGCGAAACTTTTTAGAGGAATAGAGACAAATAAAAATAAACTCTGAGTCTAAAATAATCACTCACAATTTTGTTTTATCATGATGCAAGAGCAATGAAGTGTGACTATTTTGTACGGGCGTTGTTTGAATAATTACCTTTGCCTAAGATGTTTTGTTTTTGATGACGGCTTTTGAATAAATTCATTAGAAAAGTTCAGCAATAAGCCATGAAGACATTCTTTATATGATATGCGGAGCCACTAGCTTATTAAAGATGCCCTTCCTGAAACAACCCTCTCCATTTATCAAGGCTTGGGACCAGCACAAAGAGTACACTGGCTTGTGACTCCTTGTGGCTGGATGAGGCCGCATTTTGTGTAATGTAAGGAAATTAAAAGCTTACCTAAAGGTGCTTTATGTACTGAGAGAAGTGAAATGTCGAGGCAAACAGTGGGAGAAAGAAAAACAGACAAAAGCTTTTATTACTGACCTGTTTTGCGTTTAACAATGCCAGACGGGGAGATGGAGTTTGGAGTGCAGGGCGTCCCAGAGGAAACTGACTCAGCAGGGGTCGCAGGGGTCGCAGGGGTCGCAGGGGTCGCAGGGGTCGCAGGGGTGGCAGGGGTGGCAGGGGTGGCAGGGGTCACGGGCGTCGCAGGGGTCGGAGGTGGAGATTTAGGAGTAGGTGCTGGCTTGAATGCTTCTCCCTGTAGAAATATGAAATAAATATACAGTAAGTGAAAGGAAAAAACTTAACCTGTGTAGTCTCTGAACTCTTTTAATGTAGGTTACTGTTAGCCTGGCCTGCCAGAAAAACTCTTTTCCTATTCTATACAAAGAAGTTAGTCGGGTATCTCTTCACTGAAGTTTTGTTGCTGAGGTGAACAATCACAGGCGGAGGAACCAATCAGAGAAACAAAGGGCGGGACATGAGCAGTGCACCACTGACCCAAACAAACATGGATTCTTTCAGTTAATCATCGGATGTAAACTGGACTTTACTGTTGTTAAAATGGCAACAAGACAAAGAAAAAACTTAACGAGGGTTTCATCAGAATTAGGTGATGAAGGAAAGCACTAAACACTAAACGTTATTAAATTAGCTCGGTAACCAGCACTACCTTGATTAGCTCTGCAGATAAACAGCTGTGACTGGCCAGTTCCAAATCGAACCTGGAGAAATGCTCTGCTCCGAGAGGGGAACCAGACTGTGCTGTTTGCGAACAATTAGGAGAGTCTGACTCGCCAGGCTAGGTTACTGTTGAAGTACAAATGATCAGAGACTGAATCCCAAAATCCAAAACAAACTCTAACACATGTAAAAACTCAAATTAGCAACAACCAGCACATCAATAAATGAGAATTTGTGGTTGTTGCTTTATTTTTCCCAGTATTTCCAATCAAAAAGTTATTTAGTAAAACATTTAAAGCATTTATTCTCACAATTAAAATAAACAAATGATTGAAAATACGGGTGTAAAAACATACCAAAAATCTCGAAATTATGCAATATTTTATTTAGTGATACTGTTATCAATATCAAAAAAGGGTGCATCAATATTTTGGTATTTTCTTTTACTGAAAAATATCTTTAAAAACACAAAAAACACAATCAAACACAAAAAACGAATTAATAAGAAGTCCATTAGCTCATTTATAGTATGATAGTTACAGGATGCAACATTTTCCACATTATTCTAATTTATTGTTACGTGGCAGTATTTCCTGTATTTCCAGCTCCATTATCAAGTTACGGTCAAACAATAGACATCTGTATTAGTGCAGTTTTCTGGAAGCCTCTAAAGAACAGTAGCACCTTTTTTTTTTTTTTTTTTTAACAGCGAAACAGAGATGTTCAATGAAGTGAACAGTTTAAAGAGCGCTCGTGGCCTAAAACTCCCCAGACCCAGCCTGTTACAGTAGAACAGACAGCTGCTAAACTCCGCTTTGGGCCAGTGTACCATAATGTCTTAATGCTCCCACTGAACGGACCAGACAACACTGCAGCAGCCATTCTCAGCTCGTCCCGGGTTGTTTTGAGTGGCGTTACCTATCGCGGTGAAACGAGAGCTGTGAAGGCAAGTGCCCTCGAGCTAATTAAATTATCAAAGAGTGATTTGTTTTATGAGAAGCCTTTGAATAATTAAGCCATGTTTGAGTTGTGGAGTGGGAACAGTGGTTTAAGAGCAGGACGATAGGAGATACGTGAGGTACATAAACAATTAGATAGAAGTAGTTGCACATTCTCAGAGGACATAAAAGTTTTAATCAGCAAAATCTGCGTAGTTTCATATTCAGCTGTTTCTGTACTCGCGATAGGCAGGCATCCCGACAACTAAATAAGTCGTTTTGTTGCAGTGGCATGGTAAAAAAGGCAAAGAGAACTACACAGACCTTTGATCCTTTGATCTGTTTCAGTGCAGCCAATATGGCGGGGGCCGGTGTTTTTAGTAGCGAGGAACTGACAACTTGTCACTCAGAAAAGCTAAGCTGGGAACACCGGATCAGATACACAAACTTCTGCCTGGCATATAAAATCTTACATGTACTGATGCAGAGTTAAACACGCACTTCTGTTTTTCACTAAACAGTCCATATACTGGATTTAGTGCATGTTTTTGGTACTTAATCTTTCTGATAATATTAACAGCATGTCGTACATCTGCTTCTAACAGGCCTGCAGGTTTTAACCATGTTTCTGCTCATGTTATTGCTTGCTGCTGCTTTATGCTTCTCTGCTTTCTCTGTTAAATGATACTGCATGCCTGTGCCTGTCAGTTGTAACAAGTGTATTTAACCAATTGATTGTATTTCTGCTGCTGCTGTTTCGAGCAGCTAATGTGATGTTTGTATTTCTATTGTTATATAAGCTTAAATGTTTTACTTCTTCCTAGTGTGCCTTCTGTACATCTGGCCAAGAACTACAGATGAAAACTAGCCTCTTGGTTAATAGGCCCTGTTGTTGTTGTTTTTTTTTTAACTTTCGGCTTCTCTCTTTCTTACTCGGGGTTGCCACAGTGAACCAGTCGCACGGCGTTTTGGCAGATTTGACAGCCCTTCCTGTCGCAACCGGCCACATACAGTGACTGGAGTTGGAAATGTGGATGACGTGTCTTGCCCAGGGACACAACAACAGTATGAGCTACTCTCCGGTTGCTGAGCGCACCCACTGCTCCACTGTCACCCCACATGCACTATCCTTGTAATAAAAAAATAAAAAAGAGAACAGGTTTCAGAAAAGGTTTGGGAGGAAGCATCCACTGCGCCTCAAGAACTCACAAGGTAAACTGAGCTGTACATAATTTTTAAAAATACATTGCAAATCTAAACGCAAATGCAATATGTGTCAGAAAATTCACAATTAGATATTTTTTCAAAATCATTCAGCCCTCCTGGTCACTGTCTAGGGCAGTGGTTCCCAAAGTGGGGTCCGGGGCCCCCTGGATGTTCGTGAAGGTATTGCAAGGGGGCCCCAGAGTCTTCAATTCAATTTCAATTTATTCTTTATTTCAGAGACATGGTTGGTCCATAACAACTAATAAAACATACAAAAATATAAAAAGTCAATGAAAATATTAAATGCCTAAAAACGCTAAGTACATAAAAAAAAAAAGTATTTAAATGTATTTACAGTTATATACTTGTTTTAAAATATTACTTTAAAACATGTTTTAGCCAACAGTCAGTATTTTTGTAAGTTTTTTATAAAAATATATGGGCATAAAAACATGACATAATATTTTGATTAAAGGGAAGTCCTACAGGTGGGGGTCCACATAGGATTTTTGGAAATTTAAGGGGGCCATGACAGTCTTGACTTTGGGAATGGCTGGTCTAGGGTGTACCCCACTGCCTAAAGCCCATAGCTGCTGGGACAGGCTCCAGTCACCTGCAGAGCTCTAATGGGAGTAAGTGGAAGAAGATGAATGAAAGAAAGTGTAGTCCCATTGACAAATACTTATCCTCCATCAGGACCGACATCTGACGCTGGTCTTGGACTGGTGCATTCCTTGTGATGATTTTACTTAATTGACTTTATACACTGTGCCATTTCACATGCCATAAATTACCTATTAAATAAAACGACTGTAATGGGACCGTTCCATATGGTACAATGGCTTTTACACAAATTGTCCTTTTATTGTAACATGTATGTGGTTATGTTACACTGGTTATAAAAAGACACAGCTCATTGCCCACATCATTGCGTTTCTTAACAACAGCAGTTACTCAGCGCATTTTAATTACACCGATTCATCACTGCACTGAGGTTCGTTCGTGTGCAGAAACGAGGAAATCGGGAGTTTATGACAACGAGCCGGCATCATATTCCCCCTTACTGCATGTGTGCTAAATTTGGCCTGTGTTTTGCCTCGAGAAACACAAATTAATTCACTTTTAATCAACCCTCCAATGCTGCTAGACTGAGTAATTAAGCACTGTGCGGGGAGCGGGGGGAGAGGTCTGGAAAACTCTCCGCCGCGAAGCGTGAGAAGTCGCACGATCTCAGAGAGAAAGATTTGACATTAAACAGAGAAGCGAAGGGAAAACACAGCTTGTTGTTTCGTCAAGACGTGCTGCTTCTCTCTCCATTTTTCATCTTTTCAAATTAACTCGTCTGCATTAATAGATTAAAAATGGAGGATAATGATCATTAGTACAAGACCGATGCTTGTCACAGAGGTGTGCACTAATTAAGGAATCCGTGGGAGCTCCTCAACGATCTGATTTTCTCTGCATTAGAATCAAAATAAACAAAAACAAAACAAAAGTAAGAAATTAATCATAATATTTGGGGTGTCTGTGTCCCAAAATAAGCATACGATACCACTTTTGGCTTTCATATATTTAGTATTATTAGATTAAAGAAGCACACAAAAGCAGGGCTCATTCAAAAACAGCATTTTCTCAAACAAAACACGTCTTGTTCTCATCATAAACAGCCATATGCCGAGAGGAAATGAACTTAGGAGCTAGAGTCTCATATGAGCAGATGTTAGATGGAGCTGGCATCTTGCAGTGCATGGTTTTTAAATTTAAAACACTGAATTAGTTTTCTACACTGGACACAATGTGACACAAAACAGCAACTCTTTTAAAAGGTCCTGTATTATGTTTTTTTCAGGATTTTTGTTTTTGTTTAGAAACCCTCTCTTTCTAATGTTAATTCTTGTTAAAGTGCACAATATAACACCAGCCTCTACCTATGCATTAATATGGTCCAGTAAAAACAACATATGGTTGTACAGTATACACATGTTCACAAGCAACGGTTAGTTATCCTGAAAGTTTGATTAAAAGGTGCTATGAGCAGTATATATTTTCTATATTTCACAAAATGTACCCACATACATTCCAAGATATGATGTAAACAAACAAAGGTACAGCTGATTTATTCACAAAAGAAAAAAATTACATAATGGCCAAGTCGTTTATGTTTACATTTTTGTTTTGGTTCTAAAACCCTGCACTGTTAAACGTTCAATCAGAAAAATGGAAAGACTGACAACCCACAGACCATTGTTTTAATTTAGACTTCAGTACCGTTTTCACACCAGTACGAGCGCACACTGCATTACCGTACCTTTAACCACATCTAACTGGACTTCTGTCTTTGAACTTTTGAGCACAAAAATTAAAATTCCTGCTGCAACATTTACTTTTGATAATCAATTAATCTGTTGATTTTTCAATTGATGCTCAGATAGTGAAGTGTAAATAAATGTTAAGTGACCTGGTGTCTTAAAAACGAGGTGGTTTAAAGTTTCTGTTCAAAATTGGTAATACTGCAGAAGATCACACAGGTTTTTCTAGAAGTTTAAGATAGACCTTTTTTTTTCTTTTGTGTTCTGGTGTTGTTTCCACCACAAAAACATTGCTGGAGTAATAATTTGTTTCATTTACACATTTGAGTAATCCTGTATGCTGAGGCAGTACCCTTCTCAAGAGCTGAAAATGCTTGGTCTGGCAGGTCTACATAAAACCAGGAAGTGCTCCTGCGTGTTTCTAAAGCCCATACACCGTCACTGCACTCACTCTGATCATTTCAAATTGCTGTCTCTAAGAAGCAGTCAGCTCATTGGTGACGGACACCAAACCCAAGTGTTTTCTGCAAAGTCAAAGTAACAGCTCCCAAAAGAAGACGTCTTCCACACATTTACATTGTATTAAAATTATAAAACCTGAACTTCTAAGGCAAAGGAGCCCAAAACTATTTCAAAAAGCCTGAAAAAGCATAATATGGGACCTTTAACACGTTAGTATTTATTTACAGTTAATCTACACATAAATGATAGCACTGCATTCTGTCACCAGTTTCCTTGATAGCCTCTTTTCCCATCCATTCTTCAGTGTCACTACAGTCCTCTGCTGCACGAGTGAACTGGTAAAAAAAACAACTAATTTCAACCCCATCCCAAATGAGCAGGCTTTACTGAAGTGCTCCTCAAACAGCAGGTGGTTGAGCTGCGGCCAAAGCCAATAATCACCTCTTTTCATTACGGACTTTATTGACAAACGCATTCAAACGTAGTGATCCTCGATACAATTACGGTGGTATTGTTCAGCCACCATTGGATAAACAATAGTCCCTGATACGGCTCCAGGATTTTTGACAGTAGCAATAGATTTGTGCAGGTTTCAGTGTGGATTAGGAAACGGCTGAGGGACACACTGTGGCTCAGAGAAAAAAACAAATAGAAAGAAACACAAGCTGGTACTGTTCATTTGGGAGTTTGGGTATTTGAGAATTAAATAGAAATGTTTAGCAGAGACCTACTCACTCTGGAATATTAAAACACAAGGGCAGTATTTATAGTTGATATAATGATGTGGGGGTCAGTGTTGGCCACACAGTGAGTTGAAATCAGTTTGACCATTTTTATAATATTCTTCACTAGTCAGAGGACAGAGATGACCCTGAGTGGCCTACACCTGATGGGAGAGACCTAGAAAGCCTGCCCAGTACTTTTCACACGCGCTCACACCTGACACAGCAAATGTACAGATCGTCATATACATAACAGTTTATTTTCTGTCTAAATTTTGTTTATGTTAGCTTGTAAAGTTAAGTAAATATATTAGTATTGGCCTTTCATCTGCATCTCTTTTATTTTTTTATGATCCAAAAGCCGTTACAATAGGCTCTTGTTGTGTTTGTAAACAGAAAGTTTGTGTTCCACAGACTGGTACCCGAAGCTAAAAAGATGATAATACAGTTTTAATGGAGGAATTAGCGTTTTCCGCCAAACAAAGTAAACTATTAGATGGACTGTTAGATGGAGTGATACTTAAGACACATACACACTAACAAAACAACCATTCACTCCTGGAGAGGACATGCAGCCTCCACTCAGATAGACTGTTTATGTTCCAGCTGGAGAATTAAACCCACAACCTCCTCGCTGAGAGCCAAGGGAGCACACCACACTGCCACTGTACAGCCCACAAAATACAAACCCACTGCTGACGGTCATCATTACAACATAATGCACTCCCTATAAACTCCCAACTATTATGTTTATGTCTCTAAAACATGTAAAAAAGTGAAAACGTGATTTCCCACACACCTTTCCAGTTTTTCCAGAAGTGTCTTTCTCCACTTTTTCTTTAACAGGAGTTGGCTCTTTTACTACTGGTGCCTCATCCTCGTCACTGTCCAGGATCTGACGGCAGCGTTTTGGGGGCTTTTTAACGGGAGACTCCACTTCATGAGCCCCATTCTGCACCTTTAGAGGACTCTTCACTGGTCTGAGAACAAAAACATAAACTCTGTAAGAGCTAATGCATTCAGGTTCACAAGATAAAGTGCTAAATGAAATGTTAAAAGTCTCTAGGAGAAGTCACAGCAATCAACAAAGACATAAAACTGAGTTGAGAGTTGTAAAAGAGGTCAAAGTAATAATGAGAAGGTCAGTAGATGAGAACAAAACCATTAAACAGTTTTAACAGATGCAGCAGAAAGCATAGACTCATCACTGAAGGTGCTGAGTTAAACTGACTACATTAAAAACTTCTGGATGCTAACAATGTTTTACTGAGCAACACCAAAAGTGGTTATAGATATACAAGTACGTTCAAATGGCAACTCGTCATGTCATTGCAGATCTACACATTGTCTACACAAGGACATAGGTAGTTTGTTGTTATAAATAAAGTCATAACTTATCTTATTTTGATTTAATGCACTGTTCCCAAAAAAATAGACTACATAGTAAAAAAAATACATGCTGTGAGTGTGCATGTGTGTGTGCGAGGGAATGAGAGGGTCTGAGTTTTGAGGCATCTGTAGCGTCTCCCTGATATTTAGAGTTTAGTACTGTTCTCAGATATTATCACATGAGACGACACTTTTGTGGTCGGATGTGAGCAGTTTGACATTTCACAGAGCTGTTCTAGTTTCAGCAGGTGAACATATATTTAAAGGAGAAACAGCGTCTATATACCACTTTTCACTTTACTTAACCAAAATTTCATTCTTACTTTTAGGCCCACATCAAACTGCCATAAGTCTATTAGAAGCTATACATTTTATTTATAATTCAAACATTGTAAACCAAGTCTTACTTTTTCACCGGTTCATCAGCTGCAGCTGTCTTCTTCTCTTTGCTCTTGGGCTGAAAAAAGGACCTGAACAAAGAACAGAGAATTGTTACTATTACAAAGCGTCTTGTTTGTGCCTAAACTGTAGTTGGTGATGATTACAGAGAAGATAACTACACACTCATGTGCGCCTGCATGACAGTTACTTTGCTTTAAGTGGCCAGATGGATTTCTAAAGTCAAAATCTATTTTACAAAAAGCAACAGCCCATCTTCCCGTACCCACTTTTAAAATGTTTTTGTTGTCCAAAAACCAGAAAATATATCAGTGAAGACTGCTCATTCTGAGGCCCATTATATCTTCACTGCATCACAATCAGCAGCTGTTTTTAAATTTATTTTTGCTCCTCTTTATGTCTTTTAGCCTGGGTAGACTACAAGTACCTGTTTTTTACTTGGCTTCATGCTTGCCAAATTCATAGCCATTACCCCAAAATGAATAACTAAATAAACTAAAACTAATCTAAAAGTAAAGACAAAAAAAAAACAAACAAAACCTAAACTCTGCCCTACACCTACATTAATCTCTCATAGGAACATGTGGTTTGTAACATCTTTATAGCTTTCAAAAAATATGTATTATAATATCGTTTTGATCTTTCTGTTTGTATAGGTTATTTTAGTTGACACGACAGAAGTATTAAATAAAATGTACATGTATTCGTTCAATTGCTTGCCCGACTATTACCAATATTGAATCTTCTGTAGTATTAATTCATCAGGGCATCTATCTGCACATGTAGGCTACCACAAAACCTTTAAAAGCACATTGAATTCAACATACATGCTTATTTACATATGCATCTTTAGGTATATGTAGTTATGAGCTGATTTTGTCAGACTTTAAGAGGAATATACTCTTTAAACCCATGCAACCTGCCCATAAACCCAGCTTTCTTATCACAACTCATCATGAATTGTAAGACGTCAACAAGCTAATAACTAAAGTTTGTGCTTGTAGCGAGCAAAAAAAGAAATATCCCAAGAACTGAGGCTTGTACTCACGCAATGCTCCGCTGCATGATTTCAAAAAAAGTGCTTTAATCGCTGTAAATTGAAATTATAAAGCCAAAGCACAGGTTCAGTGCCCACAGAGGAAGCAAACTCCCGCGATGCTGACAAACACTGAATATTCGGCGCCAAAATCACATTTAAAGCAAAGATCGTGAACAAGAGGATGCTGCCTCCTGGCTGAGAGATTTCTTCCACTGAATAGACAGTAGCGAGTCAGTAAATAAGTCTTACAATCGTACAAGTAACAGCATACAAGAAAGGAAAATATTGCGTGTGAAAAAAACGCTAAAACTATATATTTTATTTTCCTAAAATAGCTACAGAGTGACACCTCTTCGTTTACATTTCCTGCGCCAAGACTCACGGAACTGTTGACCTCGCTACCGCCCCCTTCGCTTCCGGTGGAGTAAGTGCAGCTAATTTAATGTTTAATCCTCGTGACTTTACAACTTAAACTAGAATTTAACAAAATACATGTATAATCGATCTTGTATACATACATGTCGTATCGTAAGTTTTATCTTTGTAGAAAAATAAGAAAAATTGTTGAAGCAGACAATGATTCAAGTATATGCAGTGATGGAAGAAATACGTAATTTCTTTACTTAAGTAAAAGTACAGATAAATGTGCAAAACGTACTCAAGTAAAGTAAAGGATCACCCTAAAAATTCTATATAAGTAAAAGTATAAAAGTACTCACTTTTAAATGTACTTGTGAGTTAAAAAGTAAAAGTATTCCACTCAGACTCAGCTCATGAATGTGTTAAATGTGAGGGATTTTGCTAAAAAATGATGCTGAAATTAACAAACCATAGCAACAGAAGACGATGGAATCTGTCAGTGAGGTCTTTTGTCTTTATTATTTTGATGTTTCTAAAGAATACTACTTTACTGCATCTTTTATGATAAAGTGTTGAGTATCTACAATGAGTGCAGAGCAAAAACAAATTTAAACAAAAACTCAAAGTATTTTGTACTTCAAACAAAGTCCATAAATGTAGTGAAATAAAAAGTACAGATACTTGCTATAAAATGTAGTGAAGTAAAAGTAAAAGAACCCCTTGTAAAATGTACTTAAGTGAAGTACAGATACATGAAAATTGTACTTAAGTAAAGTAATAAAGTACTTTTACTTTATTACATTCCACCACTGTGTCCTTGATAGCTAAACATTTGTATTTAACGTCCTCAGAAAGTAGGCTGACCAGATGTCCCTATTTAATGAGGACAGTCCCAGTTTTAGGCTCATTATCCCATAGCCCAACAAATGTTCAGTTGTCCCCATTTTAAGTACATAGAGGTGCACTGGAAAGACTTTTGTCACAAAATTTATTTATTATGTCATTGTCATAATTAATAAATACTTAAACTTAAACCTTAACGTCATGTATTTTGAATTACATGACAGAAAATTGTATGGATTTCAGATGCTTTTTTGTCACTTGCTGTAAGTTCAAATGCACTGTGAGTTGTGAAAAAAAAGGTGTCCCACTTTTTGGGTCTAGAAATCTGGTCACCCTATCAAAAAGAAATCAGTATCTTCATAAATATTGCCATGGTGGTGTGGTACAAGGTCAAACTCTAAATAATAAGCTGTGTGTGGGTGTTAGTGCACTACTATATTTTCTCAAAATCATTTATGTCATGAGAAAACCAGACAACACAAGCACTTCTTTAATTTTACTAAAAGCACACAATTTTCCAACTTAAATAAATACAAACTCTTCACCTTTAAAAAATACTGGCTAATATATTAATCTTATGATGACCTACTGTTAAAGGGTACATTCAGAGAGAAATGCTGTCAGTTTGCCACACATTAAGACGTTTTCTTAACAAAATATTTACAATGTGGTAATATATTTATCTGTGCTTTGGTTTAAAGTCCACACTGGTTACAACAGTCCCTTAAACGTAAGAACATTTCAGGTTATTTTGCTGCACTTTCAAACTAAATGTGTACCAAAGTGTGAAGAGCCAAAATCAAATCAGTGGAAAAAAAATAAATAAATGAGATACTGAATTTTGGTTCAAGTCCTAATCATCAGAATTAAAATCTTCTAAAGTTAGGGGGCAGCAGTAGCTCAGAGCCATTTGATGCACTGCATTCTGCCGTTGTGTCCTTGGGCACGACACGTAACCCACCTTGCCTGTATGTGTTAGCAGGCCCACTGACAGGCTGCTGGTGCCCGGGGCAGGAAGGCTTCACATGGGCCTATTATAATCAAAAATGTAAGAATAGGGACTGTTTCACTGACACACTGGCCCCTGTCGAGTCCTGTGTCAGTGTGGTTGTGTGTTTGTGTGTTTGGTGTTTGTGTGTTTGGTGTTTGTGTGTTTGGTGTTTGTGTGTTTGGTGTTTGTGTGTTTGGTGTTTGTGTGTTTGGTGTTTGTGTGTTTGGTGTTTGGTGTTAGGGCCGTAGGCGCAGAATGGCAGCCATGCATCCGTTGTACAGAATGAATGAATAATGTAAATGTAAAGCGCTTTGAGAAGCCTGAGAGGCAGTGGTGGAATGTAACAAAGTAAAAGTACTTAAGTACAATTTTCATGTACTGTATGTATATTCTGTACTTTACTTGAGTATATTTTACAAGCAGTACAATTTGTTTTACTTCATTGCATTTTAGAGCAAGTATCTGTACTTTTTACTCCATTACTTTTTTGATTTGTTTGAAGTAAAAAGTATTTTGAGTTTGGTTTAAAATCATGTGTTTTGTTGTGTCATCACTGTAGACACAATACTTCAGTATAAAAGATGCAGAAAAGTAGTATTCTTCAGAAAAAACAGATTCAGTCTCTTCTGTTGCTCTGGTAACCTTTAGTTTTCAGCACAGTTTTTTAGCAAAATCCCTCACAGTTAACACATTCATTAGTTCTTGAGTCAGTGTGAGATACTGTTACTTTTTTACTCACAAGTACATTTGAAAGTAAGTACTTTTATACTTTTACTTAAGTACAAATTATATGTGATACTTTTACTTGAGTAAATGTTTGCTCCTTTATCTGTACTTTAACTTAAGTAAAAAAAAAACACCTCTGCTGAGAAGTTTTGGAAAGCACAGTATAAATCTAATCCCTTATTATTAAAGTCTAAGGGGCCAAAATATAATAAAAAGCTTTTAAAACAGGATATAAAATATTTCCAGGCTATTTATGCATTTGATAATTTTCACTGACTACTCTCTAAATGTCCAGGTTTTCCAGAGATGTGTATTGAAAACAGTCCACGTCTGTCCATCATTCTCCGGTCTTCTCCACTCGACTCAGCTTCGCTCCGGCCGACAGCGCCCTGCCCGCGTGGTCCACCTCCCACGCCCCTGAGCTCCTGTGCGTCCACCCGTTTACCCGGTGGAGGGTCTGGGCCCGGTGCGGGATGATGTCCTGGTCCTGAACTTCTCTCAGGTCTGTCCCGGGACGTGGGAGGAAAGGGGCAGGAAGAGACCGCGGAGGTGGGATCATGGGCTTCGGCAGACAGTACGAGAGGAGCAGAGGGTGAGGCACCGGCGGGACGGCTGTGAGGGGAAGAGACAGAGAGAGTTATGTCAATTAAAATGTATTATTTAGTCACTTTTATACGAACATATATGAGTAGGGTTTTTCTAAACGCGAATAAGACACTCATTCATTTATAACAGGGTGAAGAGACAGCAGTGAGGATATGTTGAGGCTTTGTGACGCCTTTCAAAAAACAGCAGTAGTGTTTTTTCTAAATAATAGGTCTATATTAATTAGGGGTGTAACAATACTGTAACTATATCGATGTATCAATTTTTTTCCTATGATACAACTATATCGATACACATCACTGTATCAAATCGTATTGTTTTCTAGGAAGTGTGTTTCAATATACATGGAAAAAAATTGATAATATCAGAAATATCGGTAATAGAAATTTTCTTGTTAAAATAAAACTAGATATGGCTTTTTGGATGTAATTTTTGTGTTTTTCATGAAATAAAATGTCATATTCAACTTTTCTTGCCTCTCTGTCTGCAGGACATAATCAACCCCAGCCGTGATGCTACATTTGAGAGTCAACTTGTATGATAATTTTTGATATGAAGGTGTTAAACCGTATCATTCCAAATTAGCAAATATTGTTCTTGAATTGTATCGAAACAATTCTAATCAATATGTATCGTATCATTGCAAAAACATATTGTTACACCCTAACATTTATACAGTGTGCTGTGTTTTAGTGTCCATCTTATATTTTAGAGACACAGACACCAACGCTCGCTGCCTGAATATACTTAATCTCACTATTTCTATTGCATTGTTTTTACATCAGAAAAGAGAATGGTCATGCTGTCATTTTTTACCACCTCATGGGCTCATGAGTCTGTTGCTGCTGCTCTGGGCCCAGGCAGACAACCAGTCTTACTGTAAGGACTTTAACTCAACCAGGACAGGCTTAAAACAAACGCAGACAAATGAGTGAAGTGTCACAGATGATTTATTGAATAAACTTTGGCGCTTCGACCCCGGCAAGTAGAGCCGTCAGCGATGTGATGAAGGGAGAGTTTGATAGCACAAAGGTAGTGTTTAATGGTACCCAACCCTAGCTCCTGTAAAGTGGTCACGTCCCCTGGGGGTCCCTGTACCCCTGGTTGGGAAACACTGTTATAAATCATAGATGTCAGGCTGAATACTTGTTAGTTAAAATACAATTTCACCTCTCCGTTAAACCATGAGTGCAAATACACAGTGGCTGACTAATTATGATAAAAAATATACTGTATTAACTCTATTAAAAGCTAAGCAGCTGTACTATTCACAAATTAATTGCATTAGTATAAGTTGCACAACATAATTATTATTTTACAATTAAATCAGATCAAAAATATCCTTTAAATATTTTCTTTCCTTTTATTCCATTTGCCGTTTCTGTTCATATCTCTGTGCACATAAAGCAGTTCCTCTCCTCTTAGCGAAGGTTTGACACTAAAGACAAAAATATGAAGCGAGGCCACCCACACATAATTAGCTCAGTGATAATTACCCTCCGCTCTGTCAAACATTGGTAGCCCTTTTATGAAAAATTATTCGCTATTAGATTACAAATGGAGCTGTTCGACCTGACCGTCCCATCAACCCCATTTCTCATCTGAACAAGCGCCGCACGGCTGCAGTTTTAGTGCTGCCTGTGCTCCACTGAGCAGTGTTAACACAGCGTCAACCACTTAGCGGCTAAGAGCTAAGCAGGGCTATTGTTTAGAGCTAAGGCTAAAACACTACTGGAACTAACAAAGGGCTGGATTTTTGAAGTTAATTTGTCTTTTTAAATGTTTCCAAATCCAACATATATAGTTTTAGTGTCTGTAAACAATGAGAGGAATGAGAATTTTAACAGATAACAGATAAATATTAGAAACTTGGAGCACCAGTCACTGTCTAACTATAGACAAGTCCTGAGTTTTTCCCATTGGCTGTTGGTCTGGGCAGCTTCTAAACAATGAGTCAGGGAACAAAGAAAGGAAGGAGCAAGACAGAGGAGCGAGGAAGGAAAAAAACAAAGTTAACTGTGGATAAATATTGCCCTTGAAAGCAGAAATTGCCCGCTCGCATTTGTCGAATATAGAACTCTAGACCTGGAAGTTTAAAGGGGCTATAGTCTGCAAAATCAACTTCTCTGAGCTTTCTGCCATGTTTTAATGTTGTTCCCTCATCAAAAACATACCTGGACCTGTGTTATTTTTCTATTCAGTAATCCTGTACTTGCTGGCACGGCCTTTCTGAGCCCTCAAAACACTCTATTCCACGAAGCTCCACCCACTCTTGGAAGCACTGACCAATCAACAAGCCCTCTATATCCAGTCTTCTCTCATTAATTTATCCAAAAAACAGTGTACAGCTCTGTTTCCACTGCTTCCTCACAGACATTTTTAATTCTGTAGTAAAAAAGCATCATACAAAAAGTTTAAGGAAGTGAAGTGCTTTTTTTTCTTTGATTCTGTTCAAAAGACAGCAACACTCTGCTGCCCTCTGCTGGTCTCTTCACCTTTTTCCTCATGGCACTGGTAGAGGACTTATTAAAAACATTTTCAAACATTTTCCTGCTCTAGAAATGACCGAGACTGGTTTAAAAATATGAATAAAAACATTATATATCCCCTTTAAGGTCAGCTCAGTTGTAATGAAGTATTTTATGGTAGCACTTTGAATGTTGCAACAAAGTTAAAACTCCTTTCTCTGAAGTCCCAGCCGGCTTTTGCCATAAAAAAAAGCAAATGGAAATCAAAAAAGTTACAGTCTGTACTCTTTTTTTGACCGTTTTCATACTGAAGCATAGAGACTTTCCTGTGTTTATACCACTTCACAGTTTGTACAAATGCTCCTCCAGCCTCTTCAGTCCAAACCCCGACTGAGTTATTCTTCAAGGTCACCACAACTTAACTTATAAACTTGTGTTATTTCTATTGCAGACGACTCACTTCTCCTTGAAATGCTCCAAATGAAAAGCAGACACGCAGACTGTATCTGAGTGCTCTTCCTCAAACACCTTCAGCTAAAATAAGACTTACTTTGGACAAATGCACCGAGGAAACATGGGCTTATGAAACTTAGATGAGTGGGAGACCAGACTGAACCTCTTTTTTTATTATGTTTCTTCAAAAATGTTAATAATGTTTGAGTGTTGTGGGCAATGGAAGTAGGTCTCACTTTTCAGTACTTTATAAATGTGGTTCTGTTACTTTTAGAGCTAATTTATGCCCTATACAAAACCAGGACTAAACCAGGACTAAACCAGGATTAAACCAGGTCTAAACCAGGTCTAAACAAGGACTAAACCAGGTCTAAACCAGGGCTAAACCAGGACTAAACCAGGACTAAACCAGGGCTAATCCAGGACTAAACCAGGATTAAATCAGGTCTAAACCATGTCTAAACAAGGACTAAACCAGGTCTAAACCAGGGCTAAACCGGGATTAAACCAGGTCTAAACCAGGTCTAAACCAGGACTAAACCAGGATTAAACCAGGATTAAACCAGGATTAAACCAGGTCTAAACCAGGTCTAAATCAGTGCTAAACCAGGACTAAACCAGGTCTAAACCAGGATTAAACCAGGACTAAACCAGGTCTAAATCAGTGCTAAACCAGGACTAAACCAGGGCTAAACCAGGATTAAACCAGGACTAAACCAGGTCTAAACCAGGTCTAAACAAGGACTAAACCAGGTCTAAACCAGGGCTAAACCAGGACTAAACCAGGACTAAACCAGGGCTAAACCAGGATTAAACCAGGACTAAACCAGGTCTAAACCAGGTCTAAACCAGGACTAAACCAGGATTAAACCAGAATTAAACCAGGATTAAACCAGATCTAAACCAGGTCTAAACCAGGACTAAACCAGGTCTAAACCAGGACTAAACCAGGATTAAACCAGAATTAAACCAGGATTAAACCAGATCTAAACCAGGTCTAAACCAGGACTAAACCAGGACTAAACCAGGGCTAAACCAGGTCTAAACCAGGTCTAAACCAGGACTAAACCAGGATTAAACCAGAATTAAACCAGGATTAAACCAGATCTAAACCAGGTCTAAACCAGGACTAAACCAGGATTAAACCAGAATTAAACCAGGATTAAACCAGGACTAAACCAGGTCTAAACCAGGTCTAAACCAGGACTAAACCAGGATTAAACCAGAATTAAACCAGGATTAAACCAGATCTAAACCAGGTCTAAACCAGGACTAAACCAGGTCTAAACCAGGACTAAACCAGGATTAAACCAGAATTAAACCAGGATTAAACCAGATCTAAACCAGGTCTAAACCAGGACTAAACCAGGATTAAACCAGGACTAAACCAGGTCTAAACCAGGACTAAACCAGGATTAAACCAGAATTAAACCAGGATTAAACCAGATCTAAACCAGGTCTAAACCAGGACTAAACCAGGATTAAACCAGAATTAAACCAGGATTAAACCAGATCTAAACCAGGTCTAAACCAGGACTAAACCAGGACTAGACCAGGGCTAAACCAGGTCTAAACCAGGTCTAAACCAGGACTAAACCAGGATTAAATCAAAATTAAACCAGGATTAAACCAGATCTAAACCAGGTCTAAACCAGGCCCTTCACCTTGAGACTGGCACAAAGACAATGATTGCTGTGAATGGTGAGATGTCTTACCCGTGTCCAGGACCGACCCAGAGCCGCACAGAGAGAGACCAGAGTCTGCAGGAAACAGAGAGGGACTGCTGTGGACCAACTGAACACATGAGGAGCAGATGAAGGGGTGAGAACATGAATGCATGGGACAAAACATAAAATCATTAAAAAGTGAGAGTGAAGTGGGATGATCAGTGGTGAGGGGTGAAAGTACAACGATCATCTGCCTCAGTAATTTGTTTATTGTCTGGCAAAGGCTTTACGGTGGCAGCACTCTCCATTTATCCAGGTTTGGGACTGACACAACAAGTACACTGGCTTGTGACCCCCTGTGGCTGGTTTAATTAATGTATTTCTTTATTTGGACATTTCACACCAAGTACCACCTCAGAAAATATTTGGCTTGACAAGTACCATCTTTAATAACTCTTTAAACCAAGATGAAGCTAGTACTAGACCAGGACAAACCCAGGATTTGACTAGAACTAAACCAGGACCAAACCAGGACTAAACCAGGACTAAACCAGGACTAAACCAGGACCAAACCAGGACTAAACCAGGACTAAACCAGGACTAAACCAGGACCAAACAAGGACTAAACCAGGACCAAACCAGGTCTAAACCGGGATTAAACCAGGACTAAACCAAGACCAAACCAGGACTAAACCGGGATTAAAACATAACTAAACCAAGATTAAATGAGAACTTAACCAAGACCAAACTAAGTCTAAACCAGGACCAAACCAGGTCTAAACCGGGATTAAACCAGGACTAAACCAGGACCAAACCAGGTCTAAACCGGGATTAAACCAGGACTAAACCAGGACCAAACTAAGTCTAAACCAGGACGAAACCAGGTCTAAACCGGGATTAAACCAGGACTAAACCAGGACTAAACCAAGACCAAACCAAGTCTAAACTGGGATTAAACCAGGACTAAACCAAGACCAAACCAGGTCTAAACCGGGATTAAACCAGGACTAAACCAGGACTAAACCAAGACCAAACCAAGTCTAAACTGGGATTAAACCAGGACTAAACCAAGACCAAACCAGGTCTAAACCGGGATTAAACCAGGACTAAACCAGGACTAAACCAAGACCAAACCAGATCTAAACCGGGATTAAATCAGGCCTAAACCAGGACTAAACTGGCACTAAATTAAAACAAGACTACACCAGGGTCAAACCAGGACTAAACCAGGTAAACCAGGATTAAACCAGAACTAAGCAGCAGTCTAAACTTCAAATTTAATCTCCAACAAGTGCAGGACTAAAACTGTCTCTAAATTAAAATGAATCAAGACTACGACTTCAAAAGTACCACCACCTGAGTACCATGTACCACCAGCAGTACCTGTACCCCAGTTTGAGACCCCTGTCCTGTGGTGATGTTACCTGGTGTACGGCTGGAGAGAAGCCTGGATAGTTGACCAGGATGAGTTTGCTGAAGTTGAACTTGTAGGTGAAGCGTTTCCCTTTGGTCTTGTGCAGGATCCGTTTGTTGTAGTAGTATCTGGAATCAGAGGTGATGAGTTACATTTACTTCTACCATAGTAATAGTATTTTGTAGCAACAATACTCTTAATTTAGCACAATTTCTGGTACTGACATGTTACGAGGTGTCAACCATCTTTGATTTGTTGTAAATAAATGCGTTTAGTTGCGGCGCTGTAGGGCAGAGGCGCGCTTCTCTGTAACATCGGTGAGATTTTAAATTGCTTAAATTTAATTTGACAACATGTGTTTATTTGCAGCTGAAGCCCGAGGGAGAAGCGGCTCTGATGAAAGAGGATTACTCACATTTACAGCCCACAGGTTTGTTTAATACGAGACTAGAGTTAGCGTCTATACATCAGCCTCAATATGAGCTGACATGAAATTTACACTGTACCATGGAGAGGCTGAATGCTCTTCTCTGATTGGTTAACAACACAACCACACACAAGTCATATGTTTAAAATTGCATACTATTATATTATTGCTACACTGTTGGAAAAAAATGTTGCAAAATTCAAGGCAACAGGATTCCTGTTTTTTGAGTTTTGGGGCCAACTCAAAATCTCAAGTTTTCAACAAATATATGTATTTTTTTGTTCATATGTCTAAAAACCTTCAATTTTAAATTTTACTTCTTTTTTTAAAACAATTTTAACAACAATTTTTTGAACACTGCATAGTAAGTTGGCTGTAAGATGAGTTAAAAAAAATAAGGATAGTGAGTAAAACTTAAAATTGAAATTAAAGTTTTAAACATATGTAAAAAACAAAACAAAACAAAATATTATTGTTAAAACCTGAGATTTTGAGTTGGCTGATTCGTGACTTGAGTGCATCGTTGCATCTCTTGTAGTCATAGTACTAAAAGTGGTAGTAGCAGTAAGTAGTTCCTACCTAAGTATGCTCAATACATTTTTTTTTTTTTTTTACTTTTTCTTAAGTAACAATTTTGTTTGTACTTTTTATTACTTAAGTAACTTTAGTAAAAAAAATGTATTTTTACAAGGCAAGACACTGGAGGTGAATAGGGATTTTTAAAAAACCAATAGATATCAATGTGAAACTATTCCTGTAGATCACTGGGCATAAATATAGGACAAAAATGTATTGCAAGTTTTGAGTCATTCAGTGTGTAAAATTGGAAATTAGGCATTATATGGGTAAAAATGTTTAATTTTGCACTTTTCCAAAAACAAAATCTGTATAGTGGAGAGAGCCAGGTTTAAAATACTTGATTCATTTTGTCGACACGTTTCATTAAAAGACTTTTACTGGTGGCATAGTGGTTAGCTCTCCTGCCTCACAGCAAGAAGGACCCGGGTTTGATTCCCACACCGTGTGGGGCCTTTCTGTGTGGCATTTCCATGTTCTCTCTGTGTCTGTCTATGTTTCCCTTACCATTAAAAATCTTCTTGGCCTCCTCTTCTTCTCACTGCAGGAAAAAGTGACCTGTGTCTATTTTTTGTCAGAATATTTGAACTAAATAATTTTGTTGCTGGTTTTGGTTTTGGTAATGCTTTAAAACAGCATAGATGATTAGTTTATATCTAATATAGCATCTTTTTTTAAATGACTGGTGTATAGGCTATAAGTCAGTAAAATAAGTGTAACAATATATTTAAGAAATATACAAGAAGCCCCAAATGTTTGTTTTTTTTCTTCAGCTGACTAAGTTCCAAATTTAACAAATTAAATTGCAGCAAAAGTGTGTTTCTAAATGTATTACACTACTATTTAAACATGTCAGTTTTTAGGTCTTGGAAATTTAGTAAAAAGTTTTGGGAAAGTCATGGAACATTCTTGGCAAAAAACTCTATGAACCCTGAAAACTGGAAGGTTTGGTTGCTTGTAGGAGCTGCTGAAGTGGCGATATCTGACTCAGAGTGTGAGAAAAATGCTGTTGAAATTAATATTTCCATTAGAAAAGTGAAGTGTTAAACTAAACTTTATGTGTAATTTTGACATTATATTTATGTCAGTGTTAAATCCTTATGTTAAAGAAGAAAACTGAGTGTGTGTTTTACTGTAATGTCTCACCTTAAGCTCAGATTTAAAGTACTTTGTCCACATCCGGGGGGGATTTAGGGATAAGCACATTTACGAGCATAAGACTTAAAATGAAACAAGTATGATTTCAGTAATGCTCTTCTTCCACAGCACAATTACATACAATTTATGCAGCACAAGTACCTCTGACATTTAACAGCGAAGAATATGTACTTGCACAAAACGAACTGCGCTGGACAAAGCCATAATTTCAAACCGCTGTATAATCACACTGAAATAACAACAGGACACTTTAGTTCATTTACTTCCTACGGGGGCCCACAGAGGACAAATCTGTGTCTGTTTGTTCTGGCTCCTGGAAAAACTCAAATGACCTAAGACCAAACTCAGACTTTTTAAAGCAAATGTAAAAGTATTAAGATGGCTGCTCAGTCAAACAGTGCAAAAAACTAATAGCAGTACCAATAGAAGTAGTAATTGTGGTAGCAGTAGTAGTAATAGCTGTAGTAGTGGCAATAGTAGTAGTAAAGACAGTAGCAGTAGTGGTAGTAATAGTTGTAGTAGTAGTGGCAGGAGTAGAAGTAGTAGCAGTAGTCATGAAGATACAAGTTATAGTGGTAGTAATAGTAGCAATGGTAGCAGTAGAAATAGTAGTAAAAGTAATCACACTAGTAGTACTACTACTACTCACTACTAATCACTACTACTACTACTACTACTAGTACTACTACTACAGTAGTACTAGTAGTAGTAGTAGTAGTACTGACCTGAGTGCGCGGCTCTGTTTGTCATAGTATTAGTAGTATTATAAGTAGTAGTAGTAGTAGTAGTAGTAGTAGTAGTAGTAGTAGTAGTAGTAGTACTGACCTGAGTGCGCGGCTCAGTTTGTCGTAGTAGTAGTAGTATTAGCAGTACTATAAGTAGTAGTAGTACTGACCTGAGTGCGCGTCTCAGTTTGTCATAGTATTAGTAGTATTATAAGTAGTAGTAGTAGTAGTAGTAGTAGTAGTAGTAGTAGTAGTAGTAGTAGTATTATAAGTAGTAGTAGTACTGACCTGAGTGCGCGTCTCAGTTTTTCATAGTATTAGTAGTATTATAAGTAGTAGTAGTAGTAGTAGTAGTAGTAGTATTATAAGTAGTAGTAGTAGTACTGACCTGAGTGCGCGTCTCAGTTTGTCATAGTATTAGTAGTATTATAAGTAGTAGTAGTAGTAGTAGTAGTAGTAGTAGTAGTAGTAGTACTGACCTGAGTGTGCGGCTCAGTTTGTCATAGTATTAGTAGTATTATAAGTAGTAGTAGTAGTAGTAGTAGTAGTAGTAGTAGTACTGACCTGAGTGCGCGTCTCAGTTTGTCATAGTATTAGTAGTATTATAAGTAGTAGTAGTAGTAGTAGTAGTAGTAGTAGTAGTAGTAGTAGTAGTAGTACTGACCTGAGTGTGCGGCTCAGTTTGTCATAGTATTAGTAGTATTATAAGTAGTAGTAGTAGTAGTAGTAGTAGTAGTAGTAGTAGTAGTAGTAGTAGTACTGACCTGAGTGTGCGGCTCAGTTTGTCATAGTATTAGTAGTATTATAAGTAGTAGTAGTAGTAGTAGTAGTAGTAGTAGTAGTAGTAGTAGTAGTAGTAGTAGTAGTACTGACCTGAGTGCGCGGCTCAGTTTGTCGTAGTATTAGTAGTATTATAAGTAGTAGTAGTAGTAGTAGTAGTAGTAGTAGTAGTAGTAGTAGTAGTAGTAGTAGTAGTAGTACTGACCTGAGTGCGCGGCTCAGCTTGTCGTAGTAGTAGCAGTAGTAGTAGTAGTAGTAGTAGTAGTAGTAGTAGTAGTAGTAGTACTGACCTGAGTGCGCGGCCCAGTTTGTCGTAGTATTAGTAGTATTATAAGTAGTAGTAGTAGTAGTAGTAGTAGTAGTAGTACTGACCTGAGTGCGCGGCTCAGCTTGTCGTAGTAGTAGCAGTAGTAGTAGTAGTAGTAGTAGTAGTAGTAGTAGTAGTAGTAGTACTGACCTGAGTGCGCGGCTCAGTTTGTCGTAGTTCATGTGAGGCTTGCCCTTCCTCTCGCCCCACAGCTGGGCCAGTCTCTCTGGGTCTCTGATCACGAACTCGCCCCACTCCCCGCCCCAGCCGATGGCCCCGCCCTCGCCCCGCCCCAGGAGCTCCAACAGGAAGTGCCACAGCTGCACCTGTCTGGAGCCCGGCGACCACGACGGCTTATAGGCCCAGTCCGGGAACAGGACGGCTGCCGAACACAGACAGAAACAGATTTAGGGAGGGGTTGTCCTGGCAAACGACTATTACTGAGTTAAAAAAAAAAAAAGTGTTAAAAATACAAATTACTTTTTATCCATAGATGTTCAATAACGTAATGAATGTTTGTGTTCCAAAGACTGGTACAAAGACGATAATACATTTTCAATGGAGGAATTGGTGACTGACAACCACTCGACCTCATGTGAGTAACATCAGAGCTGGGGTAGAGAACATTAGCGAGTGTGTTAACGTTTAGCCCTTTTATTTAACATAGCAATTAGTGTCTATAATTAGTGGTGGATCACAACAGTTTGACATTGTATGCTCAGATTTATTTCATCAGTCACCACAAATCCTACTTTAATAAGTTAGCTTTAGGGCTGCATGATATGGAGAAAACATGCGATATTCGATAACTGTGTTGAAAATTGCGATAATGATATTATTGCGATATTTGAAAATTTGAAAAGAGCCTACTTTTCGAGCATAGTAAGTTAAATTCACTACATTTCGCAAAAATGTACGTTCCTGTATTTACAAGTCAAAACAGCGACAAAGTCAAAACCTAACACAGATTAAACCAAGAATAAAACAAGGCTAAGCTGCGACTAAATTAATTAAATTACCACTAAAACTGGACTTTTTAAACATTTTTATTTAGTCACAACACATGTTCTTTTAAGGCTCTGGTGGAAAATGATTCTTCAGTGTAAATCTCTGTCAGATGGAAGACCACAGCATTATTGTGATATATTTAGATTTTTGCGATACAGATATTGCGTTTGCTGATATTGCGATAATGATAATTTTGCGATATATTGTGCAGTCCTAGTTAGCTTGGAACTGACAATTACATCTGAGTGATATTGATTCAGAGTCATTTTTAATAAATATATAAACAACAAACATTCATTCCTGCTCCAAAAATGTCTATATCAATAATTTAATTTTGCCCTCTCATAAAAATAAATGGGATTGAACATTAATCTCGGGACCAGGCTGCGTGCGCAACTTTGCTAACATTACCATAGACATTAACATAGATGCCACGTAGCCTATAGCATGTAGCATTAGCCATCAAATATCGCAAATTATGAATAATCAAGACTGTTTGGCAGCTTTCAGCCACTTGACCACATGTGTGTAATGCCAGAGCTTGGTTAGAAATGATCAAGCAACTTTTTATTTAATGTAGCAATTAGCATATATATTAGTATGTAAGCTAAAGGCTAAATAATACACTAGAAACAGTACAATCATGAACAGAGAAAACGTTAAAAAATACATAATAATGGTGGCACATTATGAGAACAAAAGGTGATATCTCATAAATATGATAAATATTACAGCAAGTAATCAGATATACTCCACTTTGTTAAAGTTAAATAAATAAAAGTTAAAAAATCTGGAAAAAATAAATAATAATCATAATAAAAATCAAGAGAAAAATAAATACAAAAAAAAAAAAAAGAGTTTGTTCTGCTGGTAAGAGAAATGTTGCATTCATTTCTTTATTTGCTCATGACCATATACATGTATGGAGCACAAACCTATTCCTAAATAACAGACAAAGTAATAAACACTGGGAAACAACAATAATGCACTGATCTAAAGGAAGAACCTCTTTCAGAAAAGTACACTTACAAATTATTTTTGTTTTTTCAGTACAAAGCTCATACATTGATGCGCACTTTAAATAATATTTGGGCAAATATTTTTCTCTACATTTCATCACCTCACGATTTGTGCGCTCAAAGAACACAGGAAATTCATCTCCAACACAATTATTATCACACAAATTATGAATTCTCAAATGTTTTTCCAGACCTTTTTACCGACCAATGACTTCAGGAGTTCTGGTGATATTTGTTCTAAAGATAGCCTGCCCACATAATGAATATTTCTGAAGTTTATATTTTTTGTGATGGACCACAGTCAGTCCTTTTAACCCAAAGACACTACTGTCATCTCTTTAATACTGCGTTTGGTGCTGAACCTGCAGTAATCTCTCACCACTGTCAGACTAACCAGCCTTGTTTTTCTCTGAGCTCAGACTAATAATTTTCTGATTGAGAAAAAAAAACAAACAAACAATTTCACCAACTTCATGATGTATGTGACTGCTCTGTATTGAATTACGCTTCAGGGTTTATGGGCGTGCATAAATGTAAATTAGCTAAAAGAGTCTATACTGAAGAACAGAGAAGAATATGAGCTTTTTTAGCAATGTAAAGATTATGACATTGTTTCATATTTTTAGAAACATATTGTGCGTTAAATGTGGGCTGCACAGGAACAAACTGAATTAAAATATACAGTATGTAAAAGAGTCACTTATCATGCAGCAGGAACTAAAAAACTTTTTCTGTTCAAAGTGGAGGCAGTGTTAACAAAAAGCTCCATGGTGTTATGACAATAACAAAATAATTACTTGACTTCAGAATTAGGCGTGTGTTACAGTTGTTCTTGCATAACTTTATCTTTTATATTTAGCAATAACAATAGATTAGATGCAACGTTCTTTTTTCTTTAATGTAATGAAAACGACTGCTGTATTACAGTATAATAGAAACTGTCAGTGAAAAAACATGACTCTATAACAATAGAGCAGTGGTTCTCAAATCTAAAAACAGTACCATCACAAAAATGATTTAGCTTTCCAAGTATCAACTTTGATAAACTAAAATGAGCCAAAACTATGGTTAACATAGATCTAAACAAAGGATAATATACTGCGTAACCAAGCAAAAAGCATTACTAAATCCAGGTCTAAATAAGGCCTAAACCAGGACTCGTCTGTGGTCTACACGTCAAACAAAATACAAAAATAAAATGTGTATATAAACAGTATATGCTATGTGTATACTGTTAATGTTATTTCACTTGAGTTTGACTGTGTTTCATGAGCCACATTAAAATAATATTTAATACAGTGAAATTCAGTTTGAACAATCTTACACAAATATGACCTTTTGCAACATTTGGTGCTGCTAGAATGTTTTTACACTTGGTCTCTGGCAGGTGTAAGTACAGGTAAATCATTAAATGTCATTCCATGTTTGTAACATTTTAAAAAGTACAACTTACTGAGTTTCGAGAGTTTTAAAAATTTTAATTTGCTTGTTTGATGTACAAGGTGTTACATGGACTTCCCCCAGGAACAGCCTTTGGACAAAATGCTCTTTCTGTAAAGGCCCACAGGGGAGTGTCCCACATCACAAACCTTCAAAACCTACCTCAACCAAACCAGTCTTGTAACCACATTTTAACTTCTTAGTAATGTACTGTTTGTGATGTGCTCTTATTGTGATCTATTGTCCTGTGCCATCATGTTTTTGTGTTACCTGCCTAGGGACTACAGAGGCAAATTAGCATTGTTGCTATAATCTGGCTTATTTACATCTATTGCTGTCTGAATAGATGTTCATTAATGAGAACTGTATCTATCAAATCAAAATAAAACAAATAAATAACTACCGTATTTTCCGCACTATAGGGCACACTTAAAAGCCTTCAATCTTCTCAAAAAAACGACAGTGTGCCTTATAATCCAGAGCGCTTTATATTTGAATTTATTTACGTCTACCGTAGTCGTAATACATACTGTGCTTCACCATAATATTGCCGTAATCGCCCAACTGTTTAACTCGGACACTGAAGATGAAGAATTTGAGGGATTTGTGGACGAGGAATGAACTGAAAAAGTGAGTTTGTGTTGTATTTTGTTATAACGTTAACTGAACAGTTATGAGTTATTGTGAATATGCTATCATTTGATATAGCGGTCTCAGATTGTGTTTTTTATTCACACGTTACAACTGAACAAGTTTGGGAGTTATGGTGAACGTGTTGAATAAAGTTTGACTGACTGACTTATCTGACTGTTTTGTTTCGCCTTTTAGTCCGGAGCGCTTTATATGTGAAAAAAGTTCAAAAATAGATCATTCAATGACAGTGCGCCTTATAATCTGGAGCGCCCTATAGCGTGGAAAATACGGTAATCTAACACTTACTTCTGCTCCAGAACGGGGAGGGCAGGTGTCCTATAGGGGGCGCACAGCCACACTGCATCTACAACACAGCAGACAATGGTTCATCTTTAGGGGTGAAAACACATCACTGAAGTACCGCCCTGGCCCAAACACAAATTAGAAAAAATTCAGTCCATAATGCCAGGTCCAGGTCACACAAAAATGACACTTTTTACCTGAGCTTTTTAACTTGTGGCAAAAAGTTCTACCTGTATTATATTAGCCTTCCTATTTTCTTTTTGAAAGCAGAGAAATCTGGTTCCTCACTCACAGTAATTCATTTCACCTTGGTCGATTTGGACTCCTGTCAACAATAACAATGACACAAAGGCGTTCAGTGCTTTCCTTCGTCTCCTGTTGGTTCTGCTGAAGTCCTCGTTGTTGTTCAGTCCTCTGTGGGATTTTGTCTTCATCTTGTTTTCATTTGAACAACAGTAAAGTCTCGCTGACGTCCGACGTAACCACCACATTCAACTCTTTGTACAACTCGCTTCTGCTGCTGTCTCTGTTCAAAAATAAGCACAGAGCTGCTCATAACACGGCGTGTTCAGGTGTTTTATGGCAAAACCTGCAAGAATCTGCCATGTTTGTTTTGGTTACAGGTCAGCGGTGCACTGCTTACGTCCCACCCTTTGTTTTTCTGATTGGTTACTCCATCTGTGATTGTCCCATAGAAATGAAACTCAAGCAAAAGGAAACCAGACTAACTTCTTTGTAGAATAGGAAAAGAGTCTGTGTGGCCGGCCAAGCTAGGGTTTTACAGAGGCAGGAAACTCAAGTCACATGACTCACGTGATTTGACTTAAGTCAGACTTAAGTTACAAGTTTTAGGACTTCAGACTTGCTTGACAAATATTCCAAAAAGACTTGACTTTGACTTGCTCTTCATGACTTTAGACTTGAGTGAAATGACTTGTTTTTTATATAAACTCAGGATGATTGTGAGTGTAACATAAATGCATTAAAACAGTGGTGCATTTGTGTTTACTTGTGCTAATGAGCACAGGAGCTAAACATGTACAATAACCTGAAAAGTGTTGAAGGCAGGCTATAGTTTGATGCTGTGTTACACTTCTTACCTCACCCACATCATTCATCTGTCGTCTGTTGTTTCATATTTAAAGTTAGTCATCAGTATAGGCACATTAAACATAGCAAAAATGACAGGACCAGTCAAACCCTCAGCTCTGTGTGGCCCTGCCAGACACAACTACAGTCTGTAGGAGACTATAAATATGTAAGAACAGTTTGGCCAAAAACAAATTGTGTGTATGACTCGACATGACCTCCAGACTAAAACCAGTGACTCGATGTCAGGTTCCATGTCCATGTCCTGTTTTCTGTGTTTGTTTCCCGTGTGTCTTATTTTGTAGTCCTGGTGTTCCCATGTTTTCTGATTTCCTTCCTGCCTCTTGTGTTTCCCGCCTGTATGATTGCCTGCCCCGCCTTAATGTGTTTCACCTGTGCCTCTTCCCTGTGTGTATTTATGCCCTGTGTCCTCCCCTGTGTTTTGTTGGTTCATTGTTGAGTATTGTCGAGTATGGTCGTTCCTGTGTTTTTGTCTCCTCGGGTTTCTTTGTGAGTATATTAAAGACTATTTTTGTCCGCATTTTTGGGTCCGTTCCCTCCTTGTAGTGATGGACAGATGAAGCTTCATGAAGCACTGAAGCCTTTCATCCAATTGGTTCACTCCAGCGCAAAGCTTCTTGAAGCTTCATTTGCTCTAGTAGGACATCTACTGGACGCAAAAATATCAGCTGGCATGAATTTGAAGTGTGTCGCATTTCGCATTTTACAGAAAGCCTGTGAATAAAACTGTCTCCAAAATACAGAAGTATACAAAACATGTATATTGTAGTGATGGCAGTATAGTGTGTGTGTGTGTGTGTGTGTGTGTGTGTGTGTGTGCGTGCGTGTGTGTATATATATACACTGGCAGTATGGAAAATGGTTATTTGGAAATGATGAAAATGGAAATGATCATTTACAGTGAGGTGAGGGTGGTTGGGGTTGGGGTAATGTTGAGGTATGGCCAGTGATTATGGTTTAGGGGACTCTCCTAAATCTCCAAACTATCTCTAACTCTACCCAAAATGTCACTGACCGCAACTCTCCATCAAACACCCACATTTGGAATGGAGCTTGAGGGGTTTATATCACTATCAAAACTTGTGGCAAAATCCGAACTGCTTTCTGACTCAGTCACGTGGTACAGCCGGGCAGCGAGGCTTCAGACGTCATCATTTTCAGCTCCTCCCCTAAATGAAGCAAGCCTCAATATGCGCATCGTGGAAACGCCCCCTCCCCTACTCGGCACACGCTTCGAAGCCTCGATACAGAACGTCACATCACTACCTCCTTGTGTTCCTTGAAAACTCTGACACTCGACTTGAATTGACTTGCTTGGTTCTCTTCAAAATTGACTTGGACTTGCTTGTAACTTGCACACGAGTGACTCATTCCCACCTCTATTTTATCAGAGACGTTATTTCATTGTTGACAAGTGATGTAGACCAACCAATAGGAGCTTCATAATTAAAGTATCATGAAATATTCTGTTATGTGATGATAAAATTACTTATTTTGTGCCAGTTCTTCAGAAAGTGTTATGATTTCAGTGTAATAACCTCATTGTTTAAGAGTCCACCTCAGACTAAATGACCTTCCCTCCGCTGTGATCCCAGAAGAGGCTCAGACTCAGCTCCAGCTCTGGTCTGAGTGATGTCTCTGTAAGGCGTCCTCCTCTCGTCATAACAGCGTCTTATCTCCGAGTAACACAGACCACATCTCGCTCCACTCCGGCGCAGAGCGTTTCATTTCCCGGAGCGTCTCTAAATCTCTCGTCGTGATTACTTCAGGGTCAACGGGACATTACGGCACAAAACTCCGAGCACAGACAAAGACCTTAAAGCTGTTTTTAGATGAGAAACAGTACGATCATGAACAGAGAAAATGTTATAAAATACATAATAATAGTGGCACATTATGAGAACAAAAGGTGATAGCTCATAAATATGATAAATATTACAGCAAGTAATCAGATATATTGCACTTTGTAATATTTAAAAGTCATATTCTGGTATTATGGCTTCTCCTGGAGTCGCCACAGCTAATCATCAGCTTCTTTGTGTGCAGTTTTACTCAAATTAATTTAGTATATAGGTTTTATGCCAGATGCCCTTCCTGATCAGTGACTAAATCCTGGACTCCCATCGCGCTATTTACATTTTTTAGTGCAATAAAAACATGCTCATTACACACACTACAAGTTAAATAAATAAAATAAAAAAAAATCTGGAAAAAAAAAATCATGATAATAATTAAGAGGGAAAAAAATGGAAATAAAATGTAATTTATACTCAGTTTTACAGATTTTGTTTGTCTTTATGATTTTTAAGTGTGAGTTGGCTCTGAGGAGGAGAAAAAAGTGTAAAATAAATTTAAAACATGACTGAAGAAAGAAGAATGCAACAAAGAGAGACCAAGAGGATGACTTTTAGTATTATTATTATTATTATTATTATTATTATTATTATTATCCTTCCTTATTTATCCAGGCTTGGGACCGGCACAAACAGTACACTGGCTTGTGACTCCTTGTCTTTATTCATTTTGGGATATCTTAATAATGGGATAAAATAACTTTAACTTAATCCCCTTGGTATTACTTTCGCTTTTTGTTTTTCCATCCTAAAATACATAAGCAGTGCAAAAATAATATTTGGCTTACCAAAAATGTAGCCAAGGAGCAGTCTAAATATATAGAAATTACATTGTTGTATGTGTTATTTTGCTTAATTTTAAAAGCCGTCAGCAAAAAAGTTTCAGGAAATGCAGCGTTTATGCGCAGCTTTAGCAAAGGAAAATGACAGACCACATTTTCTATATTGTTGAATATTAAACAGTGTCAAAACAAAGCTATTTTTAAAAAGAATAAAAGGACGCTAGTGGCCTATACTTATAACAGGTATTTATTAAAAACAGTTGTTATTAAAAAGAGTTAATGCAGTTACCTTGACAGACGAAGACTTCCTCAGACGAAAGACAGTGAAGTGTTTGTCTTTGAGGCTGAACAATGAACTGGATGGATCCTGAACCTCTGTCTCTGTCTCACTTACACCCCTCCACCTCCTCCACCGCCGTCCCAGGACCCCTCCACACACACACACACACACACACACACACACACACACACACACATACACACACACATACACACACACACTTACTCTGAAATCCACCCTCCCCTCTCCTCTGTCCCCATCAGGACGAGAGAGGGTCACTGCTCTGTCATCAGTTTGGCAGATTTAGAGGAAACAACAACCTGAGAGTTAAACATGAGTCTATAATGGTACAATACAAATGTAAAGGAAAGATTCGGGACGCTGTGGGTAACTTATTCTCTACAGCAGCCTTTCCCAAAGTCAAGAGCGCCCTTAAAAATCAGATAAACCCGTGTGGCCCCTTGAATTTCCACTCTAATCAAAAATAAGTCAAGTACTCCCCAGAAAATGAAAATCATAAAACAGGCTCTAAAATTAAAAATACAGCTTCACTACTAACTGTACTTATTTGTATACAGCCCATTACAGTTTCAGAATCAATACTACGCTACAGCGGTGTTTCCCAACCAGGGGTACGCGGACCTACGGTGGCCGTCAGGCGCAACGACAAGATTTTATTTGTCCACTAGAAAAATAAAAGCAGAGGAAGATTTTAAAATAGGTTGCCTCAAAAAAGAAACTCACCTCTAAAAATTAAAAACAGTCCACCCTGTTTTAATTTGAGGCTGTTTGTGTTTTTATTTTTTATTTTTATGTATATATATGAACTTTATTTAAATAGTGGAACATCTTATTTCTTTAATTGAGGAGTTGGGTTTTTTTTTTACTTTTTTGTGATATGCTTGTTTTATTGTGAAGAGCACTTTTTATTTTAGACAAATTTATTTTATTTAGATTTTATTTTTTTTATTAAGCCATGGCTTTATTTTAATTGACTCTTTTTAGTTTCTTTTTCTAAGGGAACATATTTAAAAATCTACCTCTGCTTATTTTGGTGGTGGAAAAATAAATTTGATGTTGCACCTCAGGGCCACCGTAGGGACCCCTGAGGGTACACGAGCACTTTGCAGAGGGTACTTGGAATTATAATTTATCATTTGAAAAGAGAATATTTGTGATCTTTCTGTATTAATCTATTAAAAACAAGTAGGCTCAAGTGTTTCTGATGGAAAGGAGATGAAAACTGCTGAAAATATTATTTCAATAGGCCTTTTATATTTTGTTGTGTGGATTTTTTAGGTTTAATATCTTGTTTTAAAGTGAAGGTATTCAAATGAGGATGAATTTTTGAGATAAATTTATTATGAGTGTAGAGTTGGGTACTGTTCAGAGTTTTTGATACCAGTTCTTAAACGATATCTGTTTTTTGATACTGGTACCTGAGCTAATTCAGAAACATTAAAACACAATAATATTGAATAAAAGACCAGTAGTTTGTATGATTTATTTATTTATTTATGTTAATTTTTGATTCATGCAAAGGAACATTAAAGGTCCCAGAATAGCCTAATAACACAACAATATCATTTAAAAAGGTACGCTTGGCCTGTTCAAATAGATATTTTTAATTAGATTATTATCACCTCACATATGTTTAAAAACAGATTTTGTTTTTATAGTTCTAGCTAATATCTTTAAGAAAAAAGCTCAAGTAACAGTGTATTTTTATCACCTCTGGTACTTTTTACCTGTGAATTATAGACAAAAAAAATTGCATTTTTTAGCGCAACTTTTAAGAAAATCCCCCGCAAAATCAGGCATTTTAGCCCGCAACAATCACAAAAATTGTGCGCAAAATTCTTCACTCTTCAATACCAAAGTTTAACAGCAGCCCTATATGCGTGTAAGTTTTTTTAAATTTTAAACATGAAATTTATAGTAAAATAAGTAAAGATAAAATAGTTTTTTATTATATTTTTTATATTTATTGGTGTTTTAAAGCCATTTTTGCCCTAGAATGCCCTAGAAAAGAGAAGCATTTACAATAAAGTATAAAAAAGCCTTGTACTCATAAACACAGATGTCTTCTATGACGACTTTTTGAAAAATGAACACGTATATGACTGAGGGGAGCTCAGGAGGTTATGCAAGACAAAAAGTTTGGGAACCACTGCCCTATAGTACTTATGAAAAGGGCATCTGGTCTAAAAACCTACACATTACCATTACGCAAATCAAATAGGAGGCAGATGCTTTGCTGTGGCGACCTCAAAAAAGGGAAAAGCCAAAAGGAGGCCTAGTGTTTTGTAAAGCTTGAAGCGATATAGACAGAGGCAGCTTTGTGTGGTGCGGCGCTGTGTGTCGGTTAATGTATCTGAGGCTGAGTGCAGGTCAAATACTGCTTTAGACAGAATAAAACCAAACCGAGAGAGAGACGCTGTGAGGGTCAGAGATGAAAAGGAAAAAGGGCAGCTCTGAATAAAACCAAGAGAAGAGGAGGAATAAGCCAGAGGAGGCACAGAGGGCACGATAACAAGATGATAACCAGCAGAAAATATCTCAGTCTGTGCATTTGCTGCCTCAGATGACAATACTGCTCACCTGCACTGGATGTAAAAATTGATCAAGGAAGTTTTTAGAAGACATTTGTATGTTTAAAAGATGCCCAAAAGTGTCTTGGATCAGGGACAGAACATCTTCCATCTCCAAAATAAACCTTTTACAATGAGAACCTGGATGGCCGTGAATGCCCAAAGACAGGAAGCTCATATTTGTATAATCTGGATTTAGTATTCACATGTGTTAGAGGGTGAATGAATGGTTTCCGTGTCGTTTCTCAGGCGTGGGCTGCTGTAGTTAATGTCAGTGTGAGGATCAGAGCGTGTTAGTGAGAGGAGAGAGGTGCGGGATTGGAGTGACAGAAGGATTTTCTCTGAACCGATTGTATAAATGATGCTTGGACTGGACAGAGGTGACTTTGGCCGAGGTCAGAGCGGTCCTGTGGGCTGACTCTGTAGGACCTATAGCTGTTACAACATGCAGCAGATGCACAGGGGCTCCTTGGAACCTGTGAAACTAAAGACATGTCCATAAAATGCAAACAAAATGGTGTCCTTTTCAAATCATTCTTTATCTTACACACTACCAAGATCACCAATAGCTTTGCTGTGTGATCGAAGTCCGGGCGAAGGGTTAAACAAGAATTGTGAATTGTGTCTATGCTACAATTAGCCCCTAAACATTGGAAAAGTACTGAAATTCCACTTTTTATGGAGTGGCTTTGTTCTTTTACCAGAAATACTATATATTTTATGAAAATGATGTTGGCCAAAAAAAAAGTGGGAATACAAATATAAATAAAAAATATTCCAATTACACTAGACACATTAAATTAAAGGAACAAAAGAATTATTATGAGCATTACTATAATTATTACTATAATTTAAAATAATAACCACTTTGTGCAAACCTAACATGTCACTGTTTAAAGTTAGCGATCAGGAGCAGTCTTCTAAAATAATATGAGCAGCTTGCGGCATAGTGGCTTTCTCCTCATGTAAACTAGAAATAAAACAATAAAATGTTTTTTAAAAAAATCATTATTTTAGAGAGTATAAAAGATACAAGTTAGCATGTTGGGGCTGTAGGTGGATGGGAAAGCACTGTGATGTTGATTTTAGCCAAAAACCTGCAAGAAACCAAGGTACGAGTTTCCAAATATCATAAACCCCATCCCACTTGAAGACTTCAGGGACGCTCTGCCGAAAAGAGAAAAATCACTGGGATCGTGACTTTGAGGACAACAATGTTCAATTGCAACCATTTTCCAATAAATTTTTTTTTAAAGCAGCACAGTAACTTTTGTTCTCTCTCTCGTGGTCTTTCTCTCTGACACATCATATAACGAGTCACTCAGGGGAAGGTGAGGAGCAGCGTGTCCTGTTAAGAGTTTATCTACCAATGAAATAATTTTGGAAACATTATTTTAAACTCCAAATACTACATAGTGTTTCTTCAAATATAATTCTCCTTACTTTGCACCGGAGGAGGATTGCACTCAATTTCGTTGTATTATGTACAATGACAATAAATTTATTATTATTATTATTATTACTTTCTGGACATGGTCAAACTTATTTACCGTATTTTCTGGACTGGTAGCTCCGGAGTAAGTCGCACTAGCCAAAAAAATGCATAATGAAGAAGAAAAAAACATATATAAGTCACACTTTATTTTACAAAATCCGACACCAAGAACAGACATTTCATGTTGAAAGGCAAGTTATAGTAATAATAGAATAGAGAACAACAGCTGAACAGGTGTGCGGTTTGCTAACGTAACACATTGATGGTTATTCAGCTACATGAAGCATAAACAACGAACTGAATAGGTGTCTCGTATGTTAACGTAATATATTAATAGTTATTCACATAACTATAGCATAAAGAACATAATATAACAAGTTCACCAAACTCACCATCTCACTCCTAATCACTAAATCCTTTAAATTCTTCATCCTCGGTGTCGCTTCTGAACAACTCCTCCAACTCCGGAGGTAGACGAAGCGCCGCTTCCTCCTCTGCGTGGCTGTCGTCAGACTCAGCATCAGTTCCATTTCCAATTATTCCGCTCTTTCTCAGTTGTCTTTATATTAAGTTGTTAGTGGTAATGTTTACATTTTAAATTGTCAGTGGTACAGGTGCAGCAGATGCTGGTACACAAGCCTAGAGCGCCCTCTAACCAACACCTGAAATATTTTAATATATAAGTCACACCTGAGTATACGTCGCACCCCTAGCCAGACCATGGAAAACAGTGCGACTTATAGTCCGGAAAATACGGTACGTAGATATTTATTGCTGTGGCTTCTAAAAACAAACCTTTGAGCCGCAGAGAGAGTAAGAGTGGGTCCTCCTAGTTTGCAGATTTGTGGCGCGCTGTTAGAGGCCTGTACAACAGAGACCCATGTCCCACCTGGCTGCAGGTGGAGCAAAGACATACAGTGTGTCACTACAGGATTTGTACATGGAAACGGGATTTGTTCTGTGCATGTGCGAACCGGAAGTGCAGCAGTGACTGGAATATTCCTGTTTACATGTTAAAAGCATGTTCTAATTAAGGTTGCATTTTAAAATACTTATTGTGGTAAAATATGGGGTCAAAATGACGATGTTTAAAACAGTTGTTGCTAGTAAACGCTAGATTGTTTTCTCAGTCACCGCTTGCAACTTTGGTAACTTTATTTTAACTTTCTGTTAAGCGTTTAAGCTTAAAAACATGTTTGCATTTGTATATTTTCCATGTTGCAGCCCCCAAAATACTTTAAATGTAAAAACAAAAATATACTTTGGGCTTCCATATATTTACAATAATACAAAAATTGTTTAACTCTGTGTGTTAAAATAAATAAAATTCTAGATTTATTATGTATAAATAAAATAAATAAAAAAAAATATTTGGCACTATTTACCACAAAAGCACCGTTAGTGTGTGTTTTATTAAATAAATAAAAAGTTAATTTAAAAGTGGGTACCTGTTAATATACAATAATACATTTATATTTTAAAATCACAATTTGCGGTAGAAGTTTCAGCTATAAAACATCTTTTTCGAGGACTTCCAGTTAACACATGCACAGAACAAGTCCTGTAGTGACACAGTGTACCAACTTTCTGACATATAAACATGTCTCCTACATCCTTTCCTCATCTTATCCAACGGGATTACTTGTCAAACCAATTCATATTCTCTATTTCTCTGTTGAAGCTTATTAATTTCCCTGCAGCTAAAGGCCACACAGTCTGCAGACATCCATTAAACGCATGTCTTATCATGAACCAGCCTTTTCCCTCTCCTATAGATTACAGTGTGCTGCCATCCGCCACTATAGTCTGTGAAGATGACACCGGAGGCTTTTAATTCCAGTGTAAACACAAATACTCTCCCAGACACCTATCAATTATGCATGAGGCTAATTGAGTTGGATGTTGTGCTTTTAGCTGCCCTGGGACAGTGGGTCACATGATCTGAGCCTCAAAAGTATAAAGGCTTGTTGCTGTGTGTATGTGCGAGAACCAGCGGTGAAATATGTCTATAGGCAGAGATCCTGGAGCAGAGGGTTGCACAGACGTTGCATCATGTGAGGTCTGTTACGGTGGAGGTAGAAAGCATGCGTTTCTGCGTTAGACTGGTGTTCGACTGGGAGCTTTTTGTTGAATAAAATGGTCAGTCAGAGCTGGTTAAAGCAGTGTGTATGATCCCTACAAAATAACACTTGCTGTGTTTATACGAGTGCCAAGAGTGGACAAACTGAGCAGTGATGGAGAAGCACACTCGTGTTTTTGAGCACACTATCTCACACTGCATCTTTGAAAATATGGGTTTTGGTAGTCTGCACATTGAAGCTTAGAAGCTATCAAAAAAGCTTGTGGTGAACCATGTAACTTTGCTTGTTTCTTTGCCGTTTTGGTCACATTTTTTTCTACGGAGAGCCCCCTACATTTTGGAGTAAAGCACTGTCATACAAACTCACAAGTCCAGTTGACTCCTGTGTGACCTCTCACTCGGCTTGACTCTCGTTTTCTCCTAAATCCAAAGGTTTCCTCTTCCTTTTGGCCACTCTGCCATGACGAACATCTAAAAAATACCCAAGACTTCAAGGACACCAGGTCGGTTCTACCATTCTTGCAAGAAAACTGTTTCATCAAAGTAAAAAGTTACGTTGTTCCCCTTTAAGTAACTAGTTTTAACACTAAAAACTCATCAGGTTCCTGTCTATTATGTTGTGACTTAAATGATTATGAAAACTAGAAAAGAGATTCCACAAAGATACATGGTCAAACTGCATACATCTGAGAGTGAATTATGTAGCTGGGAAATTCATTTAAATAGCCTTTTTTGAAGCAGCATAATGTAACTTTTTATCTCTTATATGACCACATTCTGGTCAATAATACTCCACAAGCCCAAGTTATATAAAAATATCAACAGAAAAGTAAAGTAGTAAAGTAGTATTATTAACAAAAGTAGTAGTATCAACAAAAAAGGTAGTGTTTTCAGAAGTTATATAAATTAATAACTAGGGTACAGATTTTTTCTATACCAGTTCTTAAACGAAATCTGGCTTTCGATACTGGTACCTGAGCTAATTCATCTTCTACACTCATAAAACACAATAATATTGAATAAAAGACCAATTTTTGGAGCAAAACTCTTAGCTGTAAGTTAAAACCAGTAGTTTGTATGATTTATTCTGTGGTATTTATTTGATTCAGTCATGCAAAGGAACATTAAATGTCCCACTAGGTATTGAAACTTGGTATCAAATACAAATTTGTTCCCGATACCTGTAGTATCGTAACTTTTCTTTTGTTTTAGCTCGTGTTTCTCCAGCAGCTCACAGAGAAACCTACCTGCGCCCTGGGTTACATAGTGATAGAAGATGATAACGAAAAGCACTCATGGGTCAGGGGAGAGTCAGTTCGTCCCGTTAAGGGTTGATCTACCACTAAATCAATTTTCGAAACATTATTTTAAGGTCCAAATACGACATAATGTTTCTAAGTTATTTCTCTTTTATCTTTTGGCTTTTCCCTTCTCATGTCACCACACATTGTCTGCCTTCCCAAGAAAGCAAATCCCAAGAAAACAGTACGACAAGTCCGATGAAAAATCCAAAACTATTGTTGTTGTCTTGTTCACTGGAAACGTCTCAGGCCCCAGGTGGCGGTGTTTCCGGCTCATCCCTCCGTCCCAAAGACTGCAGGATACACATTTATTGCGACTCCTCGGGATGCTCTGGTGTGGTTTGTGGCTCAGTGACTTTCTCCGAACAAAAGATACCGACTCCGCTGTGAGAGTTTCCAGGCAACGAGCTCCTTCTTTTGGACACATGGAAATGAGACGGAGACGTGTTCAGCTCATTCATAAGAGGACGGTTGAGTCACACACAATACACTGTCATCTGCCATCAGCGGGGCATGATACTAAATATTTACGCAGCGGTTTTTAGGATGCATCTGTGAATTGGGTCACAGCGAAGGTGCAAAAAATGTCCATGTTGTGGAGAAAAAAAAGATGCAAAATTATTATTCGTTTACTGCCACTTGTGATGGCAGAGCGTATCCCAGCTGCTGTCTCGTCGGGTTTCTGTCTCGTCACACCCAGAGTAACTCACTGTGTTTATTGATTGGACAACGCTCAAGGCTATGCTGGATTAAGCCTTCTAAATGTACCACTGTCTGTGTCTGAGATTATGTATGGTTAAGATTGAGAAAAGAAAGTGAAAGTAAACAAGTATGTATTTTAATCAATATTTTAAAGCAAAGATAATAAGAAATATCACTGGTTTACATTGGTCTAAAGGCCAGGACACAGCGGGCAGATTATCAGCCGCGGGTGACAACATGAGTCTGTTTGGGGTGTCAGATGTAGTAGGAGACAGTTGGCCAAAACGGTCCATCTGTCTCCTACTACATCCAAGCATGTTGAATGTCAGGCGTCGGCATCGAAGGAGCGCTCTGATTGGCCGTGTGCTTCTTCCACAGTCTGTCACACAGTTTTGAACTATGACTTTATTTAAGTCTTAGACACATTTATAGCCTGTCCATCCTGGGACTGGGAGTCACCTTCAATGTGGTTTGCCATAAGGTTTCTTTTTTCCCATAGTTGGGTTTTTAGATGTTTTTCCTTAACGAGGAGTGTCTAAGGATGTCCTGGGACTGTTTAGTGTAGTTATTGTTTATGTTTGAGAAGCCTTTTGGGGCGACAGCTGTTGTGATATTAGGCTTTATAAATAAAATTGAATTGAACTGAAAACTGCTCATGATTAACATTAGAATATAAGAAACTTTTGTTCTAACAACTTCTTCCTTACATTTCCCACATCTGTGATACTAAAATGTAGCAGTTATACCATATTTTTCGGATTATAAGTCACACTTTTTTCATAGTCTGGCTAGGGGTGTGACGTATGCTCAGGTGTGACTTATATATTAAAATATTTCAGATGTTGGTTAGAGGGCGCTCTAGGCTTGTGTACCAGCATCTGCTGCACCTGTGCCACTGACAATTTAAAATGTAAACATTACCACTAACAACTTAGGCTATAAAGACAACTGAGAAAGAGCGGAATAATTGGAAATGGAACTGATGCTGAGTCTGACGACAGCCACGCAGAGGAGGAAGCGGCGCTTCGTCTACCTCCGGAGTTGGAGGAGTTGTTCAGAAGCGACACCGAGGATGAAGAATTTAAAGGATTTAGCGATTAGGAGTGAGATGGTGAGTTTGGTGAACTTGTTATATTATGTTTTTTATGCTACAGTTATGTGAATAACTGTTAATATATTACGTTAACATACGAGACACCTATTCAGTTCGTTGTTTATGCTTCATGTAGCTGAATAACCATCAATGTGTTACGTTAGCAAACCGCACACCTATTCAGCTGTTGTTCTCTATTCTATTATTACTATAACTTGCCTTTCAAGATGAAATGTCTGTTCTTGGTGTTGGATTTTGTAAAATAAATTTCCCCTAAAAAAATGTGACTTATAGTCCAGTGAGACTTATATACATTTTTTTCTTCTTCATTATGCATTTTTTTGGCTTGTGCGACTTATACTCCGGAGTGACTAATAGTCCATAGCAAATACGGTAGTTAGTGCTGTAATAAGATGTGTTTAATGTAGCTTTTATGATTATTGTTCATTCATAAACACTTCAGGGTTGCAGAAGTTTATTTACAGAAGCCCATTATCCGCAGAGTTTAGTGACTAGCTCCACCTGCTGATGTAAATAGTCATTATACCTGGCACATAATCATTCGGTGTGTCTGTAGCCTTGTGCTGACCAGGGGAGACATGAGGAGACAGAGTGGTCACCCTGCCTCTTCTGACAGCAGTCGGGTGTCTTTGGGTTTGTGTGTCCCAGTCTTCACAGTAAACTCAGCTCTACAAGTTCAAAGTCAGCCCCAAACTCAACTATTATCAATTAGGCTGGTCTAAGATATTGTAGGTAGGAAGTTACGAAGTTACTGAAGTAGGTAAACCTTTCCTTGACATTTTCTGCTGCTCCCACCTCTCCTCTGATGAAACGTTCCTAATTTTTTGCACTTCCAACATGACAGAAATGCAAATCGAACCCAGCGGTGGCTACAATATGGAAACCCACTACGTCTGATTGCTCTGGGAAGAAGGCATTTGCTGCGAGACGATGATACGATTGAGCGAGTGGGAAAAGACCGGGGAGAGGAGGAGATTTTTTCAGAAGGCGGCTAAGCTCCAGATTAAAGTCAGGCTAATCAGCGCTAAAACAAACAGTCCTTTTAGCCCAGTTCAAATCCAGATTTAACCCGAACGTCTTTAACAAACCCACGTATAATGCAGCTCGGAGAGAGACGACGACGGGAGGGAGCCAAATTACCCCAAAAGGAAATTGCACTGGCTTATTATACCCACCGCAAGCGCTTTGTTGTGTGACGCCCGGATGATAGACGGAGCTAATATGTGCCGTAGAATAAACACAAATGCCAGATCTTTGTGTTACACTGAAAAACTCCTCCATTGGGACAGTGCTCTGATTGTTTTGGGGATGTGAGAGATGTCAGTCCCAAGGCTCAAACTGCCAAATGGAGCTCTCACTGCAAACGCTGGTCTTTGTAGTCAACATATTGTATTTGTGTCGCATGCAGGCATAAGGCATACGCTTCTGTTGTCCTTTTTGTGAACTGGGAATTCCCTTTTCTACATTAAATCTACTTGAGTTTAGGGGCTATGTATACTCACAGCTCTATTTCAATTTATATATCTGTATTTTAGTTAGTTAATCCTCTTTATGCCACTGTGGGACTAAAAAAGGTTGTCTTATCTCATCTTCATCCCCATTGAGACAGAGTATTATGCTGTGGCAAATTGATCCAGTGTTAGATTTTGTCTTAGAGTGAAAGTAGGAAGAGTTGCTTAGCGGTTGTTGTGGGTGTTGGAAACAGTGGGATTTTAATATAACACTAGGTGGGACAGCATAAGATAATTTGGTAATTTTTCTTTAAAAGTCCCCTATTCTGCAAAATCAGCTGTTTTTGAGCTTTTTAACATGTCATAATTGTGTTCCCACCTCAAAAACATACCTGCTGTAGCAAAGGAAAAAATATTCTTTCACGTTTGAGTAATTCTGTACACTGAGGCTCGTCGTTTCTAAAGCCCACACATCGTCACCAGACTCATTCTGATCATTTCAGAGCTTAAATTGCTGTCACTACAAAGCAGTCAGCTCATTTATCTATCTGTTAGTGTCATGTTGCTCATAGCTGTGCTAAATAGCCATTTTATGCTCTTTCCAGTCCCCACTGTTGCCAGCAGCGGGTGACAGACACCTAATCCAAACGTTCTCTGCAAAGTCAAAAGCTCCCCAAAAGAAGACATTTTCCTTAAATATACATTATGTTAAGTTTTAAACATGAAATACTAATGCAATTGTGTCCAACACTATTTCAAAAAGCTTGAAAAACATCAAATGGGACCTGTAAGAATCAGTCACTAAAAGTCCAGTTGGCAAATCCATTCTTAGTTATTATTTTCATTTGTGTTGACAAAGCACATGACTTCAAAACAAATGTTTCTGGACAACATAAATGCAGCAGTAGCCCAAAATTATAAAAAATTAATGTGTTACTCCTTTACCTACAGTATATTTAGAGAAATGTGAATGAAATGTACAAAGAAACAACATGTGTGATGTCAGTGAGTGGGTGGAACATCAGCCACAAGATACAAATGTACATAATTTGAATCAGTAACTGATTAAATTATTATTATTTCTTACTTTTTTAGTCAAATAAAAGCAAAAACAAGCCTAAGGAAATGTCTCTAGCCTAAGTGTTCATTTGTATAACTTGGTATCTTTTTAGGAGAGGCTGTGAGGACAGTAGTGTGAGTGTATGTTAAACAGGATAATGTTATTGTAGGGTCACGCTGCGGGGCTTAGGGTCAAATCCTGTTGGAGTAAGAAGGATCAGAGGTTTAGCCTTTTTACAGCCGATACTGAGTGCAACAAGGAAACAGAAGCTGGACAGAGGGGACAGAGGGGCAGTTGGACAAAATGAGAGGGAAATGACTTTGTTTCAGTGGCTCAAATTAAAAGAAAGCACTCTCAGAAACTAGAGATGTAAATTAATATTAAAACGTAAAAGGTATGGATTCTGTATTTCAATTGCTGTTAGGTTCTCAGGTGGCTTGAGCCTACCCCAGCAACTATGGGCCTTTGGTGGGATACACACACAATGGACACAACATGAGGAGGACATACAGACTCCTGAGTGTGAGACTGTAAGTAGGAACAGCCCAAGAATTGAACCCACAGCCTCCTTGATGAGCGACAGGAGTGGTACCAACTCTGCCACTGTGCATAATTAGTTTTTTGCTGATTATAAATTGAGGTATATGGCTTTAAATCTCTCATTTTGTGCCTTTAAAGGGGAACAATGCAACTTTTTTACCTTAATGAAACAGTTTTGGAGCCAGAGTTAAATGGTTAAATCAGTTGTTGCAGGGTGAATAAAGCCCTCTGCATCTCCCTCTGGTGTATATTAGCAAAAAAAAAAAAAAAAAACAGTCTTGAAAGAATGGGAACACTGACCCGATGTCCCTGAAGTCTCACGAGAAAGCAACACGTCCTACTTAGCCAGAACAACAAGCCAGCACTGGCTTTATGTCTTAGATATTCGTCACGGCAGAGCGGCTAAAGGGCAGAGAAAACCTTTGTTAGTTTTTACAATAGTGGCTTACTAAATGTAGGGGGCGCTGCGTTGAGACAATTGCGACCAAAACAGTGAATAAATGAGCAAAGTTGCAGGGTCTAATAGGCTACAACTACCAAAGACATTCCTGATGACCAAAACATAAAACGGGAAAGACAGACACTAAAATACCAATAGTAATAACAAAAAAAAAAACATGTGAAAAGTGAATGTGACGCGGAGGTAAAGAAGACGTGTGTGCTGTGTGTGACAAAATGAGCACAGCCAGATGATGCACTTAAAGGTTATGGGAGCAATTGTCTCCACTTTCTGTTTGCTCTCGTTCTCTGGGGAGCTGTGGTTTCTGAAAGGTTTCTCAGTGACTTTAATCCCTCCATCTCTCTGTGTCCAGGAGAAAAATATATCCGAGCGTAACTCAAGAGGAAGAGGAGAGTGGTGTGAGGAAGCCAGACCGTTATTAGTGAGAGGAAGCGAAGATGTGAAGGGTTTAAGATAAACTGTACTGTGTTTTTACTCGTTCGTGCTTTCATGTCTTATATATCAGGTTTGGTCTATATTGGAGGTGTTTTAATTGTCAAAGGAGTCCCAAGAAGATAACAATTGAGGTTGTGGTTATAACAGTGTACTATTGTAACTATAAGGGGGAGCTAGGGTGACCATATGTCCCAATTTTACTGGGTCGGTCCTGATTTTAAGCCTCTTGTTCTCCGTTACAACAGATATCTAGAAAAACAGTAATATGTCCTTCTTTTGCCCTGGCCCTGCACCGAATGTCCTGATTTTTTAACTAGTTGTAATGCCACAATATTGTCGCACTGTCTTTACTAGCTCATTTTGAAAGTGTGAAGCGCTTCCTTGGATTCTCAGTGAAATTATAGCAGTCCCAGTTTTGAGATTTGAAAATATAGGCCCCTTAAGTAACACTTGGCTGTTGATTGGATGAGAGCGAATGCTTTCTTGGGCAAAAATAAGAATCAAAAGAGAAATCCAAATGTTTTTTTATGCCTAACTCCAAAACAAAGCTTGTACGTTTTAGGCAAAACTGTTCCGAGGGAGTTGCTGAGTATGTTGCTTTCTATTTGAGGGGTGTGGAAGGGGACAGGGTGAATAGTTCCTGTGCTGGGTGGGATGGGTTCCTGCTTTGGTTGATGTAACTGTCCTCCAGTGATGTGAGGATGCTGTTGGCTATTTTTGAGCAGATTTAAAGGTCCTCTATTATGCTGAATCAACTTTTCTAAGCTTTTTAACCATGTTATAATTGTTCCTCCCTCGTCAAAAACATAATCGGAGTTATATTTGGCTTTATCCTCGCCCTTTACATCCAGTCTGCTCTCATTCATTTATCCAAAAAAACTATGTACAGCTCCATTTCCACTGATTCTTCACCTGTATTTTTAACTTTGTAGTAAGATAGCATCATACAAAACTTTCAAGGAAGTAAACAGTTTTTTTTTCTGTTTCTGTTCAAAAGAGCATAACAGAACTACCCTCTGCGGGTCTCTTCACGTGTTTCTTTATGGCAGTAGTATAGAAATTACTTGAAACACTTTCTTTTAGTCAGATAATGTTTTTAAAGGTTGTAAAACGTGCAATGCTGTTCTAGATGTGACCAAGATTCGTGTAAAAATATGAATAAAAGCATAATATATCTCCTTTATCCACTGTATTCAGAAATGTAGCTAACGCGTTTTGTCCACATTCTTGTACAAGTAAATTGCTTGCAGTCAGACAGGAGCTCCTAATTATTTTTTCTTTTCGGAATATCACAAAATTTGAGGAACAGAATCTCATTTAGGAGAGAGGGTGGCAGGTTTAATCAGTGGTTTCTTTTACAACTACCTATTATATCTTCAAAGTTCAGTTTTAATGAAGCAAATATACCTTGTACTTTTTAATCAGGCGGCTGTATTTATAATGGGATTTTTGAAAATGCACAGACAAGATGACAAGCTAATTATTTTATTAGCCCCACATTAGTACTATTACACAATGTAATAGTAAAAATGTTCAGCAGTGTATGCATAAAAGAAATGTCAGCATTATGACACTAAATACTGTTTATTTCCACTTTCTTTTTGAAATTATCTTTATCGGCAGAAGTAAGTAACCTAAATTCTGGAGAAAAAACACTTGAGAATATGTGGTGGTCCCAAGCCTGGAGAGGGTTGTGTCAAGTATTTGGAATACAAAACTTGCCAAGTACCAATGTGAAAGATTTGCTGTGGTGACTCCTGAAAGAAAGGGAGCAGGTAAAAGGGACTTTCTCTGCATTTGAACCACCTTTATTGTTTGAAACATCAATCTTCTTCCGCTTATCCAAGGCTGGGTCATGGAGGCTGCAGTCCAAATCCGCAAAGTACACAAGGACGCCCAGACTTTCCTCTCCCCAGACAGTTCCTCCAGCTCCCTCAGAGGATCCTCAGTGTTCCCAGGTCAGGACATGCCCAGAAAACCAGGAGGCTTCCAGGAGGCATCGGGAACAGATGCTGAAGCCACCTCAGCTGGCTCCTCTCGATGTGGAGCAGCAGTGTCTTCTCACCCTGTCTTTAAGGAAGGGCCCAGCCACCCTGCGGAGGAAACTAATTTCGGCCTCTTTCATCTGAGATCTTGTCCTTTTAGTCTTCACCCAAAGCTCATCGCTATAGGTGAGAATAGGAAGGTAGATTGACCCCTAAATAGCGAGCTTCGCCTTTTGGCTCAGCTCCTTCTTCACCACAACAGACCGATACATCAACTGCATTACTGCAGACGATGCACCGATCCACCAGTCTCAAACAGTAGAGCTTAATGCACAATGAATAATAGGTGATCACAGCCTGGTTTTAATTTACAAAACACCAATTAAACAAGTTACATCCTATAAATACGTTGGTGTTTATAATGATAGCTGTCTCACATGGCAGCTCCATGACCACTTGTGCTCCAGAATACAGCAGCATTTGTATTTTCTGAGAGGACTGCAGCTTTTTGGAGTCAATAGTAAAATTTTGCTTCTATTGCTACCATTTTAGTATGGGTTATATTTTTATGGTATCCTGGTATGGTACAGAAACCTGCCAATGCAGTCAAAGTCTGAACTTTCAAACATAGCTGTGTCACTAAATATTGTGGGAGTGACAAAGGAAAACCACCAGGTGTACAGCTCAGAAAACTGTAAATGACCTGAAGTCGTCCTAAATGCAGAAATTGAGATGCTGCCATCAGGTCGTAGGTTTAAGCTGTTCAAATTTGACAGATAAAAGCATTCTTTAATTTATTTCATCATCTGGTTAATTTGTCAGTGGAAATTGTATAGGAGCACTTTCGAAACCCACAACAAAATAGCTCTGTTATATAGCTTTTTCATTGCCTCCATGCTTTACATATTGTTATGGATTGTAGAATTGTCTCTAATGTGTGTGTTTTTAAGCCACACTATTATTTGTGTTGATGTGTTGTGAATGAAGAAAGGTTTCCTCTGTGAGCAACAATAAAATTGACCTTACACTGTAGAAGTCCATTATTAATTAATAACCAGCTTATGAAATGGAAATAACACAAACTTTGTTATAGTTGTACATCATGTCTTTATTTCAGTGTAAACAAACTCTCAAAGGAGCATCAGCCAGGTTCTCATTATTGTCATTAAACATGATTAATTTCTTTTGCAGACATTAAAAATAACATGATAATTTTACACTGCGACAACTCTGTCACCTCCTGCAAGCTCACTTTGATACGGCAGTAGTTGTGTTCCCATAAACCTGTTTTAATTTAAACTGGTGTGGAAACCGATCATCATCTAGAGCGAGGAATTTTTTAACAGAGTATTTTGCCATTGCGAGATAGGGCTGAAGCTATGAACTCCAACCACAAGGGGCCAGCAGTAGGAACAAATGATTAGTTCAGGGGTAAATGCTTTATCAATTGAGCCACAAAGCCCTCATATCTCTAGAGGATACCTGGCTCAAGTCCAGGACGGGGGGCACTATATCTTCACCACTGTGACATATAATGGCTTTGTGGCTCCAGCATTTACCCCTGAACTAAAATATCCCTGGTTAGAGTCCAGGTCTGAGCGCACTATATCTTTACCATTGTGAGATACAAGTGCTTTGTTGGTCGAGCATTTACCCCTAAACGAGAAAATCTCTGGTTCGAGTCCAGGATTTGGCCATTTTATCTTCACCATTGTGAGATATAGAGGTCTTGTAGCTCTACGGATAGAGCATTTACCCCTGAACTAAATGGCCCCTGATCTGAGTCCAGGCCTGGGGGCACTGGATCTTTACGATTGTGAGATATAAGGACTTTGTGGATCAAGCATTTACCCCTGAACCAAAAGATCTTTGGTCCGAATCCAGGGCTGGCCATTATTTCTCTTTACCATTCTGAGATAGGTTTTGAAGCTCAATGGACAGAGCATTTATCCCTGAACTAGAAGATCCCTGGTTCCAGTCTGTGAACTAAATCTTCACCATTGCGAGATAGGGACCAATGCCTTGTTTATTAAGTAGTTTGTGGAAACACAACTAAAGTTATTTAAGGAAGAAATCCATCAGAAATAGCTAAAAAATGCCCTTAGATCAGTGCTGAAGAGTTGTACAGAGGCAGTTTGTCGCAGTGCTGTAATAAATAACATGACAGGTCCATTTTGAACGTTAATGTCTCCAACCTGACTTCAGCTTTTCCTTTTTTAACGGTGTTTCTTACTACTTTATAAAGTCCCATTAACGACGCAGAAGTGATAATGTTGGAAATGTAAAACTGCAGTAGTGTTGTTTTCGTCCAGAGGTTAGTCGTAGTATTTGCTCAATTCATTCAAGACATAACGGACAAAAAAATAAGTTTCAAAACGTAAAATTCACAGCTGTAGTGTTAAGCTCAGTGCAACACGAGACGCAATCAGCAGTCCTTTACATAAAATATTTACAGGCAACAAAAACATAAAAAAATAACATTCAATCGCACATAAGTCTGATAAGGGGATAATAATGAATAAGTTTGTATGGTTTATTGAGTATCACTGCACTGGCCTTGACCCATTTAAGCTAGATTTAGGTAGAATTTTTGCTCCATTCAGTAATATTTTGTGGGAATTCCTCAGGTATTCAGTCTCAACACACTTAACAGTCCCATTTATGCTCAACATGATCTTCCTCTTACTGTCCAGACATGCATTTGGCAAATCTGTGACTCTACATTGCCCCTAGTGAAAGAATGTGAGAGTGAATGGTGTCTGTGTGAAAATTTATCTTTTGTGGACATTCGTGGACAAAAACGTCTGGATTCTTGGGAGATTTGTGAGCTCCCAAACATCACAGAAATCCATCTCGTCCTGCTCAGAGCTATGTCTTCACAACCGAACCACTGCTGGTTTGACCAATGGTGAGGCAGTAGTAATAATAATGCTGCATTAGTCTTGAATAGGGCTGCACAATATATCGCCAAATTATTGTTATTGCAATATCAGCAAACGCAATATCCGTAGAAGAATCTAAATATATCACAATAACGCTGTGGTCTTCCATCTGACAGAGATTTACACTGAAGAATCATTTTCCACCAGAGCCTTAAAAGAACATGTGTTGTGACTAAATAAAAATGTTTAAAAAGTCCAGTTTTAGTGGTAATTTAATTAATTTAGTCACAGCTTAGCCTTGTTTTATTCCTGGTTTAGTCTGTGTTAAGTTTTGATTTGTCGCGGTTTTGACTTGTAAATAAATGAACTTACATTTTTGTGAAATGTAGTGAATTTAACTTACTATGTTTGAAAAGTAGGCTCTATTTTCAAATATTGCAATAATATCGTTATATTATTGCGTTATATTATACATTATTGCGTTATATTATACAAAGACCAAAGATACTGACACCAACACATTCATACAGGCAAGGTGGATGTTGTCTTGCCCATGGACACGACGACAGTATGCAATGTTGGTAGCGGGAATCTACCAACTGAGCTACGGCCACTGAGTAACAGTTCTGAAGTTGTCTTGACAATGAGGTGTCTATATTTTAGCTAATGCAAACATGTTTCTTTCAGTCATCTTTCATCCATTTATGTCAGGAGTCTGGCTGGAGCCTCGGGAACTATGGCCAGTGTCCAGGTTGTACCCTGCCTAAGGCCCAGTTAGAAACAGGGATGATACTTAGAGCCATACATCTGACACACAACCATTCACTCTCACATTATTTTACTTTTACTAATAATGGGTTGCCCCTCTGTTGGTTCATTCAATCACTGACCAGCTAGTTCTCTGCCCTTTCGCAAATGCTTTCTATGGGAGCTCTCCAGATGTATCTAGCGAGGCAGGTTACTATTGTGAGAGGAACCATCTGCAAAAAAAAGACTTTCAGACAGCATAAAAGCCTACAGTATCCCCATTTTATGTGCTGTAGCTTGCAGAACACAAATACAGCAGATAATACAGGGCTGAGTGAGATGAGATATTGATGAAAGAAATGCCTGTCTACCACTGAAGAGAGCATAAAAAGATATTGTGACTAAATAAAAATAGTGCCAGTCTCGAACCAGCGTTAACTTTTATCGAGACAAACTCACTCAAGTCTTATGAGTGTTTAGTGAGACATATTTATCTGCTTTTCACACAAGACAGTTCAGCTATTAACTCAAGAGGAACTGGCCTCTTGGTGCAGTTTGTCGGGAACTCAACACTTCTCTCATGAGGAAGGCAAGTATTGATTTGTAATAGCAAAAGGCCAGTTGTAATTTTGTTCTATTGTTAAAGCCAAGCAGAAGTAACAATGTGAGGTTGTAAAACTGTGCAAAAAATTGAGAAAATGTAGTTGCTGATGTGTTGTGTGGAATAGAAGTTGAATAGAAGCTGCACTGATCAATGTGCAAAAATAGCAGGCTAATATGACAGCCCAACATAAAGAATAGTTTGACTAGAATTGGCCTTAAATGCTAATGAAACAGTGATTCTCAAACTGTTACCTCAAGAAGTCCCACATACAACGTAACAATGTTCTTTCCAAAGACAATTTTGATCCTAAATCCTGACTAATCCAGGTCTAAACCAAAGGATAAAAAGGAAAAATGTATAAGGACAAAACAGGGTCTAAACCAGGTTGAAACAAGGTTGAAACCAGGTCAAAACCAGGTTGAAACAAGGTTGAAACCAGGTCAAAACCAGGTTGAAACAAGGTTGAAACCAGGTCTAAACCAGGTCTAAACCAAGGGATAAAATAAGGACTAACAAAGAAAAATGAATAAGGACAAAACGGGGTCTGAACCAGGACTAAACCAGCTCTAAACCACGACTAAACCAGCTCTAAATCAGTACTAAACCAGCTCTAAATCAGTACTAAACCAGGTCGAATCCAGGATTAAACACGGTCTATAGCAAGACTAAACCAGGACTAAACAAGGTCTAAACCAGAATTAAGCAGTGGTATAAACTTGATGTAAGCCCCAACGAGAGCAGGCCTAATGCAGGACTAAAACCAATGGCACACGTCCCACAGTTTGAGAACCACTGCAATAAAACACTACTGAGAGGGAAGGCTGTATTGTTGCATCTATTATTACATTATTAAAGTGATAGCTGAGTATTTTGTAAATGTGCTCCTAAGATACTTTTATAGCTAAAGTATTCCTAACTGTATGGAGTAAGTTACCGTCACTAAGTATCTCACAGACCTTCTTTAACAGAATACGGGACTTCAACTTTAGGCAAATGCCATGTACGCAAAGACATTATGCCCTTTTTGACAGTCGCATATCTCCAACATTTTGCAGGTTTGCCCTTGAAGAGAAAACACCAAACGTATCCTTTCCTTTTGTAGTTTGACAGTGTGGATTCATGTGGCTGTGTATTTATGTGTATTTTCTGAGTCAAATCCTTCCATCACAACTTGCTTTTTAAGGCATTTCGAGCTTGCTTTTAAAACATCAAAGTCAGTCCCGGGGGATAATCCAGCTCCGAGTTCAACAAACATCACAGCCTACCTTTCACAAACCGCCCAATTCGATTTCTCAGACATTTTCAGACACCTACTTGATCTTGCGAACGGTAAAAAAAATAAAATAAAAAAAAGAGGCACACGTCCCTCTAGCCACACTTCTGTTAGCATTTAACTGTGGGTTTTCTTCTGGCTTCATAGCTGCTTCACTAAATTATACATGTTTAAAAAATATGATACATTTCGGGATCGGGAAATAAATAAAAGCAAGGGCAATGATAGTACTAAAGGCATCCTTCATTTAAGTGATATGGTTCAGTTTGGTGTGGCAGGCTGTTAGTAGCGTTTCTATATCAGTGGTTCTCAAACTATGGGACAAGTACTTATGGTGATACGTCTTTTGCAGCTCCTGATTTAGGTTCATAGCGTTTGAACCAGTAGCTTAGTCCTGGTGTAGACTTGGGTTAGACCAGATTCAGTCCTGGTTTTGTCCCAGTTTTAACCTGGTTTAGGTACAGCTTTGTCCTCCTGATACATTTTTCTGGGTTAATCCCCATTTTATTCCTAGCTTTAGGCCCATTTTACTCAGTTAAAGATGGTGCTGGTAAAGCCATAGATTTTCTGTGGTGGTACTTTGAGTGAAAAGTTTGAGAACCACTGTGTTATGTATTTATAGTTCCTAATATTCCTGCTCAAAAAGGACAAACAGAGCACCTTTATGTTTCTTTTTGAGCTCACATTATTGCTAATGTATTTTTGTTGTCTAACTCTGAAAAGTTAAAGGGGAGCTATGCAACTTTTTTAACCTTAATAGAACAGTTTCAGAGTCATTGTGCTGGCTAAATGAGTTGTTGCAGACTGAATAAAGCTCCCTGCACTTCCCCCTTGCATAGCTAGGCAAAAAAACAACAACAACAAAAAAAAAAAACAGCCTAGCAAAGTTAGGGATCACCAACAAACTTGATGGCTTTATTTCATAGATGTGTGTCATGGCATAGCCGCTGAAAAGCAGAGGAAACCTTTGTACGGACTACGAGAAGGAGAAAATGAGCCGAGTGAGAGGCCACACAGGGGTCTTTATAATAGCTCACCACTATTATGCAGTAATAAGCTCTAATAAGTATACAATTACACACATTTTAATGAAATTGTTTATAGATCCTGTATCAACACAAATGTTTATATTTTTTAATTGTATATTAATTATATTAATTAATTACTTGTTTTATATTAATTACTAAAGTTTTAAGCATTAATAACAATGTTTATAACTCAATACTGTTTATGTTGATGTTATGCTTTGTAAATAATAAGTTATCAGTTTACCTTAATGCTTATATAGTGTGTTTAATTGTGTGAGTTATTCTAAAGTCGTAGTGAGTTTTTATGATAATGCTTTACTCTGAAATGTATGGGGAGCTGCGTAGAGAAAAATGCGACCAAAACAGTGAAGAAATGAGAAAGTCTCATAGTTTCACTTTAAGGACTGGCATGTACAGGTCTGGAATTTAAGAAACAAACAGATTTGCCTTCTACTATTTTCCATTAGTAGTAAACAAGTTTTTTTTTAGTTTGCTGTAGTTTTTTCTTATGGGAAAATAGCTCAGCAGAAAGTACAGACTGCAGTTTTGGGACAACCCTCTTCCTCCTCCATCCTCTCCACCTTTACTGTCACAACTACAATGGTTTATTTGCTTTTTTAATTAGATTAATGGGAATCTACTTGTATTTTAAGAATTAATTTTCCAATTGCCTACCTACTATATCACTAAAATGGTGGTAGCAAGAACACAAGCCAGAATAGCAATTAAAAATGCCATACCATACTGAACCATACCACATCTATCAGTGAGAATCAGCTTTTACTATTAAGCCCTCATTTTAGAAGTCACCAAAATGCGACAGATGTGCCACAGACTTTAAGCCTTAAATTATAACAGCGCTGAAAAAAGGGTATAGATGTGTTAAAATTGTTAAAACAAAGCACACATTGGTCATGAGGTTAGAAAAGACACAGTACTTATGCCAGTGTTTCCCAAACTTTTTCACAAGACCTTTATTTTAAAAGGTCCATTAATTGTGACCCAACTTCCTGGCCAGGTTTCAAATGATTTAAACTGATCTTTTGACGACCTTGACGTAGTCCGTTTGGGCCCTGACCCACAGTTTGGGAACCACAGCATAGGTCTAGGTATAGACACAAAGCAGTTGCAGCCGACACCGTCCATGTTTGAGAATCACATCTGACTAAAAGGGAAACGCAGAGGAGTTAAAGTTGCTCCTCCCGTCTTAATAAATAAATATATGTTAATAGTTAAAGCCGTTGTTTGCTCCACTTGTTTTTTTTTTTGTGTTTGTTTAGGTTGAACCATGGCTTTATGTGAAGTTTTGCAGAGGTTGGCTGACCCTCATGCACGCCCAGTAAAAAGCTCTAGCCAGTGTGACCAATACGAGAAGCAGCAGCACAGGCCCACGATGCGTAAATGCCCGGGTAGGTCTGAGCTTTCACCCATGTCCCCGCCTGGAGGGAAAAAAAAGAAGACAGAAAGAGAAAAAGAAATATCATAAATCAACTTCATATGCAAATGTGAAGGGATTTAAAGCTATGGTGATGATAATGAGTCCAATCAGACAGAATTCATACAGGCTGCAATCAGAGTTCAAAATGTTGGAAATGTCCTACGCATGCATAATGTGATGTCCAGACAGGAATACATCCCACATACGCAGAGGCTGGAAAGGAGACATTTTGTTAAGTATAGGAAATAGTCATGTTTGTCCATTAACTTCCTCTTCCTACAGGGTAGCTCCAGGTTTTTCTCATTAAATATAAGATTGCCAGCAAAAGAACAATAATCTATATGCATTTTACACTAATAAAATATCAGTATTACTCTCTGAAACTCATTGGTTCTTAAAAGTCTAATACAGGTGAAATGATATTTTACTGTACTGTGGGGATGTTCATGCAACAAATATGCTTATGCCTGCAACATTATGCAGCCTATAAACAGTAGACTTAGCTTTCAAAAACTTACTAAATAAAGGCACATTTGAGTGGGTGACATTAAGATATTTGTAAAAACACTATTGGTGGAATCTGTTGTCAAATTCACAACCAACTTCTCTGTTGTTACTTACAAAGTATTGATCTAAAAATATTTTTGACACTAAAAAAACTTGACTTTGATCTCCCAGTTTGCCAATTTAAGAGTTTTAAGTTTGTTTTGACTGGGAAAAAAAGCTGAGAAATATTTTTTTCCATAATGATACCTCTTGAACATTGTCTTATTATCTTTTGGGAGAAGCCTGTGTCATTTCCGGTCAAAAAAAAACTTGCTGGTTGAATAAGAGTAACTTTAAGTCAGAACAACACATTCTATAATTGTTTTGTGCCTACAATTTACATATGTTGAAGTTATTTTTATCACTATAAGTAGCATCAGCAGTATATAAAGTAGTAAAGTTTAGTTTTAGAACATGGTGGCCTGCCGTAATTTTCTGTATTAATAGGAAATACTGCTCAAGAGTCAGGGGATTTATGGGTAACCGATGTTGCTGTCGAATAATGGCTGCCTGAGGAAGTTAGAGAGTCTCTGTTTTAGTGTTAGATATTTTTGCTTACACAGAGAAACAGCTAAAAACAAAAACTTATATTACAATACAGTAAAAGTGACTGAAATAGTAATAAGTAGTAGGTGACTCTACATGGCCCCTAGTGAATGAATGTGATATCTGTGTTTGTCTCTGTGTCAGCCCTGAGACTAACAGGCCACTGTCCCTTATGTCCCCCGCCTAAAGCCCATAGTTGCTGGGAGAAGTGGAATAAAAGTTTGAAGAAAAACAATGATGGGGATGAGTCTCTGTCAATATAAATATACAATCCTACCTAAGGTGAATTCATATTGTTACTAAAAAATTAATCTCATTGCATGTGATGGATGTACTGCACTTTACTAAAACAGTTTTCCATTAACAGTATATAACACCTCTCTTATGTTTGAGGCTTACACAGGACTGAGGCTGAGAGAGAGAAGTGCTTCCAATCAAGTATTAAGTGTGCAGCTGCTGAGAAGAAAATTATTTAATGAAGATGGCAAAAGTGACTTTGAGGAGAGCCACGGGGACTTGGTGCTGAATATGAAATATGAGTTCTACTTTTAAACTCACACAGGAGCAGTTCTCTCTGTTAAATAAATGAGCCCTGTTATACTGAGGATTCAAACACACACTGCGTCTTTATTTGTTTCTGTATACCATTGATGACTAGTATTTTACATAATAATTACTACTTGGATCTAAAGGTTTCATAACCCCGGGTGTAGCAGACTGCCCTAATAAAAAACAATATACAAAACAATATTTCTTGAATTTTTGCTGGTTTCTTGAGAATAAGCCATTTAATTTCCAAGATAAGTGCTGCTGTCTGTTTAGTTTATATTTTAACAAACAATATTTTCTGTTTTTGAAGTTAGAAATTGTTTTAACAAGTTCATCTGCACATAATTGCTCTCTGCAGATCAGTCTAAATCAAACAACGCAGTGTGGGACATTTACAAAAATATAAAAATTTGTTTTATGTCTAAACCAGACATTTCAGCTTCAGAATTAAATGTTAGTAAAGTAAAGAAAATGTCTCAACCAGGTCTACACCAGGACTAATCAAGGTCTAAACCAGACCTGGTTGAGACCTGGTCAGACCTTGATTTGTCCTGGATTAGACCTGGATTAGGCCTAGTTTGGTCCTGGTTTAGACCTAGTTTAGTCCTAGTTTAGACCTAGTTTAGCCCTAGTTTAGACCTAGTTTAGACCTAGTTTAGTCCTAGTTTAGACCTAGTTTAGACCTAGTTTAGACCTAGTTTAGCCCTAGTTTAGACCTAGTTTAGACCTAGTTTAGACCTAGTTTAGACCTAGTTTAGCCCTAGTTTAGTCCTAGTTTATTCCCAGTTTGGACCTAGTTTATTCCCAGTTTGGACCTAGTTTAGTCCTAGTTTAGACCTAGTTTAGCCCTAGTTTAGACCTAGTTTAGTCCTAGTTTAGTCCTAGTTTAGTCCCAGTTTGGACCTAGTTTAGACCTAGTTTAGACCTAGTTTAGATATGGTTTAGACTTTGATTAATCCTGATTAAGACCTGGGGGAGTCCTGATTTAGTCCAGGATTAGACCTGGTTTAGAACTGGTTGATACATGGATTAATCCTGATTTAGATCTGCTTGAGACTTGGATTAGTCCTGCATTAGACCTGAATTAGTCCCATTTTAGACCTAGATTAGTACTGGTTTAGTACCGGTTTAGTCCTGTGTTAGTCCTAGTTTTATATCATATTTAGGCTTGTTTTAGTTCTTTAAAAGACTGGTGCTTGAAGAGCTAAATATTTTCTAAGGTTATGCTTGGTATGAAACGTTTAAGAACCCCTGATTTACAGATTATTAAGTGGATATAAAACTGTGCTGCAGACTGCTCCTCATCAACGCAGCACTTACAGCTCTTGAATTAGTAGCTGTTATTAATAACACAGCCAAGCCACTATTATAACATTGCCTATGTATGAATTTAAAGTCTTACAGAGCAGCAAACAAGCTTTTTATAGCCAACTAAATCAAATATAATAAAAATATGTATGTAACAATTAGCCATGTCTAGAAAAAGTGTAATAATGTCAAATGGAGGGGCTAGAGTTACACACAGATAACTTTAGGGCCTGTGCTTCCTCATCAAAGAAAATATAAAGCGTCATAAAAATAAATGAAAAATACCACTGCTTTTGTTGCTGCAGTGGATATTATGTGTTAAATCCTTTGCACAAAGTTGTAAACATACTACAGATGTAACAACGGGCTGTAGTGCTAGATGCTACAGGACTTGGCTCAGATCTACACAGTGTTGCGGCTTCCTCCAAACATTACACCTCCATATTTCTTCTCTTCTGTTTCTGGGCAGCGTCTCTGAGTCGCTTCACACAATCAGAGAAACTGCCAGGAGAATACCCAGGCAGATGTTGTTTAGCAGCGTTTTAAAACATCAACTATCAGCTGCTTGAACTATGGGTTAATGAAAATACTTATTGTACGCCCACAGAAATACTAAATACAGTACTGCGCCAAAGTCTTAAGACAGGTTTTTAAGAAAGGCTACGGAGAAAGGAAGATTTATTAATAACAAAAATACACAAAACTGCAGAAGAAATATCAAAACTAGAAGCATTTGGAGAGAGTATAGGCAAGGCACTGGTCCGATCTTGCAATGGTAAAAATATAGTGCCCAGACCTGGACTCAAACTCCAATATCTTATAGTTCAGGGGTAAATGCGCTTTCCAATGAGCCACAAAACTCTTATGTCTCACTATGGTAAAGAATATGCTGAAACTAATCATTTAGTTAGTATCTTCAGTCCGTGTCTCAAAATGGTATGCTTAAAGCTAGATTATGTTCATAGTTATAGTATAAAAACAATCTTGGTCACCTCTAGAACAGCATTCACATTTTACAACCTTTGAAAACATTATTTGGCTAAAGGAAAATATTTTTTTAAAAGTAGTCTATTGGTGCCATAAAAAAACAGGTGAAGAGACCAGCAGAGGGCAGACTATTGGAGTCTTCTGAACATAATTTAAAGAATAAAAGGAAACGTCCTCCATTTTACAACTAAATTAAAATATCTGTGAGGAATCAAAGTAAACACTGCTGTACACCATTCGCACAACCGTGCATTTTGAGGCCTCAGAACGTCCTCGTGTTCATGTCCTGTATTCTCTGGCACGGCCAACAAGCTCGGTTCCACAAACCTCCGCCTCTCCCATGAACCTTCCGCCCACTCCAGGAAGCACTGACCACTCAACAAATCCTCTACAATCCAGTACTGCGCTCATTCATTTATCCAAAAAAACAGTGTACAGCTCTGTTTCCACTGATTCCTCACAGACATTTTTCATTTAGTTGTAAAATGGCATTACACAAAATGTTTAAGGAAGTGAAGGGCGTTTTTTCTTTGATTATGTTCAAAAGACTGCAACACTGCTGCCCTCTGCTGGTCTCTTCACCTGTGGCGCGCTAAATTAAAATATGTTTTCTTTTACTGAGATAATGTGTCTAATAATAATTTAAAACACTCATCTGGATTCATACCAGAATTTATCCCATTCCCATTACTGATCTTTCCTGAAATTTGCATACCAAAATAATCTGTATGTATTAAAGCAGTCTTACTTAACAGCAATTTTCAAATCTCACAAAAGCTTTAGCACAGCTATGCCTGAGAGAAACGTTTATCCTTGCTTTAAATGGTAAAACAATTTGATAATTATAAGGATTTTTGCTCTCTTGGCACATCAGGACTCCACCAATATCTCTAAATTTCTCTGCTACTTTTGTTCAAAAACTGCCTCTTTCTTTTTGCTAATTAAATGCAAAGAGGAAATTGACCCTGCACTGTTATTTCCACTCCTCTTGCACTTCATTTTATTAAAGCCCGTCTCCTTTTGCAGACATTAAAACTATTGAATCCCCAGCCCCTGTGTCAAGTTTATGACTTAAAAGTGCCTCTTACTTTGACACAATCTCAACAGACAAGCTGCAACTTCAAATGGAAATGTAACAGCACTTCGCAATACAGTCGATAATATGAGGCTATTTATTCTCAGTAGGTCTGCTCCTCTCACATTATACTGCACCCGAGCGGTTTCATGTTCTTCTTGCGCCCTCTGCTGGTCATGCTTAATAAGTTTCAGTTTCTCATATAATCTGGCTCTCTGTGCATGAAATGTAAGCCTTCAAAATGAACTATGACAAATGGACGTGTGTAAATACATGTAGTAAGATGATATTTAAATACATGTAGTAAGATGATATTTAAATACATGTAGTAAGATGATATTTAAAAACATGTAGTAAGATGATATTTAAATACATGTAGTAAGATGATATTTAGGTTTATGTTACTAGAATTCTTTACTATTTAGCCGTTTTTGCGGTGGATAATCAAGCAGAGGTGGAAGAAGTACTCAAAATCTGTACTAGTAAACGACTACTACGACAACTACTACAAAAAGTACTACTACTATACCTAATATTACTACTACAACTAATATTATTACTAATACTACTACTATTACAACAACAACCAATATTACTACAACTTATATTCCTACTACTACAACTAAAATTCCTACTACAACTAATATTACTACTACTACACCTAATATTACTTCTAATACAATTAATAATACTACTATACAACAATATTACTGTTGCTGCTGCTGCTACTACTACACCTAATATTACTACTACAACAACTATTATTACTAGTACTACTACTATTACAACAACTAATATTACTACAACTTCAACTTATATTACTACTTATATTATATTACTACTACAACTAATAGTATTAGTAGCAGTAATAATATTACTACTACTACTACTACAATATTACTGCTGTGCGACTAGTGTTATTACTACTACTGCTGCTGCTAATACCACAGCTGCTGCCACTACCCATACTAGTGCTACTACTACTGCTACTACTGCTACTACTACTAAGGACTTCTGGTTGTCAGGTGAGCATGCAACTCAACTTGCCACTGAGGTACAAGAAATTACTTCTACTCATTTATAGACTTAAAAAAAAAAAATCAGTAAAAGGTAAAAAATATCCTCAGAATGTACATTTTCTTCAAAAATATACTATCAAGTAACTTTCAATCAAAAAAATAGGCAAATGGTATCTGAAGAATGGCGCCATGTGTGTGCTGCCAGTGCATGGGTAGAGAACATTAGCAGGTAGCTTTATATTTAGCTGTTCTTTTCTGACAAAACATCAGGCAAAAATAGTGACGCTCTAGATTGACTTGCACTCCAAAAACCTTCCGACTTTGTCTCAGCTTATGCTATATACAGTTTTAGTTCATAAACCCTGCAGAAACTGTTGTGTGCAATACATTTTTTGGTTGTGAAAGGCCCTCTGTGTAAATGGGAAGCAGTGAAAACATTATCAGTGGCCCTATGACACCAGCAGCCTCACAGCCACCAGGACACACACATTTGTATTTCCACTCAGCTGCACTGCCTTTAAGCTGGAGAGAACTGACCAACTGAATACTAATAATATGAAGCTCTATTTATACAAGCATTTAGGGTACAGCAGCTAAAGGCTACAAGTTAGTGAACGGAAAACCACAATTACAATCTATTTTGCTTTTTAATTGTAAAGTCAGTGAAGGGCTGGACAATATATCAAAAATGTAATATCAGCAGTCGCAAGAAACTAAATGTATCACAGTCCTTGTCCAGTCAACGAAATGGCAGGATTCAGTATGGTTTCCTAAATTTAGCCCTGGTTTAGCCCTGGTTTAGCCCTGGTTTAGCCCTGGTTTAGCCCTGGTTTATCCCTGGTTTATCCCTGGTTTATCCCTGGTTTAGCCCTGGTTTAGCCCTGGTTTAGCCCTGGTTTAGCGTTATTCATTTTTTAATAGTTTAGTGTGTAGAAGTTATTATTATTTATTTTATCTCTGAACTGCCTGTACAGCACTTTGCTCATTTTTAAACAAGGATGCTTTTAAATGTGCTTTATAAACTAGACTTTTACTTTATTTTAAGTCCTGGTCTAGTTTTAGGCTTGTTAAGTTTTCATTTTGACCCATTTTTGACAATACCCTTTAGAGACATTTTTATTCCCATTAATATGAACTGAACATGCGTCTAAAAATCATATCCAAATATTGCCAGTTTTATCAAAATATTCAACTTATTTATCACATATTGCCTGTTTTTTAATAACATGCAGCTCTAGTACAGTGTAAAATGAGTATATGCCATGCTTACCATAAGGCCAGCAGTTGAGATGCTAAATAGCAAGCAGAGTAGAAAACACCACAAGCTCCGCCTCCTGGGATACCTCTGACCAATAGACGAGCTGCAAACGAGAGATAAGTTCACCATTACATACACACTTTATTACTATCCATGATCCTAACTTTGATGAGAAGGAGAAATCTAATTAAATTTTTTAGCTTGCCTAACATCTAATTATATGACTTTCTTATTAAGTGAGGATTAAGTTTCATATTTACTCTCAACTCCACTGACATTTTGGAAGTAGCAGTTTGTTGTACTCTTAATGAGACATGAACTGGTGCAAAGAGAAAAATCTCTTTAAAATAAGACCACTGCAATTACACAGATAGAATTCAAAAACTTATTAGAACTTTAAAATACATAGGGACGTTTTTCTCACATGCTTTTTAACAAGAAGCCAACAATATTCAGTGTAAAAATATAAGATGTCAAAAGTGTTTTCACTGGGGGGGGGCACATACTGACAACTACTCAGACATAGACTGGAGATGATGGACTATGCCTCACCAAAATAGCAAAGCTCTTTCAGCTGCTCCCTTTCTTTCAAATGTCTCCAAACTGAATCATTCACATGGAAACTTTGGCATTGGTCCACCAACGTCTAATTTTTATTTGTCTTTCTTAATGCCAGCCCCAACTCACACAAAGTGCTTAATATGGAGCTACTGAGGTCTAATAACTCCATACACAACTGCTGTGTGATTTAGGGCTGCAACTAATGATTATTTTGATAATCATATTTGATAATCTGTTGATTAATTGAAGTGCAATTAAATATGTGATCTTGAACAAAATGTTAACCAGATGAAGCTATAAGACTGATACTTGAGAACATCTGGATAAAGTATATACAGTATACAAAAACATTTTTTCACAATCAAAAAAACAAAATGTATATTTTGTTACTGTTTCTGTGGATTTACTGCTCTGACTTGGCAATAAACCCTCGTCTCTCAGCACATGAAGTGTTTAAAAGTATATGTATACTCTAAAAAATCGATTAGTTAATTAGCTGACAATTATTTTCAAAATAGATTAGGATTAGTTGTTGCAGCCTTAGTGTGATTATAGTAACTGAGACCTGGCTACACACTGGAATCCCTGAACTGCACTGCCACAAGGGGGCAGCACAAATGTTTGATTATAGAGAGACACTTAGAGACACCACATAGAGATTGAGCCAACTGAGAAGGAAGCCGGAGGGCCAATAAAAAAAATGGTCGTGGGCTACATTTGGCCCCTGAGCCATAGTTTGGACACCTAAACTAAATTACATTGTTTTTATCCATCTGTAAGCTTGTAGCTACTTACACTTTCCTGCAGTGTGGGCACCTGGCCAGCGTCCGGTCTGTGAACTCTGTCCACTGAAAGAACAAGGACAAAACCGTGGTTACGATCTGTCACTCTTAAGACCACATATTACAAAGTCCAACTGTAATTAATTTAGTCTTTTTATAGAACTATACAGTAAATTAATATTGAATGAAACTATAGCATAAGCCAGTGCAGAGAGTCTAGCTTGGCAAACTGTCAGGGAAGACGTTCAATAAATGTTAATTAGGGCTTCTTCAGACAGTGAGCAGTCAATCAAAGTCATCAACCATATGCAAATTGAATAATGCTTTATGACAGCGGATTGGCCCAAAGCCTGTCTCAAAAAATAATACCTGAATAGAGACCTGAATAAATAGTAACTAATTATGTGTTTTGTAATAGAGGTTAAAAGCAGTCAGGAATATTAAAGCAAATCCCAAGTTCGGCACAAGATTTCTCCTCTGGTCCCATTCTTCTAGTTTTGGTGGTTCTTATAATATCAATTTAAAACTGAGGTATGAAAAATTAATGCCAAAAATTACTAGTCTAATGAAAATACAGCACATGATGGTAGCTTGCTAGTGCGTCTATGTCCTTATGTGTTCTCTTGTATGATAAGCTAATATTTAACTTAGAATAAACAAAATAATGAAAAGGTAAGATGTGCCAAACTGACCCCTGTTGTTAAAAAATAGATTTGTTTACTGAATGCATAAACAAGGATGCTGCTTTGTGACACTGTCTTTAATGACTGCAAAGCACAAATATACAAAATAAAGCTGTATTTTGAAGTCCTTAGGAAGTCTGTGGCTTTCTTGGTAATAAATATTATCTTCTGAATCAAGAAACAATACGTCAGACTTGATTTATCCATTTTCTTTTAGTGCTACATTCATAAACCCTGCAGAGTCTGTTGTGTGCAGTATTTTTTCCTTGTAGTGAAAGGCCCACTCTGTAAATGAGAAGCAGCGAGAACATTATCAGTGGACCTATGACACCAAGCTCACAGTCTTGCCGCCAGGACACACATTTGTATTTCCACTCAGCTGCACTGCCTTTAAGCAGGAGTGGACAGACTCGCTGAATACCAAATACTCCGTTTTTTACTTTCCTCAGTCGGTTCCTGCTTTCCTCCTTCTTTCACCACAGAGCCTTATCCTCACGTTTCTGTTGCATAAATTTGGTTTGTTTTACATCTTTCCTCGTTCTAAAAAGTTGCACTGTTGACATTATTGTATGTCATAATTTTATAATCTAATAACACACTGTTAGTAAGAATTCTGTACAAACATAAGATGCCATTTAAGCTTTATTCACAAGGATATTAATTCATAGCTTTCTGTCACATGACGTTTCCGTTCCACTGGAGGGAAAAACAAACATGGCTCCGCACAGCAGGCACAAGGTGAAGCAGCCAAATAAGTATTCAAATGGCTGACAACTTACACATGGGAATATGGACTAAACTGAAACTAAAAATATTGGAAAACTGTGACATAAGGGCATTAATGAGTACGACAGACAGACACAAACTTAGCTTAAGGCAATTTCATTTAAATACTAGTATGTTTGCTGCAAATGTCGATGTCTTTAAAACCATTACTACTGTTTACTACTGTGAGACTTTTTAATGGCACAAATCCACATCATCTTATTTCTGAGTCAGTTTTCTCTGATGAGATTCTGTAGAAACACAGATCCTAAATTAAGTAAACAGTGGCTTCAGCTGAGGGTCAGTGCTCTTCCCTCCAAAGGAGCTTTGCCCTCCAGGTGGTGCTCTGCTTTCCTTGTGTGGTCTACACAACTTGTCAATTTTGCATCAACTATGGGGGAGAGTCCTTCTGGAATAGTGTGTTTTTTTTTCAGCACCGGGTACATCTGCTTTGATTCATTTTGTAGTGGTGAATTACTTCATATTTACTATAAAAAAAATCAGGAAAGAAAGCTTTGTTGTTGAGGGAGAGACTGGAACCAAGATGAAGTGCATTATTAAAGATCTACCTACAGCTTTTTCACAGACGCTACAGGTTAAAATACATGACTATGTCTACAGTGAACAATAAAAACGATACTTAGTCAACTAATTAGTCAGTGAGGTATTGCTTGATAAACATTTTGTTGGCTGTTTAGTTGCATGCACTTTTCGTTTTATTACCTAATTAATGTGACGGTACTCCTGTGTAACACTGTGGTAAGACCCCCCACATCCCCCTGGTTGATTAATCGCTGTCCTGGGAATGACTTTGGTCCCCTACATCCCTACACTCCAGTTTCAATATAAACCAAAATGCAATTAATATGATGGAATTATGAACAGCCATAAAACCTGATAAACCTGCCTCTTTCCGTCTGTCTCTACTCTCTGTAAGAATGATGTTTGACCCTTCAAAAAGTTCACTGTGGTCCAGACTCAGGTGATCGTGTTTTCAAACCATCTTTCTCCGCCCATCTCATTTTAAAAAAGCATTAAGTTTCCCCTTTTTCCTTCCCTCTTCAAAGAGACGACAAGTTTATATCCGCCCAGAGTGGATAGGCTTATTGATCCACACCAATAACTCAACATTTACTTTGCCTGGCGCAGGGATCCTTTCGGCTGAGCACTTCTTCATTTCAGAGCAGGACCACAGGAGACTTCAGCAGCCAATAAAACAACTAATAAAAGTGGCATTTTGAGGCACAAAAGTAAATGCCACAGAGCTTTATTAGCACTTCGCCGTTTTACATAGAAATAAATCAGCTCTCTACTGATATTTTACTGGATGTTGACTCTGTACCATAATTGACTTTTACTTTCCCAAAGTTCAGGTTAAGGTTTAGTGAATGTGTTCATAATTTACAAGAGATAGCCTTTTAAATTGTGCTTAAAATTAGGGACTAAGTGAAGGTACATTTAGCTAGCTGTAGAGTTCGCATATAAGCAGTTTAATGTTTTAATAACATGGCCTTTTAACTTACTTAAAAATTCAATATAATTATAGCCTTTGGATTTATTTGTACAGGCTTTATGCCCAAATGATCAACTAAGAAACTACTACCCTTATTGTACGGTCATATTTGTCTATTCTTATAGTCATTTCATAGTGATATGTCACTTAGAGAAGGAAGGAATATGCATTTTGCAGCAGAAATAATATGTAATTACCAATAAACAAATCAAAGAATTAACATATGGGCTATTTTATGCTTTCATCTATCTTTTTAAACCAATCTTGTTCACCTCTAGAACAGCACTGCGACCTTTAAAAAGATTATCTGACTAAAAAAGAACATTTCTAATAATCACTTTATAACTGCCATAAAGAGACCTGCAGAGGACAGCAGTCTGTTGCGGACTTTTGAACATAATCAAAGAAAAAGAGCACTTTACCTCCTTAAATTTTTTGACTACGGAATACTCACTATAAGGTGTGAAAGAAACAAAACACAACTCCAGATATGTTTCTGATGAGGGAACAACATTATAATATGGTCAAAAGCTCAATAAAGTCATTTTTTGCATAATATAGCCCCTTTAAGTTGGTCTGTTGGTTATTAAAGGGTAATAACCAGGGCTTGACCTTAAATTTTTTGCTGCTCACTGGCCACTTTTTCAAAAGTTACTAACCAATTAGGGTTTTCCCTAGCCAGAATTTTATTAAAATAAAAATAAACATTTGAACTATCATATTTAAAAGCATTGATAAGCTTAATGAAATGTAGATTGTTTTTATTTGTAGACAATGATTTATCAAATATGTGGAAAACTTTTTACTTAAGCAGAATAAATTAGAACTTTTTGTATGTGGATTGAACACATATTTTGTTGTTGTTTCTTCTCAGATCATGATGAATTACTCTGTACTAAATTAGGAGGTCACTCAAACACAGCAAAAGGAATTAAGGACCTCTAAATTTAAGATATATGTATAAAATCCAATCGGCCAAAGTGGCGAGTGAGACTAAATGAGCTACTAGCCAAAATGGAATCTACCAGCATTTGGCCAGTTGGCTAGTGCTAATGTCAAGCCCTGGTAATAACTCATAATTACTATGTCACTTCCATGTATTATCAGTCTTATTACCATGCCTATTACATTGAAATGAGTGTGCTAGAATGTAAAGTGCTACCCAGATTTCATTGTTCCACACCTGGGGCAGCTGTAGTAAAACTGGGTGGTACAGCTTTAATGTTCTCATACCAGAAACGTGTTGCTGCAGTGTCCACAGGAGACTCTGGCCCCGGCCGGCTGAGGGTCCGGACTGGCTGGACCCGGATGAACTGGACCAAGGTTGATTATCCTCTTACTATAATAAAAACCACAAAGACACAAATGTACAGTGAGTTCACAAGGACTGGAAGAAGAAGAAAGTTTTGAATCAAAATCAAAAATTGAGAGCAGCCGCCGTCTCATTCTGCTGATCAGGCAACGCTCACACAAGTTTGACTTTCGGATAGTTTTTCATCAGTAGCAGTCGAAAGCCTCATTAACAGCTTACATCCTACTTCCTCAAATAACTCCCGGGGCTCAGACTGCCAATCTGACTGCAGAATAGAGTCAGTGTCTGGTCTACTCAGCATGTCTGTCTGCGATGGAAATGTAGCAAGAATCTAAGAAATGTAAAGTCAAAGTTTCTTGGCATATAAGAAATAAAAACTAAACTGTCAGGGGAAACCTTGCAACACCAAACTGTAGATGTCTTGTTGCTTTCAATACATAATTCTTTCTCCTTCAGATAGAAATGAGACGGAGCATAATTCTCTCCTTGTTATGCTGCAGCTTTGCAAATTGCATGGCTGAAAACGGGTCAATTGGGCGCGAGATGGGTACAGTGCAGAGACCAGTGGCTCTCAAACTTTTCACATCAAGTACCACTTCAAAAAAATGTTCCCTTTCTTTAATAGACTAAAATAAGCTTTACAAGCAATGAGGACAAAACAGGGACCTAAAAACCTGGACTAAACCCTGGACTAAAAAGGCCTAAGCTAGAATGAAGCCAGGACTAAACCATGGCTAAACTGGGACTACAGCTCAGCTAAAGCTAGACTAAACCAGAACTAAAACTGAACTAAACCTAGACTAAAAAGACATAAGCCAGGACTAAGCCAGGACTAAGCCAGGACTAAGCCAGGACTAAGCCAGGACTAAGCCAGGACTAAGCCAGGACTAAGCCAGGACTAAGCCAGGACTAAGCCAGGACTAAGCCAGGACTAAGCCAGGACTAAGCCAGGACTAAAGCTCAACTGAACCTAGACTAAATCAGGACTAAATCTGAACTAAACCTAGGCTAAAAAGTCCTAAGCCAGAACTAAAATAGGGCTACATCAGGACTAAACTTCGACTAAACCTGGACTATAAACCAGAACTAAAACTGGACCAAACCTAGACTAAATCTGGACTAAACCACAACTGAACTAAATTTAAATCAAGACTAATCATGGACTAAAACTGAACTAAACCAAAACAAAACTAAACCTAAGTCAGAAATAATCATGGACTAAATTAAACTAAGTCTTGGCTAACAGAACTAAAACTTGACTAAACCAAAACTAAACCAGGACTAAAACTGAGCTAAACCTAAATCAGTACAAATCATGGACTAAAACAGGTCTAGACCAGGACTAAACTGTCCCCAAACTAAGACTAAGCTGTGGTATACAAGGGGGAACAGGTAGAGAGAGGTTAAGGGAGCAGAGGCAAAATATTTGCATCATTTTTAAATACTTGGGGTCCAGAGGAAGTAGGTCCCAAGCCTAGACAAAGGGAAAGGAATGGAAAGAGTTGTGTCTGTAAGGACATCTGTCGCAAAACGTAACCCAAATTACCAACATAGCTTCCATACAGTTACGGTCCAGGTATCACCCACAGCACATTTTTTGCAACCCAAGTACTTGTTTAAATCATATACTGAAGAATGTGAGAAGCCTCCTGGTTGAAAAAGACCTTGAATGTACAAGAACAGTATAGGGAAGGCACAAACAACTTGGGAAAAATATAATACTGTTGTTGACAGAGCTGTCTCCAAACTGGGGCTGCACTGACTTCTATCACATCACACAGACTATAGGGATTAGAGCTTAACCCTGAACAAGATTCACGCCTTTAGGCACAGGAACAGACGTCAATTATGTTTCAGATTTTTGTGAGATGATTTTATTGATGTTCAAAATTATATGTATTTTATATAGCAGGCTGCCACACTGAAGAAAATAAAATCCGCTGTTACAAATGTAGCTGTTGCACATTTAGAGCCTGGGGCATAAACAAGCACCTTATCTCTGGCTCTGTAACAGGAGCGTGGCGTTCAGATGAGCTGCCAAATGAATGACAGTGGCCTTGTGTGGCACACGATAAAAACGCTTTGGCTCAGATTTTTTCCCGCAGCGTTGTTTCAATAGGTTTTAAAGGTTTAATTAAAATAGTTCATTAATACCTATTCATTGTGCTGGTTCAAACTGGGCCTCGAGATGGTGGGCTCTTGAGAAATTCTTGTTCCTGATCAACATTAACAGTTTATAAAAATCTCTTACAATCTACTTTTGGGTCCAATCAACATCATTCCTTGCTCATAAAAAACTAAACCTGGACTAAACTATAAATAAACAAACCAGGATTAGTCCAGGACTGAAGTAGGTCTAAGATGGTCTAAACATGGACAAAACTAATCTGAACTAAAATGAACTTCTTTCAGCTGCTGCCTTAAGGTTCATTTCTACTCCACGTTAGATACGCATTCAGATACGGATGGGGTGCTCTGTCTGTCTTCTGCGTTCATTCTGTCCTACGCTGATCCGTTTTCCCAGAGCTTGCGGATACAGACAAACAGAGCACATGCGTTGGAGAATAAATGAGCCTTTAGGATTGCAACAGAAAGTCAATCGCACAGTGATTTGGCAGGTTTTTGCACTGGATGCCTTTCCTGTTGCAACCAGCCATATACTGTGACCGGAGCAGGCAATGTGCATGAAGTCTCTTGCCCAGGGATGCTTAACCTCCAGCGCCACTATCTTTCAATTACTATATCAACTAATTAGAGAATAAAATATTCTTTGCATGAGAGAGAGCTAGTACATGCACCACAGTTTGAGAACCACTGTGTTGCTGAGTTTTGAAAAACATGCTAGCTAAAACTCTTGAAATCAAAGCATTTTTGAGAGGGTGTGGCTTCCACTTTTTTAGTTTGTTTAATGGGCCTCAACAGTGGCCGCCAATCTGTGTTTATGGAAGTAAATTTTCCATTCATTTTGCCCACTGACTTTTTCATATATTGTATATATTAAGTGTTTAAAGGCTTGAAGGAGGCTAGTCAGCTATGGAGTAACTCAGGACTAGAACTTTATCAAATGAAAACTATGATCTGAAACTTGAAAAACAAAAAGGTACATACTTATTTTGCCCTCTGTTTCCCCCCAGCAACAAATAATATGTGACTGACCAATCTTAATATTGTGTCTTGACTTCACCTCGACTTTATTCAGCCTTGCTACATGTATGCAAAACATTGCTACAAATGTGAGCCAACAATAACCTAGGAATTATACCTAGCACTACTCTTTATTACTATGCCAACACTTCTGCACAGCAGAGACAGTGAAGCACGTTCTAATGAGGCTCTTATTCCCCTATCGTCTCTGAGCACCACAGGTAGACCCTGCTCTGAGCACAGCCTTAACGCAGAGTCTGCTGCTCCCACTGCACCTCGCTTCCTTTGCTTCACTCCTTCGCCGTCCTCACTGTTACCACTTGTTATTGCACAGCAGTGTGTCCGCAGAGAGTGTCTCACCAGTATGGCCGCGGACAGGCGATCCTTTGGGAGGTGACTTTGCAGATGAGCAGGCAGTTGCATGGGCAGCGCACATACTTCTTCCCTGCTGGGGCGTTTTTAATGGGCTGTAGGCACACAAGAGCACAAGAGTCAGGAGAAACCTTACAAACCTGTATTACAATAAGGCCGGATAACAAGCCAATTATTCTTGATGGACGTGAATAAAGCGCTGCTGGTGAGAAGTGCACAGGAGATGGCACTGGGGTGATATGACGCTGTCTCCAACAGTTCAGTGGCAGCTCAGTCGACTTAAAGTCACACAAGAGAGGTGATTATATGCTTTGAGATCTTAACAGCTGAACATAAATCAAACACTCACTCTCTGACCCAGCATAAACTGTAGGCTACATTCAGTCTGCAGCAGTCGCATGTGCACAACCAGGAAATGTGTCAGCAACTAGGAAGCCTGAGTCTAGTTTCCACCACAGAGACTGGAGACAGCATCTGTTATCAGGAGCTCTACTCACTGTTGGTACAATGAGATTGCTTAGGAATCTGTGACTGGTACAGAACAGAAGCTTACTAGCCACAGATTTAAGCCTCCTTTTAAATTCTCATTTTCTTGTTACAATGGGTTATTTACATATTCCCAAGATTATCAATTTTTGCTATTATGAGAACACAGTTTTCCTTTCTTGAGAAAAATATGTCTGCAGACAGACGACCAAAATGTTCATTCTAAATTTAATGTACCCAGACAAAGACTTTTGGAAGTGTTCCTGGGTCGATGCAGTGATTTCCAGTACAGAGTCATACCCATTTTTGAAATAGTGGCGCTTGAGGGCCTGAAGATTATGAGCATCCAATATATCTTATATCCTATGCATGCAGCAATTTTAGTATATTATACCTGAGCAGTGAACAGGCCCCAAGGCCTATTACACTGTAATCATCAACAATGTAATTAGTAAAAAGGAATTACAATTCTTACCCCAGCTTTTTTTTTAGTAAGTAAAACCTTTTTTCCAGTTTTTTCTTGCCTTGACATGTACCAAAGTGTCTCATCTATCTTGGATTTAGAAACTCTGTGGCCAGTGTGTCCTAGCACCTCATCTGGACGGACATCAGTTTCCTTAGATATTTATAGCCTATTTTGTTTAGATTAGTTCTTACATTTAAATACTTTATTCTTTACATTTATGTTTTTGTAAATAATCCTATTTTTTTATGCGTATTCTCCATTTTCTAGTTTTTCTGTCGCCCTTACCATATTGTTCGTGCCCGAACAACGACCAGCCTGGGAACGTTACAAGAGACAATACTCTATATCAGTGGTTCTCAGTCTGGGGTCCAGGACCCACCCAGGGGGCCCCAGAGACTGCAGGGGGTCCACAGAGCTTTGTCTGTTCTGAGGTTGTGAGGTCATCAAAATTATATTTTTGTATATTAAATCCTTAACATTCAACACCCAATTGGAAAACAAATAAAATGGACTGCTGTTTATTTTTGTAAATAAATGTTTGTAATAAATCCCTTAATTCTTCTGGATAAGTGATTAGTTTGTGCGGGCAGGGGTTAGGGCAGGGGGGGCTTCAAAGAATAAAGGTTGGGAACCACTGCTCAATTACAAGTATTGAATGTTAACATGATAACAACGCAGAATGACAGCATTAATGTTCTAATAAGTATGAAGATTAATTTAATATACACATGTTTTCTGTACCATTGACAAGATTGCCAGGTTTCTTTGGTCTCAACCAAGCCTACTTCCTACTACTGATACTTTTTCTCTTTCCTTCAACACTTACCTCTCCTAACCTGATCAGATGTAGCCCTGAGAGCTTCCTGCTGCTTTATCAATTTCCATTAGTTACACTGTGGGAGTGAGAACACTATCAGCTTCACAGACAGGCCTTTGTGTGGGAAAAGCAGGGCTAAAATTACCAATTAAACAACTATGTGCCATTCTTAATTAGGACGATTTGTCACAATAAAATCTGCCTCTGTAACATTAATTGGAACATGTGTGGGCTTGTTAACAATGTACCCAATTAGCTGAAACAGATCTTAATATTAGATTTAGAGACAGTTATCTAACTTCTAAACCTGAATCATTTTGTTATGACAAGTGCAGACATATTAATCACTAATAATTGCTGCCTACATACAGTATATGATGTATTTTAAATGTGATCTAGTCTTGGACTCAAACTCTAAATTCTAGACATAGAAACATAGAAGTTGAATTTTATATGAGGTCCCGAGGATCCCATTTTCCAGCAAAAGTTGCACTTTTCTAAGCAACTTTCATGGAAAACTCACTTTTTTTTTTTTTTTGCTAAAGTCTAACACACAGTGAAGCCCTAAAAGTATAATCATGTAAAATGTTATACAAGCGCTTGTGCTAAACCGAGCCAAATTTTTTGGGATTGTGCAGTGACAAGGGGGGTAACAAGAATCTTGTGAAGGTGAAAATCAATCTTGTGATCAGTTTCTGTTTGCACTTTTTACAGGGAGAAGACAGTCAGTTGAATTTGTGGCACAGCATTTGGCAGAATATAATTTCTGTTACTGCAAATAATTCAAATAATAGTAAATACCATTCATTATAAGTTGATTTTAAAAATGCCCCAAATAGTTAGATTTTCAGGTGAATAAATCCCATTTTTCATTAGTGTCTCATCTCGTGGGTTTTGTGTCTCATCACAGCCCTGCTTACTGTCTTTTTTGTAATAAATGTGCAAATAAATGGTGGAACTGCTGGACTTTTCTGCATTCTCACAAATTTCCTTAAGTGTGTGACGATTAACAGCCCACCCCATTATAGGACATGTTTTGGAAAAGTCTGAAGCTGTTTCTGTTAATGAAAACAGTGTGCTGCCTCCTGAGGCTGTGCTCTCACCGTAGCCTCATTGCAGACCCCACACTTGACCACATGCTGGTGGATCTTGCCCTCCACAGAGATGAGGTTCTGACACACCCTGCAGCTGATCACTGGGGCACTGCCGCTCTCTGGAGAGGTGAGGGGGGAGTACGGAGGAGGGTCCTCGCCCAGGAGCACCGAGGGCTGGGTGGGGCTGGGGAACGGAGGGAAACCTGAACAACAATGCAAAGATTAATAGAGATGAATAGATACACGTGTTAAACCATTGTTTCCCGACTTTAGTTCTTGTCACCCATATTTCAAAATATAAAATTTAACAGCAACCAAATTCTGGTAGAAACTGGATGACACAACAGCATTAGATTAGAAAAACTTGTGTTGCGCCAAAGAATAGCTCAGTTGGTAGCGTGCATGCAGAGCATACAAAGCTCATTGTTGAGGGTTTGAGCCCATATTCTAGCGATTAACCTAATGTTTCTCCTTCCTGATTTCCTGTCTGTACCCACTGTCATGTCAAAAAAAACCTAAAGGCCAAAAAATATCAAACGTGATAAAACACCTTCTTTTCTTGCTTTGCTTATATTTACACTTTGTCATCCTGTGAGGTTTATCTAAAATGAGGCTGGCGTTATGTAACACTCGGCTGTATGTTTCTTAAATTGATCCAGTGGGAGTTTATTTTGTGTATGGTGGTAAAGTTTAATGTTTCTCTGATTGGGTGTAAGTCTGTCCAACTGAAATTATTGGTAGTTTCATGTGTCCACTGTAGGTCTGTTCAGCCCCGGAAATACAACTAAAACACCGAGGACCAGAAGAATTCTTTGTATGGAACAGAAAATAGAGTTTTATCACGACTCAAATGAAAATGTAGTGTAAAATAAGATCTACAAAGACACACTTTTAGAGAAACATTGTTCCAATCAGTAGCAAATGACCGGACTGGAGAGGTCCAAAGAGTTACACTACAAACTGAAAATAATCTAGATTCCCATGACAAGTGATTTGTTATGTCACGATTAAATGGCTAATAAGATTTGGTCTCGAGTTCAAGTGAAAGGAGCTTTAGAAACAGAAACGCCAGGAATGCCAGGAGCTGAGCAGGGTCACGCATAAGGGAAAAGCATGAAGAAGGTTGTAAATTTATGTGTGTGTATAAAGTTTGAGAACACTTTCAGTTAAGAGAAGCAGTGGGGAGCAATGACACAGGCTTTGTGTTGTGTCCAGCTGCTAATGGGACCAGTTAAATTAAAACTAACAAACACACACAACTCTTCTAAAAGTTCAAGTGTGTGTTACATTGAAGCTATAACTGTTTTTATTTTATGACATAAAATAAGAACAATGCTAAAGTAAGGTGAGCAGACATCCCTATTTAACCGGGACAGTCCCAGTTTTAGGCTCCTTGTCCCATGTCCCAAGACAAAGCTGTAAAAACACTCATATGTCCCAGTTTTCAACAAACCATGTCCCAGTTGTCCCCATTTTAACTAAAAGAAATGCATAGTAAACTAAAAACACATGTCTAGACTTGAGTCAAAAAATATTTACGGTCATTATTTTTTATTATTAAAAGGCCTTTAAAATTAAAAACTTACGTCCTATAGCATCATGTACTTTAATGACATGGGAGAAAATTGTACGGATTTTGAAAGCGTTTTTGTCACTTGGTGAGTTCAAATGTACTGTGATTTGTAAAAAAGATATGCGTCCCAGTCTTTGGGTTTAAAATTCTGGCCACCCTATGCTAAAGTGACCTACATATAGCTTAAAGAGAAACCGAAGACTCATGTGTTCAGTTATGTCATTATGGTTTCTACATATTTCTGAGTATGATAATAGTCAGATATTATACAAACTTTGGTCTGAACTATGAGAGAAAACAATACGAATAGTTTCATCTGTGTTTGTTCAGCCCCCTGGAAATGAAATCAAAACACCAAGGACCAGACTAATTCCAAAATTTAAGACTTTTTTTTAGACCTTCTTTGGACCATTGTTGAAGAAATTTGAGACCTATTTTATAAGTCATTATTGATGACCGTGAGTGCCGCAAAGCATTTTCTTTTTGGTATGAAAAAATCTGAGCTCTTGTATCGTTAATGGTAATATGCCTTTGAGAATTTAAGTGGGCATTTTAGAATAAGCTGTGAACGCAGATAGATACATTAAATGTATGTGACTTGTTTAAGACCTCTTTAAACATATTTCAGACCTAGTACCCTGCATCTCGGCAAATTTAAGACTTAAATTCAGATTCTTACATTTAAGACTTTTTGGGACTTTTTAAGACCCAGCAGAAACCCTGTAATTCTTTACATGGAATAGAAAGTTTATGATGGTTGTAGAGTTTTATCATGACAAAAAATAAAAGGTAATGCTAAATAAAATCTACAAAGAGCCACTTTTCTTAAACCGATATATATTATATATATATATAAAAAGCCTCATCTCGTGTCCCTATCATTAATTTATTGGAAAATACGAAGTCCCGCCCACCGTGTGCTGTGATTGGTCCGTGAGGCCTTGCAGTGCCTCCTTAATGGCGCTATCACACGTCAATCAAGTCAGGTGTTTCTTGGACGCTTCTAGCTACAAAGCCAAGCAATTTATCAACCTAATGCGCACAACAGTGGGCATACTTTACGGGTGTGTGGATTTAGATGCAACACACCTGCCCGTGAATAGTAAATAAAATCATAGTAATGATCAAACTGGGCTTTAAAACGTGGGTTAAACAATGGCAGATTGCCGGTATGCTAAATAGCAGCTAACTGGCTAAATGCTAATATAACGGGACTCCAAACCCTCTAGCATTATGCAGGCTACTTTCGCCAGCTTTTACACTTTTAACGCTAACTACATGCAAAAACTTACACGTTAAATAATATACTTGTAATTTCAGATTGTCAGCTTAGTAAAAGAATTGCAGAAATGTGCTTTTGTTGATGAGTTGGGGGCTAATTGTGAGCGTTGGGGGATGCTAGGCTAACAGAGTCGGGGCGGATGAGAGGCAGTTAGCTCCGTGGATACTCACTCTGGGGTTTGTTGGGGAAAGGCGCCGCGCCGGGAGACAGGCCGCCGTTACCGCTGCCGAGAGCACCGTCCCCTAGGTCTGACAGGAGCGGGGACCTCTCGCCGTCCGCCATACCGAGAGCCGGGCGTGGGAGGGAGGAGGAGGAGAGAGCGGTGGTGTTGGCGGTGGGCTCGGGTTTGTATCGTTATTGTTGTGTCGGAAATGCAGGCGTCACGTGACCTGAGCGTCTCCTGCTGCGGCGGTGGTGCGCGCGGGGCTGGGGGTGTGGCACTGGGCCGGGCTCACGAGGAGGCTGCTGCTTAGTCACCGGAGAGATGGGATGGAAAGTTTTGGAGGAATATCACACTGATTAACTGTAGCATAGGCTTAATAAGGAAGCATTTTCAGTGTGAGTTAAAAGAGTGTCGGTATTTTTGTAAATGCAAACAAGGGCTTAATTTAAGGGACAACAGGAGGAAACATGTTCCCCCACTTCCCTAATTGGGGTCAGGACCATGGCCGTAAGCACCATAGAGGTCACAGAGGTCCGGACCTCGGTATTTTTCTATTCCTAGACTAAATCAGCACTAAACCAGGATTAAACCAGCCTAAATGGCTAGTAACCTTTAAAGAACACAAGCCAAAATGGCCAGTGAGCAAAAATGTTAATGTCAAGGCCTGGTTAGGACCTATTTAAATATGCTATGAGCCGAATATATTTTAAAAATTTCATAAAAATGACCCACATGTGTCCCAAGATATGATGTAAATATGTTTAAATCAAACATTAGTTTTATTGATACAATGGTACAGCAGATTTTTTAATAATAAAAAAAGAGGTTTTACATAATGGCCAAATAGTTTTTGTTTACATTTTTTTGTTTTCATTGTAAAACCCTGCATTGCTGATCATCCAATCAGAAAAGAGGAAAGACTGGCAACCCACAGACCATTGTTTTAAATTAGCAGTACCATTTTCAAACCAGTAGAGCACATATGCTGCTTATAGTGCCTTTAAGATTCCCCACCTTTTTATATCTTTATTGATATATGTGCCCCACCCTTTTTTACCAGCGGATTTGTCTACGACCCTTACCCTTCTCCTACCTGAGGAAAAATAATGTCATATATTTAAATACATTTCAGAGCATAATAAAAACATCACAGAACAATCATCAAACCTTTACAGTGAGCATGTTCCTATGTGCATTAAATTTGTGTGACCTTCACAATCCATTAGCCAGTCTTTCTAATATGCATAGTTAAACACAAATGCACACATCAACACACATATTCCTGCTTTTACTGCATCCAATTTTTATTTTATTTTTTTAAAGGGGGGGGGGGGGGGGGGGGGGGGGTATCAGCCTAGACTTATTTTTTGAGAGTCCTTCGCGACCCACTGTTAAACTTTCCTATCCCCACCTATCCCAGGGGAATCACTCGTCTAACTAAATAATAGCTGATGATAAAATATAGCCAGTTTGAAGGAGACGTTCCCTGATATTTTCTTTTCCTGCTTGATGTTGAGGGAACATGCCCAAAAATATCCTCTGCCTGTTCCCTGACCGCTGACAAATTAAGTACCGGAGACAACCTTTCTTCACTTGTGTCCTCTGAAAAATGTTTTGTTCTTGTCTAGCCAATGCGTAAATGCAATAGTAATGTTAAAAGGACAAATTATTTGTAATAGTTTTGAATGTCTCCCAGTGTTCTGGCTTTCTCATGTTGCTCATGGTTGAAGTTTGAATCAAGTAATCAGTTTTACATTGTGTGTAGGTAAAGTTGAAAAAATGCTCTTAATTGTTATTAATAATATCCTCTCTATCTTTGTACATAATTAAATGCAGTAAGGTAAAATGTCTAAAGTGATTTCTGCTTGCTAGTGTCTGCATTTATTGTTAACCAAAGTTGTAGATCATTTGCCTCTGCCAACTAAATCCTTGGAGGAAACCTCTACTGGAGAGTCAAATAAGAAACACTTTATTATTCTTTTACAAAAACATTTTCAGCTCAATATGGTCAGATGTAATACTTCCAAATGTTGTAAAATGATGCAAAATGATTACTCATAACCATGGCAATATGTGAAAATTCAGTATTTTTTGTCTCCAGGATCCTTGCATGTCTTTATTATCTAAAGTTGATGAAGTCCAAAGGTCGTTTCATTAGTAAAGTCACCTCCAGCTCCTCCCTTTCACTGAAGAACTGGGCTTTACCCTCCTGGTTTTGGACTGGATGTGGCAGATGAAGACCTAGTTTACTGAAAAAAAACAAGAAAAAAAAGAATAAAAATAAATAGCCGGGTTAGTAATATAAACAAAAACATTGAGGTAATTTTCATAATATTTCTTACTATTTTGGTGTCCGTAAATCAAGGAATGTCTCTTTTACATCGAGAACCACATCACCTAGTTTGGTGTCCGGCAGTTTGATTTTTACCTTGCAGGAAAAAAAGGATAAATAGATCTTAAATTGTGTATGAAAAGTGGCAAAATGGTAAGCACCTAACCAAAGGGGTGACTAAAAATATCAGCATAAATGAATGTGAGTGAAAATCATTATCTCTGGCCCTGTGATTAATAACTGGCAATTGTTTAGTGCCATTGCCTCTTGCCCAGAGCAAAGTTGAATAAATGGCAGTATTCTAAACCATATACTGACTGGGTCTATGCTTATCCAACTGCATTTGTTCATCTTGTATACATTGATAGTAAACATAATATGACTTGAAGAATTAGTATTGCTGGCTAATGTAGTGCAAGTTATGTTAACATCCCAAAAAGTAGTAAAATGTTGCATGTAACGTCTTTCTAAAATTATACAGCTATACTGATTTTACAGAATCAGTCGTAAAGTGAAAATCAAGTCATCCAAGTTACCAGTAAGGCTTCACAACACATGGAGGAGGGGTCCTTTCCTCTCAGGCCCAAAAACACATCTTCTGTCCCCACACTCTGCTTCATAATGACTTCATATCTGTTTAGATTACATTCAATTAGCATTATAATTAAACTCAACAAAAACATAAATAAAGGGTTCCCTAATGCAGAATATTTTAGCCTGGACACAATAATGGGCACTCTAAAGGGGTGGCATGCAGTTAATGTTCCATCATTCCCTCCTATTCTATTCTATTCTATTCTATTCTATTCTATTCTAATCCCAAGGCTATTTTTCTCTCTTGTGCTGTGCTAAATGGGTGCAAGAACATTAGCATGTGTAATTGTGTTCAGTTTATATTTAGAAAAACAAGGGCAGTACATGGCATTTAACGTGTGAATACTGTAAAAATGTAAATGCATCCTTTAAGACCGGGGAGTCTGGAAGCAAAACAAGCTTCAGGCCATAGCTGCACTGAGGTCCCTGAGGTCTGGATGCTGGGTATTTTGTCCAATAAGAACTTGGGAAAAAAGAATCAGACTGTATTGTGAGAGTTTAGCTAAAGCAAAACTGTTGAAATCCTTAACTTAAAAACTTAATATGCACATAATCAGATATAACAAGCATTCTGAAAGAGGTTAAACCTTCCTCACCAAAACTTTCTATATCTTTTCTAATCCTGCTATGCTTCTGGATGTAAGTAAAAGTTGGTTAAAATCAAATACTATCACTGGATATGTTCACTTTTTCCTGTACATTTACGCATATTTTTTTTTACATTTATTTACAAAATGTGTACTGCCACTGCTTCATAATAAATGAAAATAATGTGTTATTATCAGAGTCCTATGACATCCCCAAACCCTCTTTTGTGTGCTGTTTCTCACTCTGGCTGTGGCCGAGGGTCGTTGAGATCATCAAACTGGGATCCTTCTGCCACCTCCTCCTCACTCCAGATGTCTTTGCTGTTTGTTCCACTGCCATTTACAACTATAACAAATACAAGATACTTTAGTGCAATGTTTCCTACAATATAAGCAGTAAAAAACAACAAATTCTTTACCTTGTGTATCCTTTTTGGGTGGGGGGCCAATTTGTCCAGGGCCTAGCTGTGCAGAGGGTGTCACTGTCTGTTTAAAAGCAATATGTAAGATAGCCAGCCTAACCCATTTCTTCTCAGTAAATTTTCTCCTAAAGTGGTAGCATGTAGTGCAGTCTCCTTTTCTAGTTTTAAAATGTAAGCTTTATTAGCATGTATTTATGCACACTGAACTTTCTCACTGTCCAAATGAAATTATTATGAGCTCATAAAATTTCACAATTTTAGATCACTGGCAACTGTCAAGCAGCAACACCATAAAACTATTTAGTGAGGTGTTGACATTAACAATACCAGCAACCTGCAATATTTTAATTTGACCTCTCTCTTAAGTCTTACACCAATAAACCTTAAAAACAATGTATCTATATTAACTACTACTTTTTACCTTTTTACCTTTTACAAAAAATGTGCATCAATGAAATTAGTTGGAACTCAGAAGCTGTCACTGCTATGTAGTAGCCTATGCATTGATAACAACGTCACTACACTGCAAGTATGTATTATGTGTAATATGTACAGTTAGGTCCATAAGTATTTGAACACTCACACAAGTTTTGTTATTTTAGCTGTTAACCAAAACATATTCAAGATACAGTTATATAATTCATATGTTTGCTTGCAGACTCTCAGCTGTAATTTGAGAGCATTCACATCTAAATCAGAGTTACAGCTCTTTAATGTGTAGCTGCCTTTTTTTCAGGGGCTCAAAAGTAATTGGAGATGAAGATTACTATGACTAAAATGCTCATTTTTATACTTCGGTGAAAATAGTTTGCAGGCGATGACTGCTTGATGTCTGGAGCCCATGGACATCACCAAACACTGGGTTTCCTATTTTATGTTGCTTTGTCAGGCTTTTACTGCATTGGTCTTCAGTCGTTGGTAATTTGTGGGTCTTTCTGCCTTAAGATTAGTCTTAAAACAATTGAAATTCATGCTTGATTGGGCTGAGATCTGTTTACTGACCTCTGCCATTGCAGAATATTCCGCTTATTTGCCTTAAAAAAACTTCTGTGTTGCTTTTGCAGTGCGTTTTGGGTCACTGTCCATCTGTGCTATGAAGCGCCGTCCGTGAACTTTGTGGCCTTTTTCTGAATCTGAGCAGAAAGTTTATCCCTATACACTTCAGAATTCCTTTGGCTGCTTCTGTCTCTGTCTCATCATCAGTAAACAGCAGAGACCCAGTGCCAGTGGAAGGTCTGCAGCTCATGCATCACTGCTCCATCAGGTTTTACACAAGATGTGCTGTGCTTTGGATCATGAGCCATTCCTTTCTCCAGACTTTTCTCTGCCCATCATTCTACAGGTCTGAGTCTGGTACAGGTCTGAGTCTGGTACAGGTCTGAGTCTGGTACAGGTCTGAGTCTGGTACAGGTCTGAGTCTGGTACAGGTCTGAGTCTGGTACAGGTCTGAGTCTGGTACAGGTCTGAGTCTAGTACAGGTCTGAGTCTAGTACAGGTCTGAGTCTGGTACAGGTCTGAGTCTGGTACAGGTCTGAGTCTGGTACAGGTCTGAGTCTAGTACAGGTCTGAGTCTGGTACAGGTCTGAGTCTGGTACAGGTCTGAGTCTGGGACAGGTCTGAGTCTGGGACAGGTCTGAGTCTGGTACAGGTCTGAGTCCGGTACAGGTCTGAGTCCGGTACAGGTCTGAGTCCGGTCCAGGTCTGAGTCCGGTACAGGTCTGAATCTAGGACAGGTCTGAATCTAGGACAGGTCTGAGTCTGGTACAGGTCTGAGTCCGGTCCAGGTCTGAGTCCGGTACAGGTCTGAGTCTGGTCCAGGTCTGAGTCTGGTACAGGTCTGAGTCCGGTACAGGTCTGAGTCTGGTACAGGTCTGAGTCCGGTACAGGTCTGAGTCCGGTCCAGGTCTGAGTCTGGTCCAGGTCTGAGTCTGGTCCAGGTCTGAGTCTGGTACAGGTCTGAGTCCGGTCCAGGTCTGAGTCCGGTACAGGTCTGAGTCTGGTACAGGTCTGAGTCCGGTACAGGTCTGAGTCTGGTACAGGTCTGAGTCCGGTACAGGTCTGAGTCCGGTCCAGGTCTGAGTCTGGTCCAGGTCTGAGTCCGGTACAGGTCTGAGTCCGGTACAGGTCTGAGTCCGGTACAGGTCTGAGTCCGGTACAGGTCTGAGTCTGAGTTTTTGGCCAAGTCTAATGTGGTCTGTTGTTGAGGCTGCACCTTGTGGTGAACCCTCTGTATTTTCTCTAATGAACACTTCTCGTTATGGTGGACCTAGACACTGACAGACCTACTTCCTGGAGAGTGTTCTGCACTAAGGTGGATGTTGTGAAGGAGTATTTCATCATTTGTTGATCCAGCCTAAGGATGGTCTGGTTCACTTCCATTGAGATACTGTATGTTGTGATTTCACAGAAACAGCTTTCAAATACAAACATAACACCTGGAATAAAGTCCAGACCTTTTACCTGCTCAGTTTATGATAGATTAATGAGGGAAATAGCCCATGCAACTCAAGAAATAGCTTTTAAAGCAACTGTCAATACTTTTGAGCCTCTGAAAAAGAGGCTCCTACACATTAAAGAGCTTTAATTCCTAAGCCCTTTCTCTGATGATGATGTGAATACTCTCAAATTACAGCTGAGAGTCTGCACTTTAAGCACATGTGAGTTATATAACAGCATTTTGAATAGTTTCGGTTAATTAGCTAAAATAACAAAACTTGAGTCAGTGTCCAAATACTTATGGACCTAACTGTATGTGCAGAGCTTGACACTTACTTTTGTGTTCACTGTTCACTGTGGCTAGTCTTTGACAAAAATTACTTGCCACAATTTAATTATTTTTTTATAGTATATGATAAGCTTAAGAAATGTAGATTTTGTTTTTTTGTAGCTTCTGGATGGAGATTTATTACATAGTAAAAACAGGTTTAGCTTTATGAAATTGTATGTTGATTGATGCTCGAATGTAATTTTGTTATTTATAACAATGACAATAAATTATTGAATCTACCAGGGCAGAAAAAATGATACCTCTGTCTATGTGGTGTCACATATTTTAAAACATGTTGATTTGTTTAAATTAATACTTTTCTTTCCCTAATCAAGACTAATTTGCTATACTATATACTGTGTACATAATGGTGTACACTCAAGTAGAGCAACATAAATTCAGGCCTAACATCTAAAGTTAAGATATAGGTATGCATCAAATTCAACAGCCAACATGGCTAGTGGGAATATTTGTGTTATTAGCCAAAATAAAAATCTACCCACATTTGTCCAGTTGGCTAGTGTTTGTATCCAGTGTTTACCATTAATTCAGAAGTCTATGGAGGCCAGCCATAATCTAATTTAATCTCCTATAGTCTAAAACTAAATATAACAGCAAAAATACAAATAACTTTAAATAATATTAAGTTAAATTATCCAGTCTCCACTAAATGACAAGAAACACACTGTAAAAACAAAAAAGCCGAATATTAGAATAAAAAAATAAATAAATAAAAAAAACACTTGCTAATCTAAAAAAGTTAATAATCTAATTTTAACAGGTAGCTCTAGTTAACGTTAGTAGAACATTAACCCCCATAGACTCATCTGAATATATGGGAAACGCTGATGTACTGTATCTACTTTGTAATGTCGGAAGTTTTAAACAACTTTTGCTAATATGGCTGACTTGGCTAAACTAGCTAACAAAACTAAGCAGTCTACTACCAAACTTTACCTCACAGTCCTCGTCGCCTTCCTGCAGCTGTTGTGGGGATAATAATGTAGACAGCGCCTGGAGAGTTTGTAAAGATGAAACGCCAAGGCTCTCCATTTATATTAAATTTAAATTATATATATTTTTAGTTTTAAACAGCTAACTTTCCCTTTCCCCTAAGCTACTAACGTTACTACTTCCCTTGAGTAGCGGGTGCCTGTTGTTGTTGACGACCGTGGAGTAGACCCCCGTTTCCCTGGTAACCACCACGGCGGCTCTCAGGCTGCCATGGCAACCGATCTAACGTCACCGGGAAAAAAGAAAGGAAACGCCTGGCAAATACACTAGAGGGCGCTCGAGGATGGGAAAATTATGAATGAAATTATAGGTAAGGATAATCAACAAAGTCAACAATAAACAAACATATTTTTTCAATGGCCCCGTTTTATTGATCATGAAAAAAAAAAAAAAAAAAAAGAAAGATGAGAGATAGGTAGAGTAGTCGCACAACATTTTAACTCAATATTACTACTCAAGTAAAAAAAAAAAAAAAAAAGTAGTCATCCAAATAATTACTCAAGTCAAAAAAAGTATTTGGGAAAGTACTGAGTAAATGTTTGAACATAAACGTTTGATTTATATTTTAGAATTGATGTAATCAGACAAAACACATATACTAATGTGCAAATTATTATAAGTGTTTATTTTAAATTTCCTTTACAAAATAATAAACAAGGCACAAGAAACACACATATCCAGATCCCTCATTCTCACTTTTTCCACAACATAAAGCTTCTGAAACCAAAACATACTTACATAATTAACGTATACACTTAGGTAGAGTAGCCAAAAATTGTACTGTCTCAGAGTTGTTACTTCAAAATAATATAACTCAGGAAGAAGTAGAAGTTAAATACACAAATGTAATATTACTATTATTATTATTATTATTATTATTATTATTATTATTATTAGTTAGTAGTAGTAGTAGTAGTAGTAGTAGTAGTAGTAGTAGTAGTAGTAGTGGTATTATCTTTAATAAATATCAACAGTACACCACCATATACTAAAGGAAAACTTAATATTTATTATTACATTACATTATTACATTTTATTTAACAGATTTATATTTAATTTTTATGGATCTGAAACCTAAGGCGGAGTTGTGAGAAATGAGAATGTTCCTCCCCGGACACCGTACTAGAGCCATGGCTGATGGCTCGTGGAGATCACGTTGAAGGTGACAGGTAACGTAAGTAACGTGAGTAGTGACCGGGAGGAAAAATGCCTCGGGTTCTCAGTTTGTTACCGCTCCCGGTGCTGTCCGCCGCCGGTAACGAGGAGAAAGAAGCCGCTGCACCGCTAAACCTGGACGAACTGTCTCTGTACACCACCCCGGAGCAAAACTTTAACCTCGTCCTGCAGCAGCCTGAGCCGGGTCAAATCGAGGAGACTGTCGCCACCCTGCGGAGCTCTCTGGAGCCCTACACCGGCTGGTGCCAGAGCACGTACGGCAGAATCAAACCAACCGTCCAACATGGCGTCCAGCTGGGCACCGACACTTACGCGTACCTGAGGAGTCCGCCGAAGGAATTCTACCCTCGGGCGAGTGTTATCGGCTTCACGGGGATCCTGGGGCTGTTTTTGGCCAGAGGTTCCCGGTTCAAGAGGCTCGTGTACCCGGCGGGCCTGATGGCGATAAGCGCCTCCCTCTACTTCCCCGAGCGAGCCGCGGTCATCACAAAGTCAGCCGGGGACACGATCTACGCGGGAGCCGTCCAGAGTTACGCCGCTGTGGAGAAACTCTTCAAGCCCCAAGAACAACCAAAGAAAGAGACTAACTCCGAAACAAAGCCTTAATTTAATTCAGTGTAAAGCCATAGTTTAGTATTTTGTAAATTTTGGATTTGTCAGATAGTTTTGGATGGATGAGTTATTAGCCTCAGTTGTTGTCAGTAGCACACCTTCAGTTTGAGGATGCAGACGTGAGTGGAGTCACATACACCGAGCCACTAGTAAACAGGGGCCAACAAAAGTTTGATTCGACACTTTGAACTACTTTGTCACTTTATTCATGTAGATCTTAGAGGACAATATGTTTTTAAAAGTAATTGGTTCAGACCACATTGAGGTGCATTGAGGTTCTGACGTTTTATGTCTAACCAAATGCCCACAAATGCATTTTTTATTTTTTATTTTTAAACACTTGCACTAATAATTGTTTTTGGACTTTTTGGAGCACTGTTTTCCAGGGGCTGTTCTAGGGGGTGGCCTCCCTCTGAGGTGTCCTAAATGTCTTGTTAAACTAAGACTCTGTAATTTTGAAGAATTACCCTAGTAATATACAAGTGAAAAAAATGTTTATCATTAAGACCTGTTTACTTACACAAAGATGAGTCATTTTAAAATTTTTATGTCAGCCAATTTTATATCAAAATGTCGGATGTACCCCCTGGCAATTAGACTTGCCCCAGTGTGGCGTCCCTGTTAAAAGTGGTCTAGAGCCACGCCTGCTGTTATCTGTTATACCAGTACTAACACAAAGCATATTATATCTTGTGCTCCTGTCTGCTTTTCCAAAACTGGAAGTGTGCTGAAAATTACCTACTGTAAAGAATACAAATTTACAAAATACCCAACTATCATTTTAATCAAATCCAGCAATAATCAAATAGCAGCTGCTTTTTATTCTACTGTAATACTTGCATATCTAGAGAGATTAGTGTGTGTGACTTTCTGATGCCCATTATTTGCACTAAGCTTAAAAAAAATAATCTCAGGCCGGGCATATCCTGTTAACAGTGTTTTTAGCTTTGAATACATATGGATGCTCTTGCAATACTTTGAATGTTTATTTATGTAGTTAATAAAATTATATTTGTCTTACATCAGAGTCTTATGTTGCATGTTTACTGGGCTGCAGTAGAGGATTCCCCTAGTTTGAGTGGTAGTAGTATGAGGTTATTGTTACTGTATTTAAAATAAGTCACCAATAGCTCTACTTCGAAATGTTATTAACCAACACCACAGCAAAAAGTAACAAAAGACACAGTACAAGTTCAGCTTCAAATGGGATGAAGTAGAAAATCCTTCTTTGACAGTCTTTAAACCATAAAGTCCTGGTTTAGTTCTGATTGTGTCAATATTTAATAAGGCTTTTGTTAGTTTATTTAAGATGATACTTGAAAAGCTGTAAGACTAAAAACTTTGAATACGGTATGACTGGTTTAACATTTTTTTATTCGTCTCAGCCCAAAAAAAATTTACAAAATTAAATATCACATTTCCTCAGAGCAACACCAGCTTCTCATTTAGAGCGATCTGTGCTTGGGTGAGGTTCGACAGGTAGGTCACCATCAACAGGTCCTGCAAAATACAAACAGAGCATTTATTTTGAGGCAAATTCATATGAATAACAGAGTAACACATTAGCAATATACCTAGTAATCTGTATATCCAATGGACAACTAAAATTCAGCTAGTAGACAGATTAAGCTACAGAAATACACAAGGTACAATGTTTAGTAGCAGACCGTTGTGTCACACCGTGCTTTTAAATTTGAGTTCAAGTGTAATTTTTCCTCAAATGGATTAAAATGTACACTTAAACAAATCAGGATTTATTGTTCAACAAGCTGAATTTTAGACTTTAGAACTTTTTAAAAACCATTATTAAAAAAGATACTGGAAGCAGCGTGCACTCGTACTGGTTTGAAAACAGTACTGCAGTCTAAATCAAAACAATGGTCTGTGGGTTGCCAGTCTTTCCTCTTTTCTGATTGGACAATTGGCAATACAGGGTGTACAATCAAAACAAATAACATAAATCTATACAACCTGGCCATTATATAAAATATATTTTTTGTTGTGAATACATCTGCTGCACAATTGTTATATTTGATTTAAAGATGTTTGCATCATATCCTGGGACACGTGGGTTATTTTCATGAAATATTTATTGCTCATAGCACATTTAGGAAAATTAAGACCCATTTCATAAGAAGCACTGTACAAAAAAGACCAAATTTACATTTAATTGCGACAGTGAGTGCCACAAAGCATTTTAGTCTTGGTAGGATAAGATCTAAGCGCTCGTATCTGTGATGGTAACGCGCCTTTGAGCATTCAAGTTTAGAATAATCTGGTGAACGCATCCAATCTACGCGACATATCTGAAACCTGGTTTTACGTATTTAAGATCTAATACTCTGCATCTGGGCACTTTTTAAGGCCCTATGTTCAGATATGTTTAAATGTAAGACTTTTTAAGACCCTACGAAACCCCAGACAAATGTTTTTATTAATTTGTTACTACCTACCTCATATCATCAAAGACTGTTTCTAAATTGACTTGATACAGTGAACCAATGCACTGACAAAACCACAAAGACGTTATTGCTTTGTGCAGCCACAATATTACAGGGCAACCCAAAGATTGTAGTTTGCAGGAATCAAATACTTACATTAATGTTTGAATTGAGCATGTTCTCGAAGTCCTCGGCTGAGATGGTGGGCACCTTGTTGACCAGGTCCATGAGGAAGCGGCCCACGCTGTTGTCTGCTGTCACCTTCCCAGACTGATGGGACAATGATCCAATTAGCAGTTACAGTATTAGGTTATGGGGCAGGGTACATTTGGAACTTGTTTTTGTTGAATTACCCTCATTAACAATCAAGACTCATTACTTACCAGCACATCTTCGATATAAGCCAGCACAGTGGTAAGCATGTCCTGTACCCGGGCTGCTGCTCCGGCCACTTGGGACAGGTCAGAGGTCAGGCCCTTTGTACGACTGGGAGCTAGCCGGGTTCGCTGCAGGAGGTCCACTGAAAAAACAAAATATAACATGATGATGCAAGTTCAGTATACATTTATTATCATGCAACTAACAAACACTTTTTCTGTCAATTTGTGCTTTCAAAATTTCCCAGAGGCAGCTTGGTATACCAGCAACATGAGATGATTTGCAACATTTATGGTTAGGATGCTAAAAAAGTTCAGTATTTTGTTATTGTAGTTCTATTTGATACTTTGGGAGCCAATTCCCTAGTACCGTGGTTCTCAAACTGTGGAACGGGTAACACTGGTGATGCTCAGGCTTTTCCTGATGGTACTCTGGAGTCTTTTGCTCAGATTTAGTTTGATTTAGAACCAGTTTTGCTCAATAATGCTCTTTTTAGTTTACTGATGGTACTTTAGAAGACAAATATGTTCCGAGGTGACACTCTGAGTGAAAGGTTTGAGAATCACTGCCCTAGTGGACTGTTGTCAGCACACACTGCTTTAGAGGAGCAGACAGGAGTGATGAGATACTAATCAATGCGCTGCTTTTAATTATGTTAGTTATAATTTAAGATTTTTAAACTTAATTTTAATATCCATAGATCATTACTTAAATACTATACAAAGTTCATATTCAAATATTGTCATTGTATAAAAGACACAGTTTAGATGTTTTACTAATCCAGAAGAACTCTAATAAGAATAAGAGTGACTCATTTGTTTCATAGTCACAGTGTTGTCTTACCGCCTATCCTCTCAGTGTCGTAGTACACGTACTTGACAGTCAACGGGGTGAACATCACACCAACTGTCTTTCCTGGCACACCCATCTGTGCACTGCGGAGGAGGGATAAACAAACAAATTACAAACACACGCTCGGTCTGTGTCAGCTCCACAGAATCAGAGATGACAGACCTGACATAGGCGCGAATGTTCATCTTCCCGCTCTGGAGGGCCGTGTCTGCAGTGAGGTGGATGGGGTTGGTCGCCTCTCTGCTGTAATACTCGTGGATGAGCACTGAATGCTCTGTGATGTCAAAGCCAGTGGCATACCTGAAGAGACAGAACTGTGTTAAAACAATGAAAGCTGTATGGGTCTATGAGGTACTTAGATAACAACTAACTTTTTAATTATTATTATTATTACTACAAGTGACAGCTTTGTTTAGAGCTTTTTATTTATTTATCCAGAACACTCCCCTGCACATGCACCACAATGAGCCCTATATCATAAGAAAAATGATTACTCTACAAAATACTGTGCCAATATCTTCTATGAAGCTATAAATTTAATAGAGCTGTAAATCAACTCTGGCCACATGTATGCCAAACTGTGAGTGTGCTGACAAGTACTGTATGGAATATATTAGCTATAAAAGTGTCTCCAAAAAGACGTAACGTACCAGCCGATGATGACCTCGGTGGGAGACACTCTCTTATGGAGCTCGTACATGTTCTTGGCAAACTCCATGTCCACAGCCACCTGATGGAAAAAGAGAGAAAACTCAATATATTTAACACATAAAATGAATTCACACGTCACATGAAGCGTCATACAGCAGATAAATACAATCCTGTAAATAAACAACATGAGAAAATTCTGAAATTCTGCTTAAACAAAAAGTTAGTGTTGACTACCTCATTTAGTATAGAAACAAAGAGAAAAAATATACTTTGACATTCATGCAATCGCACAAAAGACGCACATCTATCTAGTACATAATATTAACTGACAGTTTCTTTGTGCTTTACATCAGGAGCATCAATTATCTTCAATCTGCTCTTAACATTACCACACAGAGACATCTATTACAAACCTCATCTTCAGATTCATTGTGAGGAACAGAGAAGCAGTTGGTCACTTCAATAGAGTGCTTGTCAATGGTACCTGTAAAAAAAAAAAAATTAATTTGACTAAGTTAGTCTTCAGATTGTGGCCCCACTACATTCTTTGAGGGACAAACAACAAAGGATAAAATCTGTCCCTCAGCATCCACGTATTACTACTACACTACTACATGTAACGGTCTAAATTTACCTTTTATTATTTAGAAATTATTTGGGAACTGTTGCCAACTAATGTAAGGTGACCAGATTTCTAGACCCATATTTTTTCACCTATCACGGTGCATCTGAACTTACTAAACGACAAAAACATTCAAAAATCCATACATTTTCTTTCAAAGTACATGACGCTAGGGCTTAAGTTTTAAATATGATGTAATTTATTGTTGAATATAATGACACTGTAAATAAATGTGGTCTCACAAATCTTTAGATAAATGATTTTCAAGATTCCTGTGTCAAAATGGGGACAACTGGGACATGATTTACTGAAAACTGGCACATATTCGTGTTATCACAGATATTTGTTGAGACATGGGATAAGGGGGGCTAAAACTGGGACTTACCCGGTAAAATAATAACACCTGGTCACCCTAAACTAATGTTGAATGTTAAGTGATGCTTTTACAAACAGCTGCTAACGCCACACTAGCCAGATGATGCTAAAACACACACACGCGTTAACTAGTGGTTAGCATCTAGGGAAGCTAACACCTGCTAGCACACACCCATCACTCGTTTATAACAACAACAACATCAAGATTCGTTATTTACAAAAAAGACAGCGCTCTTACCAAGTAAAGTCCCGATGACCCGGCTCGCTCCTTCATTTCTCCGCTCGTAGGAGTCGCAGATCGAGGCGAGAACCACGGGGTGGATTTTCACCACTGGCCCGTACACCGACATCTTGGAAAGAGACTGAGCCCCGGCTTCTGTACGCAGTTCATATCCTGCCCTCTACCGGCGGGAGGATGAACAGCGGCTACAATAATAACATGGGGTATGACTTTATCTTATTTTGTAGCATAACCAGTGGTGAAACTTAGTAATGTGGGGCCCCAGTGCAGGATTTCAGAATGGACCCTAAGGTTATGAAGCACATTCAGTTCTTTGGGTTCATGCTTTAAGCTTTTTAATTCATAAAATGTCACTGTTATCTGTTTTACTACGGAAGCGCATAGTAGTCACCAAAAAAAAAAAAAAAAACTATCTCGTAATTACGAGAAACTATCTCGTAATTACGAGAAAATAAGTCGTAATTACGAGATAGTTTTCTCGTAATTACGAGATAAAGATCAACGTACCCTTTAGGACATTGAATGGCGCCCGTCACAGTAACCAGTATGAGACAAAGGTTTTTTAGCAATAGGACAGTAAATACACGGAATGCCCTGCCAGCCTCTGTTGTAACTGCTCTAAGTCTGAATAGCTTCAAATCACGACTTGATCAACTCTGGAAACACCACCCATGGTACTTTAACTGGGAAGATAACTCCTTTAGTTACCCCGAACCCAGTATGTCGCAAATCACAAACATTATGAAGTATGAAGTTCAGCTCAAGATCTGGTCATAGAGGCCACAGGGCATGCGACCAGAAAGCACCTAAGTAACCTAAGTAAGTAAGTCATCACAGCTTAAGTGGCCAGAGAGTTTTGCCCGAACCTCCAGGGGCCTCAGTAGGCTAATTGCGGTAATTATTCCTGTCAATTAATCAATTATTTTGATATTTTTTTATTTGGGCTTTATAACAATGAAGCTTGGACATTAAATGGCTATCCACTTATCATCCACTATCCACTTAGCATGCGGGAAACTACCAGCTAGCTTACTATAGAAGCTCATAGTAGTCACCCAAAAAAAAAAAAACTATCTCGTAATTACGAGAAACTATCTCATAATTACGAGAAAACATCTCGTAATTACGACTTATTTTCTCGTAATTACGAGATAGTTTCTCGTAATTATGAGATAGTTTTTTTTTTTTTTTTGGTGACTACTATGCGCTTCCGTATGTATTTTACTGGAGTTTGATACAAAAAAAAAAAAAAAAATAAAAAAAAAAAAACAGCTGCTTAGTCATTAATATTTAGGGGCAATTTTGTGAAGCTATATATACTTTTTTTTATTACAATTTGTGTATTTATCTTACGTGAACATGATTTTATTGTTCTTTTTGTTTAATTTACAAAATTTAAAAAAGATTTAAAACTTAATTTATGTTAAAAATTATGAATATTTTAAACACAGACTTGATGCACGAGGGCCCACTCTAATGGGCCTCTAAACCTCCTGGGCCCCAGTGCAGTTGCACTGGCTGCACTGCCAGGTGTTATATCCCTGAGTATAATCCCAAACAGTTTGCCATTCTTTAATAATAAAAAAATATGGGCTCTTGTAAACAATTTAACTTCTGCAAGCCTTCCTTAAAAGTGAGGTTGTACATGGGCACATCAGATTGTGCGACTTGAATTAGGTTAGATGGAGGAGATGTTAGGTGTAATATGCAGAGCCGGCTTTAGGCATGGGCAATCTAGGCGGTTGCCTAGGGCGCCATCTGCTGGAGGGGGCGCCCAGATGGACCCCTCCAAAAAAAAAAAAAAAAAAAAAAGGATATTTTTAAATAAATAACAAATAATTTAAAATCAAGTGAATGGTGTTATTTCTTCTTTGTACTCTAATATGAAAAAAAAAAAAAATCCTAATGACTTCTGATTGACCTGGCCTGAACCTGACTGACACGGTTTACGGTGGAAGCGGGGGATGGGTGTGTTGTTGACGCGCATCACAGCAGCGGTCCCTAAATTGATGGATGTTACATCAACAAGTAGTTTGACAAATTTTTATCATGAAAAGGCCGTCCAAGCCATCAGGTGCTGCTTTCAGAAAGCGGAGAAAAGAGGAGGAGGAAAAAAGGGGCCAAAGTAGAGGTATGTAGTTGTTTATTCTAACATTAAAAACTGCTGTTTAACTTTTCATTTGCACAAGCTACGAGGCTAGCAAAGTTGAAATAAACTACGCCGTAGCTAGCTACTGTGTGTTACTGTGTTACTTTGTAATTAAAGACAGTGAGTGTGCTGCCACGTTTATTTAGCCTAGACTATGTATCATAACTATTAGACCAGGGGTGGGCAATTATTTTTTCCTGAGGGCCACCTTTGAGTCTGGGCCGGTTGCGGAGGGCCTGGGTCAATACTAACTCCACTTGTTCTCAATAACAACTGTGTATCTTTAAAAGTGCAACAAGCTTCCTGCATCCATAGCGCTGCCCTGATATAAATAAACATTCACTGAGGTCCAATCTGTGAAAATGTCCTTAAGTTAAGTCCAGAACACAACAAGGTCTCTTTATTCCTTCAAATAGCATTTCTTTAAATTATGTTTCAATGATATTTCAAATAATAAAATAAAAAGTTACATTTTCTATTCTTATATCCAATAAATATAATTTCAAATTAAATTTGATGGCTCTGAATACCTATTTTAAGAAATCAGCTCTTACTTTTAAACTTCGTGATTAATTCTGTGTTGTGCTGTAACTGAGCAGTGTTGGGCTTGGTTTCAAAGTGAAGCTTAATTTTGATGCTTTTAATGAAGGCCCATAACAATGAGACACTGGTTCTGAGCTGGTCTCTGGGAGGAGGAAGCTGTTTTTAGTCCATTCTTGCTTTACCCTGTTCCTGTCCACGCCTGTTCCTGTCTTTGTGATTGTGAGGATTAGCGTCACATGAAGATTCACTATTGACTTTTACGCTGCAGTAACTAAATTGGCTAGAGCCGGCTCTGGTAATATGCTACCCTAATCCTTCAATGTTTTTATTTATTTATGGGATATACCAGAAGTACCAGAAGAATTATTATTATAGCCTATATTTCTGTGGCTGCACGAATGTAGGCTACATCTGGCTATCAACATGAGGCCCCTGACTCCATGAGCACCTCAGAGATGACAGCACATTACATCCCTAGTGAAAAAGCCCTTCACCAGTTACCATTTCCTGTTAGACTCTTTAGACAGCTTTAATGTTTTCTGAAACCCTAACTCTATTGTATGTAAACAGTATTATGGAATATATTGTATGTAGGCAGTTTATAAATTAAAACCATATAGATGATTATTGTTATATTGCTACCATTTGAAGAAAAAAGCCCATTCACACTTTTCACATACTGTACAGTGATGTTTGTAATTTACGCACGCAGTGTACAGTACATCCCAGAGAAAGCAACTTTTTTCAGATGGCAGGTAAGACAGTCTAATTCTTAAGTAAATAAACATTCACTGGCCACATTATTGGGTACAACTGTGGTAATGCTCCTGAATGCAAACTTTTAATCCCAAGACACATTGAAGACAAACCTGCTGAAGTTCAAACCGAGCATCAGACAGAAAGAAGAAGAAAGATTTAAGTGACAGTGAACACTGGCATGGCTGTTGGACTGAATATTCCAGAAACTGCTGATCTACTGGGACTTTCACGCTCAGACATTTTCAGAGTTTACAGTGGATCATCCAAAAAAGAAAATATTCAGTGAGTGGCAGTTCTGTGGTGAAAATGCCTTGCTGATGGCAGAGGTCAGAGGAGAAGGGCCAGACTAATTCCAAAAGGCAGCAGAAACTCAAATAACCACTCCTTACAAACAATATCTGCAAATGCACTGAGCTGCTGCTGAGATTGGCTGATTATATATTTGCATTTATAAGCATTAAGTGGCCAGTGAGTATCCATACATACTATTAAAGTGATGGATGATGCGCTTACAATGCCCTTTTTTTTTAAGTATGATTAGTAAAGTTAGCTCCCCCATTACTGAACAGCTTGTATTATATGCCACATCCCACTTAGGTCTCAAACCACAAACCTGGTAACTCAAAAAATAGGTTAAATAAGGGACTGTGCAGAGAATAAATGTTAAAAAGTATAGCCTAGGAAAAGGCCATAAGCTTGACAAAGTGAGGGCTCAGTTTGTGGACAGAGTAAAGAAGTGAGCAGCCCGTTAAAAGATGGTGTCCTGAACGAGGGCGAGAAAGACTCCATACTGGAAGAGAACAGGAGCTGCGCTGACACGGCACGCTGTCTCATCGATTCAGTGAAGAAGAAAGGAGATGGAGCGAGCTACTTGATGATCACTCACCTTCAAAACAGAGACTCAACTCTGTTTTCCAAGTTGGGTCTGTCTTAATGTCCACCTCAGTGACGTGCATGGACATTTTGGGGGCAGGTGCTCAACCCCAAAAAGAGGAATTTTCATACAGTAATGGAAACTTTTACTTAATCACATAATGTATAGGCACACTGTGTAGTATAGCCCATTAGACTTTTACACACTTAAATGTAGAGGCATAGCCAGAAATAAAACTATGGGGAAAAAAACAACAACAACAAACAAGTGTGCACTCAGTTACACTCAATTTAACAAATGTATTCTTATCTGGTTATAGGTTAGTTTTAAATGAATAGATTTAGTAGTTTTACGAGACAGTGTAGCCAAACTAGAGCTACTCTTACTCAAAAAGTACAAAAAGTGGGACAACTTGTGCGATTTGGTGGGACAAAGTGGGACAGACTCGAGAAATAAGATTTTTGACATACAACTCTAACTTCCCGACTTACTGAGATACAAGTTACTTCATTTTAGGGCCTATAAAACTTATGATATGCAGTTTAATCCCCAAAACACACATTTTACAAAGTAATGTCTTGTGCTGAGACTTTCTACTGAGACTTTATTCACTGGAATAAAAAGATGGGACAGACAGAGAGAGAGAGAGAGAGAGAGAAAGAAAAAAAAAAGCTCTTAGTCATTGCATTTTCTCAAAACAGTCCAGCTCCAACCACAGCTCACAGCTCAGAGGCCTGTCCTATATTCAACCTATCAAGATGGGACGCCCACAAGTGTTTATTCTACATTTTACACAAAGAATTACCTGACCTTGTTCTTAACTTTAATCTGTCTTTTTATAAGATCCACTAAGCACCAATCAAAAAGAGGGACAGTATCCTAATAAGTGGGACAGATGCAGTACAATCAAAGCTTATGCTATGACGTAAAAAGTGTAATTACATAGAAGCCTTTAGTGTATGGAAATTATAGGCTGCTATTTTTACAGTTTTACACCAGGGACGTCTTATTCCCTGATGTTTTAACTCCAGATGTCACGTTGAGAGCCGGTTGAGTGGAGTCTGTACCCTCTCTGTTGTGTAAATGAGTGTTGTTTTGGAGAACAGCCCGCGCACAGAGGAGTCGGGGGCAGGTTCCGGGGATTGTTGAGGGGCATGGCCGATGACGACTGCATCCTGTTACCGCCGCTCACTGACTCCACACCTGCCTCCTTCCCTCCCTTTCTCCCTCCTCCTCCCTCCTCCTCCTCCTCCTCCATCCATCCACGGCTTGCAGCGAGGAGGAGGATGGAGCTCTGCGCGTTACCGGCTCCTCTTCCACCGCCACCATTTCCTTCCTCTTCCCCGCTCATGCTCCACTTATCTCGGCTTCTCCTCTGAGGATCTGCGCGTACTCTGTGCCTCTCCCCCCCGCTCATTACATGTCGTGAACGCGTCGTGGTCTTTGTTTAAAAAAAAGAAAAGAAAAAAGAAAAAAAATGCGTGCGGACTGTGCCTGCGTCGTGGGTAAACACTAGAAATGGATGTCAGTGAACCTCTCCACAGCCCGCTGATAGATTTTGCTCATGAAAACCAATCTCTCAATCCGCTTTAAACATCTGCAAGTTTCTACACTGAGCAGGTAAGAATCGTCATTTTGTTTTTTCCCCTCCAGCTTAGCCACTTAGCCCACTGCTTGCTTACATATAACCGGGCTATTTCTGATCCGTGGAGTGCGTCATTGTACCCGTCAATCTTATTTTTGCTCTAAATCATCCAACTAGACACACATTTTTATGAAAAACTTATACGTCTCCATGTTAATTTGCAAATCACTCACTGTACAGTAGCTTACCTACTCATTTGTGTAATTTAGTAACGATGTTAGGGACTTAAATGTGTTTTAAATGCAATAAATCTCAGCAGTGATGGTAAAAAGTGCATTTACACAACAAAAATTGCATGAAGCTAGCCCAACGCACATTATGAAACGTGCAAAACGGTGAATTAAAGGTGCTGCAAGAAGTGGCACACGCTGCTGGATCTTTACTGGATAACATTATAAATACTTAGAGATTATTTTAGTATTTGGTTGCTGCTGATGGTAGAAGGGAAAAACAAGGCAACGTGAGGACAGGTTGCACAATGTACAGACGCCTATATAAAGCTCACTTGGTAAATGATGCATAAATGTACAGCTCTCAGTGCAGTTTGCCAGCAGGAGTCAGGCACGTGTGACCTTCCTGCATCTATGTAAAAAAAAAAAAGGTGATTTATTTTGCTTTCTCAGTTTATATTCCTTTTATTATCTTGTCATGTCAATATTTTGCCTCGAATGTCTTGAATAACTGTTTGTAAGTAATATATTGACATGTTTTCTTACATACAGGATATAAATATGTTCTAAAAGCTTAGCAATAAGGTATCAGTAGTGTATGCTTGATTGTAAACTAGACTGGGGCAGGGCAGGGGCAAAGGTTTAGCTTACAGCCTTTATACCTTTATGCTGCTAACTGAGCCCCTCTCTGGGACAGTATATTGGGATTGTATATTTCTCAATTAACATTTATTTCCATTATTATTTTGTTTTTGCCATACAAAAATGTCTTGTTCGTAATAAGTAACATACTACATTAAGGCATTATTAGTGTATGCTTGTATGTTATTAGACTGGGGCTGGGCAAAGGAAAAGGAAAAGCTCACAGCCTTCATGCTATCATTCATGCTATCATTCATGCTATCATTCATGCTATCATTCATGCCTTCATACGTTAACAGTTCTGACACCAAGCTTAGCTCCCCAAGCTTGGTCAGGTTTGTAAACATCCAGTACACGCCTGAGTGCAAGTTCATATTAAAGCCTGGACCTGGACCCGTTCACCCCAAGCTACATTTATTACACTGCCCTGCATTAGATTTGCTGAATAGGATCTGATTGTTCTTTCTTACTAATTTTGCTGTTAGTTTTGCTCTAGAACAGCAGTTCCCAAAGTGGGGTCCGGGGCCCCCTGGGAGTTTGAAATACATTGTAAAAAACAATGCTGCAAAAACTCAAGGCAACATGATCCCGCAAGATTTTTGCGTTTTGGTGATCAACTCAAAATCTCAAGTTTTCAACAACTAATATTTTTTTAACGTTCATACATCTAAAAAATTTAAGTTTTACTCACTATCTTTATTTTTTCCCACTTATCTTACAGCCAACTGACTCCACTGTTCAGAAGAAGTATTATTGATAATAATAAAAACTAAATATACTACATTTAATAAAAGAATAACTTTTTCTGAACACTGTAAGTTGGCTGTAAGATGAGTAAAAAAATAATGACAGAGAGAAAAACTTAAAAATTAGAAAAGTTTTTAGATGTATGAAAATCAAATTAAGTGAAAGTGTGGAAAACTTGAAATTTTGAGTTAGCCCCAAAAATCTTGAGGGATTCTTTGCCTTTTTTTACAGTGTATTTGTTTAAAAATATAACTTTAAAACACTTTTTAGCCAATAGTCAGTGTCTTTTGTAATGTTTTTATAGAAATATATGGAGAAAAACATGAAAATAAAATTTGGGATCGAGGGAAGTTGTATTGTTGGGGGTCCGCCTGGGATTTTGGTAAATTTACGGAGGGCTGTGACTCTCCTGACTTTGGGAAAGGCTGCTCTAGAGCATCACAACTTTTCACAAAGTCTGATTTATAATGACCAGTGAAAGACAGAAATGCAAGGATAGCCCTGATTATTTCTACTACATCTGTGACAACAACATCCAAACAACGGCAGAAAATGTTTGAAAGACTTTGTAAAAATGTAAAAAAAAACATGGGCTCCTCATACAGTGTGCCGGGCTTGTGTTGGGAACCTTAGACAGTGTACCGAAGGAAATAGAAAAAGCTTAAATTATGGCTTTCCGATGACATAGAGGGAGCCAAGAAATCATCCAGACACAACCACATCACCCCGGTTCTCTCTTCTCTCCACTGGCTCCCGGTCCGCTCCCTATTTATCAGAGATTTTAACCATCCACCGTCCCAGCAGAGCCCTCCAGCTGTCTCTGTTTAAGTCCAGGCTAAAGACTCACTTGTTTAAATTGGCTTTTAACCCCTAGCACTAAGACAACTTTAGGTTTTAAGTCTTTGGTTGATTCTGTTACTGTGTGTTATACATTTTATAGTTTTGATTAAGCGTTTGTAATTTGATCATACGTTTATGTAAAGCACTTTGGTCTTCCTTGTGTTGTTGTAAAGTGCTTTAGAAATACATTTTGATTGATATGATGATGACTGCCATTACTGTATGTATAACCCTGTAATTTACCACAATTATTCTTATTTTGTGGGACAACAGTACGTGATAGGGAATTTTCAGTGGCATATTTGAACTTAGCATGACCAAAATAGGTAAAAAAAAGTGTAATTTGCCAAACAGCATAAACATTTTTGGCGGTGTTTTCATTACTGTTTTGTCTTTAGTAGTTTAGAGTAATATATTGACATTCACAGCATGTTTTTGTGCAGTAAAGTATCAGTGTTTGCCTGAAGCTCAGTGAGACTGGGGCAGAGGAAAAGCTCACCGTCTGTCTGCTCTCATGCAGTTCTGACACCAAGCTTAGCTCACCAAGCCTGGTCAGGTTCATAAACATTCAGTATACGCCTGAGTTAAGTTCATATGAAAACCTTGACCTAGACCCATTCACCCTTTTAGTGAAGTGAAGCGGGTCTGGAACCTTTCTCTGGGACAGACTTTGCATTTTCTTTTATTTGAATTAGGGATGCACACTCGATTCATTTTCCTAAATCAACAAACAATTATTGATTAACTGTTAACCACCGCCTTGATTTTACCTCTCATTACATTTTATTAAATTCAAAGCCATGAACCATAATAAAAAAGGTGCTTTTTAAAACTAAATACAAGTTATAAGCTTGTATATTTTAGGAAGCTTCATTTTATGTTTAATTTGCCCTAACTCTCCAGCATAACCATTAATTGTTAGTATTTCTTTCATTCATTGATTAACCATGAACAACCCCAAGTTTGAATATTTTTTAAAAGTTTACAGAATTTGTTCTTTCTGTTTGGATTGATCTGACTGTAGTTACGATAAGATTTATTTGGTTTATTCCATGTAAGCTGTTACTATTTCTGCTAAAAATAACTGGGACAACTCACAACTGCAACATTATTAATATAAAAGTTGAGATTTAGAGCATGCCTTCGGCTTGGTTAGTTTAGTTTATTATTAATTCTGGAGAGAAACACAGGAAAACATGTTCATCTTTTAAGAGAAGAGATGCCTTACATCAGATTTAGCTGCAGCTAGTTTCCATCTGCATCTACAAAAGAATAAAATACATCCAAACCATATACTGCTGCAAAGTTTTCTGGGCCCCCTAAAAAGATAGAACATTGGGCCTTATCATCGCAAAATAAGCAAACCTTATCTTAATAATGAAAGATTTTCCTGCGCCCCTTTCAGTCATGGGCCCTTGAAATCATCCTAACCTTTGCCAACCACACCTGGATTTTCATGCAACCATTTAAAATTACCACAGTTATAAACATTACACATGAGCATAAATACAGCATATAATCAGTTCTGACAATGCCCTGGGTTTATGAATTTGGAGGCCGTATTGTGCCGAGTTATTATCCACATTTGGTTTATTTTTTATATATTTTTTTCTCTGAAAGCGGACAGCCATTACTGAAATATCCACTCAATTCATCGTTCACAAAAGATAGAGATCAATCAATGGGAATGTGATATTTATTGATGATGCATTAAGGTTTTCTATCTCACAGCAGATGAAATGGTTTTATTTGGCAAGGGTTTTGTCAGATTTATCATGTTGTATGTTCGCCACTTTAAGGTTTTTCAGGTCACGGCTCTGTTTGCACCTGCAGCTTTGTGCAAATGAGCATCCACAGATCCATGGAAACGACAGCAACAGTAATGGCGGCAGAGGGTTTTCAGACCAATGCTGCCTTTGAGTGTTCACCTGTTAGAAATTTTGACTACATAGTTCTTCAGATTTAGTTATGCACACTTGCTTTTTTTGGAGGTGGAATATTAAGATAAGTGCCGCTGTTATTTTTACTCCCATTTATTGGCAAGTAATGTTATGTTTCTGTATTTAGCAGGGTGTACAAGTGAAATTTACTGTTTCAATATAAAAGTCAGTGCTAATAAATTCACTCTTAGGGGTACATTTTAAGTTTATATCAAGCATTTTCTTAAAGGTCCAGGTCAGACAAACATCAGCAACCTATACTGTCGTCGTTCTTTTTGTTGCTACCTTCTTCAGGGGCTGCTACGGCTAACACCCATCCATCACCTCTGACCTGGTACGGAGGTCATACTGATGAATTGCTAATGATTTTGGCATAGGTTTTTATGCTGGATGCCCTTCCTCTCTGATGCAACCCTCTCCATTTATCTGGTCTTGGGACTGCCACAAAAAAGTAGGCTTGTTAGAAATGGAAGTCAGTTTAGAGAAGCAAACTATATTGGGATGGCATGGTATCACCTTGTTATTTTACTTTTTTTGGTGAAAATAAAAGAAAATATATAACACTGAGAAAGCCATTTGGAAGGCTAGCAACACCACTTTACTTTTGTAATTATACTCAGTGCGAACTTTATTGTCACTTACAGTTACATTAGACCAAAAGCATGTTTTAGCGAGAAACAATCAGTTTTGCATAACATTGGTGGTCACTTCAGGGTATTTCATTTTATTCTGCCCTTTATGTTTTAAAAGGCCTATATTATTCCTTTTTCAGGCTGTTTGATATAAGCTTGGACACTTTTGCATTTCCTGTTTTATAACTTAAAGCTGCACTACCTGATTTCTTTTTCCTTGTATTTTGGTAAAGATAATTATTTAGTTATTAGCGCAGCATAACAGAAGTCATCTGAGAAAAAATGAAACTTTGAGGTCACCTGTGGGCTGGATTATAAGGGTTTTTGTTTTAGAGCGAGGGAAGGAACAGTTTAACCAATCACACGCTTTCATAGGACAGGAGCTCTCTGATTGGTCAATCCTTTATCTATCCAGAACTAGAATCTATCAGGAATAATGAGAAGGAGCTATTGTTTTATATCAAAATGTATAGCTTATTCACAGTATTTTTGTTTTTTATTTTAAAGAATTAAAAGCAAACTCCAGATCTGTGCTGTGTTATTGTGACAGCTCCTGGCTGTGGACAGACTTCCAGGTTTGTGTGAGACTGTGATAGAGCGACACCAAAGAGAGGAATTAGGAAAGAAGAGTGTATCATTCAAACTCAACATTTTTTTAGACACTCACTTTTACAGCCACAAAATCAGGTAGTGCAGCTTTAAAATAATGTAAATGTATGGAAAATGTCTTCTTTTGGGGAGCCGTTACTGTGACTCTGCAGAGAACGCTTGGATTAGGTGTTTGTCGCCCCCTGCTGGCAACGATGGGGACTGGACAGAGCCTAAAATGGCTGTTTAGCACAACTTTTAGCAACATGACACTAACAGATAGATAAATGAGCTGACTGCTTCATAGTGACAGCAGTTTAAGGCTGAAATGAATGAGCCCAGTGAAGGTGTATGGGCTTTAGAAACACACAAAAGAGCACTTCCTGGTTTCATGTGTTTATGTAGAGCCATGAGACTGAGCAGTTTCAGCTCTTGAGAAGAGTGAATACAACAAAATACTTTTCCAGTTATGTTTTTGAGGTGCAAACAACATTATACAACATTATTAGCAGAAAAAGGGACCTTTAAAGGGAAATGACACAGCTCTCTTTGGCTCGATTAATTACCATTTGACCACACTGTAACCACCGGGGTCAATGGATTACTATTCTTGCGCTATAATATGAGTCACCGATCAATAAACAATAATAAATCAACCTATGATTGCCATGGCAGTCATTTATCATCGGATAAATCGGGTGAGCAGCTAATCAATGTGGAGTTTCCATGTAATGATTGTTGTCTTTTCTTACATCGCAGGCTTCAGTCGAGCAAACAAATGGTCCAATCAATAGGCAGTGGACAGCACACGCCATAGGGAGGACATCAGTACAACGCTAATCCAGCCAACGCTCGCTCACCATGGCTCTGGAGGACTCGGTCTTCCCCGCGCGCCCGGACTCCCTGTCGCTGCCCGTGGACGAGAAACCGGAGGGCGAGGAGGAGAAGGTGGAGGTGACTACTTCAGTGGCACTAAGATACTTTCAGTGTTTGTGAACAACATGGCTGACTTGGGTGGCCACCTGAAAAAGTATTAAAAGTGGGACAAGTTGTGCGATTTGGTGGGACGAGGTGGGGTGGACTTGAGAAATAAAAGCTTTGATAATCTAACTTACTGAGTCTAAACCTCATTTAGCTACAAGATAAAAGTTGTTACAGTTTAGGGCCTATGCAACATTTGACGTGCTGTTACATCCAAAAGCACACACGTTTTGAGACTTTATTCATTCATTATAAAAAAACGTAGAACAGAAAAATCTAATTATAAAAATGGGAACCAAAAGTAGGACAGGTAGTCACTCTATGGCTGACAAAACATTTTGGTGCTGTATAAAAAGCGTAATATGATATAAATTCAATTAAAAAATATCATTAATCACTAAAAATCAGGTCTGGGTAGAGAACATTAGCACTATATTTAGCTGTTTTATTTATAGAAGCAATTAGTGTAGCTAGTGCAGCATTCCTTCATTAATATTCTTCCACTTATTCCTGTTAGATGTCGAGGGTGACTGGAGACTATTCCAGCAACTATGGGCCTTACACGGGGCACACCTCAGGACGATTTAGGACCAGAGACACAGACAACCATTCACTCTCACAGATTTATTCACTTGGGGCCAAAACACACCTGGTCGAAGTGATTACTGATGTGTATAAAGAGGAATGTGTCTGAAAATTTGATTATTCTAACTTTATGTTATGTTGTTTAGGGACAGTCTGAGATTTTTTGGGGAGCTAATGCTAATTCCATTGTTTTTGTAGGGTCCAGCAAGTTGAATTTAAGACTTTTTTAGATCTTTTAAGACCATTGTTCAAGAAAATCAAGACCTTTTATGAGCACGCAGTGTACAAAAAAGACAGAATTCACAAGTTTACATTGCAAACCGTTAGCAATAGTGAGTGCCACAAAGCATTTTGGTCTTGATAAGAAATTAAATAAATAAATTAATTAAATTGGCATTTTAGAATAAGCTGGTGAATGCAGGTAGTTGCATCAAATGTACGTGACATATTTAAGACTTAAACCTCCATATCTCCACACATTTAAGACTTTTTAGACTTTTTAAGACCCCATCAAAACTCTGCTAATTCATCTATTAAAATAATTCATCCATTTGTTTTACCTGCAACATTTTATTCCGATTTTTTACTCTGCATTTTACATAATTTTCTCATAATTTTAATTTTTTGTGTATTTTTTCCACATCATTGCCTTTACCCAGGTGGCTACGGAGGCCACGGGGGTCTACAACCTCGCGTCCGACGAACTGGGACACGTCGTTACCACGGAAACAGCACCGACTCCACCCCCTCTGGCCAAGGTCAACCGGTCGTTCCAGTCCAAACTCGCCGAGCGGGAGGCCACGGCCAATCAGCACCGGAAGAAGACTCCGGGGACGGAGAAGGAGCGGGGCAGGTTTGGCTGGGGTGAGTGAGTTTGACGGCCTGTCATCGAACGAAACGCTGAGAGTGGGTTTAAGTGAAGACGTGTTTGAGAAATGTTCAGAAAGCTGCCTGTGCACTAACATTTGCATATTTAAAAAAGTTATTCTAGCTGGTTATTTATATAGTCGCAGGTACCGGAGCATATTTTTGTTTTGTAGTCTGGCTCAGTGGCTGTTATAACTTCAAGATAATTTTTAGGTCTTAGTATACCAACAAAAATGTCTGCAAAAAGCCATATAAATCAAAAATGCTATATATTCATCTACCCTCTTCTCAGTGGTCTAACTTGGTATTGAAGGGCCCCAGAGCACACTGCAAAAAATCAATGTCTACATTAGATAAAATTACTTGAATTCAGATTATTAATCTTGATTTGAGCAATTATTCAGTTTATCAATCTTGATTTAAGCAAAAATAACTAGGTTAGATTTATTTAGTTATTAGGTAACTTATTACTAGATTATTTGTCTTGTTTCAAAGTATTTTTTCTCCCTATTTCAAAAAAAATTATCTGTCCATGGGGTAAGATTTTTTTTTACTTATTTCAAGCAAAATTATCTTACCCCATAGACAGATAATTTTGCTTGAAATAAGTAAAAAATAACTTGAAACAGAGAAAAATTGTTTGAAACAAGGAAAATAATCTAATAATAGTAATAAGTTAGCTAATAAACAAATAAATCTAATCTAATGAAAACTGCTCAAATCAAGATTGATGATCTGATTTTTTTGCTCAAATCAAGATTAATAATCTGAATTCAAGTCATTTTATCTAATGTAGATATTGAAAATTTGCAGTTTCAAGTTATGAAACACATTTTCAGCACTTTCCTAAGGCCCCTGCATTAAGCTTCAAAGTTATCATTATTATGTAGAGAATTTCTAAAGTAGAGTAGTAGCTTTGTTAGACTTTTTTAATAATTTTTAGTGCTTTTTGTAATTAGTGCTTTTATTTACTACTACTACTACTACTACTACTACTACTACTACTACTACTACTACTACTACTAATAATAATAATAATAATAATAATAATAATAATAATAATAATAAATAAATAAATAAATAAATGATAATAATGTGTTAAATTTTGTATTGAGTTGACAAAGTCCATTGGAGTTACAATGAATATTTTAAATCCAGATATGATTTGACCTGGACAAGGGGCACTCTGACGGGCCCCAAAACCTTCTGGGCCCCAGAGCACCTGCCGGATGCTACGCCCCTGCCTCTTCTGTAAATGTCTGAACCTCTCAGTCTGCCCTCTGTGACTTTATTCCCATCTAACATGAGCTTTCCCTCTGATGTACTCACGCCTATTCCTGTCCATCCAAGAGAACATCAACATCTTAACTCTGTCACATTAATAATACATACACTGGCCAAAAAAAAGTCACCACCTGGATTCAACTTAGCAAGAAGGTAAGAACCTCCCATTGGATCATTTTTGCATGGGTGGAAGAAGGTCATCATGAATACAAGATCTTGCAAAATGTATGCAACGCTGGAAGGAAATAAATGTTGTAACATTGCAGGAGAGCAGCAAATCAGTGCTGTAATCAAAGCTAAAGGTGAAATATTAGTGTGTGACTTTTTTTGGTCACTTTGGTGAACTAGTTTATACATAATATACAATAAACTGTAGAAAATAGACAATAAACTAACTGTGATTGTGGCCACTCTTGCATTAAAATCTTAAGACCTCAATATCCAAGTTTGTATTTAAAAAGTTGCTCAGATCAGATCGAACCACTACAGCTTCAAAACAAATTGCCCAAAAAATGCTATGCAGATTCTGAGCCCACATAATCTGTCGCTGTCAAACTGGTTCATCCCAAAGACAAACAGAGCAACTCATAAACATTACATCAAAATCATTCTTTTCATCTGCAAGTTGAGCTGTAGAGCTCCTTGGAGCCTTTGACAGAGTGTCAGCCAACTGCAATGAACAGTGCACTGAGGAAACTAAACAACCTTTGCTCAAGAGGTTATACCAACACCACAGCAGTCTGCAGTACACCTCCACCTGAAGGACACAGACCACTCCTTTGAGGACAGTGAGGTCTGAATCTAAGCCAGAGAGAAAGGATGTTTTAAGCGAGGGGTGAAAAAGGCCATCTTTGTAAAAATGGAAAAAAACTTCTTTGAACAGAAATGGTGGTTTGAGATTTAACCTTCCATTTGTTTACAGCAGGCTCTTAAAACCAAAACAGTTTCACTCAGGCCAATAACATCAGAAGCAGACCATGCTAATTATCCTCAGGTGGGTCGCACTCACTCCAGCAGAGGAAACTTCTAACGTGCTGAAACTAGTCTAAGGCTTTCTCCCCTATAGAATTAGGTTTCATGAGTAAAAACCTCAGCTCTCTCACCAGTTTAATTCAGAACTGACAAAGCCTCTTAGCTGAGAGACGAGACAACTTGTATGGCTAACTGTCCCACATAAACGATAGAAAATATGCATTGACAGCTTCCACAGTTGACGTGAAAACAAGCATTACAGGTTTATCAGAAGTTCAACAAAACATTTTCTCCGTACATTTTTTGTTTCGGTTCATTTTCCCATATTATTCTGTTGACACATAAGTTGTAAGGCGCAGTAGTATTGATTTTCTTTTATGGACTGGTATATTGTCAGACCCTCAGCACACATCTGTCGTTCACTGCATTGACTGTGCTCCTCCTCCATCTGTCTGGAGCCTGAGATCTTGTCTAATTTGTACCGAGCCTCAGTGCTTCACCCCTCAGCGATTTCTGACGTATTTTTTCATTAGGCCTCACCATTATCGCTCCAATTCACCCCCACGATTTTTTTTCTTCGTCTGCATTTTCCGATCGAGATTTCACAAGCGGTTCATAATATACCACTGTCATGTGCACAATGGTATCATGCCACTGCTATTCTGAGGAAATTACCCATAATACATTGTAATCTCCGTAATTGTTTTCACATAATTTGACAAGTAAAATGGCGATGAGACAGTGAACAGAGAACACAGTGTAGTGCTGTCAGCTTGATTAGATATGTTCATTCATCGAGTAATCCAAGTAATTTGACGATATTAATCACTAATGTAAAGGGGATATATTCTGCAAAATGTACTTTTTTGAGCTTTCTCCCATGTTATAATGTTGTTCACTCAGCTTGCCTGTTAAAGTATTCCTCTATTCTCTGGCGCCGAGTTTCTGAGGCCTCAAAAAGCTCAGTTCCACAAACCTCCGCCTCTCCCACGAAGCCCCGCCCACTCCAGGAAGCACTGACCAATCACTAAGCCCTTTACATCCAGTCTGCTCTCATTCATTTATCCAAAAAACACTGTACAGCTCTGTTTCCACTGATTCCTCAAAGATGTTTTTCATTTTGTAGTAAAATGGCATCATACAAAAAGTTTAGGGATGGTAACTACTTTTTTTCCTTTAAATTATGTTCAAAAGACCACTGTCCTCTGCCGCCCTCTTCACCTTTTTCTCTATAGCACCAGTAGAGTACTTCACAAAAAACATTTTCTTTTAGTCACAAAATGTTTTTAAACATGCATTGCTGTACTACAGGTGACTAAGATTGGTTTAAAAATATAAATAAAAGCATAATATAGCCCCTTTAAAGATAAATTGTGTAAAATGTTGCTGTCTCTCAAATTTATGTATCACATCAAATTCACACTCTTACTATGTCTTTTGCGTTAAATTAGCGTTAAAGAACCCAGTGAAGAAAAACATTACATTACAAACTGCTGTGTAAAACCTATAAGCTGAAACACTTGTGGGAATGTATAATTAGAACATAGAATATAAAATGTTCATACCTAATTTTGTTCCGGCCTGTTTTAAATTAAAGTCTCAAAAGCTTATACTGGCATTTATGGTCTATAAATAAAGTTGTCACGTAGTTATGTTGTTTTGATCCCTTCCAGTGTGCACAGATCAGCTTGTCCTCTACAGTCAAATAAGTGCCTTCTCTCATCTGACCACCAAGGTTAAAGTATCAATGCCAAAACTATTTTTAAACAATGTACTGCACCTGTAACTCGTCTCTGATACATGAGCCTGTCCCAATCAATCACAGACGTCCTTTCTCAAACAATATCACTCCAAGCCTTATCTCTATCGGCTAAACATCCTCCCTTGCTATGATGCCTTACTTGCAATATAAAGTTTTATAATAATATTTTTTTGGAGTTGCTGCGAAAGCTTATTTTGGTAACCTCAGTAGCAGCTACACATAATTTAAAGGTCCTCTATTTTGTTAAATCAACTCTTTTAAGCTTTTAACCATGTTATAATGTTGTTTCCACCTCAAAAACAGACCTGAGTAATCGTGTATGCTGAGGCGATGCCCTTCTTAAGAGCTGAAAACGCTCTGTCTCACACGTGAAACCAGGAAGTGTTCCTGCGCGTTTCTGAAGCTCATACTCCGGACTTGTTGTGATAATTTTGACGCTTAAACTGCCATCACTTCGAAGCAGTCAGCTCATTTATCTATCTGTTAGCCACCTGTTGCTAAAAGCCATGCTAAAACACCATTTTATGCTCTGTCTACTCCCCACCGTTGCCAGCAGGGGGCTACAGACACCTAATCCAAGCCTTCTCTGCATAGTCAAAGTAACAGCTCCCCAAAAGAAGACGTTTTCCATACTATACATTATTTTAATATACAAAACGTGAAATACCAGCACTATTTCAAAAAGCCTGAAAAAAGTAGGGGACATTTAAACCTTGTGTCATTGCTCCTGTCTGCTTCTCCAAACTAAGGATCTCATAGACTCCCTTTTACAAAACACTGGACTATCCCTTTAACTCTGTGTATGTCTGTAGTGTAAATTAGTTTCCAGTCAAAAAAAAAGATTATTCAAATATCATTTAGCATAGCGTTTAAAAAAACACTTTGTCTTTGTAAAGGGTGAAAAGTTGAGCCGTTTGAAGCTGAGTGAAGCAGGCACTGAAAGTCGCTGAGAAAAAGAAAGGTTCTCTGCGACTAAACTACAGAGAAATCCAGAGTGCAGCTCAGAGGGAAGAGGAGCCAGTGATGAAGGAGCAGCAGATATGGAGACAGACAGACAAGAAAAGACGTTTATATGAGAAGTGACGGATTCATCAAATACTGAGAGAAGAAACGCTACTGCTACTTTAGACATCTACAACCAACCCTGAGTCCAACAGTTGGTATTTTGTTGATGCAGGATGGAGAATATGTGAGAAAAGCTTGTGATTTAGGCATAACATTATGACCACCAGCCTAATATGCAGCCTCCATACGCAGCAGACGGTGATTCACTGTGTATCCTGACACCTTTCTATCACAACTTTATCTGCATGTTGATGAGCACTTGGGCTGCAGTAGCTCGTCTGTTGGATCAGACTACAACGGGCTTCAGTCTTTGCTGCCCACGAGCATCACCTGTCATTGGTCCACTCTTTATTACTTACACAAGATGAAAACTACTACCTACTCAGTTGGTAAAGAAAGAAAAACAGCTCCTGTTTATATGAAAGTAGAGGCTAGTGTTGTAGTCAAGATCAAGACTAGTCCGAGACCAGAGTGAACCAAGACAAGACAAGACAAGGCCGAGACTTTCAGGGTCGAGAAGGCAAAATGAGACCAGGTCAAGAACAAACTCTGTGAACTAACACTAAAAAAAGTGGTTCAAATACATTGATTATCACTTTAATGATCTAATGCAACAGACTCCACAAACAGAGACAGGTCATGTTCCTGATTCTTCTGGTGCTGAAAATGATGAAGAATAGCATTTTCCTATAATCTTTGGTAAATAAAATCTCAGAGACCGCCACATCCAAGCCTGAATAACAAGCGTGAGTAAAACTGCATTTGAGACCAAGATTGAGAAAAACTGCAGCCGAGACCGAGACGAGAACTAGGTGCTACAATAGTAGAGACATTTGTATTACTGCCTTGCCTTACTCCAACTGGGGGAGCAGTAATGTCTTTAAATTAGCCTGGAGAGTTCACTGTGTGGATATTGCTGCATTTTACTCAGACTGAAGTTGTCTGAGCTGCTAGAGAGGATAGTCCAACTAAATGTAAACGTAATGACTGTCATACATTCAGACCTTTTGCAACAGTGTCTCTGGTTGTCAGTATTGATTTCTGATAGATTTGCAGACATGCAGCAGATTACTTTCTTGGTGAAAATTGCAACATTAAAGGAGCTATATTCTGCAAAGTCAACTTTTTTGAGCTTTCTACCATGTTATAATGTTGTTCCCTCATCATAAACACCTGGAGCTTTGTTTAGCTTCATTCACAACTGTTTGAGTAATCCTCTATTCTCTGGCACAGCCTTTCTGAGGCCTCTAAATGCTCGGTTGTACAAACCTCCACCACTCCAGGAAGCGCTGACCAATCAACAAGCCCTCTACATCCAGTCTGCTCTCATTCATTTATCCTAAAAAACTCTGTACAACTCTGTTTCTACGGATTCCTCACAGACATTTTTCATTAAGTAGTAAAATGGCATCATATTAGGTTCAACTCTGCCGCCCTCTGCTGGTCTCTTCACCTGTTTTTTATGGCACCAGTAGACTGCTTATTAAAAACGTCCTCTTTTAGTCTTCAGCTGTCCACATTTGTTTTTCTGTTTATCTTTCAGTTCGGACCAGGCGTAAACGACAGCGTTACGTGGAAAAGAACGGCCGCTGTAACGTCCAGCACGGGAACATGAGGGAGACCTACAGATACCTGACGGACATCTTCACCACTCTGGTCGACCTGAACTGGCGCTGCTCTCTGTTCGTGTTCGTCATGGCCTACGCTGTCACATGGCTGTTCTTCGGGGCCATCTGGTACCTCATTGCCTACTGCAGGTAAAATGTTCTTGGGTTGTGTTATGACTGCATACTTTTACCTTTAGATACCATTTATTTCCCTTGTATTTGAGGAAAACTAATCATTCAGGCAACAGCAGGATAATAGATATAATCTCTGACAAACTCTGAGACCTCATCTGGGTTTTGTTATGAAGCGTTTTTGACAGAGGGGGAACTAGAGCAGTGACTGAAATTTTGAAAAAAAAGGGATGGTCCCATTAGGATCAGGCACACTTTCATTGGTTTAGTCCAAGCTTGTGGAGGTCTTTATACACTGGAGCAATGGCAGCAGCAAGTCCAACTGGAAAGGGACCAATTCCAGCGCTGGCTTAGACTGTTCACATCACCAAACAGCAGGAAAAAAAAGAAAAACAGAGACAGAAAAAAAGAGAAGAAAACCACGAATCTGAGAAAACATGCAATATTCGATAACTATGTTGAAAATTGCAATAACGATATTATTGTGATATTTGAAAATAGAGCCTACTTTTCAAACATAGTAAGTTAAATTCACTACATTTCACAAAAATGTAAGTTCCTGTATTTACAAGTCAAAACAGCGACAAAATCAAAACTTAACACAGACTAAACCAGGAATAAAACAAGGCTAAGCTGTGACTAAATTAATTAAATTACCACTAAAACTGGACTTTTTAAACATTTTTATTTAGTCACAACACATTTTCTTTCAAGGCTCTGGTAGGAAAATGATTCTTCAGTGTAAATCTCTGTCAGATGGAAGACCAGAGCGTTAGAGGTGAGGAGACAGGGAGGAGACAGGGAGGAGACAGGTGAGGAGACAGGTGAGGAGACAGGTGAGGAGACAGGGAGGAGACAGGTGAGGAGACAGGTGAGGAGACAGGTGAGGAGACAGGGAGGAGACAGGGAGGAGACAGGTGAGGAGACAGGTGAGGAGACAGGGAGGAGACAGGGAGGAGACAGGTGAGGAGACAGGGAGGAGACAGGGAGGAGACAAGGAGGAGACAGGTGAGGAGACAGGTGAGGAGACAGGGAGGAGACAGGTGAGGAGACAGGGAGGAGACAAGGAGGAGACAGGTGAGGAGACAGATGAGGAGACAGGGAGGAGACAGGGAGGAGACAGGTGAGGAGACAGGGAGGAGACAGGGAGGAGACAGGTGAGGAGACAGGTGAGGAGACAGGGAGGAGACAGGGAGGAGACAGGTGAGGAGACAGGGAGGAGACAGGGAGGAGACAGGTGAGGAGACAGGGAGGAGACAGGGAGGAGACAGGTGAGGAGACAGGGAGGAGACAGGGAGGAGACAGGGAGGAGACAGGTGAGGAGACAGGTGAGGAGACAGGGAGGAGACAGGGAGGAGACAGGTGAGGAGACAGGGAGGAGACAGGGAGGAGACAAGGAGGAGACAGGTGAGGAGACAGGTGAGGAGACAGGGAGGAGACAGGTGAGGAGACAGGGAGGAGACAAGGAGGAGACAGGTGAGGAGACAGATGAGGAGACAGGGAGGAGACAGGGAGGAGACAGGTGAGGAGACAGGGAGGAGACAGGGAGGAGACAGGTGAGGAGACAGGTGAGGAGACAGGGAGGAGACAGGGAGGAGACAGGTGAGGAGACAGGGAGGAGACAGGGAGGAGACAGGTGAGGAGACAGGGAGGAGACAGGGAGGAGACAGGGAGGAGACAGGTGAGGAGACAGGGAGGAGACAGGGAGGAGACAGGTGAGGAGACAGGGAGGAGACAGGTGAGGAGACAGGTGAGGAGACAGGGAGGAGACAGGTGAGGAGACAGGGAGGAGACAGGTAAGGAGACAGGGAGGAGACAGGGAGGAGACAGGTGAGGAGACAGGTGAGGAGACAGGGAGGAGACAGGGGCGGAGACAGGTAAGGAGACAGGTGAGGAGACAGGGAGGAGACAGGGAGGAGACAGGGAGGAGACAGGTGAGGAGACAGGTGAGGAGACAGGGAAGAGACAGGGAGGAGACAGGTGAGGAGACAGGTGAGGAGACAGGGAGGAGACAGGGAGGACAGGGAGGAGACAGGGAGGAGACAGGGAGGAGACAGGTGAGGAGACAGGGAGGACAGGGAGGAGACAGGGAGGACAGGGAGGAGACAGGGAGGAGACAGGGAGGAGACAGGGAGGAGACAGGTGAGGAGACAGGGAGGAGACAGGGAGGACAGGGAGGAGACAGGTGAGGAAGGAGTCAGTGCGTGATGTATTACCCGTTTGCTCTGTTTTTGTCCTTCTGTAGTTTGTTGTTGTTGCTGTGAGAAAAGCTGACTTCGTCGAAGTCTCAGAAGCTCCTCCCCTGAGCGTTACCATGGAGCTCCTGTCACTCACCAATGTTACTAAAATACCGCTGAGCTTCAGTAATACGCTGCATTGATAGTGCAATTTACTATTTTATTCTGGCCTAATTATAAATACAGTAGGCCAGTGGTTCCCAAAGTGGGGTCCAGGGCCCCCAGAGGCTGTCTATATTAAGTACATAAAAAGAAATAGAGTTTGAAATGAATTATAGTTTTATACTTGTTTAAAAATCTTACTCTAAAACTATTTCTAGCTAACAGTCAGTGATTTTTGTAATGTTTTTATAGAATTATATGGGGAAAAATATGACATAATCTTTTGAATAGAGGGAGGATCTAAAGTTCGTGTGGGACTCTCTTGAGTTTGGGAATAGCTGCAGTAGGCCAATTATAATCCACAATAATCAGCTGTTTTAGAAAATGATAGAATATTATAAATATCACTGACAAAACTTTATGTGCTACATTTATCAGATTCAGTTAATGCTGATATTGAATTTTTTTATATTTTACTTAAGTAAGATGTGACTTTATTAAAGTGATTATTTGCTGTTTGCATTTTTATGTTTAACCACTGCAATAATAATAATAATAATACCCACCATGCTGTGCCTAATAGAAGGAATGGTTAAAAAAAAAAAGGTAGATCTCCTGGCCTCGGTGATTTTCAAAGTAGCTCGTGGGTCGAAAAAGTTTGGGCACCCCTGCTTTATACCCTTACTTTTCAGCCATACTTTTTTGCTTCTACGTAGTATTTTGAAGTGAGCAGAAACTCATACACTCTGAGACTGCTGTAGTTTGAGTTCTGACCCTCTGAGGCTGCTGTAGTTTGAGTTCTGACCCTCTGAGGCTGCTGTAGTTTGAGTTCTGACCCTCTGAGGCTGCTGTAGTTTAAGTTTTGACCCTCTGAGGCTGCTGTAGTTTGAGTTTTGACCCTCTGAGGCTGCTGTAGTTTAAGTTTTGACCCTCTGAGGCTGCTGTAGTTTAAGTTTTGACCCTCTGAGGCTGCTGTAGTTTAAGTTTTGACCCCCTGAGTTTCCTGTAGTTTGAGTTTTGACCCTCTGAGGCTGCTGTAGTTTAAGTTTTGACCCTCTGAGGCTGCTGTAGTTTAAGTTTTGACCCCCTGAGTTTCCTGTAGTTTGAGTTTTGACCCTCTGAGGTTGCTGTAGTTTCAGTTTTGACCCTCTGAGGCTACTGTAGTTTAAGTTTTGACCCTCTGAGACTGCTGTAGTTTGAGTTTTGACCCTCTGAGGCTGCTGTAGTTTCAGTTTTGACCCTCTGAGGCTGCTGTAGTTTATGTTTTGACCCTCTGAGGCTGCTGTAGTTTATGTTTTGACCCTCTGAGGCTGCTGTAGTTTGAGTTCTGATCCTCTGAGGCTGCTGTAGTTTGAGTTCTGACCCTCTGAGGCTGCTGTAGTTTGAGTTCTGACCCTCTGAGGCTGCTGTAGTTTACGTTTTGACCCTCTGAGACTGCTGTAGTTTGAGTTCTGACCCTCTGAGACTGCTGTAGTTTGAGTTCTGACCCTCTGAGGCTGCTGTAGTTTACGTTTTAACCCTCTGAGACTGCTGTAGTTTGAGTTTTGACCCACTGAGGCTGCCGTAGTTTCAGTTTTGACCCCCTGAGTTTCCTGTAGTTTGAGTTTTGAGGCTGCTGTAGTTTGAGTTTTAACCCTCTGGGGATTGTGTAAGTTAATGTTCTGACTAAGGAGGCTGCTCTAGTTTCTTGATGTGGAATTTAAACAGAGTAATAGTCTGAATAATTGCCAATAGCTACTCGTGTGGCCCTATTCAATAAAGAAAATTAAGTCCTAAATGGTAAGAAAAAGTCCAGAAAATTGCTTCCTAAAAAGGTAGGGCTCCCTGATTGTGTCTAAATGTTTTATATACCAACTAATATGCTTTAAAAAGACGTCTGCATCTAATCTATAGGAGAAGGATTAATCTTGAGCAGTTTTCGCTTGTCATGTAACATCATAACATCTAATCTGTGTGTTATCTTTAATGTGATTAAACTTTGACTGACCGCAGACCACAACATTTTACACAAAACCCTTTTAAATCAATGTCCTGCTCGGCTCCGTGCAGTTAATTCATAAACAATAAAAAAGTGCTGCGAGACATTTCTGCTATAACGACCAAAACCACCAACTCTGCAGCGAGGTAAAAGTCGATGACAAAGCAGTATTGATATTACACTGTATTTCATCATGTACTGCCACTCTCTCTGTATATATATCTATGCGTGCTGTCTGAATAGAAAACCATAATTACCAGATGTATTCTCCTCATAAAACACTGACCTTTTCATATCCATTATAGCCCACCCCGAGCAGTGCCAGGAAGCTGTCGCGTTGTAGCCGTTTTCTCAGTCGATATAAGTCATAGATTGAAATAAATGCCCGAACAGCACTTTGATAATTAGCTGCTTCTTTATCTCTTTCAGACTGGGGCTAAGTTTCAGGCGACATTAATGTGTAGAGACAGCCACGGCTAGAGACATTTATGCCTATCTATTGTATTTAAGAAGGAGTTGCAATACCGCTGTGTGTCACTAGGTGGAGTCAAAGGCTATACAGTTTATTTTTAGTCGGGTACATTAACTATGGGAGTATGGTTTAGAGACAGTGGCTCGGAGAAAAAGACAGGAGGCAGAGCTGAAGATGTTGAGGTTCTCTTTCATCAGCGGGACAGCTCATGTGACATGTTTTGGAGATAAAGTCAGATGAAAATGGTTCAGACATGCACAAAGGAGGGATAGTGAGGTAGAAGGGTGCGGTTTTTCTGGCACCCAAAACATTTAGTTTTCCTATCAAAATGTAAATTGGTTTTAATTAGAGGTCGACCAATATTGTCAGGCTTATTTTTGCATTTTTTTAGACAATCGATTTTGGCACTTTAATGCAGATTTTTGGTCAGGCATGTGACTGAAGGACCCTCGCTGTCCCGTCTTTGACCTATGAAACAGAAGTACAGGTGACGGAGAATACCATCACTTTGTCACATATTTAATCGACTCATCGGTTCATCATGCCATTCATGCCACTGTGGCAGCCCTGCTACAAATCTGTGAGATTTGAGCTTAAGATGCTTTGGGATGTCCAGAGAAGCAGCTCAGAGCTTCTCCAAACATCTTGTAGCAGTTTGGGCTCTTACACTGGAGTTCACATGAAACTCCCTTTATCTCAGCCTGAAAAGCTCAAAACAGCAATAAAAAGATTTTACTTGTTTCTCTGGCAAAGAGCCTCATAGAACAAAAACTCCAAATGCATTTTGTAGCTCTCCCTATGCTCTACTTGCCCTACTGCCACTGAAGTAGGGCAACCAGGCCTAATCTAGAACCAAACCAGGTCTAAACAAGGTCTAAACTAGGACTAAACTAGGTTTAAACCAGGACTAAACAAAAACCAAACTAGAACAAATCTAGGACTTAACCAGCTCAACAGGGTTTATAATAGGACTGAACCAAATAAAACAGGGATAAAACTGGGTCTAATTTAATCTAGACTGTTACTGCAAAAGACCCTCATGTACCACCAGAAGAAGCCTGCGTACCACCAGTGTTACCCGTACCACAGTTTGAGAACCACTGAAGTAGGGCAAATAGACAGCAGAATAAAAGGAAGACGCATGTTAAGATTCTCATAAAAAAAAAAAAAACTTATTGCATTTATAAAACTGTCAACAAGCCTGTATTTTACCACTTGAATGGACACGACACATTTTATTATTTGATTTATTAGAAGATCCAGTTAATGTGATTCATATTAAGCCCGAATATCTATCAGTTTGCATTAAAGAAACAGCTGCTCCTCCTGAAGGCTGCAGAAATACGGCAGGTGATAAAGACAGTGCGGTACCATCAGCACAAAATGACACAGTGAGTGATCGGCCAATCGTTATAAGTAGATATAACTAAATAAACGCTGAGATCACTTATTCATTATGGGAATTAGATCACATGGTGAAGCGGATACTGTGTTTCTCGGCGCCTCTGTGTTTCTAAAGATATAAATCCTCTCGCTCTGGGCCTATTTTTTACCGTTTTTACACCCACGCCGTCATCTCCTCTTCCCATTTTCTCACCTCTGTCTGTGTTTAAGCCCCCATTCGCGCGCTGCGGTTCCATAAGTAAGGCAGACCACGACACATTTTCAGCAGATAAATTAGCATTATTCACAAGTTGGACGTAAAACAATATTGTTTTGACAAGTGGCGACTAAAAATGTCAGTGGCTTGGTAGAAAAGAGATGAGATAGAAGTGTTTTAATCCCAAAGGAAAATGTGCCAGAGAAAGATGAATAAACTAAAACTTAGATTAAAATTATAATAAAATATTAAAAATAAGTCAGAGACACAGCTCTCTAAGATAGAGTATGGTACAATGAGATAAAGTGACAGACCAGGACTAAACCAGGACTAAACCAGATCTAAACCAGGTCTAAATCAGTACTAAACCAGGACTAAACCAGGTCTAAAGTAGGATTAAACCAGGACCAAAACAATACTAAAACTGTTCTAAACCAGGACTAAAACAGGTGTCATCCAGGACTAAATCAGATATAAACCAGGACTAAACCAAGACTAAACCAGGTCTAAATCAGTACTAAACCAGGACTAAATCATCACTAAATTAAGACTAAACTAGGACCAAACCAGGTCTAAACTAGGATTAAACCAGGACCAAAACAGTACTAAACCAGGTATAAACCATGCCTAATCAAGGACTAAACCAGGACTAAACCAGCATTAAGCCAGGTTTAATGACTAAGCTAGGACTAAACCAAGTCTAAACCAGGACTAAACTAGCACTAAGAATAAGAAGTGGTATAAGCTTTAAATTCAAGCCCTAACCAAAGCAGGACCAAGACAAGACAATAACTGGCTCTAAATAAGGACTTGAACCACAAAAGACTCCTCGTACCACCAGTGGCGCCTGTCCCACAGTTTGAGAACCCCTGTCTTCGCTCACATGTTTAGCAAATGACTAGTTTTTTTTAACCCAGTGTTTTTCTGCCCCTCTGTTTCTAAAGATAGATCTATTATTTTTCCGCCCACGCCTCCTCTCGCCTCCTCTCCTTCTTCTCTCACCTCCTTTTGTCTGTTTTGTCCCCAGAGGTGATCTGGACCATTTGGGGGACGTCACCTGGACTCCGTGCGTCAACAACGTGAACGGCTTCATCTCGGCGTTCCTCTTCTCCATCGAGACGGAGACGACCATCGGGTACGGCCACCGCGTCATCACGGACCAGTGCCCCGTGGGAACCATGCTGCTGCTGCTGCAGGCCATCCTGGGATCCATGGTCAACGCCTTCATGGTGAGAACACAGACACCACAGACACCACAGGGACCACAGGGACCACAGGGACAGTTGTGGACAAGATACATTCAAAACAACATGCATTAATAACATACTACTGGAAGGGGTTCTCAAACTGTGGTGGGGGGAACACTGGTGGTACGCACGCTTCTTCTGGTTCTAACTGGAAGTGTTTTTGCAGTTCAAGTCCTTATTTAGTCCATGTTTCCAGTTTTAGTTGGGCTTAAATTTGGTGTATAGACCACTGATTAGGTCTGGTTTAGACCTAGTTTAGTCCAGGCTTAGATCTGGTTTAGACCTCATTTAGTTATGCTTATTTGCTGGTTTAGCTCTGGTTTAGACCTAGATAAGATATGATTTTTTAGTCTTAGATTAATCCTAGTTTAGACCTGGTTTAGTCCTGTTTATGTGCTGGTTTAGCTCTGGTTTAGACCTATATTAGATATGATTTAGTCCTGGTTTAGACCTGGTTTAGTCCTGCTTATGTGCAGGTTTAGCTCTGGTCCAGACCTAGATTAGTCCTGTTTTAGACCTGGTTTAGTCCTGTTTATGTGTTGGTTTAGCTCTGGTTTAGACCTACATTAGATATGATTTAGACTTTGATAAGTCCTGGTTTAGACCTGGTTTAGTCCTGCTAAGATATGATTTTTTTTAGTCTTAGATTAATCCTAGTTTAGACTTGGTTTAGTCTTGGCGTTGTCCTTGTTTTGTCCTAGAGTAGACCGGTTTAGTCCTGCTTTAGACCTGGTTTAGTCCTGGTTTAGTCCTGGTTTAGTCCTGCTTATGTGCTGGTTTAGTTCTGGTCCAGACCTAGATTAGTCCTGTTTTAGTCCTGGTTTAGTCCTGGTTCAGTCCTGCTTATAAGTTGGTTTAGCTCTGGTTTAGGCCTGCATTAGATGTGGTTTAGCTAACACAAGACTAAACCAGAACCTAAACCCAGTCTAAATCAGGACTTAACCAGTACAAAAACAGGAATAAAACTCTTATTTAAACTAAATCAGGAACTGCTAAAGACTCCCAAGTACCACCAGAAGAATCCCAGTGTGCTGCTCGTCCTCTTTTTATCCCAGAAAGACATTAGACTTCAAAATAGTGAACAAATTGTATCAACAGCTGTTTCTGCCTTTAGTTAGAGTCACACAGCCAGAACCGGCGCTATAAATGAACTACTGCAGCTATTGTGATTTTTTAAAATTGCTGAGAAACAACTTGAGAGAACCTCCTGCAGTGGAAACACAAGTGGGTTGACATTTTGACATTTTAAACTGCGCCTTGTGCTTGGCGGACGTAGGCTTAACATTTGGCTTAACACTTTTGCGCCGAGCATCACCAAAGCAACTAGCATCAGTCGGATAGAAGAGGAACATTTCTGGTTATTTTTTTGCTCATTTAGCTCCATAAAACATCACTGAGTACCACCGTTTTCACTGAATCCATGGGAGAAGTAATTGGGTTTCTTTTAGGGTAACAAATTTTAGATTATTAAGTAACATTAGAGCTTTTTACTAACACAGTTAACTTTTATTATACAAGATCTATCAGTGTGTGTAAAAGTCTGGTACTATTAAAGGCTTTTCTTCCTGTCTCAAGATGGCAACCTTAAAAATTATTAAGTATGAAATTATTTTACATATATTCTGCATTATCAGTGCTGCTGCTGACAAGTTTTACCCCAGCAGCAGTGAAGGATGGGTCAAATGCAGAGAACAAATTTACCGTCAAGGACAATAAAGTCTACCTTAACCTTAGTTTTAGATCATGGTAGAAAGTTTACATTATGGAGTTTGCATTAGCATTTTTTTTTTTTTTCCTTTGCTTCATACAGTAGCCTACAGTACTGTACAAATTCTGACTTAAAGTTGCTTTCATTCAAGCAACATGCCACTTTTTGTTCAAATGTTAAAAAAACCTGAGAAATATTTTTTTCAACAATGATACCTCTTGTAGATCTTCTTATTTTTTGGGAGAAGTCTGTGTCATTTCTGGTCAAAAAAAAACTTGCTGGTTGAATTAAAGTAACTTTAAGTCAGAATTTGCCAGGGGTATGAATAATTTCGGGCTTCACTGTATATGACTACTATTAAACCCAGCTTGATATTAATAATTTAGTGCGGTAAAAGTAAAATTTTTCAGTTAGTCTTTAGAATAACTAACCAATATGAAGCAGTAAAAGCATTAATAAATATGTTATTAACAATTTTTAAAGGTCGACTTCTGCTTAATTTACTTTTTTTTAACCTTTATCCATGTTATAATGTTTTCACCTCAAAAACAAATCTGGAGTAGTATTTTGTGTCATTCAGGCTTGTCTGAGTAACACTGTATACTGAGGCCGTTCCCTTCTCCAGAGCTGAAAACGCTCGGTCTCACAGCTCTACATAGACACGTGAAACCAGAAGTGCTCCTGTGCGTTTCTAAAGCTCATACATCGTCACTGGACTCATTCTGATCATTTCAGTGCTGAAATTATCATCACTACGAATCTATTAGTGTCATGTTGCTAATAGTTGTGCTAAATAGAGTTTTTATGCTCTGTCCAGCCCCTACTGTTGTCAGCAGGGGGCAACCTAATGCAAGAGTTTTCTGGAAAGCCAAAATAACAGACATATACATTATTTTAAGTGTTGAAACATGAAATACTAGTGCAAAAGTGTTCAAACCAAATTTCAAAAAGCCTGAAAAAAGCATAATATGGCTTGTTTAAGTAAATAAAAATAAAAGTAACAGCTAATTGGGGAAAGGGAAACTGTAGAAAACACACTATAGGTCAGTAATAGGTGTCCTTTAAAAAGAAACACCATTGTCACACCTGGCCTGGGCCGTTCTGTTGTCCTCTTAAATCAGACATCGACTGACCCCTTTGTGGCTCTCTGATTGGTTACTGACTGACCAATTAGAGGTCTCATGGCAACACGGGAGTCTCGTTCACACATGTCCACTTCTGCTGACCTCATCTGAACGCAGGATGTGCAGTATGAGGTACTGCCACTGCACTGGGGCGGGGTGGGTCAAAATATGACCAGGTCTTGTAAAGGCTGGGAACATGGTTTTAACTCTGGGGCAGTGGTTCTCAACTGGTCTCATTAGTGGCCTACTTAAAGAACCAACGTTGTTAGGGCTAAACCAGGAATTAATAAGGGCTAAACCAGGGCTAAACAAGGCTAAACAAGGGCTAAACCAGGGCTTAAAAAGGCCTAAACCACATCTAGATCAGGTTTAAACTGGAACCAAACCAGGTCTTTTCCAGGACTAAACAAGGGCTAAACCAGGTCTAAATCAGGCTTAAACTAGAACCAAACCAGTTCTATTCCAGGACTAAACAAGGGCTGAACTAGGTCTAAATTGGGCTGAAACTGGAACCAAACCAGGGCTAAACCAGGGCTTAAAAAGTCTTAAACCACATCTAAATCAGGCCTAAACTGGAACCAAACCAGTGCTAAACCAGGACTAAACAAGGGCTAAACCAGGTCTAAATCAGGCTTAAAGTAGAACCAAACCAGCGCTAAACCAGGACTAAACCAGGGCTTAAAAAGGCCTAAACCACATCTAAATCAGGTTTAAACTGAAACCAATCCAGGTCTATTCCAGGACTAAACAAGGGCTAAACCAGGTCTAAATCAGGCTTAAACTAGAACCAAACCAGGGCTCAACCAGGTCTAAATCAGGCTTAAACTAGAACCAAACCAGGGCTAAACCAGGTCTAAATCAGGCTTAAACTAGAACCAAACAAGGGCTAAACCAGGTCTAAATCAGGCTTAAACTAGAACCAAACCAGGGCTAAACCAGGACTAAGCAGTGGTCTACACTACTGGATCAGACTCTAAAATGAACCTAAACCAGGACTTGAACTGCAAAAGACTCCTGGGTACCACCAGAAGAAGTCCACGTACATATTTATACCCCAGTTTTCAAAAAGTTACATTAAGTCACAAGTGTCCCCTCTCACAAAACATCATAAAAAATGTATACATTCATATCTGTTTCTACTATTTTTTTGCATACATTTTTTAATAAACTTATGTCCTGACCTTAATTACTAAATATTTCCTAAATTTTAACCCTTTTTATGCCAGTATATATAATAGCATCTGAATATTTTAATTTCATATTCTCAAAGCAAAGTGGATTTTTCTAGGAGGCATTATTACAGCCTTGGGTAGGTCAGAGATGTCAACATTTATTTTTAGGGATAGTTTTTTCCTGTTCTATGAATAATCTAAAAACCAACTCCCATTAAAATCCATTAATACTGATTGTAACTTTTTGTTACTACAAAAAAAAAAAATAATAAATAAATAAATAAATAAAAAATCACAAATCCGTGTTGTCAGTCAGTGTTGTTGGTAATCTTTGACAGACCCAAGGCTGTCACCTAGAAAAATCCACTTTGCATTGAGAATATTGAAAATATTTCATTTTTTGTGTCTGTTTATTACCCAAAAATTGAGATGCTATTACATACACTGGCATAAAAAGGGTGAACATTCTGAAAATAATTAAATATTTGGTATTTACGGTCAGCCCAGAAGTTGATTAAAGGATTAATGCAAAAACAACAAAAAGGAGAAAAACATATTAATGTATACTATTTCTATCATGTTTTGTGACAGGAGCAATGTAACAAAATTAACAAGAGAGAGTAAAAATGAAGTAATATTAGATTTATGTTTAGAAAATCAATATTAGTGATAAAAAACACACCTGAGCCACATTTCATAACCACTCAGGGGCGTTTTTAGCGTTGGGATTTAGTGGTGCTGTGATGAAACAAACAACAGAAACATATAGCACTGTACGATGTAGTTTCTTGTATTATGGAGCATTTTATAATCTTATATTTGTAAGTAATGTGAGTGGGATTATGGGCTACAGTGACTTTGTTTCTGAGCCCTAATCACACTTTCAACAGTAAAGGCACCGATGAATGATGTCAGCATTGTCTATATGTATACTGTACAGTATATTCTTGTAAACTGGGGAATCACACAGCCACTGGGTTACATTTTGGGGTGCGAGAACTCAACTTAGGAGTGCTGCAGCTCCTCTAAAAATGGTCTAACTACGCAAAAAAAAAAAAAAAAAAAACTTGAAAAGCGCACTTGTGTTCTCATTGGGGCACAAGGTTTAAAACAATATTTTATTTAGAGATAAACTGAACTTTAAACTACATATATCCAACCTTCCTGAGACCCACTTTTGGCTGCCGACCCATCCTTTGAGAACCACAGTCTTGTTACATGTTGCCAGAGTCAGACCGCCTCTCTGTGTTTCTCCATAGGCCCCATATACATCTGTGTCTGTGTCTGAGGGACATTTGTCAGCGGACCCTATAGCCCAGTAATGACCGCGCATTAGCAGTGACACTAATTCTGTCTCTGCTGCGAGCTTCCTGAACCGGGAGTATTTCTCTGTAAAACGCTGATGAGGCTTTATTTAGTGCAGGCAGTAAGCAGTTTTTGATGAGAGCAAATCGGCGAAGCCCGGTGCAACCATGTTTATTCATGTTGGAAGTTGGACACATGCCATATTTGTGAATGTGGGTGGCTTTACTATGCATTTAAACAACATGACAGAGTCCAGGGTTAATGTCAGTGTCAGTGCTGTGGGTGAAGAGGTTTGGAGAAATAAATTAGCTCAGACTATTTAGAAAAACATGTTCATTATGTGGTGGTATAAAAGATTTGTTTGTTACTATTAATTATAAGGAACAAATGAAAGGTAAAAGGTCCTGTTTTATGTTTTTTTTATGTTTTCAGCTCTGGGATGGGCTCAGCAAACTTGATTACTCAAACATGCATGAGTGAAAGAAAATACTACTCCAGGTTAGGGCTGCACAATATATCGCAAAATTATTGTTACTGCAATATCAGCAAACGCAATATCCGTATCGCAAGAATCTAAATATATCGCAATAACGCTGTGGTCTTCCATCTGACAGAGATTTACACTGAAGAATCATTTTCCACCAGAGCCTTAAAAGAACATGTGTTGTGATTAAATAAAAATGTTTAAAAAGTCCAGTTTTAGTGGTAATTTAATTAATTTAGTCACAGCTTAGCCTTGTTTTATTTCTGGTTTAGTCTGTGTTAAGTTTTGATTTTGTCGCTGTTTTGACTTGTAAATACAGGAACTTACATTTTTGTGAAATGTAGTGAATTTAACTCACTATATTCGAAAAGTAGGCTCTATTTTCAAATATCGCAATAATATCATTATCGCAATTTTCAACATAGTTATCAAATATTGCATGTTTTCTCCATATCGTGCAGCCCTACTCCAGGTCTCATTATAACATGGTTAAAAGCTCAAAAAAGTAAATTTAGCAGAATAAGGGACCTTTAATGGAGTATTATGTGCATTACATAACACTTTGTAACACACACGACTATTGGAAATTTGTATAGTTGTTTACATTTGTCTACCTTTTAACTTCTAATGGATTTTCTCATAGCCTAATGAATAACAGTAATGGGCTCTTATCACATGTGGTCAGATTCCAGTGTGGGATAACTTTACATAAGAACCATATAACTCCTGCTATAATGTCCTTGAGCTGCTGTGGCCAAGTGCTTTCCTGTGTAGATGAATTATTTATCCAGACTTCTGTATTTAAGAAGCCTGGCCCGCCGGTGTCTGGATCCTCAGACATGGAGAGTTGTTTCACTTGATAAAGGCCTATCACAGCCGTTTATCTGCAGCGCGTCTTACAAAAGTGGAAGATATCTATTAGAGGTCGATTATTTAAATTTTTTTTAGACAATTTGCCATTGGCCCATTCTTGCACTTGTATGCTGATTTTTTGCCAAAACATTTTCTACTTGCACAACAGGTTTAATCTCATCTGTAAATCTCACTCTCCAATTCTAACACATTTGTTTGCCTTTTAATCACCATTACTAAAACAAAATTTAAATTCATTTCTTTCATGAAATTAAGAAAATCCACCCAACATATCGGCGCAAAAAAATTGGCAGAGTTTATCGGCCATCAGCTGCTCTGAATTAAAAAATGATATTAGCATCAACCATAGAAAAACCCATATGTTGACCTTTAATATCTACATCTATCTATACCTATTATCAAAGGTAAACAAGATAGCGTCGGCTAATACAGAGCAAATTTATTACCTTCTCTCACCTGATTAACAGCGTTTAGTGCATTCCTTCGTCACCTGTTGGTTCTGCTGAAGTCCGAGTTGTTGTTCCGTCATCTGTGGCACTTTTTTATTCATTTTGCAGTAATGTCCCGTTATCATAAAGTCCCGCTGATGTCCAAAATAATGACTACATTCAAACATTGCTCCACCCATAGAAATGAAACTCAAGAGAACTTCTTTGATAAGGAAAAGTTAGTCTCGCTATTTATTAATGTCAGTCTGTTTTAGTAGCTTCCGTTTATTGCAGTACATTGATAAAACTTACTGACAATTAAACATAGATTCAGTGTATCTATGTTTCATTTATAAAAGAATTGGCTGTAACGTGCACTGTGGTTAATTAAGTAATGAAGTACTTAGATAATAACTTAACAGTCTTTTTTCTTGTGCGCAGGTGGGTTGTATGTTTGTGAAGATCTCTCAGCCGAACAAACGCGCCGAGACTCTGGTTTTCTCCAAACACGCGGTGATTTCTCTCCGAGACGACAAACTGTGCCTGATGTTCAGAGTGGGAGACCTGAGGAGCTCCCACATCGTCGGGGCCAACATGAGGGCCAAGCTCATCAAGTCCAAACAGACGCAGGAGGGTAAGACCAGACACGTTTACACCTCAGAGGAGGATGGCATGGATTTGTCCAGTAACTTTGACACAGTAAATGCAGGCAAAGGACATTGTGAGGGGATTTAGTGGTGTCCTGGAGGCTGGGGACTCTGATGTTTGAGGCAAGAGATGTTTATTAACCATCAGTATGCTTCTCCTTTTAGTAACTGTACCTCATTGTTGGAACCGAGCCATAGGATGAGTAGAATCACGATATTTAGCATAATTTGTTACTTTCTACTTGCTGTGTGACAATAAAAAGCCTCTAAAAGCATACAGTCAGACTAATACAGAGGTCGAAAGTAACTAAATACATTTATTCAACAAGTTTTCTTAACTATTTGTACAGTGGCAAAGTGGTTAGCACTCTCCCCTCACAGCAAGAAGGTCCCAGGTTCAAATCCCAGACCATGTGGTGCCTTTTTTGTATGAGTTTGCATGTTCTCCCTGTGTCTGGGAGGGTTTCCTCATCAACCTAAAACATGCACAACAGGCTAATCCTCCAGCTCTAGGTGCTCCTGACCAAGATCTCAAATCTGGAGAAGGGTCCCCACTGCTCCTGACAGGTCGCCCCAGCAGCACTGAAGCCTGGGTCAAATACAGAGGACAAAATTTCCTATGGAGTCAAAAAAAGTCTACCTAGTATTTTGACTTCACAACTAGAAGATCCTGGGTTAGAGTCCAGGTTTGGGAACAGGTTACTAGTGGATGTTGTAGTAGGTGTAGTAGCAGTTATAGTATTAGTACTAGCAGCCATTGTAGTAGTAGTTGTAGTAGGAGTTCAGCAGCAATAGTAGCAGCAGGAATAGTACTTCTAGTTTTACTGTTTATTTTCAAAAACCTTTGAAAGCACTCAAGTAGAGTATGTGTGTCCTGAGTCGCTCACCTTTTGATATTTTTCGGTCTTCTAACAGGCGTTCGTAAAGACGTTAAGTGGCTAACGGTAGATAAAAAAAACTCTGCATATTGCTCTACCTCTGTGGTAATTTTTGTGTATTTATGCTAAGTGTTTATAAAAATAATCATGATATGAAAGTAATTTTGATAGGGAAATGCACAGGGAACGCTCAGGTCACACTCGGGCGACGTTCTTTCAGTGATCTTAGTGTTTTTGTAGCTAACTTAGTCCACCGTGTGATTTTCTGATTAACGTTAGCTTAGCCCACAATCTTATTTTGAAAGACGGAGCGGGGTACCGGATGTGAAGATTTGTGAACACAAATATCCCAGCCTTAAATTAGAGCCAATCACAAGCGAAAAATCCAACAAATAAGTCCGAAAATGCCAGAAAGGTGAGCGTATTGGAACTTTTGTGTGTCAGACTCAGGGCCGTAGCACTGCAGAGCTTAAACCTCGGACGATAGCGCTATTTCATACGGCCACAATAAAATATTTGTAAAAGAAACCATCCAACCAATATATTGTTTTAAACGTAAGAAAATGTACTTTTATTTTATACAGTTTGCATTAATGAAGATATTAAATGAGCGATTTTATGACTTGTTGAAGATAAGTATATTGAATACTTCTACCTGAGTATATTATTTTCATTTTTTACCTGAGTTCATATTTTGAGTATTTCTGCCAGCTCTGGTCTAAAGTACCTCGCAGTAACCCACCTTTGCCCCTGTCCCGCTCAGGAGAGTTCATCCCTCTGGACCAGACCGACATCAGTGTGGGCTTCGAAACAGGAGACGACCGGCTCTTCCTCGTCTCTCCTCTGATCATCTCACACGAGATCGATGCTCAGTCGCCATTCTGGGACATGTCCCAGGCCCAGCTCGAGAAGGACGACTTTGAGATCGTGGTCATTTTAGAGGGAATGGTGGAGGCCACGGGTAAAAGATGTATTTTGATCAGTTTAATATTTACATTTGCAATCAGAAATGTTCAACCTCCTCACCTAAAAAGACATTATAATGATATGAATGAGAGATAATGAGAATATATGAGTTATTTTGACAACAGAAGTCGAATTATCCCGCCCTCCCCAGTTCATACTGTCGCTGTGTCCCTGAGCAAGATACTTCACCCACTTTGCCTGTGTATAGAAGAGTTTGTGATTGGTTTGGTGGTGGACGGAAAATGGGATAAATCTGCAGACTGAGAAGGCCGCTCCAGGACTTCCCAGGTTCTTTTTGTCTTCTTTAATTGATAAACCTTTACAGTCTTTGGGGGTTGAATATTAGTAATTGCAAGTGTACATGTGAGTGTTTGTATGGAGTTTATTTTTTCATTTTAATAGTGCATTAGAACCATGTCCGTGCTTTTGTAATACATGAGCACTGCAAAATTAATCTCGCAAATGTATGGATGCGTTTGATTATTGTGCTATCAGTAAATTACAATAAATAAGCTTAGTGTGTAGCCATCCATCAGAAAATAAATCTCTGTCCAGTATATGATGGGATGGGACAGTCTGCATTTAATCTCTGTGCATTTCCATACGCACAAACGTTCATTACACACAGTGACTGCCTGTTATTTATGAAGTCCCCGCGGCCCGTTTAATGGATCCTGAGGCATCTTCAGTCCTTTGCAAGTCTCAATTTACTCCGACCGTATGTTTTTAAAGCACAAATTTCCTTTTTAAGTGTGAACGCACATTGATTCAGCGAGTGTCAGTCATTACTCAGCTGCGGCCTGCAAAGAAGAGAAGAGGTGCCATTACAGTCAGTCAGTTTGTCACTCCATGTTTTACAATTCACCACACTTCTCTTGGACTTGTAGTTTTTTAATGTGTACTAAAATGAGTTAGGTCTCTGGTCTATGGACAGAGACTAAACCCTTGGAATACAGCTGTGAAGACATGCAACCAGAGAAAAGAAGCATTGCATTAAAGGTCCCATATTATGCTTTTTTTGAGGCTTTTTGAAATAGTTTTGGACCCTTTGCATTAATATTTCACGTTTTATAACTTGAAATAATGTATATGTATGGAAGACGTCTTCTTTTGGGGAGCTGTTACTTTGACTTTGCTGATAATGCTTGGATTAGGTGTTTGCCGCCCCCTGCTGGCAATGGTGGGAAATAAACAGAGCATAAAATGGCTAAGAAACACGGCTATTAGCAGCATGATGCTAACAGATAGTTAAATGAGCTGACTGCTTCATAGGTACGACAGTTTAAGTAGTCCGGTGACGGTGTATGGACTTTAGAAACACACAGGAGCACTTCCTGGTTTCATGTGTCTACGTGGAGCTGTAAGACTGAGCGTTTTCAGCTCTGGAGAAGGGAACGGTCTCAGCAAACAGGATTACTCAAACAACCGTGAATGAAACAAAATACTACTCCGGGTATGTTTTTGGGTTGGAAACAACAATATAACATGGTTAAAGCTCTAAAAAGTTGATTTAGCAGAATAGAAGCTTGTTTCATTTTAGAAGTTAGTTGGTCTAACTTCTAAAATGAAACAAGCTTAAAGGTCCCCAGTTCTGCTAAATGAGCTAATGTTTATACCAAGCATAAACACTGAGCCATTACACAGGGAAGATATGACTGGCGAGACTAGATATACACTATTACTACTTTTACTAATAATAATACTACAGCTGAGAGTTTAGCTTACATCATTTTAAAGTGACCCCCATTGTCATGAATTAGCAAAAAAGATAAGCAGATTAACATCTTCAAAAACAAATGTCTTCAACATTTTTAACTCCACAAAGAACATCAGTGGTTCTCAAACTGTGGTTTGGGTACCAGTGGTGGTACGCAGGGTTCTTCTGGTGGCACTCAGGAATCTTTTGCAGTTCAGATTTAGTCTCTATGCTTATGGTTTGGTCCAGGTTTAGTCCAGGTTTAGTCCATGTTTTGTCCTTATTTAGTGCTAATTTAAGTAAATTAAAGATGGTACTTTGAAAGCCAACTGTTTCCTGAGGTAGTACTTGGTGTGAAAGGTTTGTCATAGACCATAATTTAAACTATTCGCACACTGGTAAATACGTAAAGCTCATCTGATATTTTTTAGACCCAAGTTAAAGCTGCACACCACTCAGAGACAGCAGAGAGACAATGGACATTACTGTCTTTGTCTTTCCTTGGTATAAAACACATATAGAGGTGGGGCTTTTAGAAGAAAACTGCAGACCTCAGCACTGCGGTATATGATTACCTCACCCATTACTTATTTCACTTTTGGTTTGCAGCCAAATGCGCTGGGCTCATCCCACTGATAACATGACATCTGAGCAGGTATAAACAATGGCTGCTATGGACCAAAAGTGTCTTCACAGTGAGGACTAAGACCAGCCCATGTTAATACCTTGCAGTTCATATGTCAGATTAGTTGAGTAATAGCGTCTCTGCTCACCTTAGATATTGATTTTCTTTGTCTGAGTGTTAAGGAGAGATACCAAGAGTTCTACCTTTGCTGCAGTGGAAATTAATATATAAGAAAGAAATAATTTACAAGACTTTTCAAGGATTACAGTAGTTTCGGAGGGTAAAAACCCAAACTACAGCAGTCTCAAAGGGTAAAAACTTTACCTACAACAGCCTCAGAGGGTCAAAACTGAAGTAACAACTTCAGTTTTTCAGGGTCAAATTTCAAACTATGGCAGCCTCAGAGGGTCAAAACACAAACTATGGCAGCCTCAGAGGGTCAAAACACAAACTACGGTAGCCTCAGAGGGTCAGAACTCAAACTACAGCAGCCTCAAAGGGTAAAGACTTTAACTACAACAACTTCAGAGGGTCAAAACACAAACTATGGCAGCCTCAGAGGGTCAAAACACAAACTATGGCAGCCTCAGAGGGTCAAAACACAAACTATGGTAGCCTCAGAGGGTCAAAACACAAACTACGGTTGCCTCAGAGGGTCAGAACTTAAACTACAGCAGCCTCAAAGGGTAAAGACTTTAACTACAACAACTTCAGAGGGTCAAAACACAAACTATGGCAGCCTCAGAGGGTCAAAACACAAACTATGGCAGCCTCAGAGGGTCAAAACCTCAGGTGTAAAAGTGTGTGTTGCTGTTTCAGGGATGACGTGCCAGGCCAGGAGCTCGTATTTGGCTGAAGAAGTGATGTGGGGACACAGGTTCAGCCCCATGATGTCTCTGGCTGAAGGATTCTTCGATGTGGACTATGGGAATTTCCACCACACCTATGAGGTAAAGATAGCAGAGTGGTTAGCGCTCCTGCCTCTCAGCAAGGAGGGTTGTGGGTTTGATTCCCAGGCCGACCGACTACAATTTTTCTGCATGTTCTCCTTTTGCTCCCACCGTCCAAAGAAATGTATATTTAGGAATTGAATGTAAGGATAAATGATTAGTGTCTAGGGTGTACCCCGCCTAAGGCCCAAAGTTACCCACGACCATAATGGGAATAAGCAGAAAAGGGTGAATGAATGAATAAATTAATGTGTGAAAGTGGATACAACCTAATAAATGCTCACATATGTTATTATTAGATATGGTCACATGCAAAAAAAACAAAAACGCACTAGAAAAGTGGTTCTCAGACTGTGGTACAGGTACCATTGGTGGTACTCAGGAGACTGAAGTTGAAGTCCTGATTTACTGTAGTCCTGTCCTGTTTTAGTCCAGTTTTAGTCCTGCACTGGTGGGACTTCAATTTGATGTGAAGTCAACTCCTTAGTCCTGGTTTAGGCACAGTTCTAGTCCTGATTTAGACCTGGTTTTGTTCTGGATTTGTCCTGGTTTTGGAACACTTTCATCCTGGATTAAGTCTTAGTATAGGCACAGTTCTAGTCCTGATTTAGACCTGGTTTTGTTCTGGATTTGTCCTGGTTTTGGAACTCTGTAATCCTGGATTTAGGCTGAGTTTAGACACACTTTGAGTCCTAGTTTAGACCTGGTTTTGTTCTGAATTTGTCCTGATTTTGAAACACTTTCATCCTGGATTTAGTCTTGGTTTAGGCACAGTTTTAGTCCTGGTTTAGACCTTGTTTTGTGCTGGATTTGTCCTAGTTTAGTCATGCTTTTGTTTTGGTTCATTGCCTGTCATACTCCTGGTCTTCTCTCTTCTGTCCTTATGAATTAATGCATTTTTCCTGATTACTCTCTATCTTATTCCTTGATTTTGACCTGGGTTTGTCCAGATTTAGGTAATTTTAGTTATTTAAAGATGGTACTTAGCCAAATATTTTCTGAGGTGGTACTGAGTGTGTGACAGGTTTGAGAACCACTGCTCTAGAGTAAACTGCTGTGGCGAACATTAAAATTGTCCACTGGCCCACATCTACAGAGGCAGCGTATCTTTTATTACTATGTCATTAATGTCAGTACAAACACTAGAGCAAATGTAATGGGAGCTCACAGATTTAACAGCGCTGCCTTTGTCTTTACCGTATTTCAAAACCCTCTGTGTCTCTGTTGGTCCTATTCCTGTCTCCACCTACTGATGTATCCTCTATCTCTTGGGACGGTGAAATGCATGCTGGGATATGTATTCTCCTCTAAAGTATTCATGTCGTATTTATTTTTGCGTAGCGCAGTGCTTTACGCAGGAGCTTAAGACCATATTATTTTGCAGCTCCAATCCCAGATTAAGGTTTATTTTTTACAAAGACAAATCAACAAAACACCAGCGATAGAGCCAGAAATATTCCTGGGACAGTGGATACAGTCAGGGACGAAGGAATAATTACAGTGGCCCTGAGGATCATCGAAATTGTTTTCGTCCACTAGAAAAATAAAAGTAGAGTAATATTTTTAAATGTGAAAAAAAGAAAACTCGCCTCTTAAAAGAAAAGAGTTCATTAAAATAAAACCATGTCTCAGTTTTTACAATGAAAATAAAATTGTTTGAAAATAAAAAGTGCTCCTCAAAGTGCAAAAGGATGACACAAAATAAAAATTCTACATGTTCTACTATTTAGCTGAATGCTTTTAAAATTTGTGGCAGGGTTTTCTTTTTGTGGCAGCGTTAATTTAAAAGTGGGAGACATTTTGGGGAAACAGGGCCCTCTTTTAGTTTGAGGCTTTATCTGTTTTTATTTTTCTAGATAAACTTTATTTAAATTGTGGACTTTGTTGTTTTGTTAATAGAAGAAGTGTGTTTTAATTTGTGACATGCCTTTTCTATTTTTTAAGTTTATTTTATTTTGATGAGTAAATTTTTTTTAACAAGCTTTGTAAAAATTGAGGGAAGGCTTTATTTTAATGGACTCTTAAAAAAAATTTCTAGGTTTTTTTTTAGTTTTTTTTTTTTTTTTAGAGTTTTTTAAGAATTTTGAAAGAGTTTTTTTTTTTTACAGTTTTTAAGAGTTTTTTTTTTTTTTTGGGGAGTTTTTAAAGTATTTTTTTAGACTTTTTTAAAGAGTTTTTTTTAGTTTTTTAAGAGTTTTTTTAGAGTTTTTAAGATTTTTTTTTTGACTTTTTTTTTTGACTTTTTTTTGACTTTTTTTTAAGAGTTTTTTTTTTTTTTTTAGGCAACATATAAAAAAACTTCCTCTGCTTTTATTCTTTATTTTAGTGGACAAAAACGGTTTTAATGATGCTCCTTTTTAACATTTATTTAATTTTTTATATTTTGCTAGTGGACAAATAAAAGACAACAGAGAGAACTATTAAAATCCCATATTCCTGTCCTCTCTCCAGGTGGACACGCCCTCCGCCTCCGCCCACGAGCTCGCGTTAGCCGCCGCCCGCCTGGACGCCCACCTGTACTGGTCCATCTCCAGCCGACTGGACGAGGAGCCGGCCCTGCCCACACAGGTGCCCCCGACCCCCGAGAGCGGACCCCCCACCTCCAACACCGACACCAACACCGCTACCAAACCCGACCCCACAATCACCGTCTCAGAGCCAACGGGACAGGCGCCGGTGGGACAGGGCGAACTGAACGGCAGCGTCACCACCGACCAATCAGAATCCGAGGCCTAGATCACCGAATGTTTACAAAGACTTTAACGCCACTCTTAGTGTTTCCAGGGTTTTCAGTATTTTTTTAAGTTTATGGTATATATTTCTGTTCATGTTTTTATAAAGCAACACTATGTAATTAATAATAAATAATAATAAATCCCATGCAGACCCCCAACAATAAATCTTACCTTTATCTTTTAAAAATACAACACTACTGCCATGTTTTTCCCCATATATTTATATAAAACATTAAAAACATTACGAACGTTTGCTAAAAATTCCTTTAAAGTAATATTTATATACAAATATTTAACTAAACATAATTTTAGTAAATCATTTTTTTATGTACTTAATGTAGCCCAGTGTTTCCCAACCACTGGTACAGGGACCGTTGGGGGTACGTGAGCACTTTCCAGGAGTTGCTTTTAATTAGTTCATCATTTGATAAAAAAATTTGCCATCTTAACATATTAAACTATTAAAAAGTATGAAAAACAATTAAACACAATTGATTGAAATTATCAAAACAATTGATTTAATAGAGGTGAAACTACTAGAATTATTATTTTTTTTATCAAGCTTATTTCAAAGGAAAGTCATTTAAATGGTTATTTTAGATTTTTTTGTGTGTGTTTTTTCTTTATAAATGTAATAGAAGTTTATATTGTTATATTTGTATTAACTATTTTAATGCAGCCCACCAGAGAGGCGCTGACCCCAGTTTGGGAATCACTGGAATATAAAGTAATAGTGATTTATTTTCCTTTGTAAGAGTGGAGTCCTCCCTGTGTTACTGCAGGTCCTCTATTCTTCCTCCCGCTGCCCAGAGACAATATGCATGGGTTAGGACAGCCCTTCCCAAAATATAGACTGACATAACCCCCTAAATTTCCAAAAATCCCACCAGGACCCCCAACTGTAGAACTTGAATCTGTTCAAAAGGCCATGGTCATGTTTTTCTCCATATATTTTTATAAAATGTTACAAAAACACTGACACTTGGCTATAAATTGTTTTAAAGTATTATTTTTAAACAAGTATATTTTATTTCAATTCAGTTTCTTCAATATGTGCTTAAAATAGACATCCTCTGGGGGGGCCCGGACCCTACTTTGGGAACCACTGTGTTAGGGGAATTGTTGAATCTACAATTGCTCCCAATAGATCAGTGTGAGGGTGATACAGTTCAGCCCCAAATTATTCACACTTATTTTTTTGTTCTGGCAAAACACTGAAAAACATTGTGGCAAAGATATTGTTTAAAAAGTTGCCGTTTTTATTTAAATTTGTGAAAAATTATTCACACTCTTTCTCGATAATCAGCGACAAAGCCTTAATTTCTATCACAGCTGACAAACTTTTTTAATGGTTGAAATTTTTTTTTTCTTTGCACATTTCCACTGGGATTTCGGATGACTCTTCTTCACTCCTCTTCACATCTCTGCAGAAAATCCCTTTGGGCTTACTTGTAGGCTCCATCCGCCCACAGCCTCTAATAGTAACAAGCGAAAGAAGATTAATGAATAGATTAAACTCAACAGAAATGAAATCCACTGAAGATACATAGTGTTGCTTTAAGTTTGTTTTAATTGTTAGTTTTAAAATGTATGTGTGCTACTGTTTGTTGTGTTAGCTCTAAACACCCTTTGCCTATATCTTCGGTGAAACAACAGTACTATGCTTTAGGTGGGGATCGAGGCACAGCGTTCTACTTTAGATTATTAACGCGGAAACAGCAGGACATCTTGGCTGTACGTATTTATGAATGAAGTATTTTTGATGGGTCACATTTAGAAAAGGAGAAGAACATAGAGGCTTTTATGACACGCATGGATATAACTTAGAATAATAGTAGTAAAAAATGTAGAAACTCAAATTTCTGTAGACAAACGGAAGCCAAATTGAACAAGTTCAACCTGGCGAACCTATTAACGTACCGCAATTTCCACTCAAATGTTGTCAGACCAATCATAATAGGTCATCTGATTTATCCAGTTCTCTGTTTCTCTGATTGGTTGTCTGTCGATCCAGTTGCATCCAGATGCAGTTTGATCTGTGTGCGTTTGTAAAATCTAACTTGAACAAATAGAAACTAAAAGATGGCGGACCAGGCTCTTCATCTGAGGCTACGTTCACACTAATATGTTACTGTCAATGTCATTTTAAACTGCTATCCTTGTGTTTACAGCTTGTAGTTACCGTATTTTCCAGGACTATACAGTTGCTCCGGAGTTTAAGTCACTACTAGCCAAAAAAAATGCATAATGAAGAAGGAAAAAATTTATATAAGTCGCACTGGATTATAAGTCGCATTTTTGGGGGGAAATTTATTTTACAAAATCCGACACCAAGAACAGACATTCCATCTTGAAAGGCGAGTTATAGTAATAACAGAATAGAGAACAACAGCTGAATAGGTGTGCGGTTTGCTAACGTAACACATTGATGGTTATTCAGCTACATGAAGCATAAACAACGAACTGAATAGGTGTCTCATATGTTAACGTAATATATTAATAGTTATTCACATAACTATAGCATAAAGAACATAATATAACAAGTTCACCAAACTCACCATCTCACTCCTAATCACTAAATCCTTTAAATTCTTCATCCTCGGTGTCGCTTCTGAACAACTCCGCCAACTCCGGAGGTAGACGAAGCGCCGCTTCCTCCTCTGCGTGGCTGTCGTCAGACTCAGCATCAGTTCCATTTCCAATTATTCCGCTCTTTCTCAGTTGTCTTTATAGCCTAAGTTGTTAGTGGTAATGTTTACATTTTAAATTGTCAGTGGCACACAAGCCTAGAGTGCCCTGTCGCGGCTGTCAGTGTGAAAGTAACGAACACTTAAAATATTTTAATATATAAGTCGCACCTGAGTATACGTCGCACCCCTAGCCAGACTATGTAAAAAAGTGCGACTTATAGTCCGGAAAATACGGTTCACGATATTGGTGTCTTTCCTGCATAAATCTGTGTCTCTGAAGGTGGTTCTTTGATTTTGGTAAATTACTAAGACTGTGCAGGAGCCTTGGAGTGGAGTCTGGTGAGAAAAGGTCTGGATTTAGCTCCCAGGACCTAAAACATGCATATGCTAATCCTCCAGCTAGGTACTCCTGACCTTAAGATCAGGAGAAGGGTCCAGCTGGATATTCCTGACCATGATCCTTGCTCGGGTCTGGAGAGGGGCGCAGCTAGGTTAGTCCTGACCAGGATCCCGGCTCAGATCTGGAGAAGGATCCAAGTAGGTACTCATGACATGGATCCTGGATCAAGATCTGGGAAAGGGTCCAGCTAGATCAGGGGTCTGCAACCTTTGGGATCTAAAGGGCCCATTAATCCCAAAAATACAAAATTTGAATCTATTGAAGAGCCACAACCAATTTTATTGCACAAAAGTGGAACTGAAATATAGCATGTGGGTGGTCATTAATTATTGCAAATTAACAAAGAACTGTGTTTAATACGGCTCTGATTTTCTCACATCTTCTCATCATTTTAATGTGATGCCCAAGGAGCCGTAAGAGCAGGACTAAAGAGCCGCATGTGGCTCTGAAAAGATAGGTTGCAGACCCCTGAGCTAGATAATCCAGACCAGGATAATGGCTCAGATCTGGAGAGGGCTCAGGGCAGGTATCGCTGACCAAGATCCTGGCTCAAAATCTAGAAAAGGCCCCAGCTAGGAACTCCTGACCAGCATCCTGGCTCAGATCTGGAACAGTGTCCAGCTAGATATTCCTTACCTAAAGATCTGGAGATGGGTCCAGCTGGGGACTTCTGACCAAAGTCTGGGCTCAAGATCTGAAGAAGGGTCTCACACTGGATACTCCTGACCAGGATCCTGACTCAGGTCTGGAGAAGGCTCCCTGGGTGGTGCTCCTGACATGTTGCCCCAGTGTTATTGTAAGAATGGGTCAAATGCAGAGAAAAGTAAAGTCTACCTTAACAAAGACAAAACATCCATAGTTTGGGAGTCTCTGTTGTCTGGTTTCTCTGGTCTATTTGTGTTTAACTGAATAAAAACGTATTAATGTGGCCATAGTCTCATCTGCTGGAGGTCAACACCAGCCCTCCATTTTGGTTTGTTTCATTCGCAAATCCAAATATGGTGCTATAAAAATATATTAAACTGATATCTGTGGCTAATTTATTGTAGCCAGTAAGCTGCCAAAAGTATTCTGGATTTCCCAAAAGCTTCTGTTTGTTGTCAACACCAGATTAAACCTTCTCCACTCTCACAAACCTTTATTGTTGACACGGTTTTCTCTGGTTGTGGCTTTGTTTTTTTTTTTCCGTGAGCACAAAGGTCTTCAGTACTTCTGTCCCTCAACGAGTTTAGATAAAGCACAACAGTGTCTTTTCTGCTCAAACTTCTGCTTCTGCTGCTGTGTATATACGACGTGGTCATTTTTACTCAATGTTTTTAATATTTAATATAATGATGCACCTGTTAGGAGAAATAAATAAAGTCTATTATGAAGTTAGTGTGTGGCTTTTGGCTTGCACTGAGCGTTACCAGGTTTGTAACCGCATCAGTAGTCGAGACCAGTCCAAGACCAGAGTGAACCGAGACCAAGACAAGGACGAGAGTTTTGAGGTTTGAGACCAAGAATTTTAAGGACCAAGACTGAGACCAAGGCCAGACCCTGTGAACTAACACTAAAATTAAGGAGATAAGTTTTAAAAAGTGGTTCAGATACTTCATTTCAAAAATTTAATGCAACAGACTCCACAAACAGAAAACATTAAAACATAAAAAAATATTATTTAAAAATTATGAAGTCTAGTATTTTCTTAGTTTGGTAAAAGGAAAAAAAATCTCAGAGACCACCACATCTGAGATTGAAACAAGACTACAACACCAGTGGTTAGCACTGCCCCCTCACAGCGAGAAGGTCCTGGGTTTGAGTCCTGAACTGAGCAGGGCCTTTCTGTGTGGAGTTTGTCTGTTCTCCCTGTGTCTGGGTGCGTTTTTTTCAGGTGCTCTGGTTTCCCCATCAACCTAAATGAAATTTATTCAGACATTGTTTACATTCTTCGTATTATTATTATTATTATTTTTACAATACAAAACACAACACTTAAAGACTGAAGCCTGAGCTTATTATGCCCACCCCCCCAATCCATTAAACACTTAGACTTTAAACAAAAAAGCCGCCTTTGTTTTAAAGCACAACATATGGTATGTTGTGCTTTAAAGTGTCACACTTTGGCCATTTTGCTGATAACGTCAACATTCATTTTCTTCATAAGTTTTAATCACATTTCTCTTAAACAAACTTTTAAGCTGAGTTAATCATTTAGAGTCTTTTAACTCCTGATCCAGTTTATTCCATACATTAACCCCAACCACAGAAATACAGTGCTGTTCTCACCATAGGTTTTTTTGAACATATTCTTCCCTCGGAGATCATGCTCACTTTCCCTCATCTGGAAAAAACCCTGGATATTTACAGGCAACTGACTTTACTTTACTTTATACATGAATTGTGAAATCAAGTACAACAGGCTAATCCTCCAGCCAGGTACTCCTGATCTGGATCCTGGCTCAAAATCTGAATCTAAACCTTTAATCCCGAGTCTGGGTTATTGTTCCAGTCCAAGACCAGGACCTGAGTACTCCATCTCTGCTATAGACCATATATAAAATTGTATCTATAAGAAAACACACTGCATGTATACAGAGTTTGTCCTGTGTCTGTACTTAACTTTAAAACCATATATACTTGAAGACAATCATAATTCTTCCTTATGAACAACATTAATTAGCACAGTATTTGATTACAATGCATTCATTAAAATACATTTACATTTTCGAGGCTAATTAATCCAACAATGACAGTGACAAATGCTCCGTATCAACTTCTACATGGCTTAAACTCATTTTGTCTGATTACAAATTCCTATCTCATCTAATGTGAACAGCAGCAGCAGTCAGCACAATGGGTTACCAGGCAGAATAGTCGGCTCGGAGCTGTATTTACTCTCTGTATCCTGCTAGATGGCGCCAAAACTTCCCATTTTTCCTTCACAGATGCTGAATGGAAAAGGAGGAGGCAGTATCCAGGGTAAATGTGGCTGGGAACCAAAGACAGAGAGAGCTATAGGGATGCGCTGTATGTGATGGAGGGGAGCGTGTGGTAATGCAAAGGGATTTGGAGGAGGTTTCTGGGGGGGAAAGGGGGCGGAGTCTGATGGTGTCGTCCAATAGGAGGAGAGTATGACGGCGATGATGTGGTGATGGACAGCTGTGACCTTCATATGGACAGAACAAAAGTAGAGTTTGTGAACGATATGATGAGACAATGAGGGAAAGTCAGTGTTACAAACAAATGTTAAAGAAAATAATACAGTGTAGACTTTGAAAAATGTGTTTAGATATACTGTGAAACATTATATTTACAACAACAAAAAGGAAAATGTGGTGTTTGTAGGAGCTACTGAAGTGGAGATCTGACTCAGAGTGAGAGAAAAACTCATATGAAGTTTGAATTTGAGGCAGAAATCTATAGTTGACAAAATGTAATGACATAAACACCTTAATGTGTAGATTTTCTTTACCCAACCCAAAGTCTCAAAATTGAAAAGAAAAAAAGCCATTTTGGTTTTCCCTTTAGTGTCTCGACTTAAAGGTCTCATATTATGCTTTTTCAGGCTTTTTGAATGATTTTGGACACATTTGCATTAGTATTTCACATTTTATAAGTTAAAATCATGTATATGTATGGAAAACTCTTCTTTTGGGGAGCTATTACTTTGACTTTGCAGAAAACCCTGGCAACAGTGGGGAAGAGACAGAAGTTAAAATGGCTTTTTAAAACAGCTATGAGCAACATGAAGCACTGAAATGATCAGAATGAGTCTGCTGACGGTGCTTTAGAAACGCACAGGAGCACTTCCTGGTTTCATGTGTCTATGTAGAGCTGTGAGACCGAGCGTTTTCAGCTCTGGAGAAGGAGACTCAAACACACGTGAATGAAACAAAATACTACTCCAGGTCTGTTTTTGAGTCGGAAACAAATATAACATGGTTAAAATACTGAAACGTTGATTCAGCAGAATAGGGGACCCTTAATACAAATGTTAAACAGTTTGTGTTCTCCACTGTATTATAAGCACAATAACTACAGTATAAACAACTATATCTGTTGTGGAAAGTGTTTTCAGTAAAAAACAATATTTATTTGAAACTAAATCCTAAAAAGTTGCAGTGATTTTTATACTTTAGTACATTTATTTAGTACATTTTAATAAAGAAAACATACTTTCTTTTGGATCATCTAATCTGTAAATGTGTAAAATATCGAAATATGTTTTTTTGTCTCATTTGGCAAAGTGGCTCGTAATAGTAACAGAAGTAATAGCTGCAATGGTGGTCATATTAAGAGTGGCAGCAGCAGCAGTAGTAGTAACAATAGTAGTACTGGTAATAGTAGTGATGATAGTAGTGGTTTTAGTATTGGTAGCAGTAAGTACTTTCTAACTTCAAATACTTCTTCTTGACCTCTGTCGTCCGTCTAAAGCCCATAGTTGCTGGAAACAGGAATAAGTGGGAGAAAATAAATTAAAGATTGGTTTATATGCCTCGGTTTTAGTGTGTATTCATCATAAGCCCATAGGTATCCACTCCCTGGGGCCCCCAACATCTCAAAACATGGCTAAAACTGATGACTTCTCATGTTATTATCACATCAACAACACACTGGACCAAGTCAAGACTGAACTTCACAGTATTTCCACAATGTTTTACTAGATTTAAATAAAGCATATGCAAGAAAAAAGCTAAATACCACACGCCACAGATCTCGTACGTAGATCTAAAACCAGTCTGTATAGTTCTGCTGTGTTCCCGCTCTTAAACTCCAGGCTTCAAGGAGACGCACTGAGGGGAGAGACGGATATCTGACTTGCCGCAGCGGTGGAAATGATTTCTGGTAACGTATTTTGTAGCCTGTTAAAGATTACAGCGCCGCAGTAATTATGTCTCCTGCCTCCTTTTAATTGTCCTGTGAACGGACCATTGGCTTTAACTGTGAGAACCGCGCAGTGAGGCTGTGGGCTGCTGCATGTGTGGTTACTGATGGAGACACAAAGGAGGAAAGGAACTAGATACGCTAACTTAATAATTTACTAAAACTTTGATATTAATACATTTTAGTGAAGAAAACGTACTTACTTATGTTATAATTGCTTAAAAGTATTTGGAACGGTAAGGAGAACTTGTGTCAAAATTTGTTCTCTAGGATCCATCTCCAGATTTTGAGTCAGGACTGCACAGTAAGGCTTTAAATTTACATACTATATATTTTTTTAAAACATTTATTACAGAGTACATTTTGTAAAACCTACTTTTATGTTTATACATTTTAGTGAAAAGAACCTCTATTAAAATAAATTTGTGTTTGTTTTTGTAATAGTTAAAGTAGTTAAAGTGGTAAGCATACTAATAGTAGTAGTAGTCAGGGCCTGCTCTTCCTATAGGCAAACTAAGCAGCTGCATAGGGCCCCACGGTCATTAGAGGGCCCCACGGCTTATCTGTTTTGTTTTTTTTGTTCATTTGATTAATTTGCCAACTCTATCTGATATTGAATATTCTGATTATAATATTCTGCTTGTTATTGCCGGTGATTTTTTTTGCTGAGGGTCTATCTAAAAGTGCAGTCTGTGTACATTATTGTGTTTTACTTCCTGTTTACCTGGGCCCCCCTTACAGAGTTTGCAAGTCAAAAATATCTCAAAGCATTCATTCCTTTAGAAAAATAGTCAGTCAGTGTCTTATTAAAATTACATTAAAATATAGTAACATTTTAATGGTCTCAAAAATAACTAAGCCCCCAAACCTATCCTGCTTAGGGCCCCCAAATATACAGAACCAGCACTGGTAGTAGTGGCACTACTTATTGTAGTACCAGTAAGTACTTTCTACTTTAAGCAAACTTCATATAAAATACTTTTTTACTTAAGCTCTAGTAATGAGCTGTTGAGTACTTTCACTTGTACTTGAGTATTATTAAGTAACAGTACAGATTTTCACTTGTGTCTAAAGTTTATCTCTGGACAACCTCTAGTATTTTATATCTATATTAACATTAGTATAAATATGGTTCTTTATGTGATGAGCTCATTGTCTATCACAGATCTCACTGTGATGCAGACTCCAGAGACTGGTTAGAAGTGTGATGTCTGAGAGCTGTGAAAAGCAGACAGTATTTATAGAACTGATGATGTTACATTGAGCACGTCTTAAAGTTTAATAACTTTGTAAGCTGTTAGACTTCAAACTATAACTTTTTCCCTCTTCTTTTACATGATTAGAGACTTAGAACTATTGATTTTTAGAAGCCATTATACGCATAATGACATGATAAATTAGTATCACGTAACACCCATATATTGTGAAAATAATACTAAGAAATGTTTTAAGGCTTAGTGGTTAGCTAGGCTCTCGCCTCACAGCAAGAAGGTCCCGGGTTCGATTCCCGGATGTTTCTGTGTGGAGTTTACATGTTCTCCCTGTGTCTGGGTGGGTTTCTTTCTGGTTTCTCCCATCAACCTCAAAGCATGCACAGTAAACTAATCCTCCAGCCAGAAACAAACCTCCTGCCTCACAACAAAATGGTCTTGGGTTCGATTCCCAGACTGGGTGGGGCCTTTCTGTGTGGAGTTTGCATGTTCTCCCCATGTCTGCATAGGTTTCGCCTCCCCTGTAAAAGAGATTCTGAATCTCAGTGAGACTTTCCTGGTCAAATAAAAAAAACAAGATCTAAAGAAGGGCCCCTGGGTGCTGCACTGCTGACAGGGGGCCCCAGCGGCATAGAAGGATGGGTCAAATGCAGAGAACAAATTTCCCTACGGGGACAATAAAGTATACCTTAAATTTTTACAAGATATTATTATGTTAAAACATGACACAGATCACCTATGCTTCTGTAAATCATAAATTATTAAGATAAATGGTGTGAAAATGCCCAATATTTCATTCAAATTCATACAACTTTTTACACAATGAAGCTTGAATGCCTCACTATGTTAGAAAAAAATAGGATGAGAAAAGTTTCATATTCTTCTGGAGATGAGTTTGTGCTTGTGAAATTGTGAAAGTCTCAACGCAATGCTGTAAAAATCCAACAGCGCTGTCTCCCCGTGGCTCAGGCTGATGTCATGTTCCTGTGCATGTTGCTATAGAAATGCTGTAGCATCAGCGACAGAGGCAGAGGAGCGACAGGCTGCAGACGGCACAGACAGGAAACATAACTAAACCAGAACAGTATGGATGTGCTGTATATGGTTTATATCTCACATCCAAACACGACTTGTTTAAGGTCACTCTTTTGCAGACATCTCTCTTTTCACAGAGATTACAGAGATTACCTGAACTAAACAAGACTTAGTGTTAACATGCCTTTGTTTGGCCCATTTTTATGCAAGTTACATGTATTTGGATGTATCCTGATCTGGAGGAAATGCATCCCTACATCCCACATAAAGCAGCGTCCCTAATCTCTCATTGCTCTTCCTACATCCTGCATCCAGAATAAACATTTATAATTACATTTCACAAGTTCCTGAAGTTAAACACTCGTCAGACGTATAGTTTTTCTTTCATTATTAAAACTACTGTGTGTCGTGACCAAAAGAGCATTATGTGAGCTGACTCATGCAGTGAAAAATCTCTATTCACTCAGGACTGACATTAATATCAAATATAGAGGGAAAAATCACCTTTTGACATGATAGAGATGACTGCACAGAAAAACTCAGACGAAAAGGTCAAACTGAAGTCGAGAAAGGAGAGAACTTTTTTGTCATTTTTCAGAAGCAGCTGCATAATTTAAAGTTATTAAGCAATTTAAAACCCATACCCATTCATAAACCGAGTGCTTCAGTTTACATTGTAAAGATTGGTGCAGTAAAATATGAATGTGACTGACTCAACCTTCTCCATTTATCCAGGCTTAAGACTGGCTCAAAGAATCCACTGGCTTATAACCCGCTGTGCTGATTACTTTCACTGCTTTTTACATGATGTGTGTCTATCCTCCACCTGGGAATGAGTACTTTTTGGAGTTTTTCCTCCCCCTGACGGAGGCTGTAAGGACAGGGGACGTTGTCTTGTACACTTCATGTTTGTTTATTTGTCAGTGTCTACAAAGTCTGCTGTGGTAATGTTGGGATAAATGGACTTTAATTCAACCCTAACTTCTTTCCTGCTGATACAGACCAGAGGTGGATGGAGGAAGTACCCAAAATCTGTACTAAAGTAAAAATACTGTTACTTCAAAATAATACTACTCAAGAAGATGCAAAAGTACTTAACAAATGTGTTAGGGAAAAAAAGAAAAAGAAAAACCTTGCTAGAGTAGAGAGTACTCTACTCTCTCTCTACTGCTACTACTACAACTACTACAACTGTGACTACTGCTATCTATCATTACTACTAGTACTACCACTATTAGTCAAGTCAAAGTTTATTTATATAGCACATTTAAAAACAGACTCTACTGCCCCAAAGTGCTGTACAGCATTAGAATATCAATAAAAAACACAACGACAGCTACAAATAAAACAACAGCTACATTACTACAGCTGCTGCTAGTACTAATACTACTGCTATTGCTACTACTACTATTATTACCAGGCCTGTGGACAGGTTTGCCGGGGAAACAGACCCCTCCTCCCGGTTGATGGCCCTGATTATTACTAATAATAGCAACTTTGCCACCAAGGTCACAAAATACTTGTTCAGAGATTTGAAAATGTCCTTAAAGGTTTTTTTCAAGCTTTGTGAAATAGTTTTGGACACCTTTGCATTAGCATTATACATTTTACAACTTAAAATAATGTATATATATATGGAAAACGTCTTCTTTTGGGGAGCTTGCAGAAAACTCTTGGATTAGTGTCTGTCAACCCCTGCTGGATACGGTGGGGAATTGACAGAGCATAAAATGGCTAATTAGCACAGCTATTAGCGACATGAGGCTAACAGATAGATAAATGAGCTGCCTGCTTCATAGTGACAGCGGTTTGAGCGCTGAAATGATCAGAATGAATCCGGTGACGGTGTATGGGCTTTAGAAACTCACAGAAGCACTTCCTGGTTTCACGAGTCTACGTAGAGCTGTGAGACTGAGCGTTTTCAGATCTTGAGATGGGGAAAGCCTCAGTATACAGGAGTAATCAAACATGCCTGAATGAAATAAAATACTACTCTAGGAATGTTTTTGAGTTAGAATTATTGTGTACAAGTGATGGGAGTATCAAAACTGCAATATCAATATATCGATACTCACACAATACTCATTTGAGTATCGAGTATTTGAATAAAGTATCGATACTAATTAATGCATCTGAAATAAAAGCACTTGGGGGTAACTTACTCCAGTATTTTGTGCCAGAACTCCCCCAAACAGCAGCATTTTGTTCTGGTCCATCCATGTCATGTGACAAGAAGTTAGCAGTTTTCACTCCTATTCACACTTCAGTTATTTATTTTATACTGTGTACATTAAAATGATCAGTCATGGAATTTGTCTTCAAAGATAACATTTTTATGAATGAAAAAATTTCACCCATAAGAAATCATGAGTATTGGGTATTGGTATCCACAAAATTTCCCCCTAAAGTAATCAGTATCGTATCAAATCTAAAAAGTGTGGTATCGTCCATCACTACTGTGTATTTAAAATTAAACATATTCATCTTTCATTCATATTGTTACTCTAAACTCCTCATTCATTCTGTATATTCACATTAGATTAGATTAGATTGAACTTTATTAATCTCACAGTGGAGAAATTCACTTGTTAAGGCAGCTCTTAAAACAGAATAAAGTGCAGAAAGCAAGAAAGTAAACATGCATCAAAAAAAAAAAAAAAAAAAAAAAAAGGTGCAATATAAACCATTTACAAGAAAAGGTAACATTATAAATACAAAATTAACATTGCAAAACAACCACACATTTAAAAGTCTCTGTATCTGTGAACAGTGGGTTTGTGCAGTGAACCTTGACTGTGCTCCACCAGCCCATAGATACTGGGACGTGGCGCGGCGCAGTGTCCCGTCTGTGTGTGCATGTCCCATTTGTTACAGAGAGAGCCCTGGAGCAGCGTGAATGAGTCGCTGCTGCTGCTGCCGGTGGTGGTGGTGGTGGTGGTGGTGGTGGTGGGGGGGGTAATGGTGAGGGAGGGGGGACACTTCACTGTAAGGGCGCGGCTCCTCCTCACATCTGCAAACTTAGCACTTATGACAAGACGCAGGCTCCATCTGTGTCTCTGTCCTATTATGTTAAGAGCAGCACTAAGCACGCAGTCATTTACATCGGGGTCTGTTGTGAGAGCACTGCAGTGTTTTATACACACATCAACAAACCAGAAAATTGTGGAAAAATTTATGTTTAAAGTCATATTTAGTACACACAGAAAGAAATATTCCAAGCGTTTATTTATTTTCTGGTGATGCTGATGCTTTGCAGTAATGAAAAACAAAATTCAGTAACTCATAAAATTAAAATATGACATTATATTATCAAAGGGTGACCAGATTAATGGGGAGAGTCTCAGTTTTAGGCTCTTTGTCCCATGTCCCAAGAACACAAATATGTGTCCACATTTTAACCACTATAAAAGCATAGGAAACTTCAAAACGTGTCCAAACACCTTTGGCACTTAATTTATTAACCATGTTGATGTTTTTATAAACAAATGGCATCAACATATTTAAAATGTAAACCCTATAGAGTCATGTACTTTGAATTACATGACAGAAAATTGTATGATTGTATGATTTATGAAGTTTTTTGTCACTTGCATAGCCGTACGCATGAGGTCCATGAGGTCTGGAACGCTGTATATTTTCCTCCATATTTTCATTATTGTCCTGGTTTATGTCCTTGTTCAGTCTTGGCATAATCCAGAGGGATGTGCCACTAGGTGTTTGTTTTTCTATTGTAGGCACTATTTCTAGTTTAATTCCTTAGGCTTATCCATTCTTTTAGCATGAAGCGAGTGAATGCGTTCTGTGTGTAAAAACTGTACGTAACAAATACTGGGGTAACTTTGCTCCTCTGCCCTGGGGTAAGCAGCTTTGTTGTACCTCAGTATTTTGAAAATCCTGTGTGCAGCCCTGGTCTCTGGGTGTAAGTTCAAATGCTCCATCATTTGTGAAAAAATAAATGTATTTGTCCCAGTTTTAGGTCTATGGAATTTTGGTCACCCTTCATTATCATAATCATCACAGTTAATATCAATAAATGCTTGAAATATTTCACTCTGTGTGCACTGAATCTAAATATTATTATAATTTTTTTATTATTCACATTTACTGACATGCAGCAGTATAAATTATAGGTCATCTCAATTTGAAGCAAAAACTCTAAAATAATTTTTAGCTTTTAGCACAAGTTATATGATCAGGAAACTTTTTTTTCAGTATTTCCTTTTTCATATTTATTTTATTTTCAAAAAGTCAAAAGAAGCAGGCAGTCAACTTAAGAAAAAAAATAAAGAAAGAAAAAAAGTAAAGAAAGTTATACCCAGGACAGCAATTAATCGACCAAAATCAGCCAAAGATCACGTGGGAACTGACCAGAGTCTCACATAAGCAAGAGATTTCATTATTAAGTGATAAAACATTTAGAAAAGGTGGCTGTAAAATAAATTACTATCTAAAATCATCTATACTTATCTTAAATAAAAATAAAAATAAAAGTTATCCAGTCATAAATGAGCACCAGATTTGTTGATGCAAAGAGTTCATGCAACTAATCGACCAAAAACATTTTAGTTAACAAAGACCTCACCACATTTCAGCCAGTACTAACTGTGAACGTTACATTTCCCTTTGTATTGTTTATCCCATGTTTTATTGTTGTATTGTTTTAAATTGGAGGGGCCCAGTGGCATAGAGGTTAGCGCTCCAGCCTGTCAGCAAGGAGGTTGTGGGTTTGATTCTCAGACCAGGTACTTGTCCAGTTTCCTTGCCGTCAAAGACATGCAAGTGTGGTGACTCTAAAACTGCCCTTATTGGTGAATGAATGAGAGAGTGAATGTCTCTGTGTCAGCCCTGTGACCTAACTGGCCACTGCAGGGAGGAGTGCCCCGCCTAAGGCCCAAAGTTGCTGGGATAGGTTACATTCAATCACAAGCTAGAATAACCATATGAAAAACTAATGCTTAAAATAGTTTTAATTGATTGGAATAAACATTTATTCATACCAAGGCCAGTAGAAACTTAAATTTAATTGTAGCAGTGAAAGTGAATTGCAGTAAACTGAAACTGTAAGCTTTGGAGAAATGACTATTGAATTAAGATTAACTGCAGCTTTAAAATGAATGAATTCAGGTTCATTATTAAATTCAATTTCAAATCGTGGATTCAGTTTTTGTTTAAGCACTTTCAATTCAAATAAAAGCTATTCAATTTCCCATACATTACTGACTGTTCCTGTCTAATTTGAATGTTTTTAATGCTCAGTAGGCTATATGATATAATATTTGTACTTGCAGCTGCACTCTGAGCCCGAGAAAGTTGATCTAGACTAATCTAATCATGCCTAATGCAACTATTGATTTATTGACTGCCTAATATAGAAATATACAGCATCATTTTGTATGATTTCAGTGGTAGAAGGTCATTACACTGAGCCTTGGTGCAAACTGTAGCTATAAATTTCAGGTATATTTGCATTAATTAAGAATAAATCGTGTGACTACTTTAATCCGCTGTTGGGTTTTGTTGTAATAAAGTATAGTGACTTCTTAAAGCTTTTTATTTTGTTGTGTTTTGATCCATGTATTGGACCAAATTGTTGTTTAACACGTGTAATTTCGCCAACTCAGGTAATTTTTTCCAAGGAGTCCGTGTAAATCTCAAGGACACGCTCCCTTCCTATGGGCCCCCCCTGTAGCCCCCACAACTGCACCGCGCGCACTACAGTGACGCCCCTAATCATTCACGTCCACCACGCGGCGGACTCAATGAGCACATTACTGTTGCTATGAAAAAGCAAAGTTGGGAGCCCCACTTTGGAAGAAACCATTGTGTGTGTGTGAGTGTGACCGCTGCCGCTGCTGCTGCTGTGCGCGGAGCATGTGAGCCTCCCCCTTTCGCTGTGAGTGAGGAGAGCCCAGTGCAGGCAGCCAGCAACCAGTGCGTCTCTGCCTACCAGCGGACCAATAGGCATGCTCGGTTCAGCCTCGCGCACCGTTCAGTGTCAGCGTCCAAAGCAGGGGGAGCTGGGAAACTGCGACGGCCGCGCGCCAAGCCTCATCCTCCCAGGTAGGAACGCTTTAACGAACTACGCCCTAAAATTGTTCCCACGGCGCGCTGCACGACGCGTCGCTTTTGCCGCCTTTCCCGCGTTCCCATGTTTCCTAGGGAGGGGTTGATGTTGATGTTGATGTTGTTGCCGCTCGCGTTCACGTTTCAGCCTCCACGGTAATAAGGCTTTTCTGGGTAAACACTCACAGACTGGCAGCGGCAAATCTGCAAGGCACACACACACGTTTGCCGCGCGTCAACTTAGCGCGTTTAAAGAAAAACATGTTCCTCGCTGCTCATTGCCGCTGCGTTGAGGCGTGGATATAGCCTTGCCGCGTACTGAATAAGAAAAAAAAAAAGATAAAAGAAAAAGCAACGCAGCAAGGTTAAGATTTGGCCAAGCAGCTTTTCGTCTAAACAAGTTAGCGCAGGTGGACGCGGCGTGGACATGCGGCAAAGCAGGTATTAGGCAAAAACTGGTGCGAAAAAAAATGACATTTGGGAGCAGCCAGTGAAATGTGCGCGGTGCCATAGCAGACTGCAGAAGGAAGCGAGGAGAGGAAGGATGTAAGGTAGGATACAGCGCTATAGCGAGCTTATAGAGGGTCATATAGCCCGCTGTATGCGCGCACAGACCGCCATGGATTATTGATAGCGTGCGTTATGATCCAGCGGTTTCATTTCACATCATTATTCATTCATTCATTCATTCATTCATTCTGGGTGAGTTCGTGGCGCCCAGGCCGGGGTATGTTTTGGTTGACATTACCGCCTCACCTCGTGCTCCAAAATGAGTTTGCATAAGCGTTTTTCAGCCGTGTCTCGCTGTCACTAGGTAAGATATAGGTAGACTCCCTCGGTGGCTGCTGCTGCTGTGGAGGGTGGTGCTGCTGCTGCTGCTGCTGGTGTTGCCAAATGGGACTGTGCTGTGAGGATGATATATTTTTTTAATATGTGCTGCTCTAGGCCTGGGATTTTTTTTTTTTTTTTTTTTTTTTTTTTTTTTTTCAGTTTTGGGGGTGCTCCTCACGTGCCTCTGTAGATTTTTGACAAAAGGTAAAGGGAGACTTAGGCTAGAAGTGGATTAAAGTTAGCAAGTTAGCCAAGAAGGTGCATGTCCCAAATAGGATAAAACAGCAATAACATCCAACACATAATAATTTTGTATGGCTGTTCTTTTTTAACCAAATGGCATGCTATTGGCTGACTTAATGTTAAATTTTGCATAGTTAACAAAGAAATGTTGTTTTGCACTTGGCACAAAATCATAATCCTTGCAAGAAAAATCTAAAATGTCGACACGTCAGTTGTACCATGGCTGGAAATACGCTGAACATCTGCATACATACATTCAGTTGCATTGATTTGCTGTGATCGCATGGGATGGTATAGGATTCTCAGGGATGCTATACTAGGATGTAACAATGCAGATACAAAATAAAGGCTGAATGAAGTGTAGAGGAGAAAGTTAGCTAGGTAGCAGCAAAATGTATTTCGATAACACAAAACAGCACTTCTTCAGTCTGCAACAAGGGCACACACTGTTTTGTATTTTTACATAAATTGTACAATGGTATACTTATTTATTTGCATTGTATGTAATTATTTTCTACAATGATCATGTGGTAGCCTATATAAGTTTATGTATTGTTTCCAAATGAGCTGAATGGAAATTTTGACGTGTTTGCAAAGAAGGATTGTGACCCAGTTGGGGCATTAGAATGGATACTGACGACATTTCTTGCAAACAGCTATAAAGTTTATTAGTTTACGGTTTGCTAAACATGCTAATAAGAATACAAATTGTTGGAAAAGTTATACACGTTTTATGCTATATGCAATAAATGTATGTATATTCTTTGTTCTCCGTAAAATGGGGAATGTGTATGCATGCATGGATGCATTGTTTGATCGCTGTAAGCATGGACGCCATAGGATTCCCTTGGTACAGCGTGTTTGCAGTCGCAGTGTGTTTTGCAAATTCAAAATGACCTGAATGAGAATTAAGCAAGGGTTTTGATGCACAAAACATCAAAACATGTGTTGCATTTCCAACAGTTGCTTCAACATACATCAAGCATGGGGATCAGGCATAACATTATGACCAAAGACTGTGAATTAATCAGAAAATAAATTGAGAACAACTGCACTTACTTCAGTTTAGGAGCTGACGTTTCACCATCAACCAGGAGGCTTCATCAGAGCTGGATTAGTGACTGTGAGTCCTGCTAGATGAATTTGCGGGTGGTGTTGTGATGGTAATGTCATCAAAAAAAAGATCTTGGGAAATCTTCCGATGACTCTGTCCCAGGTGCGTGACAGCTGCTAACGTATCCCAGTTGTTCTCGCTTTATTTTCAGATTCACTGAAGCTCTACCTTGTTTCAATGACTCTGAAGTGATTAACAGATTATCTCTTTATTGTGAGGCGGCAGTAGCTCACATGGTAGAGCCATTTGTCCATTAGCCAGAAGGCTGGCCGTTTTCTACTATCGTTGTGTCCTTGGGCAAAACACTTAACCCTACTTGCTTCCAGTGTTGTGTGAATGTGTGTGTGTGTTTGTACGTGTGAATGGCTGAATGGTTCCTTGATGTAAAGCGGTTTGAGTGCCCATAGAGGTAGAAAAGTGCTCTATAACTGTGACCATTTACCATTTATTTCATCATGGCATCTGTTAGTAAGTGGGATACACTTGTATTAGGCAGCAAGTGAACAGTTTTATCCTCAAAGTTGAGCAGGAAAAATGGGCAAGTGTAAGGATTTGTGTTTGACAAGGACAGACGACGAGTCAGAGTGTCTCCAAAACTGCAGCTCTTGTAGGGTGTTCCCGGTCTACAGTGGTCAGGATCTGTCAAAAGTGGTCTAATAACACCTAGGTGATCATAAAAGCATGCAAAAAAGTCCTGTCCATAATGTGATTACAATCCTAAGTGTTGCTACTACTGAACAGGCTGAATAAAAAGTTGAGTGTAAGAGATTTATATTGTTTATTTGCAGTAAGCATTGGACCAAATAGGATTCAGAGAAAACAATAACCATTATATTGTAGTTACACGTGTCAGTTCATCTAAATTTAAAGTAGAAAAGGAAGATAAAGACATAGGGAGGTCGATGAGAAAGTTAGAGAATATAACGCTCATGTCCCAGATGGCACAAAACAGCTGTAAAAATATATTCAGCCTTGATTCTTTGCATACTCTTCACAGACGCTCACTCTCTGCTGATAACTATTGTCTATAAAATGACCACATGGCGTACGGTGTGTGGCTTCATTACACAGTCCATACATTTACATTGTTTCTGCAGAAGGCGTGAGGTGGTATAAGGAAAACATCACCGGTGCATGACAGTATCAAGGTAAAGTTAGCAAAAATTCAGAAAAAGGGGGGTGTCTCAAATGTCACAAAACAGCAGCAATCTCTGAATTTGTAAGCAAAAAATGTAAAGTATTTGCATAATTCATTTGCACTGTGTCTGTGTGCATGGTTTGTATGAGGAAAATTACTGTGTGGCTTATGATAGTTTTCCAATAGAAAAGGTAAAACATGTTTAAATTAGGGGATGGGAAAATTAACATAGACAGGTTGTGGTATATATTCAGCTCTCGCTTTGTCCATTTTATATTTTAAAATACAGTACATTATGTTCTAATTTCCAACTGCAGTCCCACATTATTATTATTAGTATTAGTATTTGTACATTCTTATAAAACCCACCACTATAAACTACTTCTATTAAGTCTTCGTTCTTATGACCAGATAATAAATGTGGACTTTTAAATTACATAAATGTAGTGAGAGAGGAGGGGGCAAAACGGTGATGGAGGAGGTAAAGTGGGTCAGCAACTAATTGGAGGGTTGGCGGTTCGATTCCTGCTTTAAATGTATAAACAGGAAACATAATGAACATATTTGGTTTCACTAAATATGTTTAAGAGAGTGTTAAATGTCTTGGAAGAAAAATCTTTGTGCTGCAGATGCTTTAGCAGACAAACCGGTTTCACAGATTTTGATGATTTGAGATTATTTATTCACAGCTTTACTTGTTTTTAACATCTTGTTGTCTTGTCTTGTCAGGTTGTAGCGTTTTAAATTTTTTACTGTATTGTGCCAAGGATCTGACGGTCTGTTATTGTTCGTTGTAACTTGAAAATGAGCTACTTTTTAATCTGAACGAGGCTTTCCTGGTTAAACAAAGGTTAAAAAAACAAAACAAAAAACACAACGGTCCTTAATTATAGCTTATTGAGGAGTGAAAAGTAACATGATATGTCATTTTTAATGTTAATATGGCAACAACTCTAATGTAGAGGAGAAAAGCAAAGCCTCTCCTATGTTACATTTTGTTTATGTAATTCTTTGTGCTGCTGTTTACTTTAGAGGTGGCTGCAGTGGCTTGGGAGGTAGAGCCGTTCGCCCACAAACTGGAAGGGTAGTGGTTCCTGCATTGCATACTGCCGTTGTGTCCTTGGGCAAGACACGTGACTCACATTGCCTACTCCAGTCACAGTGTTATGGCAGAAAAAGGATGTCCAGCTCAGAAAAAGTGAGACTGATTTGTTGTAGAGAAAAAAGTAAAAGAGGACATGAAGTGAGTGTGAGATGGAGACAGATGATTCAGTGTAAAATGGTCACATTTATTCAGCACTTTTCTACCTCCATGGGCTCTCAAAGCACTTTACATCAAGGAACCATTCACCCATTCACACTCACACGCACTCACACATTCATAAACCAGTGGCTGCAGAAACTAGCCTGGCCAGTCAGCCTCGCCTCTCCTACTTTCTTTCTGAAAGCAGGACAGTCTGATTAACCTCTCGCAGCAAAGTGTTTCTCTCCAGTCGATTAGGAACTGGCCTATCACAGACGTTTATCTGCAGCTCGTCTTACAAATACAGAAGAAGAGCGAATTTAATAATTTCTCTCACCCGATTAACGGCATTTAGTGCTTTCCTTCATCACCCATTGGTTCTGCTGAAGTTCTCGTTGTTGTTCAGTCCTCTGTGTTTTTTTCTTCATTTTGTTTCCATTTTAACAACAATAAAGTCCTGTTGACATCTGACTATATTCAAATAAACTGACTTTTTCCGCAAATCTTTGTACAACTGGCTTCTGCTGCTGTCCCCGTCCAGAAATAAGTATAGATCTGCTCATAATGTGCCGCATTCTGGTGTTTTATGGCAAAACCTGCAAGAATCAGGCATGTTTGTTTTGCTTGCAGGTCAGCTGTGCTCTGCTTACGACTCGCCCTTTGTTTCTCTGATTGGTTACTCCTCCTGTGATTGTTCTGCCCATAGGAATGAAACTTACACAAAGGGATACCAGACTAACTTTGTATAGAATAGAAAAAGAGTTTGTCTGCCCGGCCAGGCTACGCAGAAACTGGAAGTATCTCACCCAAGTACACAGCCGCAGTTTGCAATGCTGTTAGCAGGGATTGAACCACCAACCTTCCAGTTAGTGGGCGAACAGCTCTACATCCCGAGCCATAGCAGCCACCTCTAAAGGAAACAACAGCACAAAGAATTAAATCAACAAAATGCAACATAACATGTGGCAATATGTACATACTGTCTGTGACTCGCCTCTTTTCAAGAGTCTTTGCTTTTCCTCTCTACATTGGAGACGTAGCATGTTACCTTCCGCTCCTCGATAAGCTATAATTATGGATGCTATTATTTTTAAAATGGTGTGTACACGTGGATGAAATTCATTTTGAAGACACCATACATTTAAAAATAGCTGTCTTTCAAAATGGTGGCAGATAATTTTAGTTCAAAAACTCTTGTGTTGTAGCGTGAACAGACAAAATCAGAGCCTATTTACAGCGCTGGGGTGAGATGCAAAAAAAAAAAAAAAAAAAGGCATACAAAAGAGTTGGGTAGGATTTGCATCGTATTGAAATGTCTGCATCCTCAATTAAAACCATGCAAAATTTCCATACGTATTTTACTCTAGCCACACCACAACCCTGTCCCATGTCGGTGGAGTCTGCATGTCCTCCATGATTTAGGAGGAACTCAATGTCCCCTGAGTGAATGAATGTGAGAGTGAATGGCCATTTTTACATTGTTATCTATGCAAAATACGCAGGGCTACATAAACAGAAAAATGCATCACTAAAAAAGGACAAACCAAGAACTAAACCAGGAATAAAACCAACTCTAAATTGAACTAAATCAGGACTTGAACTGCAAAAGACTCCTGAGTACCACCAGAAGAAGTCTGCGTACCACCAGTGTTACCTGTACCACAGCTTGAGAACCACTGGCCTTAACTAAAAGACAAAAAAAGTGCTCCAACATCAGGGGATATACATAAATTCTGGTTAATAGATCTTTTTGACTCTCAGCCGGTAAGGGTTGAAACCAAAGCCCTGGTCAAACACTATAATATTTTTATAAATGGATTCATTTTCTTCTATAAAAAATCTGGAAAGTATTTCGCAAATAGCAGCACGACTAGTACTCTAAAGACACTACAGAATGAGAGTTAATGAAGCGTAAATTTAACCAGAAAGACTGATTTCTTTTCCCCATCCACGCCCTATCACCTGTCGCTGTCAGCCAATCACAGCCTGCCACCTTTGCCTCTCATCCAATCACCTCTCAAGCCATTTACACACATACATATATCCAGCCGCCCTGCCGCAACGCCACCGCAGCAGCAGAGCCATCAGCCTCCTCAGCCTTTCCCTCTCCTCTGCTATACCACCGCCTGCCTAGTCTCTCCTGGTTAAAATAAAGCTGAATTTAGGCCTGCATGCTATCTGTAAAACTTGCATATGTCAAATATCACAGTAACAAGATGACTAACAATATTTAGAATATACTTTTGACATAAGACTTAAGCAGAAATACAAGTCTCTGAATTTACTAGTCAAAATTGGGTCAAAAATTAAAACTAAAACCAGGGCTAAACTGGAGAATCAGGACTAAATCAGGTGTTTTTCATTTTTGATTTTCTCACAACAAGGCCGGTGTAAATCTCTGTCAGACCACAGACGACCATAACTTTATTGCAAAACACTTTCTTGTGATAGATATTGTCTTTGCCGATACTGCGTTGACAATAAATGTAAAAAAATAAGCTTTAAGTAAGCAAAATGCGTGCAAAAAAGGACATCATAAAAACACAGGCAAAAACATAGCATAATAGTAAAATACAGTCAGTTAAAACAAAAAAAACATCAAACACAGTCAACTAAAAGCTAATCTAAATAAAAAATGTGTGCTTTATTGTGTGTCCCTATACCTGAATTGTTGTTAAGTGGCTTCAAGTCATTGCTTTTTGTGGGTTTGTGGGAGGATCGAGGCTTTCTGTTTTGGGACTAAGGTGGGATATTACACCTTGTAAACATAAGTCATTTATTTGCAGATCTAACACTGCAGACTTCAGGGATGAAGGATCAATCAAACAACCTTTCTGTGATGTGCAAAAGTGCTAACCACTCTGCCAAAAGCAACACCCCTATTTAGAGCTATTTTACGGCTATTTTTAGGCTTATTAAAGACAAAAAATCTGGCACCTTAATGATGTTGTGAATGCGCTGCTGATTCACACAACCAGGGGATTTGGGGAATACACTGTAGATGTCAGCATGTATATGTAAATGCTCAGTTTTAAAGTATCCAGTATTTTATAAAGCGAAATTTTATTAAATCTTGAGAGTTACTTGTTACTAGGGTTGGGTACGATTCAGATTTTTTCAATACCAGTACTTAAACGATACCTGGTTTTCGATAATGGCACCTGAGCGATACTTTTTCTGATAACTATAGTGAGCTAATTCATTTTCTAAAATAATAAAACACAATAATATTTAATAAAAGTTTGAAAAGTTAGTTTGTTTGATTTATTCTGTGTTATCTATTTAATTCATACATGCAAAGGAACATTAAAGGTACCACTAGGTATTGAAACTATTTTTTCAATACCAGTAGTATTGTAACTTTTCTTTTGATACCACAAACTAGGGCTGCAGAATATATCGCAAAATTATCATTATCGCAATATCAGCAAACGCAATATTTGCATCGCAAGAATATAAATATATCGCAATAACGCTGTGGTCTTCATCTGACAGAGATTTACACTGAAGAATCATTTTCCACCAGAGCCTTAAAAGAACATGTGTTGTGACTAAATAAAAATGTTTAAAAAGTTCTGTTTTAGTGGTAATTTAATTAATTTAGTCACAGCTTAGCCTTGTTTTATTCCTGGTTTAGTCTGTGTTAAGTTTTGATTTTGTCGCTGTTTTGACTTGTAAATACAGGAACTTACATTTTTGTGAAATGTAGTGAATTTAACTTACTATGTTCAAAAAGTAGGCTCTATTTTCAAATATCGCAATAATATCGTTATCGCAATTTTCAACATAGTTATCGAATAGCGCATGTTTTCTCCATATCGTGCAGCCTTACCACAAAGGTATTGTTTAATGGTACCCTGCCCTATTTGTTTTAAGACGAAGGAAAAGGTAGAAAATGTGACAGGAACATGAGTAAAAGCGGTACTAAATAAGCCCTGCAGAACCAATACTAATAGTTAGAATGAATTATTGTTTACAGTCACTAAATGGCAGATTAGCTTTCACATAATGGTGCAGACATGTCTTTGCCATTGCCATCCTCACAACAATATATCACTGCCATTTTAACAGTTGGCTTCTGAAGCATATAGCGCTATATATGAGTGATGCTCCTCTCCATACTTGATTGTGATTAATAATAATAGTGCCTCTGTTGCTATGTAAAAAGCGTCTGCCTGTGCCACACCGGGAGCAGCCGCGTGAAGCTGTGACCTTGTCAAAGGGCTGCTCTGGTCGCGGTGAGAGCTCAGTGTTAAAGCAAGACACTTCTTCACATCTTTGGCGTCAATAAAAGAGCACGAGGAGGATGAGGGCTAAATCAGGAAGCACTTGAGTTGATTTCTGCCCAGAGTCCTGTCTACTTTTCCCACTTAAAGAGACAGAGAGTTGGAGGAAGTTGTGCTTTGGGGATTTCTGATTAGGATAGATGTTTATGGGCAGCTTTCACCTGGTGGAGCGTGTACAAGGGTTTTAAGAAATGGTATATGTGTTTACAATTTCTACAAAAACACATCTTGGAATGGGGTTTATACAAGTAGAAGTAAATTTTGATATTGGACAAAAGTTTAAGTTGCATTGTGGAAACCAGTTGTCATCATGGCTAGCTCTGATTTAAGATCCTGAGACGTTTATGTTTAAGATAAGGCTCTTGTGCTGGCCCCAAGACTGGAAAAATTGCGTCAATGAGCGCCAGGGCCAGCTCCTGACATAAACACTCTGTGCAGTTGTTTAGGGCCACAACCACAAGGAAGGGGCCACATGATCAGAAAGGTTCTGACCGCATTCAATTTGGATGCACACCGTTTTTATTTTCAATTACTAGTGGCATTTGTGAAGTTCATATTGATTTGCAAATAATAATATTAAACCCAAGTAATATTAAAGACTCAAATGGGCCCTAAAAGAAAATTTAGTGGTGCTGAAATGTGAAAAAAAAAAGAAAACTGGAGATGGAAAAAAAAAGAGTGCAGGATAAAGGTAACATTTTTGCTTTTGTTTGTGATTTATACATTATTTTGCATCCTTTATTTATTCCTATTTATCATTCAGAAATTTTTATTGGTTCATTTGCTACAATGGACCTTGTTAAAATAAAGTAATAGATTTGTAAGATATTCAATAATTTATTATCTTTATTTCATTTCTTATCTTTATTATATTATACACTGTCTATATGTCATTTGTTGGGCCACAAACAAAATCTTACAGCCTACAGTACATTCATTATGGAAAGAAAGGTATTAGCCACTAAAATGTCTGCATAAACAGGATTGTTGTATATATATCAACAAAGTGACTATGTGTGTGCTGTCACTGAGGTATTAGAGAACATTAGCGAGTGTTGTGAGCTGCGATTAATACTAAAGCTAAAGCAACTATCTTTATTACTGACTATTTAGCTGCATTTGTACAAATAACACTACACAAAGGAGCCTGACTTGTTTTAGACTTAAACTCATGTGTTTGATGAGATTAACTCTGCTATAAGCCAAAAAAAAATACAGGAGAACATTTGTTAAGGTACATTAAGGTAAAATGTTTGTTGCTGTCACATCATACAAATGCACAAAATGCCGTTCAAGCTTTAGCATTCCTGCGCAACACAATAGAAATTTTCTTGAGTAGAAAATGAAATCCATTAGTAGAGTACTGTCGACAGGTTATTTAGAGTTGTATAATACTTAAATAGGAAATACTTTTGTTGCTGCAGTAGGTCTGTATGCTTTCGAAGATGTTGTTAAGGGAAAGGTCTTATATTACCTCTGGAAAGGAGGTTATGTTTTTGCCAGTGTTGGTTAGTTTGTTGTTTTTTTTTTTAGTATTATCTGGATCTAAGGATGTTTTAAATGATTCTGTGACATCTTTTATGTTAGCAACTCCGGCCACAAGGGATCAGTAAAAGAAAAATTGTTACTTACTTATTATTATAATGCTTTTCTGTGCCTTTCTGTGTGGAGTTTGCATGTTCTCCCTGTGTCTGCGTAGGTTTCCTCGAGGTGCTCTGGCTTCCGCTACCACCGAAAACACGGACAACAGGTTTCCTCTGAGACCAGGACTCCCCTGCAAAACAAACTGTTAATCTCAGTGGGACTTTCCTGGTTAAATAAAAAAGAACAACTCAGGCGCTAAACCTGGACAAAACCTGGACTATACTGTGCCTAAACCAGGACTAGGCAGAGGTCTACAACCAGAGTAGCGCTAAAGCAGGAATAAAACAGTCTCTTAATTAAACTAAATCAGGTCTTGATTTGCAAAAGACTCCACAGGGTTTTCAGACTTCAACAAGGTTAATTTAAGACTTTTTTTTTTTTTAACTTTTTTTAAGACCATTGTTCAAGAAAAATAATTTCATAAGCATGCAGTGTACAAAAAGCTGGGACCATTTGTGAAAATATGTGCCACAAAGTCTCACTAAGCTGTCATATTGGTGCCAGTAAGCGGACATTTTGTGACATTTGAGACCACATCTCTGCAAATTTAAGACTTTTTTAAGACTTTTTACACACCACAGAAACCCTGCACCAGTGGTACTTGTGCCGCAGCTTGAGAACCACTGGCATAATGTATTTTCTCCTACGTTTTGTCCAGTGTGGTGTTGAAATGTGTTGGTTTTCTGCTGATTCTTAAACCATGTACATGTATTAATTATCATGGGCTGTACGTGCTGATCTCGTGTTACTGTGAAGATGCCACCACTTCTGCAGACGGCGCAAAGTTACTCTGTGACAAATGCCAAGGTCAGGCTGAGGTCACAACCAGAAACTGTGAATTTTACAAAACTACTTCTAATAATGAATCTAGTTTATGGTACCATTATTATAGTTTATTATGCTGTATTTACTGGAGTTGTAAAGTACTTTCATTCATTATTTTAAAGGTAGAGAGTGTGGGACGTCACTGTAGCCACTTGCCATAAAACAGAGCACGGCAATAGGATATGGGGCAAGGTTTTTGCTCCCTTCCATGATATTGGTGGAAATATCTTCTCTCATTAAGACAGGAACACATGCAAACCTGCAAGTTTGGTTGAAATCAGACTCATTTAAATCTCTTCTAGTCAAGCTGGCAAACCATGATAATGTGGTTTATTGTCAAGATACAGTAATATAAATATGGTTTATTTAGCTACAGTCAGACTCAAAAGTTGTTCCACGGAGGCATTACATTTTTTGTTTTAACAAAGGCTGAGTGATAATAAGTATCAAGACCACAAGACCAGAGTGTTCTGTGTGTCCCAGGTATTTAGACTCAGTATGTATCGTCATCAAGTAGCACATCTCCCTTTGTTATTTAAATTTGTTTTATATAAGCAGGCCTAGACAGCGCTAAAATATATACCAATTAATATGTGGAATTCCTATAGACCAGTGGTTCCCAAAGTGGGGTCCGGGGGCCCCCTGGGGGTCCGCGAAGGTACTGCAGGGGGGCCCCCAGAGGCTGTTGATATTTTAATTTCAATTCATTCTTCAATTCAGACACATGTTTTAGTCCATAACAACAAATAAATCATACAAAAATATAAAAAGTCAATGAAAATATTAAATACCTAAAAACATTAAGTAGCTACATTGAAAAAAATCTCATTTCAAATTAATTTCAGTTATATACTTGTTTTAAAATACTACTTTAAAACAAATTTTAGCCAACCGTCAGTGTTTTTGTAATGTTTTTATTAAAATATATGGAGAAAAACATGTCACAGTGTTTTGACTAAAGAGAAGTTGTATAGCTGGGGGTCCATGTGGGATTTTAGAAAATTTAAGGGGGCCACAACAGTCCTGATTTTGGGAATGGCTGCTATAGACAGACCAATACCTTTGTATTGACATGACATTTGACATGTATTGGCTGCTTATTTTTCTGCAGTTCTCCTCAGAAGAGTCACATGATGTAACTGTGACGTGTGTCGTCAGCTAGGGCTGCACAATTAATCGAAACTGTATCGAAATCACAATTTTAATTGTCACAGTTAGGAAATTACAATGGCTGCAATTATTTATATGATTTAATGTCCACTGCAGAGAACAAAATATCCCGTCTCAGCAAGGTTTTAATGTGAATAAACCGTACTACAGCTGAAGTTTAGACCTCTACAGCCATGATCTGATCGTGATTTTTATCACTTTATTGCCATACTTTCCAGATTACCTATTAATTTAGCTTTCAAAATTGCTTTTTTTTGTTGAAAATATTACAATGAAAATAATGACAGCACTAATAACTACAATAACCACAAAAGAAACAAAACTAAACAGATTAACAACCCCCCCCCACCAAAAAAACCCCAAAACAAAATCAAAACAAAAACAACAAAAACAAACCAAAAACAAACAAATGAAAAAAACAAAACAAAAACACACAACTATACATGCCATATTCCTTCACGAACAGTATGTACTGTATTAGTTCAGCAGTGAATATTTCAGTCTTCTCTCAAGGGTCATTCCTCCATCACAGGCTCAAGATGTAAACCGTACATTTGATTAAAAATATATATATATATATATCGCAAATCTCATCACAACTGGAATATGTGTCAGAAAAATTGCAATTAGATATTTTTTCTAAATCGTTCAGCCCTACTGTCAGCTGATTTAAACAGGTTACAGTAACGTCACATGACACTTCTGAGGAAGACCAGTGTGCGAAACATTTCAAGGTACAATACAAAAATATTGGTCTGTGTATAAGAAATCCATGTATTAATATTAGTAGCAGCCCAAATGAACCTTTTCGGATTAAAATGTATAAGCCTAGCGCTGTTTGTGTAGACACAGTGCATGTGTATGTAGTAGGCAACTGGTTAACACTCATTATGCTCTGTTTATAGTTAAGCTTTTGCAGATATGTGGCAGACTAGTTTGAGAAAAGGAGAAACCAAAGTAGACTTCTGAAGGTCAACTGTGTGGCTTTGTTAAAACAATGCTGCAATACAACAGTTGTTAATGGGTTTGGGTGTCGTGGATACATATTGACAGAGAAATGCAGAATACTCAGTGACAATGTACATCTCACACAATGCACTGTGGCAGACAATATGTGAAGCACGGTGCCCTCAGAAACTGGACTCAGATTCTATTGTCTATTGTCTGCCCCTGTACCCTTGACCAAATGCTAGGTCAGTCAAGGGGATCGAATATAGTTATAATGTTTAGATTATTTGAAGCATAAATATAGTTTTAATTACATGGAATGGAGAAATGGGTTTCAGAATACATTTGTAATTAAGGCTTTGGTGAATTAAATTAGAAAAATAAATCTGGTTCTGTAAAAAGTAGGTCAAAGAACAAATTTGGACACCACAATCAGACCAAGAACCACTGACCAAGGCTAAAGTTTATTCCTGATTTTTCTTGTGACCCACTTTTTTACACAACCAAAATTATTTTTCTAATTTAATATAGTACAACCTTAATGACAAAAGTAATTTAAAATCTCTTTCACTGTTTCTTTTAAGGTAAACAATATTGAGGCTTTATACATTTGTGATTAATCCAGCCACAAAGGATTACAAACCAGTGTGCTCTTTGTGCCGGGCCTAAGCCTGGATAAATAGAGAGACTTGCATAAGGAAGGGCGTCCAAAACCTGTGTCACATTGGAAAATATTTGGCTTTACAAGAAGCATGTTTCATGGACTGAAATGTCCCTAAATGAGGACTAGCTAAGGACTAAACTAGGTCAAAAGGAGGACTAAACCAGGACTAAACCAGGACTAGGAACAAAATTAGGATCAACCCAGAAAATGCATTACTAAAGACAAAACAGAGACTACTGAACCAGAACTAAACCTAGACTAAAACAGGTTTAAAACAGGACTAAACCAGGTAAAAAAAAGAGACCTGAACAAGAACTAGAACTAAACCTAGACTAAATCCGGTTCAAAATGGGTCCAAACTAGGACTAATCCAGGTATAAACCAGGTCTGAACTAGAACTAAATCTGAGCTAAAACAGGTTTAAAATGGGTCTAAACCAGGAATTATCCAGGTCTACACCAGGTCTAAACCAGGACTAAACCAGGTCTAAAGCAGGTCTGATCTAGATCTAAACTTAGACTAAAACAGGTTTAAAGTGGGTCAAAACCAGGAATAATCCAGGTCTAAACCAGGACTAAACCAGGGCCAAACCAAACCAGGTCTAACCCAGGTCTGAAGTAGTACTAAACCTACACTAAAACAGGATTAAAACAGGACTAAACCAGGTCTAATCCAGGTCTGGCTCTACTTAAAGCTAAATCAAAACCTGAACTCCACCAGAAGAAGTCCACGTACCGCCAGTAGACCCCGTGCCACAGTTTGAGAACCGCTGCGACAGAGAATCCTCCCTCCTCAAACAAAGCTGCTCTTGTTCCTGTGACAAACAACGCTGTCCTGGGACCGCACTGTACCACTGTTTGAGGGCAAAAGCACAAAAACAACTGGACATCACTGACTTATTGTAATCGAGGTTAATACAATGGTTGAGGTCAAACTGTCTGGACCTAAATGTTATTGTAAAAATATAAATAAAATGATGCTGTCTTTGTCTGAAGCGACTTTAAAATGCAGATGTGGCGTCTATACTTAGAACAAAGAACAACAAGTACGAGCTGGTGTGAAGCAGAGCAGGAGTCTTAGCCATATACTGGTGGAGAAAGAAGAAACCTTACGTGTAATTCTATTTTTTGGGCCATTTTAGGCTTTATAGATAGGACAGAGTATAGTAGGAAATTGGGGAAAGAGCGGGGAGAGACTTTTGGAAAGCGTCCAGACTGGAACCCATGACAAATCTTGACCAACACAGGACCAAAAACGGGCCAAACCAGGACTAAAACAAGGTCTACTGTAAATCAGAAATAAACCGGATGTAAGCAAGGGCTAATCCAGGAGTAAACAGAGCTAAACCAGGACTAAGGTGTAAAAAACTAGCCCCAACTAAAGCAGAACTAAAATAAAAGGCTCTAAATTAAACTAAATAAGGACTTTAACTTTAAAAGATGTATGAGTAGAGGTCTGTCTACTGACGTGCAGAGATTTGCATTAATTTGGCATAGTTTATTTAAATTTTTTATTTTGTTCTATTTTGCTTTTTATTTATTTTTAAGTTGTATTTATTTATAAGTCATTTTTATTTTTGTATTTTTTATGTATTTTTTGTTTCTGTCTATTTATTTTTAGTTTATTCTTTTGTTTTATTTATATGTTCTCCATATGCCCTTATTGCCTTAACTCCTTTCCATTTACCTGGGCTTGGGACAGGCACAGAGAGTACACTTGTGGCTTGTTGAGACCCCTTGTGTGTCTGGATTTGCATTTTTCTAGAGGATTGTGAACACTGTGGCAATGCAAAGCCCCTTTTTTCATTTGTTGTGCATATTTTATTTTAGACATCATCGCACAGTGTTGGACAGACGGCATGTAAGCAAAAATTATTCCGACTTCAAAAGGAAATCTTTATTGGCCAAAGTGATCGACATGTTCTCCATCTTCTAAAGGACACTCAAACAAAAGGCTGACATTGATTATTGCTAATATTGACTTTTTTTTTTTTACACAGTGGGACAAAAATTGGCCAGGAAGCTTTTTAAAATGACTCCAGTGATCGTTGGTTATTGACAGTGCTTCAAAAGCTCCTGGACATAGTGCTGTTGGGTCTAAAAGTCTTTTGTCATTTGTTTACTTTTGCTTTAAATGCAGAAATGTTTCCAATGCCGTTGAATAATGTTAGACCGTGGTACTTCTTCTGGAGGGTTTTGCAGTTGTTGTTCATGTTTTAGTCCTGCTTTGGTTGGGGCTTAAATCTGAATTTATACCATTGTTGGTTTAGTTCAGGTTTAGTCCAGATTCACTCTGTTTTATCCTTGTATAGCTGTGATTTTTCTGTTTTAATCTCTATTTTTTCTCTTGGTGTAGACTAAGGCTGTAGTTAAAAAAAGAAATTGCTAGTTGACCGGAGTACAGCGAATAATCGACCGAAATTAACCAAAATATATGTGCAGGGACTGACCAGAATCTCACACAAACAAGAGACTTTACATTGATTAGGTGATAAAACACTTACAAAAAATGTCTGTAAAATATATTGTTATCTAAAAATCATCTATGCTGGCTTAAATAAAATGAAAAATAAAAGTTATAAAGTAATAAATGAGACCAGCTTTAGAGTTCATGCAGCTAATCGACCGATACATTTTTAGTGAACCAAGACCTCACTGACTGATTAATCAACTAAGCATCCCTACTGTAGACCCATTTTAGTCAAGATTAAGGCTAAGTTTAGTTTAAAATAATGATACTTGAAAAGCCCAATTTTTCCAACGTGGTACTTGGTGTGAAAAGTTTCAAAATCACTGATGAATCTGAGCATCAGGTTAACATCTAACAATTCAAAAGACTGTGATACTAGTTGGATATTTAGGATTTTTAACACTGAGTTGTATTTGGACTAGACAATAATGCATGCTCTCTATACAAGTTCCACTGCAGTTGCATAGTGTGAGGCATTTTCTGATGTGTGCCTTCTAACAAGGACAAAGCACAAACAGCCATCCATAAATGCGAATAATAGCATTAGCCTTTGATCCTGTAATAATGAGCTGTGTTTTCACAAAGTGTGGCAAATATCCATTTAGTCACCTCTCGGCCTCTGGCTCCAACATCGTGGTTCTTTTTCTTTCCTTTCGACGTTTCCTCTGCGGGGTCGACACAGAAAATCATCTCCCTTCCTTGTCTGCAGTGATTCACAGATTGATTTGGCATAGGAACCCTCTCCAATTTATCCAGGCTCGGGACTGGCACAAAGAGTACACTGGCTCTTTGTGGCTGGATTGGTTCCAGCCAAATAATCCTAGCCATAAAACGAAAGAATATTAAATGTTTTTTAGCGACTACTGTTTCAATATTAGATTAGAAAAAACATCCCTGGGCAAGACCGATGCATTTTTATAATTATCTCTTAACAATGTAGAGTTTTTGTTCTTTATCTTCAGCACTTCAGATCAATTTGCGTCTCTGTTTTGAAGGCCTGCTCCAAATATTTTAATATAGAAATACTGTATATAGAAACACAGCTTTGGTTGCACTGATGCTGCTGTTTCTATTAGGGGTTTTGGATTAATTCACTGATTTAAATCTGTTTCTATTTGAAAGGATAATAAACCAAGTACTCACATAAAGTAGTCTAGTGTCCTTTTGGTTGTTGTAAAGCAGTGTTTCCCAAACAGGGGTACGAGGAATCCTAGGGCAATTTGCAGAGGGTACTTGAAATTATCATGTCATATATTTTTTACATAATTTTTTAAGCTTATTTATAATTATATTATTATTTTTAATAGATTGTTTAAATTGTTTTTATTTAATTTTTTCTTAGTTGTAAAATTACGAGTTTAAGGTAAATTTATTTTCAACATAAAATATACAGTTAAAAAAGTAAATGAATAATAATTTTATTTTAAATTTATTTTAAAAGCAGCCAGGTTATTCATTTTATTTATTATATTGAATTTGAGTTTTAAAAATGCAGAAGAATTATTATGTACAAAAAAGTATGTATAGTATAGTTTTATATGACCATTTTTTGAAAAATCATCAGGGAGATACTCATGGTATGTCCAAAAAGTACTATAGCAATGAAAGTAATTTACAGAAAATAACAATATGAGAGATAATCCAGTATTTGCAGAATGTGAATATTCATTTTTAAACTAAATGTTACATACATAATGTTTTCACTAAAAAGAAATCAATATTTGGGAGAATAACCCTGATCCGTAACCACAGTTCTCCAGCGTCTTGCTCTCCACCAGTTTTTCACATTGCTGTTGGATAATTTTATACCACTCTCTCAGCTTTTTTTGATGGTGTGAGAGCTCATGAAGCAGACTGAGGTGTGAGAAAAAACTGAACAGACACCGGCCTGGGACAGTCTCTTATTTTTTCCAGAGCTGTACTGACTCACCCATCTTTTCTCTCCTCTCTCTTCTTCAGAAATGGCCTCTACCGAGCATCAGTCCTTTAGCCTCCTCCATCAGCGCTGCCCATAACCCTTGACCCCTGACCTCTACCCCCTGCCCCGCCCCCCCTCTCGATCCTGGGACACACCACCATGTACAGTGTGGAGGACCTGCTCATCTCACATGGATACAAACTGCCCAAGAGCGGCCCCGCCTCTGCCCCGCCTTACGACAAACGTCCCGCCGACTGCCAGCGTGAACTCGGGGAGACCACCTCCAGGCCGGGACGGGGGGCGCTGAACGGGTTCGAGGCTGAGCGCGGGACCTCCTCTCTCACTGGGATCTACGGGGCCAGGCAGGCGCTGGTCAGGGCCTACCCCAGCGCAGAGAACGACGGACCGGACCGGATACTGAGGAGGAAGGATGTAGCGGTGGGAGTTCTCCAGGACGGACAGATTGTGGGAGAGTCGCTGGCTACAGACAGTGGGTGAGTGGGACGCCTTTACTGTTACCATAACATTTTAACCTCAACAAAGGAGGTTATGTTTAGGGCTGGCGAAATTATCGTAATTGCAGTATCAGCAAATGCAAAATTCGTATCACAAGAATCTAAATATATCACAGTAATGCAATGTTCTTACATCTGACAGAGATTTACACTGAAGAATCTTTCACTAAGGCCTTAAATGAAAATGTGTTGTGACTAAATAAAAATGTTTAAAAAGTCCAGTTTTAGAGGTAATTTCACAATTTATCCCTTTTTTATTCCAGGTTTAGTCTGTGTTAAAGCTGCACTACCTGATTTTCTGACTGTAAAAGTGACGTGTCTAAAAAAATGTTGAGTTTGAATAATACACTCTTCTTTCCTAATTCCTCTCTTTGGTGACGCTCTATCACAGTCTCACACAAACCTGGAAGTCTTTACACAGCCAGGAGCTATCACAATAACACAGCACAGATCTGGAGTTTGCTTTTAATTCTTTAAAATAAAAAATAAAAATGCTGTGAATAAGCTATGAATTTTGAAATAAATAAATAGCTCCTTCACATTATTCCTGATAGATTCTAGTTCTGGATAGATAAAGGATGTATTGACCAATCAGAGCGCTCCTGTCCTATGAAAGCGTGTGATTGGTTAAACTGTTCCTTCCCTCGCTCTAAAACAAAAACCCTTATAATTAAGGGTGCTCCGATCGATCGGCAGCGATCGGTGATCAGCCGATCATGGCTAAAAATAGAGTGATCGGTAAAATGGGCCGATCAGAAGGGCCGATCGAATTACAACAAACACGAGAGGCTCTCACATTTACTGTCCTGCAACTCCGGTTTGATTAAACAGCAGTAGCGTTATTCTAGCAGTGTTTTTAAGTTAAGCCCGGGTTATATCTAACACAAACCTGCCCTGGCGGTGCTGCTTTATGTCCCGCGTTGTCCCCGCCTGCTCTTGGACTGCATGGGACAGAACCGAGCCGCACCAGTGTGTTTATTTGCAAACGCCAACGTAAATAGAGCTACAGCTAACCCGCTAACATTTACGTTAAAAGCATTAAGAAAGTTCAGAGTCTGCCTGTGTCTTGTTACGCGGAGAAAACTGCGTTTTGTGGCTTAAACTGCACCAAATGGCTGTTAATGGAAAGAGAAAGTAAAAAAGCAGCCCATGTGTCCGTGAGTCTGAGAGGAGCACCTTTCATCGTTGTCTTCTCTGCTCTCTTTGCACGTTTTCTTCATTCAAATGTTGTCAAAACTGGCTGCAGGAGCTGTCTGCTCTTTAGTCCTCTGTGTTTCAACCTGGTTTGGCTGTGCGTTACGCGGACGCAGCCGCTGCACCCGCGGACTTGCACTAAAGGCACCAATTAAGAAGAACAGCTGATTTTTACATCAGCGGAGCATTCAAACAAAGCCACAGACACTGGGCACACACTGAAGGCCAATAATGGAACAAAACCTCTTCTAAAACAAAATAAGTAGAAGTTTGTTGTACTTTTATATTTACAAAGACTACAGTATTTTTCAAGTGGAAATAATAGTCTGCATACATTACATTACTACATTGAAGACCATGTGATCGGTATCGGCCATGATCGGTATCGGCCGATCACAGCAGAGGCTGATCGGTGATCGGCCTCAAAAATCCTGATCGGAGCACCCTTACTTATAATCCAGCCCACAGGTGACCTCAAAGTCTCATTTTTTCTCAGATTACTTCTGTTATGCTGCACTAATAACTAAATAAGTAGCTTTACCAAAATACAAGGAAAAAGAAATCTGGTAAGGCAGCTTTAAATACAGGGACTTACATTTTTGTTTTGAGTTAATTTAACTTACTGTTAAAATATCGCAAAAATATCAATATTCCTCATACTTATCAAATTGCATGTTTTTCCAATATCGTGCAGCTCTAGTTATGTTTTGCTCACAATGGTTTGTTGGTTGTTTGGTTGAAAAGTAATGGCTGGAGTAATAATCAGTCTTGTGCCTTTAGGTTAAAGTCATGTATGGGTTCGTAAGATTAATAAGTTCATAGTCATTAGATAAATAAGTTAGATTTATTGTAAAGGTAGTTGTTAAAAGTATTGGTTCAGTCTTTGTATCAGCTGTTGGCAATAGTGATAATCTAAAGCCTTTGCTCTTTCGGTTGTTGACCTTTTACATCATTGACATTTTTGTACGAGGTCAAGTCATCGGCATTTTTAACCATCAGGGACTGAATGGCTCGTACTGCTGAACATGTTCTAAATGTTTCGTACTTTGGAAAACCTTCGTCTTTTAACAAAAATAAATGTATAAAGGAGAACTTCCAAATTAGAAAAGAAAGCCTTGTGTGGAGCTTCCTTTACATTTGTTTGCTATCTGGACAACAACATATGGTCACACGTTGTAAGGACAGCATAATTGGATTTTGATTAAATCTTCGGTCTGGAAAGGACCAAGGAAGAGTTCTTTGGTGTGTTTTTGGTGTGAATCTAAATGACAACCTAGATCCAGAATTTTTTTTAAAGGAATCTACCACTGTGAGACATGGCCTCAAGTAATACTAACTCCAGCCACAAGGGGTCAGTAAATGAACAGATGATTAAAGTTATGGTTATGGTTTTTTTACCACTGTGAGATACAAGGCTTTGTGGCTTAATGGATAGAGCCTTTACTCCTGAATTATATGAGTTCAAGTCCAGATCCAAGCATTATAAGTATTTTTAAAACGGCAGAGGAACTGTGCTCATTGAGTGCTTCTAGTATCCTTTGTTTGTATTTCAATCATTAATTTGTGCACACAGACTGTGACAAATCAGTTTTTAAAATTAAAAGGTTTATCATTCCTCAAAGCCACAGGTACATTGATATAACCAAACAATTTTAAATAATTAAAAATATATTTGCCAAAACATTATTTATTCTTTTAAAATTCCCTTTTAAAAAGGGAAGATTGCTGCGTCTTGTCTGCACTGCGCACACTTTCTTCCTCTTTTCTTTCACCTCCTTTTCAAGCAAACCTCTGTCGCTGCAGCAGGGCTCTTCCACTCAAGGATTTTCAAGAACTTTTTCCTAACAACTCTTACTATTTGTGGACATAAACTGTAAACTCGAAAAGACACATTTTTGTTTCTCGTTTTGCCTTAAATTGTTCTGACAGTTTCTCTCTCTAAAACTCCACACTCTATCAGCCTCAGAGGGACATACTGTACAAGAGAGGTTGCATTCTTTATCTAGCAGCTGAATTTGTTTCACACAGTTGGGCACAGAAATGTACATTTATACAATCTAGAAAACAAACAAACTTGTTCTTTTTAGATAGTCCTGAAACCAGAGAGGTAAACAATGTGCCAATTTAAATGAGGCCGGTGAAAACAATGGCTTTTCCACAATTTATGCTGCTGAGAACTGGCCCATATTTTGGTTAAGACGGTGGGAGTTCTGGGATTACATAAATGAATCACATATTAAAACCATACTTTACTGTAGCACACATTTGTCCTATAGGGAGGGAATAAGTTGCATATTGCTGTGCACCTCATAAACCCCTTTTACAAAATACTGGACTTCTTTTCCATTCGGCTGTTTCCTTTCAGAGGTCGCCAAAGTGAATAATCTCCATCTCACTTTCCTCTTCTCTCACACCAATTAACTTCATGTCCTCTTTCGCTACATTCATAAATCTCCTCTTTGGTCTTAGCTCAGTTGGTAGAGCTGCGCCGCATATACACGGCATCAGCAGTCTGTCATGGTTTTGAGTCCGGACTTCGACGCTTTGCCAAAGGTCTCTCCCCCATGATTTTCTGTAGCCTGGCCTGCCAGACAAACTCTTTTCCTATTCTATACAAAGAAGTTAGTCTGGTATCTCGTCGCTTAAGTTTTGTTTCTGAGGTGGAACAATCACAGGCGGAGGAACCAATCAGAGAAACAAAGGGCGGGACATGAGCAGCGCACCACTGACCCAAACAACCACGGATTCTTCTTCTTCTTCTTGATGTGTTTATTTATTTAATTTTTTCATAAAACACCAGCATACGGCGTATTATGAGCAGCTTTGTACTTATTACTGAATGGGGACAGCAAGCAGAAGCCAGTTGTACAAAGACTTGTGGAGAAAGTCAGGTTTTTTTTTTTTTATGTGTTTGTTACAAAAATGGCAACAAGACAGAAGAAAAAAATCCCAGAGGACTGGACAATAACAAGGAGTTCTGCAGAAACAACAACTGAACGCTGTTAATCGGGTCAGAGAAGTTATTAAATTAGCTCAGTAGTCAGCACTATTGTAGTTAGCTCTTACGCTTTCGTAAGACGTGCTGCAGATAAAGGACTTTGATTGGCCAATTCCAAATCGAACCGAATAAATACTCTGCTCTGAGAGGGGAACCAGACTGTCCTGCTTAGTGAAAAGCCAGTAGGACAGTCTGGCTCACCAGGCTAGATTTCCTGTCACTTCTCTATACAATAAAAAGGCTATGTGCGTTTTCATTGGACCTATTATCAGCCATGCAAACAAAAAGTTATTGCTCCTGTCTGCTTCTCCAAACTAGGACTGTGCTGATGATTAGCTGCTGTACGAAATGAGTCATTATCACAAAATAACCTTTAACAAAATATAATACCATACAGTATACAACATTTTCAAGGCATTAGGACATTTTAATCAATGTCCCAAAAATAGGAAAGCGTGCTCGACAGGATTAGTTACATATGCACCTATTTCACGCTGGTACATGAGAAATCATGAAGGGCACCTTTGTTGGCAATTGTTTTGTTTACAGAGAATGGTTTCAGCACTGCTTTACCCACAGTCATGTGATAAAATGGCACAATACCTCATTATCTGTAATAAACATTTACAGTTAGTAAAAAAACAAAACAAAACAAAAAGAAACAACCAAAAAAAAAAAGGTCATGTTTCCCAACCAGGGGTACAGGGACCGTAAGGGGTACCTGAAAATATAATATAAAAAACATTTGTCATCTTTACATATTAAACTATTGACAAGTAAACACTAGAGTCTCATTGACAATAGATTGAAATGAACAAAATGATTGATTAAAAGGAGGTGAAACTACTAGAATTATTATTTGAATATGCCATTTATAAAGCTTGTCTCAAATGATGATTATTATTGATTATTCATTATTATTATTTTAACATGAAAAATATAGTAAAATAAATACATATCATAGAAGTTTATATTGTTATATTTTTATTAATTATGTTTTATATTTGTTATTTTAAAGGGATTTTTTGTCTTGAAAAAAATTGCTGGAGAATTAGAATTTACAATAAAGGAAGTATAAAATGTCTTTGCACTAATAAACACAGATGATTGACCTATGACCACTTTTTGGAAAAATGTACACATGAGGGCGTATTCATGATATGACAAGAAAGCCCAGGGGAGTACGCAGCACAAAAAAGGTTGGGAACCACTGATTTAGACCCCGTTTACTGGACTCTTCCTTCTAATACAATTCAGAAATGTCCAGAACAATACACATTATTTCTATGGACATTGTTTTATCACATTTCCAAGTAATTCTCCCAACATACACTCTAAATTTCCAGCCTGCTTGTACCCATTTCTAAAGGACGCCTTATTTCAATAGCCTCTCATAAGAACCCCAGTCTATTGTAGTGTGCAGCCGCAGACAGACAGAGAAAGAGGAAAAACTGAACTGAGGGAGGAAAAAAAAACATGCCCCAAGACGTACGGAGCGTATCCTCCACTCCACTGTAAACACTTGGCCCATTGAGTGACGCGCAGCACGTGCCTGGTGATGTAAGCATGTTGCTGGGCAAGTGTGTGCACCGCTCCCCTCGCAGCAGCTCCGTACAGTAGCATATGCCGCTGTGAGGATGATCCATTGACATTGCCGCTACAGCGAAAAGGAGTCAAGTGACTAGCAGTGATTTTGTGCACTGCAGATAAAAAGAGAGAAAGATGAGGCTATAGGCTATTTCTAGGTATTTTCTGGAAAGGATAGTGTGCATGGATGTAATGTAACACGACTAGGATTCTGAATGCTTTTGACTTCATGGGCGTATTCTTTGTTGCATGTTTGATCTACTAAGAAAAGAAATCATTTAAAAGAGAGCATGATAATATTATTTCTATCTACAAATGCAAGCTATTCCTAGACATTACTGCACCAGGAACTGTGTGCATAGATAGAATGAAATAGAACAACTGTTTGTAATCTTCCTTTTGTACTTCATTTTATCTGCAAATCTGGCTATCCCCTGTTTGTTTGATCCACCAGGAGAAGTAATCATTTATATGTGGATGGTAGCAGAGTACCTGTTTAATTCCTAGCTGCATATGGTATAAGCAGTTTATTTCTTAGCTATTGTGCTTTTGTAACATCATTGAGTTTCATATGCGAACCACTAATATTCATAATTTGATCACATCTTCATCACAAGAATAGTAGAATACACTCAACTTAATTACCAGACCAATACAAAAATAAAAAAAACCTGACACCTCACTTAAAGGTCCAATATTATGCAAAATCAGTATTTTTTAGCTTTTAACCATGTTTGCGCTGACACCTAATCCATTCTCTGCAAAGTCAAAATAACAGCTCCCCATAATAAGATGCATATACATTATTTTAAGTTATAAAAAGTGAAATACTAATGCAAAGGTGTACAAAACTATCTCAGAAAACCTGAAAAAAGCATAATGTAGGACCTTTAAATATTGTCATACTTTCTGTTGTCTCAGAAACCTCTACTACTTTAGTTATAACAGAAATACACTGATTTGTCATTATTTATGTTAATATGCTACAACAACAGGTTCTCAAACTGTGGTACAGGTACAAGCTGTGGTACTTCTTCTGGTGACACTCAGGAGCCTATAGTCATCCTTTTGCAGTCAAGATTAAGTTTAATTTAGTGCCACTTTTAGTTTTGGTTTAGTCCTGGTTTTGTCCTAGACCTGTTTGGCGTTTAGTCCTGGATTAGCCCTGGATTTGTCTTGTTTTTAGTCATGGTTTAGACCTGGTGTAGTCCCTGTTCTGTCCTTAATAAGTATTTTTTTGTTTTAATCCCTATTTTCTTTTGGTTTAGACCTGGATTAGTCAATATTCAGACTCATTTTAGTCAGTTAAAGCTAGTACTTAGAAAGCCAAAGATTTTCTGAAGTAGTACTTGGTATAAAAAGTTTGAGAATCAATGCAACAGTAACAGCTCTAAGTGTTTCCTTAGACCTACAGCGGATCTAAAGCATCAAAACTATCATGTGTTGTTTTAGCAGCATTACAGAAACCTGATACAGCTGTTGTGTCTATATTAAGGCCAGTATCGGATACCAGTTGTGGATGCATGGATCTCTTTTCTTTTTCTTCTTAATTTTACTTACTTATTGGATTTACTTGAAGATGGCGTACCTGTACATCACCTTACATATACAGTTCAGACATGAACTATAGGTCTAATTATTGGGATTATCTAACTTCAACTTAGTTTAAATTGCACCATAAACTGTAAATGAAGTGAAGTTTTGAAGGTCACTCCTCATGCCTTTCTGCCTTTTTCAGCTTTAGTAAAATACTAGATTGAATTTTGATCAGTTAGACAAGGCACTGTTTGTGTCCCTGTGTTTTTGGAAATGTAAAACATTGTGCTAATATGTTTGTAGACCTTACACTCCCCAATAAGACAATCCACAAAAGGGCACATAATAGGTGACCTATAAATGTTGACATTTTGTACCAAGGTCACTGCCATCTTGTTAACACAGTATAGTGACAACTCTACTGACTGTTTTGTGTGGATTTCCTAAAAAAACATTACCTTAATCCAAGATAAGGTCATCAATGTTTAATATGCACATCATATTGCAGTGGCATCACTATTTCACGGTGTCGTCAAAGAGGCAGCAGCTGACTTAAGCAGTTTTGTCTCATGTAGTGGCTCTGTTCAATTAGGCTGAGTTGTAAAAATGTAATCTTCAAGGGACATCTGATGATTGATCCTGGATAGAATATATTGTATATTTATATAAAGGTTTCAAATACAAAAGATTTAAAATAGTCAAATAGCGAAGGTATCGGTTGAATGTTAAGAATATTATAGGTCTGTTTTCTTTCTTTTTATGTTGTGGAAGCAAATCTCTTTGGCAAACACTATTTTGTCTATTATTTCCATGTTATAGCATTCCCAGTTGACATGTCCGCCCAAAGGCATTTCTAGAAACACCATAAGCCTCAGGCAGAAGGTACCAAGGGACCCCAGACACGCACACACAAGTTTAGGTACTTGAAATGTAAACACTAACTCAATGTTTAAAAGCAAATATTCGTGGCCATATATTATATAATAATTATTTCCATTTCCATTTCATGGGGGTCTCCTTTTTCAGCTTGAGACCCACGTGCAACAACTCATAGGTGGCCCCCGTTATGAAGTGCAATAACCCTAAAAATGACTTGTGTAGCTTGTATAACTTCAGTAAATAGGCTACACTGGTAAATATATATATATTTATTGCCCATAGGTAAAATATTTGAAAGTAAATGGTTGTCTGCTAGTGTACGTATCTAAGGTATTAACCTGCAATTAAGTGAGTGCAATATGTCAGTGGTTCCCAACTTTTTTGGTTATAAGATTACATTACATTTTCATATTTTACTGTTTATTTTATGTTCTCAATAGATCATCTTAACAAATATATAGCTAAATATAAAACTGAAAATTGTAATAATTTGTATAACTCTTTGAAACTTTTTTTTATGTTTCAATTGTTCAATATGAAAAGATTGCAAATAATTTCTTACCGTCTTGTAAATAAGTGATGAAATAATTCCACGTACCTCCTGCAAAGTGCTCACATAACTCTAGGGGTCCCTGTACCGCTGGTTAGGAAACACTGCCCTAGGTATACCCCGCTTCAGAATCGCTAATAATAATTATTGGTAGATGAATAAATAAAAGTTCTTCCATACTGTTATTTATCTCTAAATGTTTGATTGATTAAAAGATTGACTACTCACTCAAGGAAGGCAAAAGATCCTTTTAAGTGACTTTCAGTTTAGTACTACTCCATATTAACAGCTCATACTGACTTTCTGTAACATTTACCTTTTCCCTCGTTATAGGTTCTATGACGTCCCAAGCCTGACTTACTCGGACCCACTGAGCCTGGTGAGCCTGGGCCACGACGAGCGGGACCTGTCCTACTGGAGGAGACGCGGCCAGGACTTCAGTCTGCTTTTGGACTACGCTGACGGGAGAGAGCTGAGGGCCTCTGCTACGGCGTGGAGACCTCAGGCTCTTATCACAGCAGAAGAACTAAGAGCAGAGAGACAAGCCCAGCAGCTGTGGGAGGACCTTTCTTGGCTACGGGACCCCGACTCTGCCCCGGGACAGTTGAGGGTCACTGAAGAGCGGAAGTGCCAAAGTCTGGGTACTGAAGAGTGGAGACCTGCAGTGGGACTAGGAAGGCAATTGTCTGATAGTGAGGGGGACAGATGGGCGTTAGATCACTATAGACTAAGGACACCAGATGGATTTTTTCACCCCAAAACAAAAGCAAAGTCCCAATCACTTCCCAGAGTGCTTTCACCTGAGGCAAATACTTGTCGAGAACTTGTCCCATCGAGGCCAAGCTTACCCGATAGACAAAGGTTGAACAGTACGGTCTTTTCTGGGCCTTATAGTCGGTATGTCTATGGTGCTGGTAGAGAAAGGTGGGCAAGGAGCTCGGGGCCAGCCAGCCATGTTGCACTTTTACCAAAGCCCAGGTTTAGCAGGCCATTAAAGCCTCCATCTTACGAGATACACCAGCAGACAAGGGGTAGCGCCGAAATGCTCGCCCTAGAACAAGGGGCTAGGCAAAAAGACAGACTAGCTTACTATTCAAGAAGCGGGGATTTGAGGCACGAGTACTACGCACAGCAAGCTGCCATTACGGGAATGGAGCCACCAGGCTACATCCCACCCCCTTCCTATAAAAGACCTCTACCCCCAAGAGCTGTTTCAATGAACCGTCATGAAATGGCTAATCTAAGATGGAGAGCAGACACTTTGCAAATGCCCAGTTCAGATCCAGGGAGGTGGTTGACCAGACAAACGCGTTCATGGGTGGGATATTACGCTGATCGTGCTCCAAGCTACCGAAAACAAGTATCTTTACCACCTGGAAATGAGGAGCATCCCAGTCATCAACGTCAATTGGTACCAATAACTCCCGCTGAAGACCCAAAAGTTAAACCAAACTCAGGAGGGCAAAGCGGAAGTACTCAAACAGACTCAGACAAGATCCGAAACATCACCAACATTAAAGAGATTCCGTCTGCGAAAACGTTAGGACAATCTAATCTTGATAGTGCCTTTCCTCCCCAGCAGGGGCAAGCTCTTAATCCAGTTGAAAGCCGAAAGACTGCTCCAAGCGAAACCGAAAGCAGTAATAGATGCTTTAACAGGGGAATGAGGAAAAGTGAAAGTGCAGGTCCTGAACAAAATCGTAGCCAATTCTTCCCATCGTCAATTCTGGGTAAACCACCACCTCCTCCATGTAAGCCAACTGAGCAGGCTGTTGCTGAACCAACAACAGAAGTTAAGAAAGTTGAACCTCCCGAACCTCCACCACCTGAAAAACCTGAAAAGGAGAAAGAGAAGACGAAGAATTTAAAAAAGAGACTTAGTGAGACCATTTTCTGTTTGGTTTCGGTCCCAGTCACTCCACAGCCAACAGTGACCATCCGTGATCAGAACAACAACAATGAAAAGTCGCCAGATCCAGCCGATAGCCCTACTAACAACAAGACTGGCCATTTGACAAACCAAAGTCTCCAAAGCACATCTTCAGCTGAGGCAGAGCTGCAAGCACTCACTGCAAGCTTTGCAAGCAGCAAAACGAGCAGCAGGTCGAGCAGCAAAATGTTCAAAAAGGTATCGTGTAGACCTCCCAAAATTAACCATTACAAGGAGTTGAAGTTGTCGGGATCGTGGCCCGCCAATCAGTATAGAGATCAAGAAACGCAAACTAGTCCAGAAGTAGAGAATCCTGAAAACAAGGAAGCACAAGTTGATGGTAATAGTAATGGAGGTATAGCAGATCACAACGCTGTAGGAACGGCATTTACTTTTCCAATGAAGGGTGTCAAAAGCCTAAAATTGTCAAGTAACAGCGCCTTTTCACTAACAACCACTTTCTCCAACCAGCTGAACCAGGGTACAGCCTCAGGAAACATGGAGGAGAGCGAACCAGCAGAAGATAGTGAAAAAGAAACAATTGACCAATATATTATTAAACCTGCCAGTCAAAGAGCATGGGACGCAGTTAAAGAATTAGAGGCTATAAAAAAGGAAGTCCAAGAACAACAGCAGCAGCAACAGCAGCAGCAGCAGCAGCAACAACAGCAACAACAACAACAACAACAACAACAACAACAACAAAGTAGTAAACAGCCTAGCGTTGACAAGTGCATAGAGGATCTCAATGAAGCCTACAAGGACATCTTAGAGCTAGGAACTGCCAGCAATAAGGTCCCCAATGGTTCTGTGCAAATTCCTGAACGCATCAAAATACGGTTGACTTCAGAACCGTTAAATAAACCTAGTAGCTTGCGCCGTAGTGCTGTTAGCTGGTCTGTGGATCCCGAATATAGGGAAGTCAAGAGCGCTTTCTCTAGACCAGCAACAAAGTCAGTAACTTTTAGCAAACAGCTTAGAGAAGAGCTACCAGTCCCACCCCGAGAAACAGGATTTAGAGAATACAGGGTTGTGGCGCATCTGTCAAGAAGACGAAGCAATGATGGAAGGACAGTAAAGCTAGACTTATCGGATGAGCCCATAGAAACGCCACTTTGCGATTTTAGTCCGACTACACTGACCACATCAGCAGAGGTTCCTTGGGCAGATAGACAACCAATGCAAGATGCCTCCACACTAACTAGCCCTCCGGATTATGAGGATATATGCCAGGCTTTACGGCAATCCAGAGACTCAACGGATGCTAACAGAGGTAGTTCCAGACCGAATGAGGAAATGATGCAAGAGATTGGGGCAGATTCAGAGGAAGAGTGCCCTATTTGTAAGAGGGAGATGGAGAATCAGATGCGACAAGGTCCACTGCCTCCGCTTCACGAGGAGAATAGTTCAGACAGTTCAGCAAATCAAAATGGCAGTCCACCACAAAGGGCTGCCTTAGAAAGTCCACCAGAGGATGTAAAAGAAAAAGAGGGAAGTGAGTCAAATTTGAATCAGGTAGGACAAGAAGTACAGGATTCAGCAAAAGATGGTGAAGGTGAGAAAATGGACAATGCTCAAGCTGGAAATGTCAGCGAAATGGGTAGTCAGACAGTTGAAGAAAGCAAAATAGAGACGGAAGCTACAGACAGGGTGTCACCAAAATTAGCAAATGATGTGCCTATAGATGCTCAACTTACAGAAGAGCAGAGCGATGGTAAGGAAGTAGTGGAAGATGGCAAAGTTGTAGAGGAGGAAGCAATTGTAGGAGAAGCATCGGAAACCAGTGTAGTAGGTGAAGAGAAAGTAAAAGTAAATGATGAATGTAAGGAGGGACAGGAAAAGGTTGAGGAAAAGCAAGAACAAGAGAAGAAGCCATTAGTTTCCCCAGAGCATAGACTGAGTTTATGGACTCAACTGGGGCGAGATCCTGCAGGGTTACCAGAGTTTCCTCCGGAGAGACTGCCACTTTCTGTGCCACCAACTCTAGACCGGAGGCTGTCTCTGAGTTTGGAAGGGGAGAGGAAAAGCAGAGGCCTCTCACATCGAATCGAAGCGTTGCAGAATAAACTGGCCATTTCTCCGGGCAGAGTGGCAGTGGAGCGCTTGTCCCGAATGAGGGAAGTGGACGTTATTTGCAGGGTAAGGCGCCTTAGCATCAGGAGCACGGACTCTGGGGAAGGTGACAATGAGATGGAGACTAAAAGCGAGCAAACAGAGGAATCAGCGGTACCTCCTGAACCGACAGACAAGGACAATAAGGACAATGGTCAGGAGGAGGAGGTTACCCAATCACAAAAAGACACTGAGAAGACAGGAACGCAAGCTGAGGAGTCATCTTCATCAGGTAAGAAAACTAGAGAAATAAGTCATTCAATAGAAAGCATCTTTCATGCTACTTTCTATCAGGTTTTAATGTCTTGCCAATCAGTTAGCTTTGTTCTGTAAAACCAAGGAGCGCATAGCTAGTTTCCAACTTATTGCTGACCTGTCCCTGACATGAGTAGCATGGCCCTTTTTAAGACAAGATGAAACATGAGAAACACAGAAATAACTTAAAAGAGCTAGGTCAGATCTCTTGTCATCAAACAATTTCCTCATAGGCTTTTTTCATACTGTCTGTTTGCTTGGTTCCTCTGTTAATGCAGAGGTTCCCATACTGTAAATGGTGCCTCCTATTATCTTTGAGTTTCCATAAAAAATAGGGGCAATTTTGTTTCCTGTATCACTCCAAATATACATAGTTAAATCCTTGGCTCAAAACAATGTAGTTTTTGGCTCTAAAATGTATCGTTTAATTATTGACACACGATAAACAACATATGTTAATATCACAAGGGGAATCCAAAAAACATTTTCTTTTGGGGTACTCTTGGGGTTCTTCTGGAAGAGGTGTTAATTAGACTATCTATTGAAAAATTACCCAAATGTATTTTTTATAAGGGTTATAAAAATATTTACTACTGTGTACTACTTTCATCTGATATGATGCCAGGGGTGCACTGTGGCAGAGCGGTTAGTGCCCTTGGTGGTGACTAATGATGGTGATAATTGGTGACTGTAAAATTGCCCCTATTGGATGAATGAGAGTATGAATTGTTGTCTGTCTATGTATACCTTGGTGTCAGCTCTGTGACTAGGCTGTGATGTTATGTTTTGACATGTTAAAAACTGTATTACTTATTTATTTGCATATTATACCAGAACAATTAACTCATATTTTGTTTTTGTTTTTTGTGCACCCAGAACCCATAGATCCCAGCCAAGTGGAGACAGTGTAACAGACTGCGCCCATCGTGTCCATGTAAGGTTCTTAGCTCCAACACTGTGACCTGGCTGCCTACTAGAATGCCTTCATCTCATCTCGACACTGAAATGGCCTTTTTGTCCGACAAGAGCATTGTGTTACATCCTCACCCTCCGCTGCGTTGACTACTAAAAGAGTGCTGTTCCACTGCCAACGGGAGCTGCCCCATTTTAACTTTTCAGGGCAACTTCCGACCCCACTCACCCCAGCCATCCTCGTCCCATCCCCAAAAACAGACAGTATTTACCCCCATTCTCCCATTCTCTTAGGATTTCTACTAGTTAGTCTTCTTGTAGCGGCTTGTCCTTTCAACTCTATCCCTATGCTTTTTCTCATTGGCAGGCATTATGCAATTCTGTCATGTATACTTACTACAACTTTTAAAAATGTCCATAGTTAATGCTGTTTTTTTGCCTAATGAACACTTGTTTATGGGCGAGCTGTTAAGGATATGAATGTAATGTCTTTTACTTGTACCTTAGACATAGAAAGGTTAGGGTCACGACCTCTTCTATTTATTTAAACTACACCAAATTTAACTGCGTTTTTGATTGTGGTAGTATGGCGACAGCTGTTTAAGGACTGGAAAACACTGTCTCTGGCTCAAGAACTGTTTTAATTTTCAGATCACATCCAAGCAGCCTTTATTTTTTAAGCTTTACTGACATTGTGCCCTGTCTGGGGATGTCCACATACCAATACTCAATATTAGGGGTGTCACAACTCACTACAAGGGGGAACTCTTGTTGTAAGACATAGCCTGCATTGTATTAATTATTGCAATTCCCTTTTTCTCTATTTCTTCTTTTATTTGCACTTTCAGCAGACATAGTCAACTCTGTAATTTGTCGGTAGGATTTTCAACCACTAATAATTCAGTGCTGACAAGTCATGTTGACTAACAGCCAATGGGCCTCTTGTGAATGTGATCAGACCCCTTTTTAAGCTTGACGTCATGGGCTCATCTGTTAAATCCTCATCTCACTTACAATAAAAGCAAAATGTAACTCAAGTCAGATGTAATTTAGCTAAAGGATTAGTATGATTACTGCAATTTAGAGTGGCACATTATACATAAGAGTGTTTTTTTCAATCAGTAATGTTTTACAAATTCCCGTTTTTGTTTTTTATGACAAGAAAGGCATGTATTAAAACACAGAGTCTTCAATTTAGAAAAGAAAGCGGTGTTACCTCTGCTACAGTAGCATGACATTCATTTACTATACAGCATTTTTATGTGTTTTTAACTGTTTTCTTACCAGTTTTTATTACCAAGGGACTTTGATCATAATTTTTATCTTATTTTGGATCAATTGTGACACCCCTATTACTCTGATACTGCCACTTTACTCACTGCACTCCATGTTTCCATTAATCTTTTAGTCTAAACACCTCTATAGAGTTTGGGAAAAGGGTATGGGACTATAATGATAATAAAAGTAGAGCAAACAACAAACAGTGTCCTGTTTGACTAGACAACTCAGCCAAAACAAAGCACTAAACACATTTGGGGGAAAAAACAACATGGCTCTAAAGTCTGTGTATGGTTCATAATAACTGTTTGAGTACTTGATTTAAATGAAGTACAAGATAAAGTGGTATTTGGACATCCCTAGCTCTGTCATTGTTTTGTACACATTGTAAACATAATCCTAAAACTCTTCAGTGAAGAGTTGTTCACCACTGTATAACATTAACAATTGCTCACCTCTTTAATATATATAGGTTTAAACTAGATATTAAGAGTTGCCTTTTTAAACAAGTCTTTTGATTAAATCAGGTGAAAAACAGCCTGGTTTAGTCCCCAATCAATCAGAAAGCTCCCATTTCCAGGTAATTTCAGGAAGCAATAAAGGCACAGATTAAATTGAAGTGATGGTCGGCAACTTTGATAAATAAAGGAGGACGTGGACATAGGGTAAAAAAAAAAGCTATGTCGAGCAATATTATTGTACAAACAGCTCAGAGGTCGAGTGGAGCTACCTATTAGGAGTGTAGTCAGGAGTTTTAATGGGAACATCTCACTGGGGTCTTAAAGCGCGTTTCCATTGAGAGGTATGGTAAGGGTCATGCATGGTATGGTTAAGTAACTCCTGAACAGGCTTGTGTTTCCACTGTGCTGTGAAGGAGAGTGCTGTGTAAACAAAGGTATAGTGGTGAGAGGCTGGAGGTGTAGTTGTTGCAGAAGACACATGCAAACATCACAACAAGAGCTGCAGATGTTTCTTACATTTACATTTACATTTACAGTTCTAGAGGAATATAAAAGTTGCATTGTATTAAAATGATTTTAATACTCTGGCACATGTCAGTAGGGGTGCTGTTCATTTAGAAAATTAAAGTGAAAGTAAGAGAATGTGTGTATTTTAGCACCATGTCTGTGTACTAGGGGTGTGACAAGATCTCGCAATCTGATGGTCCTGCAAGATTAAAATGCCACAAGATTCCCATGAAGGTAAAAATCAGTCTTGTGATTTCAGGATCAGGTTCTGTTTGCACTTTTTTACAGGGGAGAAGCGAGTCAGTTGAGGTTGTGGACAAAACATTTGGCATTATGTTTAGCTATTGCATATAATTCAAATAATAGAAGTAAATACCAGTCATTACAAGTTTATTTTAAAAATGCACCTAAAAAGTTTTGCACTTTATGATTTTCAGGTGATTAAATTACATTTTTCATTTGTGTAAAATACATATTCCAATAGTGTCAAAATCTCGTATCGTTCTCATTAACCCAGTCTCGTGTCTTGTCACACCCCTACTGTTTACACAGAGGAACAACGCTAACAAGAAAAATATGAATAGCAAAAAAAGCAAAGTGGACAGATATTGCTAATGCAAGATGTGATACTTAACGAGGCAGAAGTAATTGCTAGGCTAATTAGCATTAGCCTAAAGCTAAACTCAAAGCTAGATGTTTAACACAATATTGCCATGTATTAGTGTTTTTTTATGAGCGGTGAGATTGGGTTCACGAGAACAAGACAAGATTTTGAATACCATTATTACATCTAATACCATTTTTAAGAATTCATTAAAGATAAATTATATGATGGAAAAATGTATTTTCATTCAACTGAAAATCAGAAAATGTTAAACTTTCTCGGTGCATTTTGCAAAGTTTGGCGCTGCATTTTAGCACCAGTTGTTCTCAAAAGCTGAGAGGTTACCACCAGAGTCATAATTTCTTCACATGAGCTGGTTTTAACCCTTTTGTCCTGCCTGACCCATACCGCTCCAGTGGAAACGAGTCTGCATTACAGGGATTTGGTCTAGTGTCAGGGTAAATCCACATTTTAACATAGGGTGGGTGCTTTATTCATGATATTTCTGTGTTTATCCATCTGCAAGTAGGCATCATCCCATAGAATATTATTATTTTTACTATCATCGACTTGTTAATCCGTTTGCATACTGTACAAAATAAAGTCTATTTTAAATATTTTAAGAGATATTTTGTATTTAACCATGAAGTTTTATTTGTCAACATGTAAATCAAGCTGAAAATATCATATGTCTGTATAGTTATCATATTGAGAGTAATTTTCTAGTGCTTTAAACCTTTTTAGAACGAGTTTAGGTGGGATGGACCTACACACTGGGCCCGTCTCTGCGAGTTTAACCTGAAGGAGATTATCTGATTGTGCCATAATTTCTTTGATAGTGCTTTTTAAAAATGCTAACAGTTTCTCGTTGTGGTATTAAACGCATTCATTCATAAGATGTATTCCCTGTGTTGAATGTTAGCTAATGTCCAATTTTATGTGTTTGTCTTCCACTTATTAGTCATGTACCATTAAGTTGTTAGTTCCTCGACATGTTTGACAATAAATTAGACTTTATTATTTTCGTTTTTCCCTTTTATTCTCTTTCATTGTCTTGTATACATCTATGTTCTGCTGTTCATTTCTATTGCACTAATGGTAATAAATGCAGTGTGCTAATTTACGTACAAACCACAAATCTGCAAAGTCTTTTTCTAAAAATAATAAGCTTTTTGAATTAAAAAATACTGATGGTCGTATTGCTATTAACAGGGATTTTCCATAAAAAATGATTACCTTTGCATTTATGTGGTTCGTACACAGTTTTAGCAGTTTTACATTGGTGTAATGTCAACAACAGAACTATATCTGTTTCTCCATTCATAAAAGTCACCTAATTGTTATGTAGCATTTGCAGTTGTAGCATTTTATCAACTCAATGTGTCTCTACTACAATGTTGTTTATGTAAATTTAAAAAGCTCATGTCGCCTTATTATATGTGTGTGCATTACATGACGCTCCAGGCAAAGCCAAAAAAAAGTACTAAGCACTGTTTCATTAGGTTTTTCAAATACCTTTCTCTTCAGATCTCGGTCTGAGGAGGTGCAGTAGCATCGGTTTCTGCTCTTCATGCTGTTTTTCTGTGGGACACTGAATCAAAACTGTGATCTTTAATGAAAGCTAAAGTTTGGCTGAAAAACTCCAGGCTGAGATTCAGTGTTTCAAAACCCATACTGTCCCAGGACAAGCCCATATTTACTAACATCATTATAACTTCATTTTTACACTGAGGCCCTGCCACAGTCTGATGTGTAAACTGCCCCTAACACCATCTAAAGCTATTTCAGTGCATTGTCCCCTAATAATTGGCATGTCAGGTACACTTGAACATAGTGTCATTGACTTTTGTACTGCAGGTTACGTGCAACATAAAGTAATTATGCACACTTTTAATATTTTATATTTTCATATGAGATTTAAGTGCTTTTTGTACACACTGACATCTTTTTTCTTCCTTGCATGAAATGCAAAACAGGAGGAAAAAAATGTTTTCATAAAGTATATTTGCATTTGGTACTCCAATAGTATATCCAGTGGCAAGCGTTATGTTTCATAATTTTATTTACAAAACTATGCCAAGTATTTGAAAGCTATTTTTAGAGTAAATTTAAAAGAAGTCATTCATTTTTTTCTTTTAAAACATGCCTTTATCTTTGTATCTATAAATATGAGCATAATCCATAGTCATGATTGTGCTACTGTTGTATGATACTGCAGTCTGATTCATAATAAACTCTTTGCATGAAAAGCGTGTCTGTCATCACTTACAACAAAACAAATGTACAAAGGTGGGTTGCTCTTACATGAGTACAATTTTTCTCGACTCTACCCATGTCTATATATTACATACATATGTACTGTTTCAAAAGCTTTATATTGGAAATGTATGCTTCTTAGGCCTTAACTTGTTCTTTTTTAAGATGTAATTAGTTTTTTACATATTTGTTTATTGTTTAGAAATATTTGAATATGTCCAGACAGTTACTCAGTAAGCTACTTGAGTACTGAGTATTTCACCAAATACTTAATTATTTGGATGACGACTTTTCACTTGAGTAATATGATTTTGCAGTAACAGTACTCTTACCTGACTACCCACCTCTGATTGTTAGTTTAACTGACCTGCGCTACCAACAACACGCTAATGAGTGACATTAGGACATAATGCTAACATCTGTGTAGCAAGTGCACTGAGCATTACTGCTAAAGTTAAGTCACGAAAAGGTCACAAAAATTCTTGTAGTAGATAATATAAATTAAGAAAGAACATTGCATTTTATAGTGAGTACAACTGTATATTTTGTACTGAAATTACGTCCAATTAAACTTAATGAAGACACGGTTAGCACTAGCCACAGCTAACTGGCTAACTTACTGTATCTTCTGTGAGTAAAGAAGAAACTTTTTGCTATCGTCGTGGACACCAAGGCTTTTATAGCTTCGACGGTAAGTTTTTTAAAATGTCATGGAACTTTGTATGTACCCAATATTTTAGGGAAATATTAAACTAACTTACCTTTAAATGTTGTTAGCATTGGTATATGCGATCAGGCTACTGCAGATGAACCGTGCAAAGGCTTTATACTTGCAAATATATTCCTAAATACATATAATACTACTAATATGCACTAGTTTTGTGGTGTAAGGTGGTAATGAGGGGCCCCAGTGCAGGCTCCTAGCATGGGCCTTAAAGTTAGGAAGCACATTCAGGAAATCTATAACTTAGGTCCATATATCATACTTTTGTTACAAAAAGCGCACTGTACTTCTTAAAGTCCATTAATACCTTTATTAAAATATTCAAACACATCTGTGCCATAAAAAATTAGTTTAGTATTGTCCATTATTAAATTGTTTAAGCTTGTGAAGTCATATCTGATGTGTACTGCCCAGACTGAACATAACCTACTAATAGGACTCTCAATGGAGGCTCCTCATGTCCTGGGCCCCAGTGCAGCCTGATGTTGCCCCTGACCCTAAGTCCTCTTCTTTAAACCAAGAGCAAAAATGCATCAAACTAACTTACTTTTTCACTCCATGCCTTGTGTTACCACATAGGCTACTGTACAACTTTAAGTAATTTAAGGAATATTTTGGGAAAAGTTTGTCTGACCAAAGTACTTCTTGTTATTAATTTGGAAATTTGAAAATGTGACCATCATTTACTGTGATTTTTTTCTCTCATATCTATCACATTAATTAGGGCATGAAGACATCAACTCTTCAGCCTCCAAACTCATGCTCTCTGTTGAAATAAATACCACTCTTGTCTGAACTCTCTGCCATTTGTTCACAGCTGTCCCTGGGTTGTATTAGCAGCTGCCTCAGAGATGAAGCCTTCTGTGAGCATGGCCCATAAAGACAGACTCAGTCCTGTTAAATGGCTACTGTACGTGTGAGTGTGTGTGTGTGTGTGTGTGTGTGTGTGTGTGTTGTGCTGCTGCCTGGGGAATAATGAGCGTATTAGTGTAATGCTGCAGCTGTTGTCCATCTTCCTCCTCTGGCCTTGACATTGTCTTCTGGACTTTATCACATGCACAGACAGAAATGCACAAAATAAAGGCAGATAATTGGCTCAAAGCTTTAAAACAGGAGTCTTATTAGCAGTAATGTTGCAAAAAATGTATTCAAACAATGTTATACTCAAGAATATCTACTAGTAAATTGCCCTCGACTATAGTGGTAACAAAAAATGACTTTATTCTCTGTGAAATGCATGAATACTGTGCTCATATTAGTAGTATACTTGGGTGGCATGGTGGCATAGTGGCATAGTGACTAGCACTCCTGCCTCATAGCAAGAAGATCCCAGGTTCAATTCCTGGAGCGGGTGGGGCCTTTCTGTGTGGAGTTGTTCTTCCTGTGTCTAAGTAGGTTTCCCCTCCCACTAAAAACATGTACAATAGGTCCCCTGCAAAAGAGATTCTGAATCTCAGTGGGACTTTCCTTCCTTGGGACTTCGGTTAAATAAAAAAGTAATGAAGGCATTTGGCTGCATTTCTTGTAGTAGCCCACAAGATGGAGACAGACGTCAATAGAAGGAAGACCCCATTACAGGGGGACTGTGTAAAATCAGTGTGGTTGAACAAAATTGGAGACGGGAGAGGACAGGAAAGAGGACAATATGAGCACTGTTGGACGAGAAGCACCTTGAGCACACATACATGCTTAGAGTCTATTTTACATTGATACTGAAATAATTTTGTCTCAACTGTAAAGCAACAGTAAACATGTCCCTTAAGGGCTCCTGTAGTTATTTGCATGCTCTGAAGCAGGGACTGTGTGAGATGTGAAGCTGCATTTCTAGCACCAAATGTCACCAGAAAAAGCATTTTTTTTTTACAAGTAATATTGGCTGCAATATCATATTTATAATTGCACACTTGGGATTTGGGACTTTTAAATACAGTAAATATATTGAATGCCTTGTTAGAATAGAATAGAACTCATTCATTGATCTTCTACCGCTGTAGGGGTTGTTGTTGGCTGGAGCCTATCCCAGAAACTATGGGCCTGAAGAGGGGTACACCCTGGACGGTGGCCAGTCAAGTCCAGAGGAAACACTTAGAAACTAACGTAGACCTTTCAATCCTACTTTCATTGACTAAGGACAATTTAAATTCACCAAATCACAACCAATATTATTATTATTAACCCTTATGCAATTTTAAAAAGTTACTTTTTTTAGGGATAATTTTTTCCTGTGCTATGTAGAATCTAAAACCCAACTCCCATTAAAACTGGTTTTAGCTTTTTGTTACTACAGAAAAGTCCCAAATCCATCTAAATCGGCATTGTTGGTAATGTTTTGAGATACCCAAGGCTCCACTTTGCATTGAAAATATTGAAAATATTTCATTGCGTGTGTGTGTTTTCTCCAAAAAAAAAAAAAAAAAAAAAAGAGACACTATTACATAAACTGACATAAAATGGTTAAAATTCTGAAAATAATTAAATATTTGGTATTTATGGTGAGGGCAGAAGTTGATTAAAAGAGTTATGTAAAAAAAAAGGTAGAAAAAATATCATTGTATACTATTTTGTGATGTTTTGTGACAGGGACATTTTTACTCACTGAACTGGAGCAACATAACAAATTTAGCGAAAACATTAAGTAATATAATATTAGATTTCTGTTTAGAATATCAACATACTGATAAAAATACACACCTGAGCCAACTTTCATAGAAAAGGTAAGAGCCACTGCAGAGTTATAAAAAACATAACACTTTTATTCTCATTGGTGCACAAAGGTTAAATGGTATTCACTATGACATTTACAGATGCACATACACTACAGTCCTAAAGAATTACTGTAGGAAAGAAATATCATGCACACCATATTCATTGGCATTTAACATGACTGCAGAGTGACATGAACTAATGTAAAACTTAAATGCTCTCACTATAACCACACAGTATTTGCAGACCTCAGTAGCAGTTGCAGGCCTGGGCCACACTGCTGCTGCCTGCTGGATTGTTAGTTTTAACAGCTGATTCGATCCCCCCCTCTCCCCCTGCACCCAGAGACCTATGCTTCCTGGCTATTTATGGCAGGCTCCCCTCCGCACCGAGACCGCTCTCACCAGTCCATACAAGGGAACTGTGGGATGAGGTTACTCCACCGATTTGGCCAACACTTCTCCAGCTTTTGCAACAAGTGTTTTGTAGCTTTAGTTTGCACACAGATTTGGATCTATGTTTTTGAATCAATTGCTAATATTTCACCTAGCACAACACAGTATATTTTTATTTTATTTGTATTGCCTCCCTTGACGCCTCTTTCATGCAAACCTTTGTGTCTTCCTTCTTTGCTTGCTTGTTCTAGACTCATTTATTTGAGCCGGTGGGAAAGTACCGAGTTATATTTGTCATAGCTGAGGTTGGACGCTCTTCACGGTGGACAACTCCTGGATCCTCTCTCTTTTTTGGGGGGGTTTACCTGTTCGCACCTGGTCACACACCTTCCTTCATCATCTACTCTCCTGGGAATAAGAGAATAAGTTATGGACCGCCCCTGTCTGGCTTCAGGACAGTGACGTTTGGGATATTGTTTGCGGTGAGTACTGGCCTTTCTGTTGTTGGTGTTGTAGTATTGTATGCCTCTGACACTGCATACAATTGTATAATAGGGACCTGTACATAGAATAATGTTTTTTAATTGGTTTCATTATGGGACCCAAATATTTCCATATCAATTTGTTGCACACCTCACTTTTAAACAAAATAAATGTATATAAAAAACACATGTAAATCTATACTAAAACCGCATACCATTAATAGCACTAACATCTTTCTACTTCATAATCATCCTACCTTTATACATTTGTCATAATAACATGAAATAATTGGCATCATTAATATGTAAATGTATGTATAAGTCACAAGGGTTATAAGATTATTTATAAGAACTAAGCTCACAACCTACTTTTAGGTCCAACCAATTGAGAAACTTTAGTTATGCAATGTAATTTCATGAGCACATTTAAACCCAAAGGCAACTAACAATGTAAACCATAGAATCTGTTTAGCCCTCGTTTATACCTGGTTTAGACCTGGTTTAGTCTTTGTTTAGTCCTTGTTTAGTCTTGGTTTATCCCTGGTTTAATCCTTGTTTATCGCTGGTTTAGTCCTTGTTTTGTCCTTGTTTAGTCTTGGTTAAGCATTGATTTAGGCCTTGTTTAGTCTTGGTTTGGCATTGGTTTAGTCCTGGTTTAGCCCTGGTTTAGTCCTTGTTTAGTCTTGGTTTAGCACTGGTTTAGTCCTTGTTTAGTCTTGGTTTATCCCTGGTTTAGTCCTTGTTTAGACCTGGTTTAGTCCTTGTTTAGTCTTGGTTTAGCACTGGTTTAGTCATGGTTTAGCCCTGGTTTAGTCCTTGTTTAGTCTTGGTTTATCCATGGTTTAGTCCTTGTTTAGACCTGGTTTAGTCCTTGTTTAGTCTTGGTTTGGCACTAGTTTAGTCCTGGTTGAGCCCAGGTTTGGTTAATTAAAGATGCTAACAATCAGTTTATTGATTAACCACAACTGCACAATTTAACTTACACAAAAATTAGTCATTAATTTTATTGTAACATCAGATATAATGGCATAGTACAGTACAGAAAACTACAGCATAAACTACAAGTATTTTTATCAGTTTAGCCTCCCAAGTTCCACCAGATCCTCACTTACAAATGAACTGGATGAATACAGCAATACTCATCCATTTTTGCTGATAATTGTATTCAGGATAGACATGTGTTTTGTCTTAATCTTGCAAAAAAAATTTATATAAAAATGTGTGTACAGCAGGTGCCATTTGTGTGATTTTAATGGAAAAAGTGACATTAACTGTAGGACCAAACCTGTAAAAAATTAGCAACAATTAAAGGTAGTTGTGTTAGTCATAGCAAAATGTATGTAGCCTTGCTTTAGTCCTGGTCTTTGTTAAGTCTTTGTTAAGTATTGATTTTGACAAGTAAATCCAAGGACTGGCATTTCAACTTTAATGTGATTGAACTTACTATGTAGTTTATATCAAAAATCACTAATCATATTGTTATTTCAGTATTCAACATAATTATTGCATATGTCATGTTTTTCTCATCTTGTAGCTTTAGTGCAGGGTTATTATAATGAATACCTTAAACAGTGAATAAAAACAAATGTGCAGCAAACAATACCATGCTGACAAGGCCAAAAGTTAACGTACATTTAACTGATTTGTGTGCATTGTCTGTTATGAATAGTTTTATTTCAGAGCAGTGATTCTCAAACTGTGGTATGGGTACCACTGGTGGTGCGCAGGCTTCTTCTGGTGGTACTCAGGAGTCTTTTTCAGTTCATTGTCATAATATAGTTTATTTTGGAGCCAGTTTTACTCATGCCCAGTCTTGGTTTATATCGGTTCAGCCCTTGTTTAGCCCTGTTTTAGTCCTGGTTTAGACCTGATTTATGCCCAGGATAGCCCTGGTTTAATCTTTGTTTATTCCTGGTTTAGTTCTTATTTAGTCCTGGTTTAGTCCTGGTTTAGACCTGATTTATGCCCAGGATAGCCCTGGTTTAATCTTTGTTTATTCCTGGTTTAATTCTTGTTTAGTCCTGGTTTAGCCCTGGCATAGCATTAGTTAAGCCCTGGGTTAGCCCTGGTTTAGACCTGGTTTAGTTCTGGTTTAGACATGGTTTTGTCCTAGTTTAGTCCTGGTTTAGATCTGGGTTAATCCTGGTTTAGACCTGGTTTAGCATTGGCTTAGACCTGGGTTAATCTTTGTTTAGACCTTGTTTAGTCCTGGTTTAGCCCTGGCATAGCATTGGTTAAGCCCTGGTTTAGACCTGGTTTAGCATTGGCTTAGACCTGGGTTAATCTTTGATTAGACCTTGTTTAGTCCTGGTTTAGCCCTGGCATAGCATTGGTTAAGCCCTGGTTTAGACTTGGTTTAGGCCTGGTTTAGGTCTGGTTTAGTTCTGGTTTAAACATGGTTTTGTCCTAGTTTAGTCCTGGTTTAGATCTGGGTTCATCCTGGTTTAGACCTGATTTAGCATTGGCTTAGACCTGGGTTAATCTTTGATTAGACCTTGTTTAGTCCTGGTTTAGCCCTGGCATAGCATTGGTTAAGCCCTGGTTTAGGCCTGGTTTAGTTCTGGTTTAGACATGGTTTAGCCCTTGTTTAGTCCTGGTTTAGCCCTGGCATAGCATTGGTTTAGCCCTGGTTTAGACCTGGTTTAGGCCTGGTTTAGTTCTGGTTTAGACATGGTTTTGTCCTATTTAGACCTGGGTTAATCCTGGTTTAGACCTGGTTTAGTGCTAGTTTCGCCCTGCTTTAGACCTGGTTTAGCATTGGTTAAGACCTGGTTAAGTCCAAGTTTAGTCCTGGTTTTGACCTTGTTTAGCCCTGTTTTAGTCCTGGTTTAGACCTGATTTATGCCCAGGATAGCCCTGGTTTAATCTTTGTTTATTCCTGGTTTAGTTCTTGTTTAGTCCTGGTTTAGCCCTGGCATAGCATTAGTTAAGCCCTGGGTTAGCCCTGGTTTAGACCTGGTTTAGGTCTGTTTTATTTCTGGTTTAGTTCTGGTTTAGACATGGTTTTGTTCCAGTTTAGTCCTGGTTTAGATCTGGGTTAATCCTGGTTTAGACCTGGTTTAGCATTGGCTTAGACCTGGGTTAATCTTTGTTTAGACCTTTTTTAGTCCTGGTTTAGCCCTGGCATAGCATTGGTTTAGCCCTGGTTTAGACCTGGTTTAGGCCTGGTTTAGTTCTGGTTTAGACATGGTTTTGTCCTATTTAGACCTGGGTTAATCCTGGTTTAGACCTGGTTTAGTGCTAGTTTCGCCCTGCTTTAGACCTGGTTTAGCATTGGTTAAGACCTGGTTAAGTCCAAGTTTAGTCCTGGTTTTGACCTTGTTTAGCCCTGTTTTAGTCCTGGTTTAGACCTGATTTATGCCCAGGATAGCCCTGGTTTAATCTTTGTTTATTCCTGGTTTAGTTCTTGTTTAGTCCTGGTTTAGCCCTGGCATAGCATTAGTTAAGCCCTGGGTTAGCCCTGGTTTAGACCTGGTTTAGGTCTGTTTTATTTCTGGTTTAGTTCTGGTTTAGACATGGTTTTGTTCCAGTTTAGTCCTGGTTTAGATCTGGGTTAATCCTGGTTTAGACCTGGTTTAGCATTGGCTTAGACCTGGGTTAATCTTTGTTTAGACCTTTTTTAGTCCTGGTTTAGCCCTGGCATAGCATTGGTTTAGCCCTGGTTTAGACCTGGTTTAGGCCTGGTTTAGTTCTGGTTTAGACATGGTTTTGTCCTATTTAGACCTGGGTTAATCCTGGTTTAGACCTGGTTTAGTGCTAGTTTCGCCCTGCTTTAGACCTGGTTTAGCATTGGTTAAGACCTGGTTAAGTCCAAGTTTAGTCCTGGTTTTGACCTTGTTTTGTCCTGGTTTAGACCTGGGCTAATCCTTGCTTAGCCCTTTTTAAGTCCAAGTTTAGTCCTGGTTCAGCCCTGGTTTAGCCCTGGTTTAGTTCATTAAAGATGGTACTTTGTGTTACTCGGTGTAAAAAGTTTGAGAAGGACTGTTTTAGAGAACATACTGCTCTGTCCCATTACTGTTTTTACTTTTTTATTGCTCCCTGTGTAAAGTGAGCGCATGGCTTTAGCAGATCCTGGCTGTATGGGGCGGGTACGTGTTAGCAGCTGATCCTTGAGTTGAGTAAGACTGTTGTTCCTGCTTCGTCCCAGCGTCACTTCTCTCCACTTTTGTTTTTATAGCATGTGTGTTATTATGGCGTGTGTGTGTGTGTGTGTGACTCTGCAGCAGTTGATTTTAGAGCCGTGCACCTGTCCCACAGATGTCACGCTGAGCAGACAGGTTTACAGCGTGACCCCATGCCTGAACCCTCCGCCTCCGGACACTCTTACGACACACAGAGCCACCAAAACCATTCAAAAAGCAGGACAAAATACATGTACTGTTACTTCAACATCATATTACTCAAGTAGAAGCACTCAAACAACCACTCAAGCAAAATGTACTGCTACTATTACTACTACTAATTAATAATACTGTTGTGTCAGATTATTTATGCACTGGTTTTAAATGGATTTGTCGATCATGGCTTCCCAAAGTTGCTGTAATGTTGCTATTTTGTTTTATTACAAGAAGTCAGTACAGGTTTTTCTACCAACTTTTGAGAAAAATCATGCTTTTTTAACCATTTATTCAACACTTACTCTTTTCCTTTTGACTTTTCACTTTCTGGTGTCAAATATTCAGCCTCCCAGGAGTCAGTGATTGGCATAAGTTTTACACCTGATGCCCTTCCTGATGCAATTCTCTCTGTTTATCCAGGCTTTCTTCTGGCACAAGGAGTACACTGGCTTGTGACCCCCTTTGAGTGGATTATCAGGACTGGGTACTGTTAAACAATACCTTTGTGATATTATAAAAAAAAGTTATAATACTACTGATATCGAAAAAATATATTTATCAAGTTTTAAAAGGTCCAAAGTGCTCAGGAAGTTTTTGTCAATTAGTTATTCTGTATTGAAGGTGTGCTTTGGTGCTCGGGGAACAAAGAACTTTCAAAAAGTACAGAAAAAAACAAGGCATTCTTCATTTTCCTGCAGTTTAAAAAGGCTTTATTTCATGAGGGTATACGTTTATAAAATCTTTAGAAGCATACTGTGCTGGGTTTGGCTTAGACCCACATGTTTTTTTCTTTACTTTTCTTTACTTTTTACCAAGTTTTAATACCTAGTGGGACCTTTAATGTTCTTTGCATGTATGAATCAAATAAATAACACAGAATAAATTGTACGAACTACTGGTTTTACCTTACAGCTAAGAATTTTGCTGCAAAGATGTGTCTTTTATTCAGTATTTTTGTGTTTTATGAGTGTAGCAGATGAATTAGCTCACCACGGTACCCAGCCCTGTTTATGTAACACAATAAGCAGTAGAAGACAAATAAATGAATACATTTTCTTCTTTCCTTTCGGACTTCCCTTTGGCCACCACAACAAATCTTCTGCCTCCCGGGATGCAGTGATTTGCCATAAGTTTTACAACAAATGTCCTTACTTAACACAATCATTTATCAGGGCTTGGGACCGGTGCAATAAGTACACTTGAAGTGATAGCACAAACTTATGATGGTTTTGCTCTGCACTGGTAAAATACCAAATTGTTATTGTACAGAAAGTAGCTGATCAACCTGAGACCAAGCACTTTTGCATTTTATTTATTTTAAGTGAAACAATATATCTGTGACGTTATTGTTATTAGTCTTGCGGTAAGTTGTTTACGTACTCATTTGTAGGGGTTATCGGCTGGCTTTGTCAGTTGTTGATATTCTAACTTCATAAAAATATATATTGAGATTGAACATACCTACTGGATATATTTTCATGGCCTGTGTTGTATCAAGGAGCAAAACCAAATGTTGAATGAAGTCTCATGGTGTCTGTAGAAAAGCAGAGCACCCAGATTTCCTGAGTTGATGGAAGACAGAAATGAAGTAATAGAGTTGGAGTCAGTGTTTAGGAAAAGTGGAGGATAAATGTCCATACACTGAGCCATTTTGTGTAAAACAGAACATACATGTTACTATAAATGCCTTGTTCTTTGTTTGTTACATTTGTGGCATTTTTGTTCAGTGGTTGTACGCAGGAGTTTTTTGCAGTTCTGATTTAGTCCTTATCCTTGTTTAGTCCTGGCGTAGTCCTGGATTACTCTTGGTTTAGTCCTGGCTTAGTCCTAGTTTACTCTTGGTTTAGTCCTGGCTTAGTCCTGATTTACTCTTGGTTTAGTCCTGGCTTAGTCCTGGTTTACTCTTGGTTTAGTCCTGGCTTAGTCCTGGTTTACTCTTGGTTTAGTCCTGGCTTAGTCCTGATTTACTCTCGGTTTAGTCCTGGCTTAGTCCTGGATTACTCTTGGTTTAGTCCTGGCTTAGTCCTAGTTTACTCTCGGTTTAGTCCTGGCTTAGTCCTAGTTTACTCTTGGTTTAGTCCTGGCTTAGTCCTGATTTACTCTTGGTTTAGTCCTGGCTTAGTCCTGATTTACTCTTGGTTTAGTCCTGGCTTAGTCCTGGTTTACTCTTGGTTTAGTCCTGGCTTAGTCCTGATTTACTCTTGGTTTAGTCCTGGCTTAGTCCTGATTTACTCTTGGTTTAGTCCTGGTTTAGTCCTGGTTTACTCTTGGTTTAGTCCTGGCTTAGTCCTGATTTACTCTTGGTTTAGTCCTGGCTTAGTCCTGATTTAATCTCAGTTTATCCCGGCTTAGACCTGGTTTCGTCTTATTTAAGTTCTGGTTTTGTCCTGGATATGTTTTGGTTTATTCCTGTTTTAGTCTCTTTGCTGAGGTGATACTTGGTGTGAAAAAATAGTATGTAGAGTATGTAGAACCCATTTTTTCTCAATCTTCTTTCCTTTTTTTATTTTAAATAAAATATACTACACTATACTAATAAGTGCGAGTAATATTAGACCCTACAGACAAGACTCCATTGTGTCCTCTACCTCCTCCATTTAGACCCATTTGGCATCCATGTTTATGCAATTAACTATTAATTAAGTTTGGTTTGTCTGTTCAGAAGTGTCTTGTTGGAAGTGTTGTTGGTTAAGGTTAAGATATACTTAACCTTAAACAACTTTGCGGACCCCTGGGGGTTGTGAGAGGTGTGGGTTGGAGATGGAAAGATTTTCTGAAACTGCAGCTTTCTGTAAACACTGAGCATATGGATATATTGTAAATCCATTATCACAATATTGCACAATGCTTTGTTTTTGCAGCGTACACAGAAAATGCTTTATCTGAAAAGCTAACTTTAGTGCTGTTGTTTTTCCAGTCAGTTATAAAGTACTATATGTCGCATAAAGTTGAAGTCCAGAAAAGCAGAGGGCTGTATAGAGAAACATATTCAACCATAAAACTGATCTTGACATGAACTTGTATAACTGGACACATGCCTCGATGCTGAGTCACTGTGAATTTGTTGCGTTTCTTGGCCGTGTGATGTTTACATGTATTTGACAGTGTAGAGTTTTATTGTGTCACAGGAGCAGGACAGAGCAAGAGTTTCTTAGGACATTTTGTCTCAGCACAGATAAATCATTTGACGACACGGTTACAAGAAGAGAACAAATCATAATATTATTGCACATCCTTGTTTATCACGGGTGAATTTAGATGTGACCAAAAACAGCATTGTTAATTGTTGCCATATTTAGGCTTCTGTCAATTTGGACTGTAAGAGGGATCTGTAAATAGGGTAGAAGCTCTATAATCCATAGTACATGCTAGGGTTGTGACAAGATCTGGCAATCTCATGATCTTGCAAGATTAAAATGTCACAAGATTCTCATGAAGGTAAAAATCTGTCTTGTGATCTCAGGATCAGGTTCTGCACTTTTTACAACAAAAGTTAGTCAGTTGAGTTTGTGGTAAAACATTTGGCAGAATATATGTTCTGTTGTTGTATATAACTCAAATAATAATAATAATAATAATAATAAAAGTAAATGCCATTCATTACAACTTGATTTTACAAATGCACCTAAATAGTTTTGCATTTTATGATTTTCAGGTGAATAATTTATTTTCATTTGTGTAAAATACATATTTCAATAGTGTAAAAATTTCGTCTAGTTTTTGTGAATCCAGTCTCATATCTTGTCTCATCTCAGGGGATTTGTGTCTTGTCACACCCCTAGTACATGCCCAATCAAAAGGATACTACTTGTTTTTTGTTTATATTTAAGAAAAAACGCTTCAATTTGTATAATAGAGTCATCTGTGAAAAAAAACAAGGCCTTTAGACTTTAATTTACGCTTTATTATTAAGGATATTAATAGATTTAAATGTGTAGCTCGCACACACTAGCTTTGGCCAATCACATGTTTGCAAACAAGGAGGTGTGCTTCCATATTAGTACAAGGGATACTGTCTCTGTCTTTGGTCTACTCCTGTCAAATTGTTAGAGAATGGCGAGGTAAGCTGTAAAATTCGGTTTAACTTTTTAAGTAAAATAAATAAAAGTTAAATAGAATTATTGCAGTACTTTGTATCGGTGGGTATGGGTTGCGTGAGGGAAGGCATCTGGGCTATTGCTGCCTAAATGAGTAAAATAAGGTGGTATGTAGCATTAAAAATCAAATCAAGAGCCGTCTATGTCCCAGGCCACGGCATGACAGAATAAAAGTGTGTTGAAAGACAAGACCAAGAACTTTAAAAGTGGTCTCAAGTCCTGTCTCAAGACCAAGCCGTCTCGATTACTACAACACTACAAGGAGGGGTAATCTATTGAAGGAATGGAGAATGAAAACAGTCCTGAGAGGAGCGTGGCTCTGGTAAACAGCAGCTCAGGGGTGGCCTCTGAACAGCAACCACTCACAGCACACGTTTCCTTATACGGGACGTCCTGACAGAGAAGTACAGACAGGACAGGAGGCAGGGGGAGGTGGTAGTGTTGAGAGAGTAAGGAGCAGCGTCAGGAGAGGGAGGAGTATGTGTGAGAGTGAGAAAGAAGAAATGATGTACAAGAAAGAGTGTGAAATAGCTCAGATGTTGTTTTGTTAATAGACCCAGCAATGACGAGTCATTCAAGGTATGAATGGGAATAGTGTCAACGCAGCAAATTATATGTGATACATTTATTCATACGTGAGTGAAAAACTTTAAAACTATTGTCTTAAAGTACCCTTAAAAGTCCCCTATTCTGCTAAATCCATTTTTTTTTTTAGCTTTTAACCATGTTATAATGTCTGTACCTCAGAAACATACCTGGAGAAGTATTTAGTTTTGCGTTAAGAATCATAGTATTATACAATGTGGATAAAAAATAGTAAAAATCAGCCCTGGAGAATTTATCAACAATCGCCTAGATTTTAAAAAATGTGTCATCAGCCATAGAAAAACCCATACTGGTTGACCTACTTCAGACACTAACAAACATCCCTAACACCTAAGATATACTTTATTGTCCCTGTAGGGAAATTTGTTCTCTGCATTTGACCCATCTTCCAGTGCAACCTGTCAGGAGCAGTGGGCGACTGCAGAGCAGCACCTGGAGACCCTTCTCCAGATCTTGAGCCAAGATCCTGGTCAGGAGTTCCTAGCTGGACGATTAGACTATTATATAACCAGAGCACCCAGAGGAAACCCACACAGACACAGGGAGAACATGCAAACTCCCCACAGAACCCGGGACCTTCTTGTGGTGAGGTGACAATGCTAACCATTTTGCTATCGTGCCACCTCGTTATTGAGGCAGTGTGAATTATAATGTTTATACTTCAGCTTTATGAGTAAAAACACATCAGTAGAAACACAATTAGCCTGACCATCAGTTGTCATATATGTGATAATAAACTCACATTGCGGGATACACCAAGAAGTGTTTTTGTCTTAGAGTTTATTTTTTGTGGCCCATAGATCAGGCAAGTGCAGAAAAGGGCTCTTGGTGCCCCATCTGGAGTTTTTTGGTATTGCTCCTATTTTCTGATTGGTCTGTTGAATCCATCCAGTTGCACTTGGATGTAGTTAAATTTGTTTCAGTTCCTGGAAATCAAACTTGAATAAACAGGGACAAGACTAATTCTTAGGCCAAGAAGAATGTTCCTTAACAGATAAACTGCAGAATCCAATGGACACTTGTCAAAACTCAAGTGAAACATTGTAATTGTATAACCAGACCAGACCAGACCTGAAACTTGACCACTATATTGCGTGCACTTCTGGACCGGGACAACCACCTGATTTCCCGGCTCCCCTCGGACCCCTGCCTGCACCCTGGAGCACTGCTGTCCAATCCTGTCCCAGCGTTTTTATCATCAAGGCTAATTTCTGCCTGTAATCTGATTAGGCCCTGAGCTGCTTTACCTCCCGCTGCACACTGCACACTCAGGGCAGCGGGTCTGTGTGCCTGGGACAATTCGCTTTACTTCAGGGTTTGGTTCATTTGGGACGCTCCGGTGCTCTCCAGTCCTCCACCATTTGGGCTGCATGGGAGTCTGAGTCCTGGTTTAGCCTCCGGAAACCATGTTCAGAAACCCATGGATTGCTAGTTACCACGTTAATCATGTGGAGAGCTGCGGCCAAGGTAAGACGGGTGCAAAGGGGCCGGACTTAGGGGCATGACATTGACTTAAGGGGTCTGTCTTTAACATGACTTGAGCTTCAATTCCTCTAAACCTATGGACAAGCCTGAGTGACCCGGGTAATGCAATTTAGCTCTTTGTTGAGAGTGGGTCTGTGGGCTGCTGTTACAGGGAGATGATAATTGTAAAGGCATTTCTGATACAATATTGGTTGTTGCTGTTGATTTGTATTGGTAGTTTACACACACAGCGATTTGTAGCTTGTGTTTCATTGAGTGTTGCTGGAGCCATAGATAGAAACGTTGTAATCAATCTAAATATAGCTAATTCCCACTGGTAGCTTTTGTGTCTGTATTATTGGCACGTGGGGATTTTTGCATCTCTTATTACGGTTGTCTAGACTTTTCTAAACATGTTTGTTGGCTAAGACTGTAGTCGACTGAAGTTTTGCCCAGCGCAGCAATTAATCGACCGGAAATTGGCCAAAGGACATGTGAGGGACTTACCAGAGGCTCACACAAACAACAGATTCATGATTATTTATTGTCAGTTTCTCTATATGTACAGACACAAAGAGGAAGCGAAATACTGTTTCTGTTCTCTTTTTACGGTTTCAACATGCAATAGGATAAAAATAGACTAAAATAAAAATATGTAAATAAAAAAGACAAAAACTACAATAATTTCAGTATACATTAAATATAAAATATATGTCAGAAGCAACATACACTCAATAAAAAACTAGATAAAACCTATGTGCAGAAAACAATAACTATGGTAAACAGTGCAAAGACATTAGCATAGTGGTGCAAATACTAACAGCAGCAGTTGTGAAAAGTGATATTACATTAATTAGGTGATAAAACATTTGGAAAAAATTACTTTAAAATATATTTATTCATCTTTTTCTTATTCCCGTTAGGGGTTGCGGGTGACTAAAGCCTATCCCAGTAACTTTGGGCCTTAGGCGAGGTTAGTTGCAGGGCTGACACACAACCATTCACTCAATTTAAAGTCACAAATTCACCTAACACATGGATGTCTTTGGACAGTGGGAGGAAGCTGAAGAGAACCCACGGTAACATGGGGAGGACATGCAGACTCCACCCAGAGAGTTCATGTGTTGGCTCACCCGAGGATCAAAGCCACGATCTCCTTGCTGGGAGGCGAGAACACTAACCACTCTGCCACCGTTCCCACTTAAAACATACTGTTATCTAAAAATCATCAATGCTGTTTTAAATAAAATAAAAAATAAAAGTTATTAGACAATTAGACAAGCGTTTTTGATGCAAAGAGTTCATGCACCTGATCGACCAATAACATTTTAATTGACCAAGACCTCACTGACCGATTAATCAACTAAGCAACCTGAGGCTGTCAGGCCTATTGTTGGACCAGGAGTTATATTTAAATGGTGAAGTGTAAACAGGTATCTATGAGACCCCCATCTACCACAGTAGACATTAGCTTGGTTTACCTACCTTGCCAAATTGCCCAGATCAAAATACAAGTATTTGGTACTTAAAGGTGCCATGAGCAATAAATATGTTTTATCTTTTATAAAAATTACCCACATATGTCCCCAAAGATATGATGTAAACATGTTTAAATAAAATATTAGTTTGACTGATAACAATGGTACAGCTGATTTATTCACAAGTAAAAAAAATACTGAATGTAATGCCCAAGTTGATCATTTACATTTTTGTTTTGGTTCTAAAACCTCGCACTGTTGATAGTCCAATTAGAAAAGTGGAAAGACTGGCATTGTTTTGATTTAGACTGTAGTACTGCTTTCAAACCAGTACGAGTGCTGCTGCTTGCAGTATTTTTCATGGTGTCAAAGCATCTTGTACTCATTTGAACGCCATATGAGTGAGGACTTTTTCACTCCCTGTGTGAGTTATAAAGCTTTATTTGGAAAAAAGCTATAATAAAAGAAAAAAGAATCATTTGAATCGGGACATGGGAATTATGCGTGGATTCTGCCTGCCCCGCCTGTGTTACTTACTGTAGGCTCTGTCTAGCTACTTCCTTTGTTTAAAGACTTGTATTTGTCAGTCTAAATTGCTCATAGTAAACGAATGTGAAACTTTTCGGTTGTCTGTCAGTGTTGGACCTGCGACTAACTGGCCATTATCCTCCAACCAAAATAAGTGGTAGAAAATAAGTCAAATGATTGATGTTACCCTACAAGCAGTCATTCATAACACACAGTCTACGTCATCGCTCCTGTCTGTTTCTCCAAACTGTGAGTGTGCTGACATGACAATTACCCTACTGTACAATGACTGTGCCTTTTGAATAAATATGTCAGCTCTAAAAATCTCCTAGCTCATGTTTTACAAACACTGGACCATCCATTTAAGCCTACACAACATTTTTTTGTCATTTTTGCCGTTTATTCTCTATTATTATCTGTTTCTTATTACAAGTTTACCCAAGACTGGCATTTAAAGTGATGGTAGGATGTGGCAAGTAGCAGCTAGAGGCCAGAGTCTTTGAGTCTTGTTGTTTCTTAAGTGATGTGTTGCCTCACAAGGGTATTTATGCACCTATAGATATTTATGTACAATATTATAGTAGTGGTATGTTTATCACTTGCAGTCTGACTGTCTAGGGAATAGGAATCCAGTCTTTTCTTTTTCTCTAACACTGAATACATGATAGTGTTGCAGTAAGACCAGAGACCAGAGTGAACCGAGACCAGGTCAAGACCAAACCCTATGAACTAACACTAAAATTGAGGAGAAAAGTAAAAAAAAAAAAGTGTTTCAAATATATTGTTGATAATTTAATTTAAGAAACAATCTAATACAATAGACTCCACAAACAGAGAATATTTTACTGGTTCTTCTAATATTGAAAACTAATCACTTTAAAATTATGAAGTATAGTAATAATAATAATGCATTAGTCTTATATAGTGCTTTTCTAGAGACTCAAAGTTGCTTTACAATTCAGTGCATTATTCATTCACTCTTCAGTCACACTTGGTGGTGGTGAGCTGCTTCTGTAGCCACAGCTGTCCTGGGGCAGACTGACGGAAGCGTGGCTGTCATTTTGCGCCTACAGCCTCTCTGACCACCACCAAACACAGTCACACTGACACATTCATACAGGCAAGGTGGGTGAAGTGTCTTACCCAAGGACACATAGTATTTTTTTATGTTTGGTAAAAAAAAAAAAAAAAAAACATCCTCAGAGGCTGCCAAAAAGTAAAATTAGATTTGAGATCAAGACCAAAAACAAGCAAAACTACAGCCAAGAAGAGCCCAAGACCATAAAAAAATTGTCTCAAGACTGGTCTTGGGCACTTCTACACTAATATATGAAAGTGTAAAAGTGCATTAGAATGTATGAAGTGCCAGTTCTTAATGTTTACTCAGCTGAAATAAAGCTTAACTGTGTAAAAAATACTGCAAAAGTGGCTCTGAGCTGCAACTTGAAGACAGTCCGTCATGTCCCTTCACTTACTCATGTTGTTTGCACGCAAGCTCCCAGTTTACTCCCAGAGTCTATTTTGCACCTCTGAATATTTATAGAAAATAGGTGCAGGACGGTCAGCAGCCTAAGCTCCTGTGGCACTTCCAGCTTCAGCCTCAGTTTGTTGATGACCTGCAGTGTCTCTAAGGAAAGAAAACTGACTTCAGCACTGTAGGGGCTTTCCAAGAACAAAATGAATACAAATGTAAACCTTTTTCAACATGTGGTTGGTTAATTGGTTGGTTATTGAAATAGAAATAAGAAAAAGAGGTGTTTTTCACATACACTAAGGTGCCATTGATGGTCCACTACAGTCTAATTTGTCCCACCATTAATAAACTGAAATGAACATACACACTGGAATGTTTTGTTTTGTATTGCTACTAATATTTTGATTCCAGCCAGTACAAGCCAGTTTACTTTTTGTGCCAGTACCAAGCCCAGATCAATAGAAACGGTAGCTGCAGGAAGGGCATCCGGTATAAAACCCATGCCTAATCAATGTGCGCTTCACTTAGGGTGACCAGACATCCCTATTTAATGAATTTCAACAACCCATTTCCCGGTTGTCCTCATTTTAACCAAAAGAAATGGACACTCTAAAGCATTTGTCACTAAATTTATTCACCACCATTATTTTTCATTAATTACTTGCCATTAAATTTAAACCTGAGCTTGTGTACTTTGAATATCATGAATTTTTTGTTGCTTTCTAAATTTCAAACGCACTATGATTTCAGAAAAGAAATCCATGTCCCAGTTTTTGGGTCTAGAAATCTGGTCACCCAGCTTCACTGCAAGCTAGGAGGTAGATTATTTGCTGTGGCGAACCCAAAAGGGAAAAGAAAAACAAGTTGTATTTATATGTTAGCGTCTGTGCTGTGTTGATGCTGAATACAGTTACATGTTCAGCTGATTTAAAGCCTAAGCTGTTTTAATTGCATGAAATGGTAAAGCAAATTTTAAAATACATGAGTCATTAAAGTAATTGTGTCAGAGAGACAATGGAGATGCAAAAAACTAGCAGCCAGTCAAGCTACTTTTTTCACAGCAGCCTACATCTTTTAGTTTGGACCCTGGTCTGCAGTTTTTCTGGAGGCGTCTGCAAATGTAATGTGATCTGTATCTAACGCCGCATTGGATTTTACAGCAGTCTGGCTGAGATTCAGGAGTCACACGGTCAACTCTGAGCAGCTGGTACAGGATGTGAACTTTTAAACATCACTGACAGACAACTTTTGGTTTAGTAATAGATGGGCTTTATTTAACACACATAAATCTCTTGGTGTATAAAGAACCAAGATATTAAGCTATTGCAGAAGTGGGCATTCATTTAAAAACATTAATGTTCAATAATTATGTATTACTTTATTCCTTATGTTTTTTTTTCTCCAGGATTTGGACCCAGTGCCCCTAAACTCTGCAGCTCAGCCTCATTGCCAACAGAAGCCTTAAGGTGAGTCCCACATTAAGCATTAACCATTCACCAGTTCACCAGCCATAAGCAATCTTTTACAAATACCTTTTAAATCCACTGTGGAAGTATTTTATTTGTGACACAGAGATCAGGATTTCCAGGGTTATAGGTTCAACTGTGAACATGCAGAGTCAGCATTAAACGCTAAAACGGCTTATCCTTAAGACACTGTTCTGTTCACATAGCATTACAGCAGTAAGACCACCCCCAGGAGCAGGTCTGAACCATTCACATTTTAAATTAGTCTTCTTTTGCTTTGTTTGTTTATTTATTACATGACAATATATTCATTAGTCATATATATTCATCATTGGTTGAACGGTTGTTAGGCTGGTGTAAGATGTAAATTAATATAAATGCAGAGATTAGCTGGGCAGTTGCATTCATTGTTTCCTGGTGAAGCAGTGCCAGGACTTAATGACCCAGATTTAAACAGGATTTTGGTGGAAGTGGCTCCAGTGCAGCGTCACCTTTACCTCCGATCACCTCTTTAAGACCAGTCACTTCAGGCCGAGACACAATCACTTCATGTGCACTGGGAGTTTAATTTCCACAACTAGTGAACAGGGATCTGGTGTTCAAGTTTTTATACGTCTATGTGTGTCAACGTGCTCATTAAATGTTTTTTCATCTCTCTCTTTCTTCAGTTTTCAGAGTGACCTCTCCTTCAGTGATAAGACCGCTTTGGTCAAGAGTGTATCAGACACAGATGCCAAACTCCTGTTTGTCCTTCCCAAGGGTGAGTTTTGGTTATGATGTTATTATTACTACAACCGCACTATGGTAAAGTATCTATGGTAACACAGAACGCACTCAAACTTCACGCCAATTACTAGCTCAGAAAATATTTGGTTTTAAAAACATAAACTTCAATGGACTACAATTACCATTATTAAAGGTCCCCCATTCTCCTAAATCAACTTTTGTGAGGTTTTACCCATGTTCTGATGTTGTTTCCACCTCAAAAACTTACCTGGAGTTGTATTTTGTTTGAGGCCGCCCCCTTCTTAAGAGCTGAAAATGCTCAGTGTCAGCTCTACGTCGACACGTGAAACCAGGAAGTGCTCCTGTGAGTTTCTAAATCCCGTACATCGTCACCAGACTCATTCTGATCATTTCAGCGCTTAAATTGCTGTCTCTAAGAAGCAATCAGCTTTTATCTATCTGTTAGCATCATGTTGCCCATAGCTGTGCTAAAAAAACATTTTATGCTCTGTCCATTCCTCACCGTTGGCAGCATGGGGCGACAGACACCTAATCCAAGCATTCTCTGCAAAGTCAAAATATCAGCTCCCCAACAGAGGATACAAAATGAAAATGTTAAATGCTAATGCAAAGGTGTCCAAAACTATTTCAAAAAGCCTGAAAAAAGCAAAATATGGGACATTTAAATAAGGACAAAACAGGGACTTAACCGAGAATCAACTAGGAAGGACCAAGCCAGGACTAAACCAGGACTAAGCCAGGACTAAACCAGTTCTAAACCAGCACTGAGCAGTAGACTGTCTCTATGCTTCAAATTTAACTCCAAACCAGAATATGACTAAAATAGGACTCAAACAAATTCAACTAAGTCAGACTCATGAGTAACCCTAGAAGAAGTCTCTGTACCACCAGTGGTACCCAGACCACAGTTTGAGAACCACTGGTATAGAGTATGTTAAAATATTCTGTAATATGGCATTTCTGTTCTCTGTTTCAGTTTCAGAGCTAAAGAAACACTTTGAAGGCCCTGAGTCAAAGGAGACAGATATGAACAGGTCTGTATTCAGAGGCTGCTACACTAGTTTTTATAAAAAGCTTGATTTTTTTGAGTAGTTAACCAAACTCCTGTGTCCTCCTCTCCATCAGGAAGGAGAGGATCGCCCGCCGTCTGGAGGGTATGGAGCCCGATGCCCCCCCAGCTCTGGTGGTTCCTGGGGGGCTGGTGTCTAACCGGATGCTGGAGGAGGACCCACCGCGATACACCAGAGCCTCTGACCCCTGTGAGCCCTGTGTCATGGGTAAATATAGAAAAATGGCCTTTAATTTGTAAAGCTGCACCTACCAAAAACTACCATCCCATCGCAATAAGATACAACGGTGGCCCTGAGGTGCAAGGTCATCATCGTTTTTGTCCACTAGAAAAATAAGAGCAGAGGTAGATTTTTAAATGCGTAGCCTCAAAAAAAGAAACCCACCTCTAAAAATTAAAAACGTTCCACTAAAAAATAAAGCCATGTCTCAATTTTTAAAAAGCTTGTTTAAAAAAAAACAACTCATTCATCAAAATAAATTTAAATTGTCTGAAAATAAAAAGTGCACCTTCAAAATAAAAAAAAATCATGTCACAAAATAAAATAAAAAACACGGTTCAATTAAAAAGTAAAACATTTCACTAATTAAATAAAGTTAAATAAATAAAAACACAAACAACAGCCTCAAATTAAAACAGGAAGCTGCCACAAATGGAAACACAACATATTCAAAAATCTTCCTCTACTTTTATTTCTCTAGTGGACAAAAAAAAAAGTGTTATTGTACCTCAGGGCCGACCTACTGACCAAGATACTGATGTTTAAGTTTGTTTTAGAAAATCCCAACTGGTATTTTTTAATGATTTGTCTTTGCCATTTATTTCTATATACTTTTGACATTTTTGTTAATAAGTCCCAATATTTGTTGCAGTGAGGCGCTACAGCCGAGAGGAGCTCGAACCCCAGCAGCAGAAGCAGGGCTCATCTTCAGAAAGATTATCCCACAGTAAAGCTGTCCCAGTCACCGGTGGACGTCCCGAGCCCATGCTGGTCTACGTGGATCCCGTCACAATAAGCACCTCGTCCACCCCCATGTCATCGGGACGGAACATGGACCCTCAAAGTCTCACCTCGAAGGCCGAACGGATCGCGCGCTACAAGGCAGAGCGGCGCCGGCAGCTGTCCGAGCGATACGGGATACTGCTGGACCAGGAGGCGGATATCGACTACACCCCGCGGTACAGGTCCCGGAGAGAAACGACTGATCAGGTTACTAATTCTTCTTTTGTTGTGTTTTATTTACATGCAACCCTAATAAAAAAAAAAAAAAGTTGGGGTACTGTGTAAAATGGAAAAGAAATGGAAGGCAATCTTATAAAACCATACTGTGGAAGTGAGATATTTTACAATTTCTTTAAAAATATTAGCTCATATTGAGAAGTTGGATAAGTTGGGACAGGACAAGCCAATACAACATTAGTAACACCAAAGTGTTTTACATCACTAAGTAAATACACGCAAACTAGCAGTAGAAAGTACAATACTAAAAGGGCTATATTATTCTTTTATTTATATTTTTAAACCAATCTTGGTCATGTCTAGAACAGCATTAAAAGTTTTACATTTTTTAAAAACATTATGTGACTACAAGAATGTGTTTTTAATAATTACTACTGCCATAAAGAAACAGGTGAAGAGACCAGCAGAGGGCAGCAGAGTTACGCTATTTTAAACAGAAACAGAGTCAAAAAGCGCTTCACTTCCTTAAACTTTTTGTATGATGCAAAGTACAAAATTAAAAATACCTGTGAGGAATCAGTGGAAACGGCTGTACGTTGTTTTTTTGATAAATACATGAGAGAAGACTGGATGTAGAGGGCTTGTTGATTGGTCAGTGCTTCCTGGAGTGGGTGGGGGTTTGTGGAATCGAGCGTATTGAGGCCTCAGAAAGGTCGTGTCAGAGAATGCAGGATTATTTAAATGTGTAAATGAACCAAACACAACTTCAGGTATGTTTTTGATGAGGGAATAACATAATTACATGGTAGAAAGCTCAGACCATACAATTTGACATAATATAGTCCCTTTAATTTAAAAATAAAGCGATGAAATTAAAGTAAAATGCAAACTTCCTTTTGGTCAGTAAAAGTTATTTTATCTTAGACGGTGGCGCCCAGGAGAGAAAAGCCAGAAGCGGAGGACCCAAACGTCCCATATCGATCCGGAGTGGGGCGAGTCTACATGAGGAACCAGCCAGATCCTTCCAATATCCCCACAGCCGCCCCGTCCCAGGCAACCCAAGCCCCAAATCAGGAAAGACCGAGCCGTTTTTCAGAGCGAGAGAGGGCCATGAATTTGGAGAACTACCGTAGAGGTGGGACACAAGACCGTACCGCTGTAGCCCCAAGGAGCAGGACCCAGGAGGTGCACCCCGTCCACCACCACCACCATCACCAACACCAGGAAAAACAGGAGACGTCCCATAAAGAGATGAGTCCTTCCTCCTCCTCCTCCGGCAGGGATTACAATATGGCCGCCGTCCCCAGCTCCCCAAGAACAGCTCGGAGGGCCTCACTACCATCGACGCGCTACGGAATCTCACCTGGAGATTTATTCATCGAGCAGCAGGCCCAGAGTATACTCAACAGACAAGGGTGAGTCACAAAACACATCAAAACACGAGATTTAAAAGTAATAAGGTTTAAACTGGTTTCTTAAAGTGCGCTTTTAGGACAAGACTTGTTCATTTGGATATATTTTGTATCAATGGGGTTTTAGCATTGGCAATCTAGCCTGAAAAGTTAACATGTTTTTAAGGATGAACTCACTCTAGAGCCATTTGAACATAAATATTTACATACTGACTAGTACATACACTATAATATTTGTTACATTTTACATTGAAAGTCACCATCTGCCCAGCTAAAGAACAAAAGAAAAAAGAAAACTCCTACCTCACAATTAGAGGAACAATCTAACATTTAGTTATCTGTGATTGTATTATTGTACGTGGTCTTAGTCAAAAAATAATTGACTGTGCATCTTCAGCAATCATGTGTATGCTACATAGGCATGCTAATTTCTATGCAATTTGCAGTACCTGGGCTCACCACTTGCAGCTGTGGTAAGTCCCAGGATGCTGCACTTTTTGGTGGGAAACTGGTCATTAGTGATTTAATAATATAAGTATGAAAAATGCACGGGCACAGTAGCGATTGCCAGTGCTCCCAAAGTTTTATTTTTAGTATGTTCTGGTGTACAGCATTCCTTGTCTAATAAAAAAAACAAGTTTAGCACAGACTTAATGTGCTTTTAAAACCTAAACATTACAGGCTAGTTACAAATATGGAATACATAGACAAAGACAAAACAACTTTCAAACAGTTGGATAAAAAACACTGTAAAAGCTTGTGAAAAAGAAAGTGCCATCCTAGCCTGTGCAGTAAATAGACTGTAGATGGCAAATTTCGATTGAAATACATAAATGAAATATTACATTTTAGGTACAGAGCTGCATGACCTACTGCTTGTACGTAGCTCTGTGGCAGTGGGGCAGAAGTTTCCAGAACATTCACTTCTGTCTTTGACCCTGCTCTGGTTTCATGTCGATGGCTCTGTGGAAGTTATTCAGAGGAGGCCGAGGGGCACACTAACTTTTGGAGGTGATGGAAAGTAAAGCTAGGTATGATTGTGTAACTTATAACATGCTGTGCAAACCAGTACAGTACACTGAAAATGTCCCATGTGAGTTAGCAGCAGTGCTTTGAAGTCCTAGTTTTTAATTATAATTTTTGTGATAGAATTCAAAGTTCATCATACAGTTGAAGAAGATGTGAATAAATACTGTGGTACAAACAGCTGTACGTTAAAAATTACTTTATTTACAGCAATGTTATGAAGACTTTTCTTTTGTAAACATGTAAAAGGTTTGCATGAGGTCTGACATGTAACCACATCATCCATAGCTTGGCCAACTTTTCAAAGAGCGACTGGTCTCTCAACACAGACTCAGAGAGTGATTTGGTCTACACTTGGCCTGCAAGGTACTACATGTGTGCAGCCCCACCAAGTCCCCTCAAGTCCCACTAGAGTCCCTCTGGTCCCATCCAAGCCACACTGGTCCACTGGGTTCATTTATCTAGCCTGACTTTATAAAAACCTCCTCCATATGCTTGCTTAGTCTTAAATGAGACCTAAGTAAAGCAAATTGCATCATCAACAATTGCATACTTTTTGCATTTTCAATAATGAACACATACAAATATACAAACAGTGCAAAATCTGGATAATTCAAACACACCAGTTTAATGAAATATGTTCCCAGTGGACACACATCTAACGCTCTCCAGTAGATTTAACCTCTAGATAGATAGATAGTCCTTCCCCTATTAATTGCTGTTTTAGTCTTTTTTAGTGTGTTTGGTGTTTTCAGTGCGTTCATTTCAAACTGACAAATCTGTCCATCCAACCACTGACTTATGCCTCCCATAACGAAGCTGTATGCGTAAATTCAACCAGGAAGACTGATTTCTTTTCCCCAGTTTACCTGTCTGTCACTGTCAGCCAATCACAGCCTGCCACCCGCCTCTCATCCAATCATCTCTCAAGCCTTTCACACATATTCACGCCGTCTCCAGCTATACGCGCCGCAACACTCCTTCGCCCCAAAACTCCACCGCAGCAGCAGAACCATCAGCCTCCTCAGCCTCTCCTTCTAGTCCTCTTCACCCCCACCGGTGTCTAGGCCCCGGGAGGATAAGGGCCAAAGTTTATTTCTTCAGTAAATCTTCCGTTACACTTCACTCATTTGTCTGGGTTAGTTTCAAGTCTCTCCTAGTTGAACCATCTCTCGTTGTGTTTGAAGTAATGTTTTCTTTAAGATAACATAAGGTAGAATTTGGTAGAATATGACCTTGACTATACATCCACTCACAAGCCAATAGTGAGCCATTTTTTTTATGAAAGGATCTTTTCAAAAACAGGGCAGATAAAAACAGAGAGAAGAAACCGGATCAGCCTCTCTGAGCTGAGGCAGTTGGTCTTCCTCCACCAATCTGCCCTGAAAAATAAAAGTTAAATATTACAGTTACATACTTATTTATTTTTTATTAGGTTGTATATTTATGATAAAGTTTTTTGAGTTTTGAGGTCAACTGTTGCTGTTGTTTTTACTTTTTACTACTGAATAAAGCCCTGATTTTTGTTAGGGTGTGTGTGTTTAAATAAAAAAAAGGCTAAATGTGTCTTTTTTATATGCTTAATTATAGCTGTGTTTATATGCTATGTGTAGTAGAGTGGTTCTGTTAGCAAGTCAGTTCATTGGGTAGTTTCAAAGCATCGTAAATTTTGAATTCTTCATTACAATCCATGTATTTATATATATGAGTACACAACACAACTTATTTGTCAAAACTGTGCTAAATTTGGCTGAAATATAAAAGATATAGGTGGTTAAATACAGAGCCATTAGGGACCCAAAAGAGCCGGCTCTTTTGGGTGAGGCGAAGCAAATGATCCAGCTCACTGAAATGAGCCGAAATTCCCATCACTACAAGCCAATCTTTGTGCCAGTCCCAAGCCTGGATAAGTGGAGTGAGTTGTGTTGTGTCAGCAAGGGCATCAGGCATGAGTGGCAGATGGTTTGCTGTGGCAACCCCATAAGGAAAGCTGAAAGAAGACGAGGAAACCTAGATTATGGGTTTGCTTAGAAAAATTCACCAATTTACTGTTAGATAAAAGGAAAGGAAAAAAGTATTGTACACTAAATACGCTTATTAAAACTTGTCTCTTTGGTCGGCTTCAAGTTTAATCTCATTTATATATTTTCTGTTGCCACTAAAGTAGAACAACCTTTAATGCATTGTCCTTCATTATTGGAGGAGTAAGTAGTTAGTGAGTCCTTTATGAACATTCCCTACAGTATGTGTAAAACTAAGAAGTACTCTTGCCCGTGTTGCCCCGGTTCACTTGTTATCCTCCTGTGGGTCTGTGTGTGGTCTGCTTTAAAGCGATGAGTGTTGTCAGTGAACCGCAGCTGATGGGGTCACACCACTGGCCGTCTCTTTCTCTTTAATGACTTAACATATTTTTCACTGAGTCTGCAGCTCTCCACACCTACTGCTCTGGAAAACTCACAAAAAACTGAATGTGTTGGATACTGCCAATGACTTTCTCCAAGACACAGAAGTCACAAATATCTGAACATTTTCTGTGGTCTGTGTGTAAGGTATTTTATTAATTCTGTTAAATATTACAATGACCATTTTCAATCTTTGATGCCATTTTTATGGATAAATATAGCTTGGCTTAGTTTCTTGGGCTAAGAAATTTCAGACAGAGTTTGATCTAAGGCTCAAAGCACATTCAGAGTCCAGAACTGAATCATCCAATTGTGAATTTGTGGAGAGAACTGAAGACCAGACTGATGGCAAGGATGCCTTCTAACATCAAGGACCTGGAGATCTATGCTAAAGAATTATCAGTTTTATTTATATAGCCCAATATCTCAAAAGCTGCCTCAGAGGGTTTTACAGGAATCGACATACAGTAAATAAACAAACAAGAAACAGGCAAATAGACTTTCCCAGTACATCCCCTGTTCTTAGACCCTCCTTCTCGGTAAAAAGAGAGGTCTGAAATTCCAATGGAAATGTGCATAAAACTTGTCAACAATTATACTATAACATTTTTGACAGCTGTGATAGAAAATAAGGATTTATTTTACTCGGTCTTGTCTCAGTCTCAGATGTGGCAGACTCATTTTTTAAAACCAAACATTATAGGAAAGCATTATACTTTTGAATATGTATAATTTTGTAAGTAATTAGTTTTTAGCTTAAAAAGAACTTGGCTAATGTATGTTGGCATTAAATCATTAAAATCAATAATGTATTTTGGTCTCTGTTCACTCTGGTCACAGACTGGTCTTGGTCTCGTTTAGTACGGTCTTGACTACAACGCTAATATTTACCACAATCTTACAAGCTTAAAGTCTTTTGCCACTTTGTTGTATAATTTCCAGCCAAAGCAGGCTCGTTAAGTAAAAGTGCACTTTAACCTAAAATTTGGCCGAGGTGTGAATAATTTTAGGCTTAATTGTATCATTCTTTGAGAAAATATAGGCCCTCATCTAAAGTTAAGGAGTGCCCTGGACATCACCACAGACTAGCATTGCTACTTGCTGTTAAACATATTTGATTTTAACACATTTTTGTATTTCATTTCAAAACAACCTATTCAACTATTGACTTTTGTGTCTGTACAGTGCTAGTGTAACAGTTTTATTTCCTCATGAAAAGTAATAATAATAGTACAAACTTTTTTCAGTGTGCTGTATATCCTTTCCTCTCCCAAAGAATCCGAGCCCGGGAGCGATTGTCCAGGGACGACCCAGCTCAGAGGCCTCCAGACTGGAGTCCGGACCGGCACCACGGGGACTCATCCCATCAAAGACATCGAGCTCAAGGAAACGCCCCGCAGTTCTCACACCAACATCCAGAAACTGCTCCACACTGGACACTTCACCAACCACAGCCCAGTCCAGGTCACCATCCTGCCCATAGCCACTCCACCTACCCCCCTGGCCCTGAAACACAGCCTTACCTAGCCATGCCTGCACCAGCAACAAAGCTCCCGGGACCTCCAGAGGTGCCCAGAAGAAGACCAAGTGCAGACCAGATATATGCTGCCCAAAGGGAGACAAGGATGGAAGCGAGGCAGGCCTTGAAGGAGGAACCCCATACGGAAGGTTTGCTCAAAAGTCGTAAAGCCGTACTGCCTTCAGAAATTCGTAAAAGAGAGAAAAGTGTCGATGATACTCAAAGGGAAAGGCACGAGGAGATGGAATGGCAAAGCTATAGTCCCGAACGTAGACGGGTTGGTCGCAGTGAGGAGGATTTTGAAAAAGGTGTCAGAGAAAGAGGAAGGGAAAGGCAAGTCGAAAGGAGGGAACGAGGGAAAACATGTCCCGCAAACATCGACAACCAAGAACCAGAAAGAGTGTATAGATCTGTCCCGCCTCAGTCAATGGTTCAACCGCAAACAAGACAGTTCCAAAATTTAGAAGTGCATCAACAAGAAGCGATTCCGCAACACGTTTTGGAAAGACAACCAACTGAACCCAGAAGAAGACAACAAATTGCTCATGTGAGGGAGCATGAAGATTTGAGACAAGCAAGACAACACGAGCAAGATTACAAACCGCAAAGACCGGAGCGTCCAAATCGATCAGAAACACTGCAAGAACCACTGAGAAAGGAACCAAAATTAGTGGATGAGTTAGAGCACCAACATCGCCAACATGTGCAAAAACTAGATCAACCTGAGCTGAGACACGATTCAGAGGTCTATTTGCAAAAAGGTGCAGCTCTGCCGCAAGCCAAGCAGCGGAGCGTGGATTTGAAACCGAAAGTCAGAACTCGGTCCATGTCCGATATAGGTATAAGCCAAGCATCGACCATGTATCGCATGGAGAGGGCTAACAGGGAGATGGCGAGGTCAATGCCTGCCTCTGGGGTGGCCAATGGGGACGTAGGGACGCTGGACACAAGGGTCTCTGTGGCTCAGCTCAGACACTCGTATCTGGAGAACGCCAACCGGAAACCTGAGCTGTAGGTCTCTCAGCATGGTGGTTTGGTTTGCTGTGCTTAATGTTAAGACTGCGTGATCCATATTAGCAATCCATTACAATAACCAGTATCTGAATGGATTTACAGCTCTGGAATAAAATAAATGACCACAGCAAAAATGTGAGAAACTGATAATTTTGCAGTGCTCTCATTTTTTTCCAGAGCTGTGTTTGATGAGGAAGTGTGGCATGTTAGCATTTTAAACGATGTCTAGGTGACTTCACATCCACACTACTTAGAATAGATTTTTTACCTGAATTAAAGAGATTTATCTAAATTCTGAGACATTGAGGATAGATGTTTTTCCATTTGAATCAAATACAAGGGGTGAGGAATAAGTTTCTTCAGGATAAAAAGTCCTTAAAGGTCCCCTATAAAGCTAAAGTTTTTGAGCTTTTAACCTTGTTATAATATTTTCACCTCAAAGACATACCTAGGGTAGTATTTTGTTTTAGTCATGTTTTTTTGAGTAATTGTGTTAGCTAAGGCTGTCACTTTAGTGTAGTTTTTTTTTTTTTTTTTTTTTTTTTTTGCCAGCAGAGGGCCCCAGGCATCTAAGTATTTACACACATTATTTTAGATTATAAAACGTGATACTAACACAAATGTGCCAAAAAGCCTGAAGAAAGTATAATATAGGACCTTCAATAGGTTATTTCAAAATAATAAGAAAAAAATCACATAATTCAATTTGATAATTTTAATTGTAAAAGGACTGTTGAAATCCATTCATCTTATAGCTCTCATTACTAACTCTATAATATACCTACACTTTACACCTTTTACAGTTTCATCTGTCTTTCTGCATTTTGTATGTTGCTATTGTGTGCATCTAAACTGTACTAACCCCCTTCTACCTCTGCATTGTATGTTGTGACAATAAATATTAATGATTAAAACAATTGTTGGCTTGTTATTTAGCATAATGTTGTTATAGTTATGTAATCAATGTAGATATTAACTACATTTATGGGTAGTAAAATGCTTGTTGTCTCAAGAGTGGGTTGCTGTGTGGCTGCTGTATATCATTGCATGTCCACTAGTAAAATCTACAGTCGACTGTCTTGTCATTTTTTTTTTCTTTTTTAATGTCGTTTTTTGACCCAAAGCGAGCCGACCAAAGTGGATCTATCGGCCGTGGAGGTGGACCGAGCGGGTGGGACAGACCAGGACAGAGGAGCCAGGAGGCCACGAAGATACATCACACCTGGGGACAGCCGTATGTCTGAGAGGTTCAGGACTCAGCCCATCACATCTGCAGAAAGACTAGAGTCAGACAGGTGCACAGAGACACTCTCATATTATTTTGTATACAGTATGCAAGCTAATTTAAAACAAACATTGCAATTTTTTTCTATTTTTATATTGTTTTACCAGGGGCAGATTAAGTCCCACACAGCTGCAGGATGATGAAGGCAAGTATTCATTAATTAATTTTGTATTATGTTATAACAGTGATAGTGACAGACAAGTAACGGGTTAGTCAGATTTAATTGTAAGCTCACTGGGAAAAACATATGAGCAAAAATGAAAAAGAAGTAGCATCAGGCTGTATTTTGTGCTTGGAAACTGCATAAAAATAAGGCTTCTACAAAAACACTGATTAAAAAAATGTTTAAAGCATTCATAAATGGTAAATTAGGCCTAAAGTAAATGCTCCAGGTAATATTAAATGAAGAGCCATTTGGAAAGAGTCAGCTCTTCTAAGGGAGCCAAACTAAAAGAGCTGAATTTTTAAAAAGAGCCTGACTGCCCATCACTAGAAAGCAGTTCATACGCAGCTGACGTGACTCTGATGTGAGGCGTATGCTGCTGCTTTTGGCCGAAATTGGTGTAGCGTTACAATTTTTACCCCATGTTATTTTTGCAGTGTTTAGAAATTTTTGTCTGTGACTATAGTGTCTACTGGCAGACATCAAATTTGAAGCATTAATTCAATTTAGGCCTGGTTGCACCAACAAACTCTCATCTAATTTTATCTTAGCAATATCTGAATTAACGTTGATTTTATAAAATTTACTGAAATGTATTGAGTAAACAGAAACAGAAAGTAAGGCCTCATTCCACTGCAACTGTTACTACAACTACACAACTACTCTGATTGTTTAGACAAATAATGCTTTTGTACATCTACAGTATATCCCACAATATTAAAATAGGAATGTGTTTTCTATGTGACAATTTTGAAACATCTTTTTATTCTCTAGATGAAGAAAAACTGGACGACCGAGCCAAGATGAGTGTGGCTGCTAAAAGATCTTTATTCAGGGTGAGTGCTGACGATATATTGATATGTTTCTCCGATCAGACAATAGAAAGATTTGGTCGTTCTGAGTCCTGGTTTCTTGTGCAAGGAGCTGGAGAGGACGTCAGAAGGAGGAGTGCCTAAACCTCGCGCTCGAAACGCTGCTGTGGAAAGACGTTTGAGGAGGGTCCAGGACAGATCCCACACTCAGCCCGTCACCAATAAAGAAGTGGTCAATGCTTCTACGTAGGTTTTATGATATTCCTGTTTAAAATGTTCATCTTCTTTTGCTTTTTTTCTAAAATTGATCAAATATTTATGCTCACTGCTCTATGATTTGTATAACTCGTTTTCTCTTCTCTAAAGTGATACTGCCCCGTCACAGCCGCCTGTACCTGTCCAGAGCACAGTTCCTCGTGTCCCGAGTCCCATTTTAGTGAACACCACTAACTTCAGGTATCACTGGCCTGCTGTGTTTTGTACATGCACGTTTCAATCACAGCTCACAGAAACGATTGTTGCAAAAAATAATATTGAAAGCCAGTAGAAGACACCAAAGTGTTTTGCCAAGTGCCATTTGCATCCCAGAGTATAGCTCAGTTCATAGAGCACGGCACATTTACATAGAAACTACAGCTCACCTCAACGTTAAAGGGTTCAGGTCTGAACTCCGATGATTTGCCAAACGACTCTCTCAGTTCTCTCCCACGATTGTCTGTCACTTCTCCACTGTGCTCTCAAATAAATCTTTGAAAGGCAAAAAAATATATTCATCCATTTATCTTCTTCCGCTTATTCCCATTAGGGATTGCAGGTACTGCAGCTTATCCCAGTAACGTTTTATATATATAAATTATGTGTGAAAACAACTTGTAATGTTAAACTTTATCATCCATTTTTACAATCACAAATAATATAATATTAACATTTATTATTAAATGGATAGTGATGGGGCGACAGTGGCGTGGCACAGTGGGTTAAGTGGTCTCCCGCCAACCAGAGAGTTGGCAATTCTATTCTCGCCTGTTGTTGTGTCCCTGGGCAAGACACTTCATTCACATTGCCCACTCCAGTCACAGTATATGGCTGGTTGCGACTAAATGAATAGTGATAAAAAACACTTTCACAGTAAGATACTACAAACCCAAAACCAACAAAAATGTGCTGCCAACAAATTAAAATAAGCTAAATTTTTCATCCATTGGAGAAACAGCTTCAACACCTGATATACTGTTTATGGTCTGTTGTGAATAAAACATAGTTTATGAGACCATTACTCCATTCTGTTTTATTTACATTTAAAATTTGTCTCAACTTTTTCATTATTGGGTTTGTCCTATTATTTAATATATATTTTTATTTTAACTGAGATTTCTTCTCTAAGGTAGTACTGTTTTTACATCACACATCTCCCTCTGGTGGTCATTAAGGAAACATGTCCTGTCTTCAGCTCGTTTACCTTGATATTTGTCCTTCATCATGAGCTGCTTCTGCCTTTGTGCACCATTTAGAGAAAAGGCAGAAGTTAGGGTTTGCACAATAGCTTAACTTTGCATCTCTGAGCACTGCTGAGTATTGGTTATTTCACTCACGTCACTAAAGATAAATTAGTAGGTCACATATTTTATTGTAAAGGTCAAAGGCTGAGCCACTTTGAGCCGTCTGCGTGCCTGAGTTCACATGTCTCACAAGTTTGTTTAAACATCTCACATTTAACTGAGCGCTCTGCTGGGAGATGGTCGATCACTACAAACATCTGAGTGCACGATACGGTTGTGTGGCATGCGTTCGCTGATCCAATAATGTCTGTGCAGCTCTGTCCCATAATCTGATACTGTCAACGCTGATATTTAACCAGCGGCTACTGAAATGCCTTTTCACTTTGAAGCAATACAGACTGTCTAGATAACAGAATATAAGCTTGGATTAGTCATTCAGCCTCCCAAAGGCTCATTTTACACAACCACACAGTTGTATACATAAGTGGTTCTTTTGAAATTTGGACTGAAACAGGACTAAAGCTGGACTAATATGGGACTAAGTTCAAATCAGGATAAACTAAACCAAGTCTAAAGTAGGACTAAACCAAGACTTAGCTATGTGTAAACTAGGAATAACTGAGGACAACACTAGGACTAAATCAGAACTAAACCAAGTCTAAACCAGGACTTAGCTAGGTCTAAACTAGGACTAACCAAGGACTACACACCAGGACTAAATCAGGCCAAAACCAGATCTACACCAGGTCTAAACCAGGACAAAACCAGATGTAAACCAGGACTAAATCAGGACTACACAAGGACTACATCAGGCCTAAACCAGATCTAAAACAGGACTAAACCAGAACTACAACAGGACTAAACTAGGACTAAACCAGGACTGCAGACAAAGACTCCAGAGTTTCACCAGAAGAAGCCTGCGTACCACAAGTGTTACCTGTACCACAGTTTGAGAACCGCCTGTATGCATAAAAAGCCTTTTGTTTGTCTGTGCATTGTGTAAACTCTGCTCAGCAGACTTTTACTATTTCTCATTGTGTTGGATTATTTTTTACTGCTCCCAAGACAATGTAGTGCAATGGTAAAACCTTTAACCCTGTAGAACTCAGACATAGAAATATTTGTTGGAAAAAAATCATCTGTGCTAAATTTTAGTCAATGGGGATGGGTAAGAACAAAATTTGTCAATATTTTTGGTAAGCAGCATTCATGAATTAGTTAATACATTTAAAAAAAAGACTCCTACTTTTTTGCCATGACCTTTGAATTATATGCTGCATATTTGCGACAGAGGGTGCTACAGGGTTAAGCTGGGAAACTTTGTGCCAGTCCCAAGCCTGGATAAATGGAGAGGTTTGCTTCAAGAATGTCCCAATTATATTGTGTGTGTTTACTTTCCACTAACTGCAACTCTCTCTTAGTGTCCAGGCCTCGTCCCAGCCAGACCCATCCGCCCAGCACGACCCCAGTGTTCCCGGGGAGAGGGCGGTGAAAGGTCCTGGTGGTGGTGCTGGAGGTGAAGGACAAGCCCTGGAGATGGTCCCAGACGAGCCGGACCTGTCCACTCTGAGCCTGACCGAAAAGATGGCCCTGTTTAACCGCATGGCGGTAACATCTGACAAAGTGGCGGAGGCGACGAGAGGAGACACAAGGCAGCGCAGGGCCAACGCACGCTTCCAGACCCAACCGATCACTCAGGGAGAGGTGGAGCAGGTACGAACAGCATGGAGATGTCATACATCACATATAATAATAGTTTATTTTTAATGAGCAGTCAATATGTGTCTATATGTCCATCACCCAGGCCTAGTTCTTCTGGTTTTGTTTTAATCTTAGCTCATAGCTCATATTGTTGTCATCTTCTATCTAGTAATAGAAGCAGTTGAGAGTTAAATGTTGAATTAAATAGAATATACTATAGGCCTACATCATTTTAAATCACATCTTTTACTGGAATAACCAAAAAACAGGCATTTCGTCACACACTCAGAGCATGTGCGTCTCGTTTTGGTTGCTGACCATTAAAGTAAACTTATCTCAAATAAACAATCAATAAACAATAAATATAGGGTTTGTTTGCTAACAGATTAAGGGATACGGCTAGGGTTGGTTTATCGTTGTGTTGTCAGCACAGTTTAAGAGGAAAAATGTAACAAATATTATTTTACTGCCACATACTTATCCTAATAACATGAAATAAACTAATTCCAACCCTTTTTCCCTTTTCCGATTTTAACCAGTTTGACAAATAATCTCAAATTTATTGTCAAAATCAACATAAATGTTAGATGAGTTGCAGACGTGCAGCAGAGCTTGTACAGGGACGTCCTTGCTAAAGATGGCCTTTGTCCTGTGTACAGTGTCCATAATGTTTCCACTTTTTACTGTGCAAAAGTGAAGATTAAAATAAGAGTTTGTACAAGTGGTTAAACTTTGCTCAAACGCCTACTTTAATTCTAATAGTTGTTTACTTTTAAGTATAAAATATACACCGATCATGCATAACATTATGACCGCTGACAGGTGAAGTGAATATTAGATTATCTCTTCTTCATGACACCTGTGGATGGGATATATTAGGCAGCAAGTAAACATTTTGTCCTCAAATTTGATGTGTTAGAAGCAGTAAAAATGGGCAAGCGTAAGGATTTGAGGGGTGTTCAGTGGTCAGGATCTATCACAATTGGTCCAAGGAAGGAAGGAACAGTGGTGAACCCATGACGGGTGATGCAGTTGGGGAGAGAAGGCTGAGGCCCGCGTTGTCTGATCCAACAGACAAGCTCAAACTGCTGAAGAAGTTAATGCTAGTTCTGATAGAAAGGTGTCAGGATACACAGTGCATCACAGCATTTAAGGTTCTGCGTATTTGGCAGGTGGTCATAATGTTATACCTAACTGGTTTCTATGAAAATATATTAAAAATGTATCATGTTAAAAAAAACATGTGAAAATGTTGTTAAGTAACATCATAACAAAGTAAGCCATTGTCCCAGCAGATGTTTTAGTGAAATACTGGTGTCCTCACAGGAAGCTGAGCCTCTGGTCACTTCTGCAGTGAGTAATGGAGACTTAGAGCCCACTCAGGGTCAAAATGTAAGCTCGCCGCTGCTCCTCTCTCATGCACTTTTGCTTTATAAATGGTATTTTTGTACGTTGTCTGGCATTAGTATTCTTTGGTTTAGATTGTATTTTGCACTATAAGACTGTGGACTATACAGTAGGTTCTGTTATGGTGAAGTGTACTGTGGCTCTTTAGCTTTGGATGTCAGCTTTTGTTGCTTGTACATGCTTGATTATGCAGAAACAAGCATGGGTTATTGCACTTGGTGGATGTGCAGGACTTTAGTACCTCAGAGAGAGTGGGAGAGATCAACTTGGAAAAACAAAATCAAAGGAAGTTAAAAAATAGAAAAGTGTTTGCATGTTTCTAAATAGTTTGTTATTAGTTTTGCATTTGATGGGTTTGATATTATTGCCATTTGTGCCCTTATTTTCTTGATTCAGTGGTTCTCAAACTTTTCACAGCAAGTACCACAGAAAATATTTGGCTTTCCTTGTTTAATGGGCTAAAATAAGCCTAAATAAACCAGGTCTAAACCAGGCCAGAACCATGTCTGAACCAGGTCTGAACCAAGTCTAAACCAGGTCTGAACCAAGTTTAAACCAGGTCTGAACTAAGTCTAAACCAGGTCTAAACCAGGCCAGAACCATGTCTAAACCAGGCCTGAACCAAGTCTAAACCAGGTCTAAATCAGGTCTGAACCAAGTCTAAACCAGGTCTAAATCAGGTCTAAACCAAGTCTTAACCAGATCTGAACCAAGTCTAAACCAGGTCTAAATCAGGTCTGAACCAAGTCTAAACCAGGTCTAAATCAGGTCTAAACCAAGTTTAAACCAGATCTGAACCAAGTCTAAACCAGGTCTGAACCAAGTCTAAACCAGGTCTAAATCAGGTCTAAACCAAGTCTAAACCAGGTCTAAACGAGGACTAAAGTGTGCCTAAACCAGAGTTAAACAGTGGTCTTCTAAACTTCAAATTTAAGCCTCTACCAGCAGGACCTAAACAGCAATAAAGTACCTCTAAATTAAACCACAGTAAATCCAGACTTGAACTGCAGAAGACTCCTGAGCACCACCAGAACAAGTCTTTGTACCACCACTGATACCTGTACCACAGTTTGAGAACCACTGTGTATTTTCAAAATCATCTATGGCTTTTAAATTTGACAGTGAACCTTTTTGTAGTTCAGTGTCTAAAGTAGCAGAGTCTGTGTCGTCGCTCCTGTCTGCCTCTCCAAACTGGGCATAGTAAACAAGCTTCCTGTCCCACTATGTGACCAGTATCTCATTGACATTTTATTTCACTTTCCTGTAGCTGAAACATGGAGGAGAGGTCAGACTCGAGCCGCTGTCCGCCTCATTGGTGCGGTCTGTCGCTGCTGTCGCCTCCAAAGCCTCAGTCTCTGCTGTGACGATGACGCCGGGAAGTCACCAGGAAGACACTGCGCTTCATTTCCATTCAGGGAAATCCACCGCTGTGCCCTACCTCCCTGCACCGCTCCCACAGCAGCAGCCTCCACCTCCCAGCAACACCAGTGTCCACCAGGAGAGGGCGCTCAAGAGGTGTGTGCGTCTTCTTCATTCATATTTTATAGCGTTTTTTGGCAGGAGTTGGCTTTTTGGCAGGAGTTGATTCTGTCTGCTTCAGGCTTGAGTTGTGGCCTGTTCAAATAAAAGTATGCTATTTTGGGGCTGAGGATTCTGGGCATATGGATAATTAAAGCTGATCTACCCAATTTTACTACTGTTGTCTTGGATTGGCAATTTTTATTCAATTCAATTTAATTTTATGTATATAGCCTCAAAGGGCTTCACTAACAGTTAATCAAACATAAACAATAACTACACTAAACTAAACAGACCCAGGACATTTATTGTTCTTATCCCTGCTTTCTCAGTAAGGAAAAACTCCTAAAAAACCCTGTTTCTCTGTGTAAACAGACATTCTCTCACTTCCCCCAGCAGCCATTATTCAACAGCCAGTGCCAGTGCCAGCAGACTTAAAACCATAATAATAAAGCCTATTTGACTTCATAAGGCCTAATTCTTTCACAGATTATAATAAACAATCATATCATATCATCGATCAATCATATCATATATAATTTTACACAGGTTTCCTCCAATCCAAAGAATAAAAAAAGTGTAGCTCCTGTGTAGTTGTGGTATATCTTAGTTTAAGGTTAGTCAGTTGCAGTTTTTAAATATTGTGCCGCCCCATCATCCAATCCCACTAGGTGTTTTCTGTATTGGGGCAGCTCTCAACTCAACTGCTAAATTGGACTGACAGTTCCTCTTGCAGATTTTATTAGCCAAAGAAACACCACTGAGCGTGTAACCAGAGGATCTGTAAGAGGTGACTGTGTTATCCCTCTGCCTAAAAGTACCTTTAGTCAGTCTGCTTGGTCTGTGAGAGTGGAACTCAATACTAGAGCAAATTAAACTGTTACCAACATATAAAACTTTCACTAAACATTTAAAACAATGGCTCATCAACACATGCCACCACTAAACCTGCACCTGTTGTGTTGTATATATTTTGTATCTCTTGATATGAACTTTTGTCTTTATGTATATTTCTCTGATGCTTCTATTGCTCTTAACAGTACTTATTGCTGCTTTGTTTGTATTGAGTCAGGAACTGTTTAGTCCTTGTTTTATGTCTCTACTAACTGTGTATGTCTGTGTTGTCCTATTAATGTGTTTTACTGCCTTTTTAACATCAAGGCCAGGGGACTACAGGTGAAAAATAGCCTTTTGGCTAATTCTGGCATTTTTTACTCATGTATTATTATGTGCTTTATGAAATTGCATTGTCCCCTTCAAATAAACACATCTAATCTAATTTAATCTAAAACTCTTAGTACTCTCCGAAATGTCCTTACCAAGAAAAATGTCCATGAAATGTTCTTACTCTGAAACCATGAAAACCACTGTTTAGAGACAAACATACATTTTAGACAAATTATTTTTGTCACTCTGCCATCACTGCTGTTACTGTTTTTATTCATAAATAAATAAAAGTTGATTATGAAGTAAAGCTTTGTATATGGTTCTCACCCAGCATTTGGGAACCACTGGTCTACTATGTTTCCCAAATTTAACTTTGGACCATTTCAACTAGAGCTGCGAGATATTAGAAAAACTATGACCACTTTTTTACATAGGACGTTCACTTCAATGTAAGCTGGAATACATTTACTAGTCAAAGCAGAGTCAAAAAATATCAAAACACAATGAAACCAAGTCAAACCCAGGATTAAACCAAGTCTAGACCAAGTTTATGTAGATCTAAACCAGGACTAAATCATGTGAGGCTAATCCTCCAGCTTGGTACTCCTGACCTGGTGAAAAGTCCCCGGTGCTGCACTGCTCCTGACAAGATGCCCCAGCGACATTGAAGTCAAATACCGAGAACAAATTCCCTTCAGGGACAATAAAGTCTACCTTACCTTAACTTGCCTTGAATATTTTTACTTTGTGACAGTGCATGGTCATTGAAGGCTTTAATAGGACGGAGATTCAGAAAAAAATCTAATCCCCATTGAAAACTGTAACATTCATTTGAAAGGATCAAAAAAGAAAAAAACATTGTGACCATGCAAGTTACTATTGCTTACACTCAGAGCTGTCACAGCCCACAATAAGGTGAGCAAGGTAGGCAACTGCCTGGAGCCCATAGCTAACGGGGGCCCAGGACAGTCTGTAAAATAGTGAACAAGCTGTTTGAGCAATGGAAAACAAACCACTGAAGTGACACTGCCTTGCATTTCTCCTAAAAGGGCCCAATCTGGAGAGAAATAAAATCATAAATCGTTGCCAGCTTAAAATATTAATCTTCTAAAATGCCCCAGAACACAGGAAATCACATATGTTTCATTAAAATTTTGCTGGGGCAGGACTCCTGGACCCCGCCCGATTCCGTATATTGTCCCACATTCACCTGTCTGTTATAAGCATGGCCAGTATTTAGGATACAGAGGCAAAAAGAGATCTAATTATAATGTGTAGATTGTATCAAATGCCTCTTATTACCATGTTTTTGGTTTGAAGTAGGATTTACAAAAGAAATGCGTAGGGCCTCAATTGTCCCTCTTGCCTAGGACCCCTACAGGTTCTAGTAACGGCTCTGCTTACACTTTTCAACAATATTTCTTTGGTCTCTCTCAGCAGCAGCGGTCCCAGCAGCCACCAGGAGAGAGCGCTCAAGTACTTCTCCATGAGCCCGAGTGGAGACCCGGGCCCCATCCACCATGAGGCGCAGCCCACCCCCTCCTCTTTCCTCGGGGGAGAAAAAGTGGGGAAATCGGCCATCGCTCCTCCGGCAGCAGCAGCAGCAGCAGCAGTGGAGGAGGAGGAGGCGGTGGTGCCGGTCCGGGGGCGGCAGCTGGGAGGAGCCAGAGAGGAAAGCCAGGGCACGCTGCACTTTGCGGAGAGGGACCGGGAGCAGAACCACACACATCATTTTGACGAGCCATTATCGCGGAGGAGTGAGCCGGCCGCTCCCATCTCAGCCACACAACGCATTTCAGGTAGGTTTTTGGGGTGAAGAGTCAAGGGAGTGTCCAAAAGCTATAGGCAAGGCTTGGCTCTTGTTCAAACATTGTCTTGTGTGTGTTCATTTGCCGGCTTGGGGCTGTTTGCTTTGAGTCATTGAGGAAAAGAGAGAGAGAGAGAGAGAGTGCACGAGACGTCTGGGGCAGCATCTCATTAGCATATTTTCACCATTCATTCACCCCACACTTGCCTTTGTCTAATAGAGGAAGCCCCTTTATGTAAAATGGCAGGGTTTTTTGATATGGGGGAGCCTCAAAGCATTGCAGTGTGGAGAAAAGCCATTTAGTGGAGGGAGTACAAAAGGAGTGACCTGCTTCAAGGGCCTAATGCCGAATTTGTCCAGGGGTGGTCTTCTCACCCATGTGTGCACAGATACAGTGGGCAGATGTCTGTATAAGCTTTGGAAGAGAGGTGGGAGTTGTCAAATGGATTTAAATGGAGTCTTGTCTGCAAGCTCAAATACTACCAGTGCTTATTTAGAGCAGTAGGTACATCGAATAAAATAATTTATGACTGACATTTAGTGCATCTATTGAGAAAAAATGTGTTTTACATACTCTGGAAATCCTAAAATATACTCATGTTAAAAATATGTTTTGGCACCAAGTAGTTTTTTCAAAGTACCATCTTTAACAGACGAAAAATAGCATTACTAAAAAAGCACTAAGTCAGGACTAAACCAAAACTAAGCCAGTACTAAACAAGGATTAAACTAAAACACCAGGACTAAGCCAGGACTAAACTTAAACTAAACCAGGACTCAAGGTCTAATCTAGGACCAAGACTAAACCAGGAATAAACCAAAACTTAGCCAGGACTAAACCAAGACTAAACCAAGACTAAACCAAGACTAAACCAAAGCTAAACCAGGACTAAGCCAGCAAAAGGACTTAATTAAACTGAAAAAGACTTCTGCATACCACCACTAGTGGACGAAACAAGAACTAAAACAGGGAGAGAATAAACCCAAACTAAACCAGGGCTCAGCCAGAACTTAACCAGGTCTAATCTAGGTCTAAACCAGGACTAAACAAGCATAAGGACTAAATCAGAACTGCAAAAGAATCCTGCATACCACCACTTGTATCCTTACCACAGTTTGAGAACCACTGCTGTAAAGATTTTTCATAGATTTTTGATGCATATTTTTACTGTCTCGCAACATGGAAGAAATTCTAAAATTATCTAAAGTATTGTGTATTTAAAACTTTAGAACTTCGTGTGCTGTAGTAACATTATATTTCGAAATGGTTAAGGTGTGTTTACTGTAAGTGACCCTTTTTTTGATCCCTTAAAGGCATATAATAGATGATTTATTAGCAGATATTTGTAAACCCCCCTCCACTCCACAAAATTATTTGGCTTTCCAATGTACTCTCGCCTCTTGTTGTGTATTTTGACAGCTACACTTTCAGAATAAGCAAAACATTTGAGCGTGACTGAACCACAGTATTGGCGGACTGTAATGGTTGTTGTTTTACAGATTCATATTAATAGAGATTTTCTAAGAATGAATTTACAAGATGTATTCAGTTATTCATAATGATGTGTATCTTGTTCCTGTATACTACTGGGGCAATTAATTGTCTTTTTGATCCTATCCCGTAACATATTGCTATAATATGACATCCACGTAGTACCATTGATAGAAAGCACTAATCCCTGTAAAAATCCCCGCTCATGTGTCTGCATCTGTTTAAAGGATGATGGTGTTTAAACTGGTTTATTGTTAATCCAACGTGAGGGGGGGCTGGTTTAATTGTTTATCCATCCAGACTTAAAAAAAATGACCTGTGTCAGCATCTTTCACTGTCCTGTCAGGACATTTTAAATCTCTTCCTTCTCCTACTAGGTTTGCTTCTTGGTGGTATAACTTAACTATACCAATATGTATTAGTTCATTAATCCTCACACAATATAATGTGACCAGATCTAATAAAGAAGTTTGAAAACATAGAAAATCTTTATGAGATGGATTTTTTAAAAAGGAAAAAAAAAACATTTCAATGCAGAAAATTGGTCAGTTAAAGCTGCACTACCTGATTTCTTTTTCCTTGTATTTTGGTAAAGATAATCATTTAGTTATTAGGCACAGCATAACAGAAGTCATCTGAGAAAAAATGAGACTTTGAGGTCACCTGTGGGCTGTGTTATAAGGGTTTTTGTTTAGAGCGAGGGAAGGAACAGTTTAACCAATCACGCGCTTTCATAAGACAGGAGCGCTCTGATTGGTCGATACATCCTTTATCTATCCAGAACTAGCATCTATCAGGGATAATGTGAAGGAGCTATTGTTTTATTTCAAAATGTATAGCTTATTCACAGTATTTTTGTTTTTTATTTTAAAGAATTAAAAGCAAACTCCAGATCTGTGCTGTGTTATTGTGACAGCTCCTGGCTTGTGTACAGACTTCCAGGTTTGTGTGAGACTGTGATAGAGCGTCACCAAGGAGACGAATTAGGAAAGAGGAGTGTATCATTCAAACTCAACATTTTTTTAGACACATCACTTTTATAGTCACAAAATCAGGTAGTGCAGCTTTAAGGTGGTAACCAACTTACCTCAAAACTGTGTATCAACAAATTATTGTCACGTATACACCATATTTATAATCTCTAAAATCCTCATAAAGTTTACTTAACATAAACAAAGCACCACAGTTAGATAAGATTTTCACACAGGCTGTATAATATTTCTGATGGAGTTTATTGAATGGTAATCATTAGTCAGGCTGGTTGTTGTTTGCTGGAAAGGTGGCCACAATAACTACAGAGTGCTTTGGGAAACCCTGCATTTACTTATAAGCCAACATAAGTCAGAATTATCTTTTTCTAATATAGCCCTCAGTTTAGGTCTGGGCAATAATTCAGATTAATTTGATTAATTCAAGTTTTTAATTGTGGACAATGCCAAAATGCCTTATGGTAAAATCATTCAAATTTAGTGAAAATAGCGTCCTCCAAGTGCTGTACTGTCCACTGTGCTGTGGCTAATGTGACTGTGGAGACTGTAAAGCTGATGCTAAAAACTCTAATTATCACAGAGAAAGGATTCGTATTATCGCTGTGGTACCTTCGTTATGCAGGTGGCACTGTGGGAGCAAAATACAGCAAAAACGAACAGCGTAGTGTAACTGTGTCTGTAACGCTTTTTGCTTTGTTTATGTGCGGATTAGCTATGATCTAGCGTCCTTTAACATCCTTTATATGGTGTATAATTTATAATGGACCTGCCCTTGAAAAGCAGAGGGTTAATATTAAAACTGGGATGATAAAAAATTTCATTATGAGAGTAATGCACTCTGCTGTTTTGTAGTCATGCAAGAAAAAAACAGCAAGAATTCAAAGAAATCTAGATTTTATTGTGTTTGACATATTACCCAGACCTATCTCAGACTTGAGTATACTTATTTGTGTACAAAATCCAGCCACAAGCGGTCACAACCCTCTCTTTGTGCCAGTCCTATGCCTGTATAAAAAAATAGGGTTGCATAAGGAAGGGCATCCAGTGTAAAACTTATGCCAAATGAATATGTGAACCTCTTCATGTTAGAAGGCAGATAATTTGCTGTGGCGACCCCAAAAGGTAGAGGCCAACAGGAAAGACAAAGCCAGTATTTTGTGTACATGGGCATTACTAATTATGTCACATTTCTCTCCAGATGTCCCGGATCACGCTGCCCCTCTGAAACCACTCGTCGCTAAAGTCTCTTCTCGGACTGTCTCTCACGTTTCCAGCGGACAACTACAACAACAAAAACAACATCACCATCAGCCCACGGTCCAACCTCCTCAAACTCTGCCAAAACCATTCATACAACAACCTCCCCCAACACAACCCAAACCCGCGTCATATCTCCCTCCTCAGCCTCCACCAACGTACCCCAAACCCTTCACCCACTCCCCGCAGACCGCCCCGAAACCTCAGGGATTCACCCAGCCGCTGCCCAAGCCTTACCCCGCTACGTCCCATCAACCGCCACAGCCTCAGGCTAAACCGGCGGGACCTCTACAGACGCCTCCAAAACCGCAGTCGTTCCCCCAGCCCCTGGTGAAGTCCCAGTCCTTGCCTTTGGACCGCATTGAGGATCTGAGCAGACACAGCGTCAACTCGGGAGAGCTGCTGTCCCCAACTGGATCTGGAGATAGACTGTCTGACGGGATGTCCAGCAAACAGATGTCCATCAAGGAAAGGTGAGGGAAGAGTTGAGGTTTAAATGTAGTAAGGCTGCACGATATGGAAAAAACATGCGATATTTGATAACTCTGTTGGATATCGTGATAACGATATTTTTGCAATGTTTTAAAATAGGGTATAGTTTTCTGATATAGTAAGTTAAATTCACTTAAAACAAAAATGCAAGTCAAAACAGCATCAAAATCAAAACTTAACACAGACTAAACTTGGAATAAAACAAGGCAAAACTGTGACTAAATTAAGGAAAATGTAAACATTTTTATTTAGTCACAACACATTTTAATTTAAAGTTACACTGTGTAAGATTCCCGGTCTTGCGCCTCTAGAGGCCACAGGTGCCACTGCACCGTTGCAAAACGTAAACACTAGGGCCCCTCCTCCTTCTGAAACTGTGCGAGCGTGCGTCTATTTCCATCATTGTTTCAACTTTAGTTGACCTGCTGCTACCTTTGGAAGTTTGGACTGGATCTTCTATAGAGTTAGCGCTAGCGTTAGCTTATCAACAAATATCGCGCAATGGTCGCAGTAAAAACAACTAATAACTGTATGAAAAAGCACGTTCTAAAGAAAAAATAAAGAGGCTAATTTACCTGTCCAACAATAAAGAAGCAAAAACGTGATCCGATTTGCAGCCTTCTCTGTCTCTCATCTGACGCCAGCGAGCAAAAGTCTGTCCGATGTTGACTCTTGTCTGCGATCTGGTGCGGTCCCTTTCACATTTTCTTTTTCTTGCCTCGTCCGACATTGTTTTCATCTTCTTGTGTCCTTCGGCCATGACGAACTGGCGAAAATAACAACGCTAAAAGTAGCTTCATGGTTATACTGCACCTCAGGTATAAGAGCAGAAGGGAATGCCGTAAAGCAAGTCGTTCCCTGTCACGTGACTTTTCCTGAACAGCGGAGCGCTCCCGGCCAAGTTGCGAGGGCGGTTTCTCAGTACAGAAGCCCCGCTCGGAGCAACAGATCGCGCCTCAGGCCTTATAATCGCTCAAAAAATCACAAAAACAAGTCAGTATGCCCCACATATTTCGGAGAAAAGTTACACAGTGTAACTTTAAGGCTCTTGTAGGAAAATGATTTTTCAGTGTAAATCTCTGTCAGATGGAAGACCATAGCATTATTACGATATATTTAGGTTGGTGCGATACGGATATTGCGTTTGCTAATATTCCGATAATGATAATTTTGTGATATATTGTGCAGCCCTATTTAAATGGCCTTTGTGGTGCTGTTACTACTCCCACTGTGTACCGTGGGTTAGCTTTGGCAATATAAACCTAAGCTTGGCAAAAATACTCAAAATATAGAGATAAATACTCTACTCAAAGCCATACAAATCCTAACACAAACTACTGATAAACCATGCACTGTTCCTCCAGCTTTTCGAAGGTAGGCGGGAGTCATTTTTAGCAACACTGGCTCTGTTTCTCACTCGGCGCAGAGCTGTGTGGACCTGAGCAATCCTCTGAGACTGCTGCTTCCCAGTGCCCTCATTTCTGCCCTGTCCACGCTAAACCAGTAAAACATGATGACATACAGCCCTCAGCCATGGGTTATCACGGCCCCCTATCATTTCTATGGAGACCCTTTTAGGACTAACGTCGGCTGAATGCAGGGCGCAAATGTCTGACCTGCTTTTTCACCCTTGAGAGATTGCTTTTTCTCATGAACAATAGTAACTTGGAAGTTGAATGGCTGCAAAGGCATCTACAGTATTTTAATTATAACATTAAATACCATTTTATATAAGTCTTGGTTTAGACCTAGATTAGTCCTAGTTATGCGCTGCTTAAACCTGGATTAGTCCTCGATTATTACTGGTTATGTATTGGTTTAGACCTGGTTTACACCAAAATTAGGCCTGGTTTTATTCTGGCTTACTTCTCTTGCTTTAGTCCTGGTTTAGACCTAGATTAGTCCTGGTTTTGTCCTGGTTATGTGCTGGTTTAAACCTGGCTTTGACCTGGTTTAGTCCTGGTTTAGACTTGGATTAGTCCTAGTTATGTGCTGCTTTAGAACTGGTTTAGTCCTCGTTTATTCCTGGTTTAATCCTGGTTATGTACTGGTTTAGTCCTCAGTTATCCCTGGTTTAGTTCTAATTATTTACTGGTTTAGTCCTGGTTTTATTCAGGTTTACTCTTCTTGGTTTAGTCCTGGTTTAGACCTAGATTAGACCTAGTTATGTGCTGCTTTAGAACTGGTTTAGTCCTTGATTATTCCTGGTTATGTACCGGTTTAGACCTGGTTTAGTCCTGGTTTAGTCCTGTTTTAGTCCTGGTTTAGACCTGTTTTAGACCTGGATTAGTCATATTTATGTGCTGCTTTAGACCCGTTTAGTCCTGGTTTCACTCTGGTTTACTCCTCTTGTTTTAGTCCTGGTTTAGACCTAGATTAGTTCTAGTTGTGTGTTTGTTTAGACCTAGTTTATTCCTAGATTATTTTTGGTTTAGTACTTGTTTCATCCTGGTTTAGTCCTACTGGTTTAGTTTTGGCTTAGACTTGGCTTTAGAACTGGTTTAGTCCTTGTTTATTTGTGGTGTATTCCTGGTTATGTACTGGTTTAGTCCTCAATTATCCCTGGTTTAGTTCTAGTTATGTACCGGTTTAGTCCTGGTTTCATTCAGGTTTACTCTTCTTGGTTTAGTCCTGGTTTAGACCTAGATTAGACCTAGTTATGTGCTGCTTTAGAACTGGTTTAGTCCTTGAATATTCCTGGTTATGTACCGGTTTAGACCTGGTTTAGTCCCGGCTTAGTCCTGGTTTAGACCTCGATTAATCGTATTTATGTGCTGCTTTAGACCTGTTTAGTCCTGGTTTCACTCTGGTTTACTCCTCTTGTTTTAGTCCTGGTTTAGACCTAGATTAATCCTAGTTATGTGTTTGTTTAGACCTAGTTTATTCCTAGATTATTTTTGGTTTAGTACTGGTTTCATCCTGTTTTCCTCCTGGTTTAGGTTTGGCTTAGACCCAGTTTAGTCCCAGTTTTGTCCTTCCTTAGTAAGGCTCATCAAGTCTGTTTAAGATGGTACTTTGAAAGCCAGGTATTTTCTGAGGTGGTTCTCGGTGTTAAAAGTTTGAGAACCACTGAGTTAATGTATTCCCAGATAATTCCCATCACACTACCAGTTTGGAGAAGCAGACAGGAGCAACACCACAGAGACCAAACAGCTGTAAATGAAGCCTGTGCAAAGTTTGGTTTTAGACACGTTTAAAACTTTAAACTACTTTTATGTGTGTTTAAATGTGGGCTCTGTAAATAATATTTTTTCGCAATATGCTGCTGAGAAATGGCCCAAATGATTGACTTTATTATACGCAAAGCCTGTGTCACTGCTCCTGTCTGCTCCTCCTAACTGTGGGTGTTACCTAAGTATCTCATATGACCCCCTTTGCACAAAGAAATGGACTATTTTTTAATTGAAAGTTTTTGTTTTTAGGGTGGCGCTGCTGAAGAAGAGCGGCGAGGAGGACTGGAAAAACAGAATCAACAAGAAACAGGAAGTTGTGAAAGTTGCTTCAGCAGAAGATCAGCCGCAAGAGAAAGAGCCGAGCAATGACAAGAAGGTAACTGTCTGACCTACAGATTTAAGGATTACAGTATCTGTGAGCAGAGGTGGGTAGAGTAGTCAAAATTTGTACTTAAATAAGAGTATTGTTATTACAAAAGAAATTGTACTCAAGTAAAACATATGTTATGGTAATAATAATAGTAGTAATGGATTTGATTTATTTTGCTTTAAAAGCTTCTCAGAGCACTTTTACATGAGTCTATTATTCATTCAGTCCTCAGTCACACTCAGTGGCAGTGAGCTGGGACAGACTGACAGAAGTGTGGCTGCCAATTAGGGCTGGGACAGAATATTGATGTTGTGACACTTTGTAACTTAAGTGATACTTTGATACCAATATGAATACTTTCAATACTGAAACGTCATGCATAATAATGGTGCTACAGTGCTGCTCTGATTTCACAGTCAAATGTGGGCAAAAAGTGGTGAAGTATTCTGCCAGGAATGTAGAGGGCAAGTACTGAAAATATTTGTAAATGCTAACTAAATGTCAGACCTACTGATGGTTGATTTATTACTTTGGTAAACAGAACTTGGGGTTTCTTGTGTATTTAAGTCTATAAATTAGTGATTAGTGTGAATTGACACCTGTAATTCTGGTATCGATACCAATCTGAAACTGTTCCAGTGGCATAAAGTAGACATAATATGTCACATACATGTTTATAGCTCTTTATAATTCACAAAAAACTGAATTATTACAGACAAGAAATAACAACGGTTCTTTTTTTCTTTAAAAATACAATGATATTTTGTAGGTTATCTTTTGCAATATATCGACAATTGCAGTATCATCATATCGTGATATTATTGGTTTTGTGAGTCACATGTCGTATCGTGAGGTACCCTGTGATTCCCAACCCTACTGCCAATTTTTGTCTACGGCCCCTCTGACCACCACCAAACACATAACACATTCATACATAGGCAAGTTGGGGAAAGTGTCTTGCCCAAGGTCACAGTATGTAATGCCGGAAGCGGGGATTGAACCACCAACCTGATCTTGCAATAAAATAATTTCATTCAAAAGGCTTTTCAAGTAAATGGAACTCATTACTATCCACCTCTGTCCATGAGTCGTAGAAAAGACTAAACTGGGCAGGTTTAGGTGCTCATTTAAATGTTCAAGTGTGCTAGAAAATATGTATAATGTCCTGGATATATATATTTTTTTTTTCAAGACATGTATCTCCATTTATATTTGTGTAAGTGTTGGCACATAAGTATAATTTTAAGTTTTGACCTATGTGGGCTGCTATAGTTTGTTGAGGAGAGGAGCTTGGCATCAGCTCTTAACAAACTCCTTCTATTTTAGGCTCAATTCTCGTATCTTGTATCCTTTATCTCAAGTGTCAGACCTTCACTTTTGATACCTGGTCTGGGTATTTACCTCCAATAGTTAATCTGTTGCCCAGTAATGGAGCCTTGGCAAAAGCTCAATGGGGCATTTAATAATCCCTCTCAAAGGCGACAAGTTCAGACATCTTGAGTGACAGGACATTACAATTCCTCTCTTGGATTCCTCTGTGGGCCTTTTCCCACTGTTTTTCACCCTTATTTTATTAAGATCCCACACCATTTTCATCCGGTTTGTTTTTTTACATTAAGAAAACCCAACATGAGGGGATATAGAGCAGCTTCTTGGCCACATAAGCTACAGACAGGGCCATATGGGACCGTCTGCTGGTAGAATTAGGAGTCTCTGGGGTGCTGGGGTAAATTTTACCGCTTCAAGGAGATCAGATTTGTCTAAGCTCTAGGCATCGTTTCACTGGGATCTCAAGAGATAATCACACAAGATTACAATATGGAACGACACACACATAGAGAAAAAGCCTACCTTGGACTTCTAGCTCTTACTGGCCTAAATTATGCATTCAAAGCTTGTTTTGTAATGATAATTTCTATTACAATTTATTATAAGGTGATTTAAAAGCTGTACTTTCACTTTGATTTTTTCCCCCCACACCTCATTAGTATTCTGTGGAGTGAAGCTGCCTGTTTTGCTAATCCTTGGCTCTCATTACGACACAACAATGGCTGCCCTCCTCCTGTTCCCTTTAAAAATGAACACTTCCCCTGTGTGTTTAACCCTTTAGGAGGACGTCCCGCTCGTTCAGGACCCCTCTACTCTGCCACTGTCGGAGCAGTTGTGGGTAAGCTCCCATTGGCCGCTGCAAACCAGGCCAATCGACCAATCAGCTTCTAGTTTGGGGCCAGTGTGGTCCATCCACAGCTTTTACTGCTGTTTATTTCTTCGCTTTATGCTAATATTTACAATGATCTTTCTTCTATTTCTTCTAACCCATTTAATCACAGTGTGTTTTTAGAAATACTCTACATTGTATTTGCAAATCAAGTGTGGGATTCTCACATGATGAAAGCATGCTCCTTTATAATCCACTTATACTAGCAATCTATACTATTCCCAAGGACAATTAGCACTAACAAAATGACAGCTCAGACATAACCTAAACAGCTTTTATTGTGCAATACACGTTGAGACACATTTAAGTTGGCAAAATGTATTTCTTATAACTCATGGACTCTTCCTACTGGTAAAAGTGGCAATAGAGTTAATCTTTATATGTTTTGTCTCTTGAAAGCTGGACAGATACCATAAATCACTGTAAAAATGAACCCTCACAGATAGATAGATAGATAGATAGATAGATAGATAGATAGATAGATAGATAGAAAGTTCAGAGCTAAAGGTACAGCTAAAGTAGCTGCTCAGGCCTAGAGCTGGCTTGCAGCTTTGTGAGAGCAGACGAGGGGCAGGGGCTGGGAGACAGTTGTACTCCAGTTGTACTACAGTATGTTGCTGCTCTGTCTCGTTTCCACTGGAGTGATAATGTATAGGTTGGCCTATTATTAGTTTACTAAAAGGGGTGCAAAGGGTCTCCAAAAATACTCGTGCAAATATATCAGTGTGATCCACTTTTGAAAAGGTGCAGCTCAAGTGCAATCAGTTGATTAGACCAGTGGTTCTCAAACTGTGGTACAGGTACCACTGGTGGTACGCAGGAGTCTTTTGCAGTTATTCCTGGTGTGTTCTAATGCTTTAGGGCTTAATTTTCTTGTGTACAGTAGACCAATGCTTTGTCCTGGTCTAGACCTAGGTTTAGGCCTAGATTTATTTCTGGTTTAGTCTTGGTTTAGCTTTGGTTTAGCCCTGGTTTAATCCTGATTTAGCCCTGGTTTAGTCTTAGGTTTATCCCTGGTTTACTCCTGGTTTAGTCAATGTTTAGTCCTGGTCTAGACCTGGTTTAGTTCAAAATCCAGTTCCAGTTTAGCCATTGTTTTGCTTTGATTTAGCCCTGGTTTAATCCTGGTTTAGCACTAGATTAGTCCTGGCTTTGTCCTGATTTAGTCCTGATTTAGTCCCATTTTTAAGGTTGTACTTGTTGCAAAAAGTTTAAGATCCACTGAATCATATGGACTGAAAGACGATAAACTCCCCTGGACTCTGTGGAGTGGAAACACGCTCCTTTTTAGAGTTCATCTGTACCAAAATGCACCAACCCATTCTGCACCACTCAGTGAAAAGACATCCTAGACTTGCATAAAAGTACCTCAAATTACTTTAAGGCTATATTTTACTAATGAGAATGACGTGTTGCTTTAAAAATACAAGTCCTTAAGACATTCTGATTGTGTGGCTTTTCGCATCTCTCCTACTTCTGCCTTTTCCTGCATGCCTTTTGTCTTTCCACCTGTTTGTCTCTCTATTTGACTTTCTTGTCTTTTCTTCTATTCGTTCATCCGCCTCTTCCATCCTTCAGGAACCTGTCTTCTCCTCTACATTTTCTCCCACTATCTCCCTCGGCCAAAAGTGCCAGTTTATTGACCAGGTAAGGACATGCACTGAGCACCCCTCTACTACTGGGTTGCATGGAGTTAAATTAATCTCACTCTCTTATCCACTAATGGCTCTCAGATTTGGTTTTGACGGCATGAGTTGGTACTTTTATTGGCCGTGGAGTCTGGTGCAAGGCATGCCTGACTTCATCTGATGCTTTTATATATGCTTGGGTTGGCTACAACATGAGTAATTGCTCTCAAGGGACCACTGGAAGTCGCATTGGGTTATAACTGACAGCTAAGGTTGCACTGTCGAGTCGGGGAAGTCAGTTCAGAGTAGCTTTGTTTGGAGATTTTGTTGCTGTTCTTTCAGAATATTAAGTGTGACTTGTGGGCTTGTGTTATGTGCAGAAAATGGGAGAGGAGATCGAGGCACAGATGACGATTGAAGAGAGGAAGCAAATGATTTCGACTCGCGAAGACGCCTGGAAGACAAAAGGCAAAGGAGCGGCCAATGACTCCAGTCAATACACGGTGGCCGCTCGAATGGTCAAGAAAGGTCAGTGCAGACATATAATTATAGTAAATGTTTAAGTGGAAATGCCAGTTGTCGCTTTCTGGTTATAAAGCACAGAGGTTTAACTTTATCACAGACATTAATATACACACTCCATCATCGGTAGAATATGGTAGAAAAGTGAACTCTTGCCTTCCACCCATTGGTGAGTCTCAGGGCCTGTTTACATGACAACGCTGGCCAGAAAAAAGCAATCACACCGCCTGCGATTTGCTCTTCCATGAAAATGCTGAGGTGTGAAGAAAATGAGAATTAGTATGAGTAAACTGTAGTACCCATATTTGTCCAGCAAACGGCACTGTGGGCCCTGTCAATACTATGTGAGAGAGACCCTGAGGCACTGGTTGAGGACATGTAGGGCGTTTAGTTGTAAATAAACTTAGGTTAGCTGTAAATGTATAGTTTCATTCACTGAAAAAAAAACAACTGGAAGTATAACTTGAAAGAAAAGTTAAAAAGTTGTACGAACCCTGAATGTTCTGAATCTCACTGAGGCAGAATACTGTTTGTCCCTGTGAATATTAATAAACACCTGACTTGTGTTTTTGTTTTCACAGGTCTCGCTGCCTCCTCCTCAGTAATCAGCCCCATCCTTTCTCCTGTCTCCACCAAACTCAAGAGCAGCACCACCAGCGTCAGCAAACCTCAGGAGGGTGAGGCTCACAAGAAAACTATATCCATCCAGTACAACATTTACACAGCAGACTTTTAATCTTTTATTTGCAGAAATTGAGGCCCGACCAGACATGGAGTCGGATAAGAAACTGGACAAGCTGGAAAGTTTCTTGGGGCGAATAAATAATAAAGGTAAGACATTTAGACAAATGAGAACAATCCAGCCACAAGCTAGTTTACTCTTGATGCCAGTCCCAAGGATAAATAGAGAGAAATCTATGTCAAATCTGTATGCAAATCACTGTATGCTAGGAGGCAGATGTTTTGCTAAACCATAAGAAAAAAGCATAAAGGAAAAAAGATATAGACTGAAAAGAACACACAATAATTTACCATTAGCAATATCCGTATCACAAAAACAGCTTGAACTTTAGCCAAGTTTTTGTATTCAGTCTGCAATTTTTCTATAAATAGCTATAAAAAATATGCATTGTTTAAGCTACTGAGTGACATAATCTATCACATAACAGTTTTACATACTATATTATTATTGGTGATATACAATTTTAGTTAATTAAATATATTGTGGCAGGACACTTCACCTACATTGCCTTCTCCAGTCACAATATATTTTATTTATTGTTAAGGACCAAAACCTTGTGTCTAAAATAAGGAATAAATTGAAGTATGTGGCTTGAGGTGATGATACTGTTTCATTATGGGGAACTATGTAATACAGCAACATTCACTTTTCTCTGTGCATGAAAGCCTAACACTTTGGGGTTTTGTTTGTTCAGTGGCCGGTTTGCAGGAGACCACTCTGACTGTGACTGAGAAAGCTGTTAAAGAAGTGATGAAGCTCGACGATGAAATCTTCTCCAAGTTTTATCGACACGTTGCTGAATTTCCACGAATCCCCTCCAGGATCGAGATCAGTGAAGATTTCGACTCCATCTTTGGTTCTCAGGCTCCAAAGTAGGATTCTCTTCTGTCATTCATTATTACACATTACTCATTCTTTCTCATCCACTCTATGGTGAAACGTGTAATGTACTGTGTGCCCAGGCTGACCTCTGCCATGGTGCAGCACAAAAGAGCAGTTCGTCCGTCCAGAAATGTCCAGGCGTCGAAAAACCCTCTGAAGAAGTTGGCGTCGAGAGAGGACATCAGGCAGGAGTACACCGAGCAGAGGCTGAACGTGGCTCAGATTGAGAGCAAGAGGATCAAGAATGAGAAGAGTGAGTTAATAAAACAACTTTTGGGTTGAGATTAAAGAGGAACCATGCAACTTTGCTCATTTATTTGCTGTTTTGGTCACATTTTTCTCTTTGGACCTCCCCCTACATTTCAGAGTAAAGTACTACAACTCACAAGTCCAGTTTACTCCCATGAGCCCTCACTCGGCACTCGTTTTTTCCTCCTCATACCAAAAAATACACCACAGGGAGGTGCTGGGGACATTATTTACCCTACAACTCTTTAGCCATCCCACTGACTCCAAAGTTGTTTATTTAAGGTAAAAAGTTGCATTGTTCCCCTTTAAAGGTGCAGTGTGTCGTTTTTGGTGGCATCTTGTGGTCAAAGTGTATATTCAATTTCCCAACCTTCAAACTGTGAACATTTATGGTAGCCCTGAAGGGACATACTGTTGTCTATTACCCAGTCAGAGCTCAGTTTGCCCTCTCAGAATAAATTTAGAAACAAAGATCAGGGTAATTTGAGGTTTTTTTTTTTCAAATACAGGAGATATAGGTGTTAGAGTGCTATTTCTGTATATTTAAAGGTCCCATTCTATGCATTTTTCAGGCTTTTTTGGACACCTTTGTATTAGTATTTCACATTTTACAACTTAAAATAATGTATATGTATGTAAAAAACATTTTTTTGTGTTACTTTAAATTTGCAAGTGGAATAGTCTTTAGTATTCATGGTTAGCGATGTTATCCAAGTCTCAACAGTTGGACACTGTGCTGCTGGCATCTAATAAGTACTTGGTTTGGTCTTTGTTTGTTTTGTTTCAGCGAGCAAGACCTCTGAGTACTCAGAGGCGGCTCTGGCAGGTTTGGCCTCGAAAGAAAACTTCAGCAGCGTGAGTCTCCGCAATGTTAACTCCTCTGAGCAAATGTCCAACAACAGCGCCCTGCCCTACAAGAACCTCATGCTCATGCTGATAAAAGGTCTGGATTTTCTTCTGCTTTGCTCTGTATTCTTTTACACTTTACTTTGATTGACTAGTTGAATAGTCTCTTTTATTTTCTAATTTCCCCCAGGTCGGCGTCACGTCCAGACCAGATTAGTTGAACCCAGAGCATCGTCTTTAAACAGCGGAGACTGTTTCCTTTTGGTGACTCCAGAAAACTGCTTTGTGTGGATCGGAGAGTTTTCAAATGTCATTGAGAAAGCTAAGGTGAGAATTATCACTTAACCACTTTACCAAACCAAACTGTTCATATGTGTTGCAATAAATTATGGCACGGTGGTTGGCACTGTTGCCTCACGGGTCCAATTCCTGGACAGGTCGGGGCCTTTCTGTGTGGAGTTTGCACGTTCTCTGTGTGTAGGTGGGTTTTCTCTGGACCCTTTTATCGGCCCACATGTCTCGTCCACAGTTGGTACACAGGTAGTACTTTTAAAAGGTAAAAACCTGCATATGCTCCATGAGACTGATTCTCCACCAAGTCTCTTTAATCCAACATTTTTAGCCTTTTATGTGAATAGATACAATGTCTTTCACATCCATTTCCAGGTATAGCCAGGCCTCAGTTAATCTGAAAAGGTTTATTTGGTCTTCTGCTAATATTAATGCATGGATTTCTTATGAACAAACCAGTATTTTTGTATTGTACCTTGACATGTTTCAGTTGCTTTTTTTTCTCCAGTTTTCCTCTGAAGTGTCACGTTATGTTACTGTGACGTGTCTTCTCAGGTGATTTAACAAAAATACATGATACAAAAATATTGGTGTGTCTATAGGAAATCCACATATTAATAAGATCTCAGTTAATATTGTTCACACAGCAGTTATGTTAGAAACTACGTTAATAGCTTGATAACAAACACTTTTGTTTGAGATGGACCTAGCTTTAAGGAAGAAAAAAATCAAAATAGTTTCACTCGTGGTGCCAAACTATGTAGTCCAGTCCAGTCCCAAGCCTGGATAAATGAGTTGTGAACCAGCATACAGAATTAAACCTATGCTAAAGCACCAGTGACAATGATTCTCTATGGAGTCACCTGTAAAGAGTGGACTTCTGCCACATATATTTTTTATTATGTGGCCCACAATGAAAAATGTTTGGACAGCCCTTACCTAAAACATGCACAACAGCTCAGTACTCCTGACCTGGATCCTGTCTTTAGATCTGGAGAAGGGTCTGGAGAAGGGCCCCTTGCTCCTGACGGGTCGCCTCAGTGGCATTGAAGGATAGGTCAGAGAGCAAATTTCCCTACAGCGACAATAAAGTCTACCTTAACCTTATAAAGAGATATACTAAGTGCCCCTTTTGTAATGGACTACTCCAGTTATAATCACATCAAAGCATGAATATGAATTTCTCTACCTAAATGTGCCCACACTGATAGATAAGGAGATACTAATAAGAAGTAATAAATCTCTGGCTGTAATTTTCCCTCCCCTCCTCCGCCACACACCTACACACAGTGACACACAAACCCATCTGTGCTGCTCATCAATGCAATAAGCAGCAGAGTTTTCCCAAAGGAGCTCTGTCTAGACTCTTTCTAATAAACATTTGTTTGGCTCCCCACCTTCTCACTTCCTTTTGTTTATTTATGTATTTATGCTTTATTCCTGGCTTGTTTCCTGTGTAACTAGGTCACGGCTAAACAATCACGATGTTTTTTCCTAAAGGTTCTCATATATTTGAAGCTGGATTTAAAAATAGTTCTTTTTGTTCTCTTTTGTATGCAGGCGATGGATCTGGCCACTTTTATTCAGTCCAACAAAGACCTGGGCTGCAGAGCCAACCAAGTGCAGACCATCGAGGAGGGGGTCAACTCACCGGATTCACAGCAGTTCTGGAGCATCCTCGGGGGACAAGCAAACTACCAATGTGAGAAGAACTGAACAAAATGTGTTATTTTCTTGATGAATTAATGATATGATATAATTGGTATCTGAAAGGTAGAACTATTTACAGATATTGACATCACATATTTTATACAGTATTGCATAGGAGTTTCTTCTTCTCCTCTTTTTTTCTTCTTCTCCTTATTATTATTCTTGCTTCAAATCAATCTATTCCATCTTAGGGATCAAAAATTTGTAAAACTTTAGTTGATTAAAGGTACGGGAAGCAGCATGCGCTCGTACTGGTTTGAAAACGGCACTGCAGTCTAAATCAAAACAATGGTCTGTGGGTTGCCAGTCTTCCCACTTTTCTGATTGGACGATTGGCAATAGCAGGGTTTGGAACCAAAACATAAACAACTTGGGCATTACGTGCAGTATTATGTTTATTGTGCATAAATCATCTGTATCATTGTTATCAGTAAAAATAATATTTGATTTAAACATGTTTACCTCCTGTCTTTGGTGCGTAATTTTGAAGAAATATGAAAAAATATATTATATGTGACTATCCTACTACTTTTTTCCATAGACAGACAAACTGTATTTTTTGTCTGCATGGCTGGAAATTGTACGATTAAATTAGTTCTTAGGGAAGATAAAATTTCAACTCTGAGCCTTTCTAGATCTCCAGAATATTCACTTTTATTTCCTTCATTAAACTCCATGTCTGATTTCCTGCAGCGGCCGGTCCACCAGAGGAGGACGAACACTTTGAGAACAACATCGTAGAGACGAACTGTATCTTCAGACTGGTGGAGGACAAACTGGTCCCAGATGATGATGAATGGGGAAAGGTCCCACACTGCTCTCTGCTCACATCCAAAGAGGTCTGTAATTTATTGTTTGTTTGTGCTGTATGTTAAATCAAAGTATCTCCTTCCAGCTCCTTTAAAAACTCTCTGTCTTGTCTTGCTGTGTGTGTTGCAGGTTTTGGTGTTCGACTTTGGCAGTGAGGTGTACGTGTGGCACGGTAAAGAGGTGACACTGCCCCAGAGGAAGGTGGCTTTTCAGCTCGCCAAGCACCTCTGGAACGGGACGTTTGATTACACCTGCTGCGACGTCAACCCTCTGGACCCCGGGGGCTGCAACACACTCATTCCCAGGTGGGGTTTCTAATATTCTCATTATCTTTAATCACACACAACAAAATGATCTTAGGCCGTAGCAGCATAAATACAATCCAAAGATTTAATAAAAACAACTCTATTAGAGAAGAGTATAATGACAAACACAGTTCATCTCCACTGACTGCTCGCTGATGATGTATTTTTGGGGGATAAAAAGGATCACAAAGCCATTTCAAAGGCTTTGGGACTCCAGCATGTTTAATAAAAGGAGTGTTTTCACTGCCAATTGCCTGTCCATATGAATGATTAACTTGCACATGCTTTAATGTGATCTAATTCTGTGATTCCTGGCAGAGCATTTGCCGTCATCTTGTGTCTGAAGAACTTATTTTGAGCATCTGTAATGGTGCCCAGGTGGACAGAGAGAATGAAATATATACAAATAGCCAGGGCTTTACACAACCTTATATCTATGGTGTAACTATTAGTTTTTGTTTTTATTTGTCTCCTTGCAGAAAAGGCCAGGGCCGTCCTGACTGGGCCATATTTGGGAGGATCACAGAGCACAATGAGACCGTCCTGTTCAAAGAGAAGTTCCAGGACTGGACTGAACTCAAGTCTCCAACATCAAAAGAGGCCACTGAACCTATTCCTGAACTGAAGGTGGGTTTCTCAAGCTCAACTCATAGGGATTTTTTTACATACAGTTTTATGCACTTTAAATATTTTCAAATATTTCATTTAAACTGCTTCAAATTTTCCAAAGTGCCGCATTTTTATTACTTTATTATCACTGTGGACAAACGAGGTGTTGTTTTGAGAATTTTGCAGTCAGGTTAACATGAATTATTTGACCTTGGGACAGTGGTTCCAATCTAGTCTGAATGTGGGGCCCAATAAAATTTTGACCCACCTCTTTACAGAACCACAATATATTTCTAATTTTACTACAGAAGTGGGCAGTAATGGGTTACGATATATTTACATGGTATACGCTGTACATTTTGTCACTTTTTGTATGAATTGTACTTCTAAGAGTAGTTTTATTACAACATACTTTTCACTTCTAACATTACTCTTAATTGAGTAAAATTTGTGGTGATTCTACCTATGGGTATACGTTACCTTTGTATTGGTTTCGAAAGTTTTTTGTTTTAGTTTGAGAAGATTTGAAAATAGGTTTCTTGTGCAGCACGTTGCTATTTGATAAAGATATAATTTATTTTTACTATTTTCTACTGTTTATTGTTTGGAAAAAGCAGAATTGTGACATTATTATATATGTTTTGTCTGATTACATCAAAACTAAAACATTAATCAGACATTATGACCAAACAGTTACTCAGTACTCAAGTAGTTTTTTCCACCACAAAACCAACAGTGCTCATGGAAAAAGCCACAGTTCATAAAGAAAACAAATCCAGGCACTCACTGGGTTGGAAAAATGTAAAAAGTCTTTATTTCATGAGGGCTTGAATCATTAAAAACACCCCAACGTGTAATTGTTAATCAAGCTGAACTCTAAATAAACTACATTCAACCTCCTTAAGACACACTTTTGGGTCCTAACCCACCAGTTGGGAACCACACTCTCAATGCAACACTTACAATAATGTATTTTCCCGTGCATTTGCCTCCCTCAGTCCCCTCAGGAGGCCCCGGGTCGTGAGTGCAGAGCCTATGACCCCGCCCTGATGCTACCCGTCCTCCAGTCCTCGGTGTCCACCCTCCTGGACGGGGTGAACGTGGGACGGGGGTACGGATCTGTGGAGACCGAGGACCACTTGAGGACTCTGGAGATCAGCACAGTGTCCGTGGACGTGTGGCACATCCTGGAGTTCGACTACAGCCGCCTGCCCCGACAGAGCATCGGCCAGTTCCACGAGGGGGACGCCTACGTGGTCAAGTGGAAGTACATGGTCAGCACGACAGGTAGGACAAGGAAACGAACTCAGGTTTTCATTGAGTAGGAATGGATGTTTTGACCTCAGTAAGCTCAGAAAATGGCTGATATTTTTACTATGGCTACACAAAATATTAAAATTAATGTCACAATATAAACTATTAAAATATTCAGTAAAGAACTGCTTCTACTGGAATAATGTTACACTTTTCCATGTGACGGATATTGAAATAACTTCAAGTCCAATCAGAGCTTTTAAGCACTTAAAAGTCCTTGTTTAATATAGTGTTTGTTTGTTTGTTTATTATTTATTGAAGGGACAATGCGCATTAAGAACAGAAAAATATGAAAAAGTCACATAGCTCTGTAAATATGCAGGATTATAGCCAATGTTAATTTCCATCCTTAGTCCCTGCTGGAAGAAACCAGCTACACAATCAATTCATAAAAAACACTAAGTACAATAAAACAAAAACTGAAATATAAAGTACCATATACATATATATTTAGCCGTAGCTTTAATGATTGGAAATTAGTCCAAAACCTTTTTATTGTAGTTACACCTTTGCTAAATTAAAGTGGGAATTTCACACCATTATGTTTTACTGCAATATTTAAAATAGTTATCACATATTATTTATTATTTATTCAGGATCCTGATTAGTTAATATCCTTAGCAATAACTGTTCCTCCTGGTGTCCACACAGAACAACACAAACAATGACTATAACATTCATAATCAACAAAACTATTTAAAAAGTTAGTTAAACTATCACACATTATTAATACATGATGAATATAAAAAATATAAGTAATATAGGTAATACGTAAGCATCGAGGAAGAGTGTCTAGTTCCATACCTATGTAGTCAGTTGAGTGTAAAGGCTTTCTTTTGACAGAGATAGGATGTGACATGTTTTTCTAATATTGTGCAGCTCTCGTTCCCAGTGTGGTCTAGGATAGAGGCAGCTACACACACATTAATAATGACATACACCAGTTATGTCTCTGTATGAATTATTTTTTAAAGCAATATCTACTGCACGGTGGCAAAGTGGTTAGCACTCTCACCTCACAGCAAGAAAGTCCCGGCTTTTATTCCCAGACCGCGTGGAGCCTTTCTGTGTGGAGTTTGCATGTTCTCCTGTTTCTGTGTGGCTTTTCTCCAAGTGCTCCGGTTTCCCCCGTCAACCTAAAACTTGCACACACTAATCCTCCCTGGGTGCTACACAGCGGTCGCCCACTGCTCCTGACAGGTCGCCCCAGCAGCACTGATGGATGGGTCAAATATAGAGAAGAGATTTCCCTGCGGGGACAGCAAAGTCTACCTTAACCTTTCTGCTTTCTTCACAACAAAACAAGCTTTATTTAAGAATATGTTGCAGTTTTGTCCATTTTCCAACCAACAGGAGGATTATGTGGATATAAAATAATAATAATAATAAAAAATGTGTTAATTTATTATCAATATACATAATTCATAGTTTGTTGTTTGTGTTACAGTCGGTCGAAGAACAAATCCAGAGGCTCGCAGCTCTGGACCTGGGAAAGAGAAATGCTGCTACTTCTTTTGGCAGGGCAGACACTCGAACGTTAGTGAGAAAGGGACCTCCGCGCTCATGACTGTGGAGCTGGACGAGGAGAGAGGAGGACAGGTAAGAAAAGTGCCAATAAAATATACAAATTAGGATATAACATGGTTTAATGATGTTAATGCCCTGTGTGTCTTTGTAGATCCAAGTTCAGCAGGGGAAAGAGCCACCATGTTTCCTCCAGTGCTTCAACGGAGGGATGATTGTTCACGCCGGGAAAAGAGAAGAAGAAGAGGAGAACACCCAGAGTAAGGGCTTCGCTTTATTTAATTATAGGAGCTGTTTACACGACAACGCTGGCCAGGAAACAGTCAGGCCGTCTTCAATTTGCGTCTACATGGATACGCTGCAGGTGTGAAAAAACATTAGAAGGTGTGAAAATCTGTAGTAAGCCTTTGTGTGAAATAGATGAATAGTCATTAAATATTTCAAAGGACAAACAACTGATATTAATCTATGCAAATGTAGATTCTGGCCCTTAGAACACTAACAGACCCAAAAACAAGTCCGCTAGGGTATGCACCATAAAACCACACCATATTATGTAAGGTGAACATTTAGGAAAAAATGTCTAGGTCTAAGGTCCAACAATTTAGTGTGTGGTATTTCAAGAGTAAGCATTCAATTTGACGGTGTCCAAATAAAGGCCTTAAAGTCATCATAGTTTATGGAATCTGTTACATTTTATTCAGCTCTTAAATATTCATTATCTTACTGATAAAATGACATTTATTAAATATATGATAGGAAACTCATCCGCCTATTCCTAATGTTACATTCATGTTCAAGATAGAGGTGTTATTAGAAGTAAAATCCACATACAAGCGCTGTAAGAAGACTATACTTGACAAAACAATATATTTGAGTAATGCTAATAAACAAAATATGGCTTTGAGAAAATACAGATGCCCTAAGTCTTCCCTTTGTGTCCTCAGATGAGTGGCGTCTGTACTGCGTTAGGGGAGAGGTCCCGGTAGAGGGCCACCTGCTGGAGGTTCCCTGTCACTGCAGCAGCCTTCGCTCCAGAGCCTCCATGATCCTCCTCAACATCAACAAGGCCGTGATGTTTCTGTGGCACGGCTGCAAAACTCAGCTGCACACGCGGAGTGTGGGCAGCACCGCCGCGCAGAGGATAAAAGAACAGTACGTACAAGAAATAAGCCATTATATAAGCAAGTAACAGTATCACAAACAGTTAAGAAATGTCTCTCCCTGCTTTCCTCCATGATTTCTTGTCTCATCTCCACTGCCCTTTTCAATAAAGCTAAAAAGGCCAAGAAATATAAAAGATAGTCTGAGAGGACCTTGACAGATTTAGTTCAAGGTGCTTTAAAATCATGTGTTTTCCTCAGATGTCCCTTAGAAGCAGGCCTCCACAGCAGCAGTAAAGTGACCATCCACGAGTGTGACGAGGGAATGGAGCCTCCTGGCTTCTGGGAGGCTCTGGGCAGAAAGGACAGGAAGGCCTATGACTGTATGCTGCAAGGTAACTGCACAAGAAACTGGACCATAAGGTGAAGTTATGTTGTTCATGTGCTGTTAAACAATCCCGTCAATATAAAAGGTGGTGAATGCTATTCCAGAAAGATTCATTTGGTCTTCCACAAAAAGTTTATAGTATAGATTTTCTTTTTAACAGACCAGTACTGTATCTGTGAAGACTCTCACTCATCCAGGGTAAGTGCATCGCGACAAAAAGTTTAAAAAGCAGTCATCTGAACTTGTTTTTTAAAGTTGAAGACGTTTCATCTCTTATCCAAGAGGCTTTGTCAATTCTGAACTTGAACTTGTAGAGAGTTGGTTTATCTGCTCCTAAGAAGGAGGAGTTTTAGTCCTGAAACTAAATTCTATTGGTTCAGACTAAATAGACGATGAGTAGTCTGGGTCGTTAGGAGTCCTTTGTCCTCAGCTCGAGTGACTCCTAATGACCAGAAACCACTCAAGCTGAGGTAAAAAGTCTTCAACTTTAAAAACCAAGTCCAGATGACTGCTCTTTAAACCTTGTGTTGAGACCGGTACTGTGTTTTTGTACCTTTACACATGTAAAGGTAACACCACACGTCACTGTAACATCAGGTGACTCTTCTGAGGAAGGATGCAGGATTGCATTCAAAACAATCAAAAGTACAAAAACACAATACTGGTTTGATAAAAATAAAATCTATACTATAAAGGTGGTTAATACTAAACTGAAGCCGCCACTATGAGCTTTACAGATAACAAAGGTCACCTCTGTTTTCCTCTCGTTAGATCCTGGTAAATTTAACTTCACGCCGCGGCTCTTCCAGCTCACCAGCTCCTCCGGTGAGTTTGTGGCCTCTGAGTTTTTCCATCCGTCCAGAGCTCCGGACTTCATCAGCTCACTGCCATTTCTACAAGAAGACCTCTACAACGTGCCACAGCCCGGTTAGTAGTTACCTAAAAAATGTACAGTTATTACAACAATATTGAGGTTTTAATAAGCTAAGCATTGATACCTATACCAGACGCTCCAGTGACCCACTTTTGTTTCCCATCCACCAGCTTAAAACCATTGATCTATGCTTTATTATTAAAGATTTTAAAAGATAATTAGAGTTCATTTTGAGCCCATACCTGAAGCTTTGACCAATCACATGCTGAAGGGTTCCCATCTGCTGTTTCCTGCGCTAGCTGCAGAACAGAAAATGAAAAGAAAAACTAAGGAAATAGAAACAAAAATGGATATGTATTGGCAATGCATTTACACAATACATTAAACGGTGGCAAACATTTTTCTGTACTTTTATTTTGAAGTGGTGTTGGGAAGAAAGTATTATAGATTTAATCAGTGGCGTAACTTGGTAATGACGAGCCGCAGTTCATGTTTTAAGAATGGGCCCGAAATATTTAACGTAAATCTCATGCATTAGATGTCTCATCTATAATATCCTAGCTATCAGCTGTATAGTTTTATTCAAATAAAATTCATATTTATTATAGGACAATTTTAAAACTTTTTTCTTTTTTTTTTACATATTTGTTTTTAATAATCTTGATTTTTTTTTCAAGACACATTTAAACACAAGATATATATTCTGAGCTTACATTTTGTAATAGGTTCATACATTTTATTTAAATTTATGGTGAAAACTTTATTCTATAACAGAGTCATGTGTTGCTCTTGTTTATGATGTGACAAGAGATGTTGCCTGTCAGCGCTCTTATGGGCCCCTAAACCTCCTGGGCCCCGGATTTAATGTTGTGTCTTATTAATATGCTTTTAGCTGATTTAACTTTTTTTCTTAATTGACACAAATAATAACTCGCACTGCAGGATTATTAAAGTTTTAATAGCTAATAATTTAAGTGGATTATCTCGTCCCCCTCCAGCCCTGTTCCTGGTGGATAACTTCCATGAGGTTTACCTGTGGCAGGGCTGGTGGCCTCCGGACTCTGAGGTCACAGGATCGGCCCGGATCCGGTGGGACGCAGACCGGAAGTGTGCCATGGAGACCGTCCTGGAGTACTGTAAACGTAAGGAATATCATAGTAACGGATGAAGTCAGGGCCAGCGTATGTGTCTTATAACAATAATGGATTAGATTAAGATTTATAAGGCGCTTTCTGAGCCTCTCAAGCTTCTCAAAGTGCTTTTAAAATATGGAGAGGAGTTTTTAAGGCTTTTTTCACTCAGCAGTAGCTTGGTTAATGACATAACAGCAACCTTTTAGATAGCAGCATCGATTACGTAGTGGTAGCAAGCCAGCAGTACACAAAAGTCTGTATATTATATGGAAAAATTCGAAGCCAAGTTTCCAAATGTGGGGGTGGTATTCTTTCTTTTTTTAAGATTTTGCTTTTATTCAGAGTATCCCCAAGGTCTTAAAAGCATTAAAAAGGTATTTAATTTGATTGTGTCAAAATAAAAGCCTTAAAAGTATTAAATATTATGAGTAGGTATTAAATTTTGATCATCTAGGTCTTAAAAATTTGTCAAAACAGTGTTAATATTACAAAAAGTAGTGTCATCACAATAACAAAATATATTGATTGAAGAGATGTTATCATTAAATGCATGATTCATGATGTTTTAATGCAGCATAGGGGTTCTTTAATCTGTATTAGACTTTTAAAAAAAAAACCTTGAGTTTCAGAATAGTACGGATAATAGTGTCAAAATGTGTCAAATTCATACAGATTATTGTTCTGTTGTTGATGATGCTGGCATTAAATTTCTTCTAAGTGGCATTAAAAAGACAAAAACTGGAGCTACCCTGTTATTACATAAAGAGAAAGCATTATTTTATAGTAATAATAACAACTTACATACCACTTTTTTTTACACCAACAATAAGTAAATGCCTTTATTTTTACAGAGAAGAACGAGAAGAAGCCTCAGAAGTCGTACCTGATCCACGCCGGTCTGGAGCCGCTCACCTTCACAAACATGTTCCCCTGCTGGGAGCACAGAGAGGACGTGGCCGAGATCACGGAGAGGGTCAGCGACTAAAAACACTGTCCCGTTACATTCTACAGCACTTTTAACTAGGCACACACGTACAAGGGTGTGCTAAACACACAGCACCACAGTAAATATGCTCACAAGTGATTCAGTCCACTATAATAAACTGACCTTAGATATCTTCCTGAGATAATAAAATGTTTTATGGGAATGACTTGACATTGTGGATAATTTAGACACAATGGCCTACACTTTCTGGTCATAACGAGTGCTAAACTAAATAAAATGCTGATTTTTCTTGGGTCAAAAACACTTGAATTCACCCAAAAGTAGGGCTGGGTCCCGTTAAACGATATCTTTGTGGTATCGAAAGTAAAGTTATACAACTGCTATCGAAAAAAAAAATATTCAATACTAAGTTTCAGTACCTAGTGGGACCTTTAATGTTCCTTTTTATGTATGAATCAAATAAATAACACAGAATAAATCATACAAACTACTGGTTTTAACTTACAGCTAAGAATTTTGCTACAAAAATTGGTCTTTTATTCAATATTATTGTGTTTTACAGTTGTAGAAGATGAATTAGCTCATCATATGCATCAGAAAAAGTATCGCTCAGGTACCCGTATCAAAAACCAGGTATTGGTAAAAAAAAAATTGAATGGTATCCAGCCCTACCCAAAAGTGGCTAACGCTCCTGTCTCTCAGCAAGGAGGTCAAGGCTTTGATCCTCATGCTTCTTTCCACTGCCCAAGAAACGCATGTGTTTGGTGAATTGGTGACTAAATTGTCCCGAGTGAATGATTGTCTGTGTCAGCCCTAACTGCGACCACTGCGCCTTTGTGAATAAGCAGAAGTTGAAGGAACTCACGTATCGTTGGTGTCCCCAGGAGGCGGAGGTGTGTAACCAGATCATCCTGGTGGAGGACGTCCTGGCCCGTCTGTGTCAGAACATCTTCCCTCTGTCCCAGCTCCAGAACAGGCCGTTACCAGAGGGGGTTGACCCACTGAGGCTGGAGATCTACCTGTCTGACCAGGACTTCCAGGTCAGTACCACACTAAATAATTACAAGAGATAATAATCATGGCTGCAGCTGTGTTTGAATATATATAGGTAATACAAATATGTGCAGTCAAAGCCTAAGTTAATGTTTTTTGCCATCTCATCATGCTACATTATGATTCCTATCATATTTATTTTTATTAATGCCATGTAACTCTAATTTCGCAGAACAAGTCATAGGTGGATTGAGGTAAGAGTCATGTGATCAGGGTCAGGGTTCACTGTATCTCCTTCTTTCACAGCATGACCTCGCCTTTCTTCAAACTGCTTTTTTCTCTGTGTGAACTGTGCCACTGCCATGATAAACTGTGTAGAAGAAGATTACCGTATTTTCTGGACTATAAGTCGCTCCGGAGTATAAGTGGCACTAGCCAAAAAATGCATAATGAAGAAGAAAAAAACGTATATAAGTCGCACTGGACTATAAGTCGCATTTTTTGAGGGAAATTTATTTTACAAAATCCGACACCAAGAACAGACATTTCATCTTGAAAGGCAAGTTATAGTAATAATAGAATAGAGGACAACAGGCTGAATAGGTGTGCGGTTTGCTAACGTAACACATTGATGGTTATTCAGCTACTCAGCAAGTTCACCAAACTCACCATCTCACTCCTAATCGCTAAATCCTTTAAATTCTTCATCCTCGGTGTCGCTTCTGAACAACTCCGCCAACTCCGGAGGTAGACGAAGCGCCGCTTCCTCCTCTGCGTGGCTGTCGTCAGACTCAGCATCAGTTCCATTTCCAATTATTCCGCTCTTTCTCAGTTGTCTTTATAGCCTAAGTTGTTAGTGGTAATGTTTACATTTTAAATTGTCAGTGGTACAGGTGCAGCAGATGCTGGTACACAAGCCTAGAGCGCCCTCTAACCAACACCTGAAATATTTTAATATATAAGTCACACCTGAGCATACGTCACACTCCTAGCCAGACTATGAAAAAAAGTGCGACTTATAGTCTGGAAAATACAGTACTTATTTATCTGCAACTTCATAAACCTTTTTCCATTCACTATAGGGATGCACTTTTTATTGTTATGCAAATGTTTGGTGCAGTGTAGACAGAGAATGCAATGTTTTTGATTTAGAAAGACCCACAAGATACTTGCCTGGCCTGTCAGCCCCTCCTACTTTCTTCACTCGCAGAGAAGTGTTTCTCCTCGGTTGATTAGGAACTGGCCTATCACAGACGTTAATCTGCAGCGCGTCTTACAAATACGGAAGTTATTCTGTTATCGGAAATAACCAAGGTAGCGCTGGGTAATACAAAGCTTATTTTATAACCTCTCACGCGATTAACGGGTTTAGTGCTTTCCTTTATCTCCTGTTGGTTCTGCTGAAGTCCTCATTGTTGTTCAGTCCTCTGTGGGACTTTTTTCTTCGTCCTGTTTCCATTTTAACAACAGTAAAGTCCAGTAGATGTCCGACGTAACGACCACACTTGAACAAACCCACTTTCTCCACAAGTCTTTGTACAATTGGCTGCTGCACTGCTTACGTCCCGCCCCTTCCATTCTCTGATTGGTTACTCTGTAATTGTTCCGCCCATAGAAACAAAATTTAAGAGAAGGGACCAGGCTAACTTTAAATTAACTTTGTATCGAATAGGAAGAGTTAGTCTGGCGGGCAAAGCTAGCAAAATACTACTTTTGACAAGAGAAAGTTACTGAGGGATGCACAGTGGTAGAGTGGTTAGCGCTTAAGGAGGTTGTGGGTTTGATCCTGGCTATCTCTGAGTGGAGTCTGCATGTCCACCTTGTGTTCCTCCCACCGTCCAAAGACATGCATGTGTAGAGGTGAATTGGCGACTCTAAATTGCCCTCTAGTGGATGAATGTGAGAGTGAACGTTTGTCTGTCTGTGTCAGTCCTGAGACTAACCGGCCACTGTTCAGGGTGTACCCCGCCTAAGGCCCATAGTTGTTAGTATAGGCACCAGTCAGTTCCGGGAAGAAGCTGTCCAGCACATTCACAATGCACCAGTGTCTTAATCTATCCCTTTCCTTGTTTGACACACACCACTTTTGCACACACTGGAGTAACTTTACAGAGCACAAAATTAAGGCATGCGTGAAAAACACTGAAGTGAATTTAGTATTTAATCTGATGTAACCTAAAACAACAGTGTTAATTGTCCTGTTTGTCTCTTTGCAGAAAGCTTTGGAGATGACGAGAGAGGAATACGAACGTCTGCCTGGATGGAAACAAGTCAATCTGAAAAAGGCTAAAGGACTATTTTGAGTTGTTTTTTGAATTTTTGAAGATGGTACAAGAAAAGTCGACAAGGAACGGACAATGAGAGATACAGACCAGACATGAAGCTACTGGAAGTAAACCAGAGAAGAGGAAATTACTAATCACTTTTCATGCCTTGGAATAAGTCATGTTTTAATTTTAACTGAGTTTAACTTGTGGGGTGCAGGGGTTGATAGCACTCCTGGCCTAAAGTAAGAAGGTTATGGAGTCTGCATGTCCTCCCTGTGCTACTCCAAAGACATGTGTTGGGTGAATTAGTGACTCTAAATTGCCCCCTAGTGGATGAATGTGGCAGTGAATGGTTTGTCACACAGTGCACACAGGCAACAACAACTCCCTACTGCTGCTTAAATCCTGTACATCTTGGACTTTGGCAGACACAAAGCAAACAGGAAGTCCACCGTCCAAAGACAAAAGGCATGCGTGTGTTTTAGGTGAATGAATGTGGGAGTGAATCAATGTCTGTCTGTCAGCCCTGGGACTAACTGGGCCACAGTCCAGGCTGTTTTCGACATCTAAGGCCCATAGTCACTGGGATAGGCTCCAGTAATAAGTAGCAGAAGATTAAAAATTGAATGAATCTAAAGCACATTTAACAATTACATACATACAGTACACCTTTGTCCACTTTCCACCAAAGATATGTTTGATTTTAAAGTAACAGTGCGTATGTTTTCTTGAGTAACTTTAGCAGACTCTTAATAAGTATTGTTCACCCCTGTTTTTTAAATAAGCTTTATGCGTTTATAGATTATAGATTACAAAAAACGATGAACCCTTTACGTGAAGAAGTGGATTGAAAGACCACAAGATGGAGATGTAATTCTCCATCGTGTACCCCGCCTCGTGTCCCGAGTAGGCTAAGCTTGCGACCCCCCCAAAAAAAATGAATGAACTGAAGATAATACTGTTTTGAGAGTTCAGAAAGCACTGGACGTTAGGAGCTTTAAGAGCTTTGGAGTTTCATGCTGTGGGTTTTGTATTAACGTAAGTGCGTATGCCTGTACATAATATTTCTGTATGGATGTTTGTAATCTTAATTTAAAAACGTGTGTTTAGGTGCGAACTTGTGACTTTGTAAGAAAAAAAACATAAGCGATAAGTTTATTAAGCTGAGACCTCTGTGTGTTGTGTTAAATATTGTATTTGAGGAAAGCCGTGCAGTTTTTCTGTGTGTGTGTTTTCCTGTGGGTCACCCCGTTTGGCTCCAGTGACCCGAGAGATAACGTCAGACCTAACACAGGACTTTGGACTGAAAACTTCATGACCCTGAATGTATAGTGCCTTGCTTTTTGTGTACAGTTTATACAGATATTATTATTCTAGTCCGCATTTGTAAAGACTTTCAATAAGACATAGTGAATAAAACTGATGCGCAAGTCAACAACAAGTAAGTCTCTGTCTCTGTGCAATAATTTGATTTATTTTCTCTTTAATAAACTCGTAATTACTGCTCATTAGGAGAAATTAAGGACGTTTTTGGACATAAATTATGATCTTAACAAGGTTTTTGTGATACTATTCCCTATTAGGATCATAATTTATGGCCAATAATGTCTTTACTTCCACCTAATGAGCAGTAATTATGAGTTTATTAAGCAGAAAAATGTTAGTTAGTTGTTAATTAGTTGTAGAATATGGTCTCACATATAAAGGGATTAATAGCTGCTTTATAATTAACAAACTAACAATAATTAATACCTAGTTAATGGTTAATAGGTGGACCCTAAACTAAAGTGTTAACATTTAGATATTTATTTTTTAACCTTTATTGAGACGTGGTCAGAGTAGCCAAAAAGTGTTGTTTCTTCAGTGTTGAATGAAATCAAAATAATTAATAAGTAATTAAGTAAATGAAAAAAGGTATTTAGTAAAAAACAAAAAAGTACTGAGTAACTGTTTGGGAGTAACGTCAGATTTATGTTTTAGGGTTTATGTAATCAGACAAAACATAATAATGTGACAATTCAGGAGTGGAGGAATGTAACAAAGTAAAAGTACTTAGTTACTTTACTTAAGTACATTTTTCATGTATCTGTACTTTACTTGAGTAAATTTTACAAGGGGTAGTTTTACTTTTACTTCCCTACATTTTAGATCTGTACTTTTTACTCCACTACATTTCTGAGTTGATTTGAAGTGCAAAGTATTTTGAGTTTTGGTTTAAAATCATGTGTTTTTGTTGTGTCTCCATTGTAGACACACAGTACTTAAATATAACAGATGCAGTAAAGTAGAACTGCTTTAGAAACATCAGAATAATAGACAGAAGAGCTCAGAGACAGAGTCAGTCTCTTCTACTGCAGCAGTTTGTTCATTTCATGTGGAATCAGCAAAATCCCTCACATTTAACACATTCATGAGCTGTCTGTGGCAGAATCTGTGCAAATGCTTTAACATTTTTACTTGGAACTACACATAAAAGTGAGAACTATAAGTAAGTATAAGTAGAATTTATAACTCAAGTCAATTTTTGCTCCTTTATCTATACCTTTACTTAAGAAATTGAGTACTTCTTCCACTTCTGCATTTCAGGTATTTCCAATAAGAATAAACACCATCTTTACACAGAAACAACAACATAAACACAACATAAACCATAGGAAACCCAGACAGAGGTAATGTACAGTATACACATGGTTACTTCAAAATAATATTATCTCAAGTAGCAGTCCACAGCTCTGTCAATGTCTTAGCACCAGGGCAGTCATATGTAAAAGTTTGGGCACCCCACTGAGGTGGCATAATAATTTACTTCACAAAAAAAAGATCACAGAGGTATGTCATTCATTTTCTAGTGACATCTGAGTTCTAGGGACTTTTCCTAGCAACAATCTTTAGTGTAGCAGTATTTAGGTGGATGGAATTAAATGAAATATGAAAAAAATGTCTGGGCAGCCTTATAAGTTTGCTGATTTGAAGCCATCTAACTTCTCAAAATGAATTACTGGCAACACAAAACTTGTTAGATTAGTGAGTTAAGCCTTGAACTTCATAGACAGCTGCATTCAATAATGAGAAAAAGTATTTAAGGTGGTCATGAGGAAATGGAAGGACACAGGCAAAGTTGATGTTAAGGCCAGATGTGGCAGGCCAAGAAAAATAAGCGAGATAATAACCAGACCATAGTCTCTGAATGCCTGGAAATATAGTCTTTTAAATTGAGGCCAAAACCAGATACTATTCAACTTTAATAGAAGAAAACAGGAACAACCCTAGGTTTGTGTTGAGCACTGTAGCCAGGCTGACCACAGCTCAGTAGAACCCTGTATCCCTGTTACTCTCAGCTTTAAAAATTTTGTTCATTTTTTTTTAACAACAAAATCACAAGTTTTAGAGACAAATTAAATGAAATTCTCCCTACGATCAGCTCAGAGCAAGCTAAAGCTGTAAAAAAATGAGGCTTCTATAAAACCATCTGTAACATGAGACTGCTTCACTGCTCTAGACCAAGCTGAGATAGCATCAGTCATTATGTCCTCTAAAACCTCAACTTGTATTTTAGACCCAATTCCTACCAAACTTTTTAAAGAAACTCTTCCCCTAATTAATGAACCTATACTGAACATAATAAACACCTCCCTAGAAACAGGTTATGTACCACAGTCTTTTAAATATGCAGTTATTAAACCTCTTCTGAAAAAAAAAAAAAACAGTCTAGATCCTGAAATTTTAGCCAACTATAGACCAATATAATTTCTTCCTTTTATTCCAAAAATCCTAGAAAGGGTTGTAGTTAAACAGTTATGTCGCCACCTACAGGACAATAGCTTATACTCTGCTGGTTTAAATCCTACTTATCTGATAGGTACCAGTTTGTCAGTGTAAATGAACATTCCTCACAGTGCAGTAAAATTAGCTATGGAGTGGCACAAGGCTCAGTACTTGGACCCATTCTGTTCATGCTTTACATGCTGCCTTTAGGAAACAGAATCAGAAAACATGGCATTAATTTTCACTGTTACGCAGATGATACACAGTTGTATTTATCAATTAAACCTGATCAGAATGACCGCGTTGAGAAACTTAGCGACTGTGTGATAGACATAAAGACCTGGATGACAATTAATTATCTCCCCCTAAACCCCGAAAACACAGAGGTCATTATGCTTGGCCCCAAAAAGCTGAGAGATGCTCTGTCTGACCAGAGAGTCTCCCTGGACGGTGTCAGTGTAGCCTCAAGTTCTACTTTGAGAAACTTAGGAGTTTTATTTGATCAAGATTTATCATTTAAGGCTCATATAAACCAAGCCTGTAAAACAGCATACTTTCACTTACGTAACATACGTAACCAAAATCAGAAATATTTTATCTAAAAGCAACGCTGAAAAACTTGTCCATGCGTTTGTTACATCTAGGTTGGATTACTGTAACTCTCTGCTGGCAGCGTGCCCTAAAAACTCTTTAAAATGTTTTCACCTTGTTCAAAACACAGCAGCAAGATTATTAACAGGAACTAACAGGACTAACACTTTTACTGTGTACTTTTTGTGTAATTGTACTTCAAAGTACTTCATGCTCTCAGTGGTAGTAGTCCTGGATGTACTTAACAGGTATAAGCAGGTTTCATTGTGTACTTTTTTGAAATAAGTTTTTTATTCAACTTCAAAATGATAATATTTTGTCTATTTGTATGCATTACTCTGTACTTTAAAGTACAATTACACAAAAAGTACACAGTAAAAGTACTTCATGCTCTCAGTGGTTTACGCAGGTTTCATTGTGTACTTTTAAATTTTTATATATATATATTCAATCTCAAATACAGTATGATACAGTACATAATGAGTTTAATTTTAGTCATTACTAACTTCATGAAAAAAGTATTTCATGGTGTGAAAGTAGTACCAGAGGTAATGGTGGTAGAAGTACACAGCACAGTCAGTCATTTCTTTGGCTTATAGAGAAATAGATGCGCTATAATTCCACCTTATACACTTAGCAGATTTAGTTAGGTAATAATTCATACAAAATATCCTTTTCATAATAAATGCATATATTGTTAAATTAGTGAAAAAGTTGTGTAAATGTGCTTCTGAACTCTCTGTGGTTACTCTCGTGTGTGTCGCTCCCCTGGCAGCATCGATTGTAGCATCCATTCTCAAAATGGACTTTAATACTTTAATGTTTTATTAAACTAAGCGTGGGTTCACTGCCAGGTTTGTAACTAAACAAGAAATGTGTAGTTACAAATCGTGACAAAGACTAATCTTTGGGCAAACAGCTAAATCTGGGCTAAAGTTCACTCGAGGCTCGGGGTCCCGCAGCAAACACGTCGAGTCTGTGGCAGCAGAGTTATGGCTGCAAATCTTAAGTAGTTAGAGATAGTTCAGTACCAGGTGATTGTGGATCTGTGAGAAACTTCTGGAGGTGATTCTCTGCAGTAGATAGTTGTCAGTGCATAGTTTGGAAAAGCAGACAGGAGCTAACACAAATTGTGAACAGCTCAGCAGTGAGGTCTTGGTCAACTAAATCTTTATTGGTTGATTAATTGCAACTCTTTGCATAAATAAAGCTGATCTATTTTTTTATTACTTGATAACGTTTATTTTTTATTTTATTTTAGATAGCATAAATGATTTTTAGATACATCTAATTAATGTAAAGACAGTTGTTAGTGTGAGACTCTGCTAAGTCCCCCCACATATCATTTGATCGATTTCGGTCGATTAATCGCTGTCCTGGGCATAGCTTTGGTTGATTAACAATTTCTTTGGTTGACTACAGCCCTAAATAGGAGCCATAGAAGACCTGTATGTTTGTGAAGACTCTCAGTCGTCCAGGCTAATGGGCTCTCAACAAACATGTTCATGAAGAAGTCATCAGGACTTGTTTTTTTATAAGTTGAAGACGTTTCACCTTCATTCAAGAGGTTGCTGCTCCAAGGAGGAAGGAGTTTTTGACCTGAAGCTAAATTTATTTGGTTTAAAACAGTTAAAAGGTGACAGTAGCTTCAGGTTGTTAGAAGAGAAAACAGTTTCTCTCAGGTCAGTTTTCATCAGAAGGAGCAGATTGTGCTAATGGTCCTCAGGTGGGTTAACAACCCATGGGCCTGTGTTACAAGACTCATAATAACACAGATATGTAACAAGACATAGTTTTTTGTCCTTTATTCTCATTATCTTTCATTTTAATGCCTTTTGACGTGAGAAAGTTGAACATTACTCATAAAAGAAGTGACCAGTGTGTTTTAGTTAATCATTGTCAGTCACATGACCTGTTCTGGTCCAGCTCAGTCAACTTTGTGGCCTACCAGAGGTTTACTGTGCACTAGTTTATATATGACAGTGTATTTCCCAGATCACAGAAGACTGACCGTGAGCAGAGATGTCCTCTCAGGTTCGTCTGAGGCTGCTGCCTGCTGCTCGCTGTTTGTTTGATGATCCCATTCAGGTCAGAGTGTCCGGCCTGAGCTCACATCAGGAGGTCAGACTGAAGGCCAGAGCCACAGATGAGAGAGGAGCGGACTTCAACTCATGGGCCGTGTTCAGGGCGGACCACAGCGGACAGGTGAGTATTGTTTTCATAAACAGCTCCGGAAAAATAAGAGACCAGCCGCAAAATAATTAGCTTCTCAGGGTTTTATCTTTTATAGGTGCAGAACAATGAACATTATCTTGTGACCTGCTGAGAATATTTTTCCTAATTTTGACAAACAATCAGTGATGTAAGTTGGTACTGAGGGGCCCCAGTGCAGGTTTTCAGAATTGGCCCTAAAGTTCTTTAGCACATTCAGTACTTCAGAACGTGTATTAAATGTATCATTTATAAACAATTGCTGATAACTGTTTTAAGGAAGTCTGATGTATAAAAAAAAACTGTGATTAATAACAAATTATTATTTAGAGGTAATTTTGTGAACTATATGGTTTAGTTTAATACAGTTTAGTATTTTGTGTATTTATTGTGAGAAAATAAGTAGATTTTTTTAAAAGACACATTGATTTATTTTGTTATGAGTCCACAAATTTAGTAGGATTTAAAATTTAATTTATGTTAAAAGCTTCTGTTCTGCAACAGAGTTATGTGCCGCTCCTGTTTATTATGAATATTTTAAATCCATACTGACTATAGTAGGACATGGGCCCCTAAACCTCCTGGGCCCCAGTGCAGTCACATTGGTTACACTGCCTGTTGTTACGCCCCAGAAAACAATTATTCTTTAGTGCAGTGGTTCTCAAACAGTGGTATGGGTACCTCTAGTGGTACACAGGCTCGTTCTAGTGGTACTTACTGCAGAAGGAAAACCTATTAAATAGCTAATTACAGACGGATTTAGTCCTAGGGTAAATCCCCATTGCCTCTTTTAGTCCTACTTTAGATGTTTAGGGCTTAGTCCTGGTTTAATCCCAGGTTTGGTCCTGTGTGCAGGCCTTTTGGAACAGAAGTTTAGTCCTCCTTTTGTTTTGGTTTCAACCAAGTTTAGTCCTGGTATAGTCCTGCTCAAGATTAACTTATTTCAATCTTGGGTCCTCTGGGTTAGTCCTGATTTAGGTCTATTTTAGTCAGTTAAATGGTACTTGTAATTTCTGTGGTGGTGCTCGGAGTGAAATGTTTAAGAACCACTGCTTTAGAGCACAACTTGAATAATAATAATAACAATAACATACAAAGGCAAGAATACCAAAATGGTGATATTCAAAAATTAGTGTTTGGTGAAATAATCTTGATTTGTAATCACAGCTCCTGCATCTTGCTCTTTACCAGGTTTTTACTCAGCTGTTGGATAACTTTTTAACCTCTCTCTCAGCTTTGCCTGATGCTCTGTGCGCTCATAAAGCACAGTGAGGGATTTAACAGACACTGGCCTGGAATAGCTGTCACTTTCAGAGAGAGGCTGAGAGAACAGGGGCGGATCTACAGAAAAAAATCACAAGTGAAAAGAAGGATAATGGATAATTAAAGGGGTGGCAAACAAATGAATACATTATATCTACTGCTAACATTTGAACAATGTTTTTTTATAGGAACTACAGAGAATGTGCATGAAACAATATGCTAATTGAAAAAGCAAAAACATTTTGCTTATTAAACAACAAAGCATAGCATAGTTACATTAATTTAATTAACTTGCTCTCTGTTGTAGTGGTGCATAAAAAACAGGCTACTTAATTATTCTAGAGATAAAAAACTTTCACTACTTAGTGGCAACAGCTGCTTTGCATAACTGGAACAAGTCATAGATGTCCTCATATTAGTCTAGAAAAAAAGTGTACCATCAAGGCAGCAGGTCTGTCATTGTTGTTTATTCTTACTTAATCAAGTACTTTTCTTGTTTGATGAAGTTTACATTCAATATCTTCATTATTTGAAGATAAATGGAAATCAGTTTTCCTCATAAATGTCTGACCCACTGCAAAATTTATTTTCACGTCTTCTGTCTCCAGGTGGGGTGGCATCTGGGGTGGCAAGGGCTCTTTTAGAGGTGGCAGCTGCCGCCATTTAGATCAACCCCGTGAGAAAATAATTTAATGTAGTTTTGTTTTACCAGAGCTGTATGTTTTTCTACTCTTTTCTATTTAGATTGATCTGTCCCGGGACGCCCCGCTCAGAGGGACATACTCAGGGGTGCACCCCATGGGTCTGTTCTGGTCCATGAGGCCGGAGACACTGCACAAGTATTTCTTTAAAGCCAAGGTGACAAGCCCACATGTGGTGAAGTTCTCTGTTCATGATGAGGAGGAGGACAGGCTGCTGGCAGAAGAGACTAATGAGAGGGGGCTGATGGGAAACGGAGTCCAGAGACAGACTGTGAAAGAGGGGAACTTCACTGGGGTCCTCTTCACTCCTCCAGGTTAGTGTCCCACACCTGTGCCGACTAAAGACCACAAACACTGTCTCAAACATACGTTACATTTCCATTGTCTGATATATTTGACAGGAGCTGGACCGTACCCCGCTGTGCTGGACCTGTGCACCTTCAGGTCTGAGAAGAGAGCCTGTCTTTTGGCCAACAAGGGCTTTGTGGTTCTGACTGTCCCAGTTTACACCGACCGACCTGAAAACATCAAAGAACTGCACCTGGACCCATATGAAGAGGCGGTTCAGTACTTACTGCGACAGCCCGAGGTTAGAGCAATTAGTGAATACTATGCTGTAATCAAATTTCTTAGCTTTTTCATAATATATATGTGTTTAAAAGTTTACATAGAAAAGTGGGACAGTGCCAAGCTCCAATGAAGATATTTCTGAATAAAGTGTAGAATAGTTTTTTGATCTCTTCAATCCTCAGTTGGCACAGTGCCAAAGTGGTTTGCACCTTCGCTTTACAACACAGGTTTGATTTCCAGACCAGGCACCTTTCTGCGTGGAGTTTGTCTTCGTAGGTTTCCTCCAGGTGCTTTGGTTTCCCCCATCACCCCTACCACCAAAAATATGTCCCCCGTGGGGCCAGGACTCCCCTGCATAAGAGGTTATTCATCTCACTGGGACTAAACTGGTTAAATAAAGGTCAAAAGAAGAATATGTGACTAACATGACAGAGAATTACTGTGATGCTAAGCTGTGGAGAGTGCTGAGTGACAGTAAACCAGTGCACAGATCTGAGAACAAGACTTACATGGTTGTTCCTTCCTTACTCCCTGGTTTTAATCAGGACCCAAGCATCAGCGTCCTGTGTGTACAGTACGTGTAATGTGTGCTTTCTTTTGTCCCTTTAGGTCGCAGGTAAAGATATTGGTGTCATATCTCGCTCTAAAGGAGGAGACCTGGCCCTGTCTCTGGCTGCATTTGTAAAAGGCATCGGAGCAGTCGTCTGGATCAATGGCTGCTGTGCTAACGTCTCTGTCCCTCTGTTTTACAAGAAGTGCAAAATCCTCTCCCCATTAGAATTTGATTATAATAAGTTTTTACCCACTCCTTCAGGGGCTAATATAGCTAAATATGGCCTTCCCGACCCACGAGCCGAGGAGAACCAGGACACTCTGGTTCCCATTGAAAAGGCCAGTGCTCAGTTCTTGTTTGTGGCTTCAGAAGATGACCTGAACTGGGACAGCAAAGCCTTCCTAGAGCAGATGATGGAGAGACTGAAGCGTCATGGGAGAGACAACTTTGAGACAGTGTGCTATCCTCAGGCGGGACACTTACTAGAGCCTCCCTACGGCCCGTTCTGCCCCTCCGCGTTGCATGGGATCATCGACTGCGTGGTGGCGTGGGGCGGTCAACCTGGAGCGCATGCACAGGCCGAGGTCCATCTGTGGAAGAAGATACCAAACTTTCTCAGAACCCACCTCAGAATGGATGCTAACAAGGCTAAAGCCAGACTGTGAATGAACACACGGCTGCGCCACAAGATTGAATTTAAACTGAGATTAGTGAGACTAGAACAGGTCAGTAAAAGACAAATTAAATTTAGGTAATCCAGCGCCATGGTATACTTCAGTTGTTTGAGCTGCAGCACATATGCACAAAACACACTCTCACACGCTAAAGGGAACGCTAAAATAACACATCCTAGACCTGAATGAATGAATTATTCTTATTAAATACTTTGTTCTTTACACAGTTGAATGTACTGACAACAAAATCACACAAAAATGATCAGTGGAAATCAAATTTATTAACCCATGGAGGTCTGAATTTGGAGTCACACTCAGAATTAAAGTGGAAAAACACACTACAGGCTGATCCAACTTTGATGTAATGTCCTTAAAACAAGTCAAAATGAGGCTCAGTAGTGTGTGTGGCCTCCTCGTGCCTGTATGACCTCCCTACAATGCCTCGGCATGCTCCTGATGAGGTGGCAGATGGTCTCCTGAGGAATCTCCTCCCAGACCTGGACTAAAGCATCCGCCACCTCCTGGACAGTCTGTGGTGCAACGTAGCGTTGGTGGATGGAGCGAGACATGATGTCCCAGATGTGCTCAGTTGGATTCAGGTCTGAAGAACAGGCGGGGCCAGTCCATAGCATCAATGCTTTGGTCTTGCAGTAACTGCTGACACACTCCAGCCACATGAGGTCTAGCATTGTCTTGCATTAGGAGGAACGCAGGGCCAACCGCAGCAGCATATGGTCTCACAAGGCTCTGAGGATCTCATCTCAGTAGCTAATGGCAGTCAGGCTACCTCTGGTGAGCACATGGAGGGCTGTGCCCCCCTCCCAAAGAAATGCCACCTCACACCATTACCGACCCACAGCCAAACCGGTCATGCTGGAGGATGTTGCAGGCAGCAGAACGTTCTCCACAGCGTCTCCAGACTCTGTCACGTCTGTCACATGTGCTCAGTGTGAACCTGCTTTCATCTGTGAAGATGTGGTGAATTTGCCGATCTTGGTGTTCTCTGGCAAATGCCAAACGTCCTGCGCGGTGTTGGGCTGTAAGCACAACCCCAACCTGTGGACGTCGGGCCCTCACACCACCCTCATGGAGTCTGTTTCTGACCATTTGAGCAGACACATGCACATTTGTGGCCTGCTGGAGGTCATTTTGCAGGGCTCTGGCAGTGCTCCTCCTGTTCCTCCTTGCACAAAGGAGGAGGTAGCGGTCCTGCTGCTGGGTTGTTGCCCTCCTACGGCCTCCTCCACGTCTCCTGATTGTCTCCTGGCCTGTCTCCTGGTACAGCCTCCATGCTCTGGACACTACGCTGACAGACACAGCAAACCTTCTTGCCACAGCTCGCATTGATGTGCCATCCTGGATGAGCTGCACTACCTGAGCCACTTGTGTGGGTTGTAGACTCCGTCTCATGCTACCACTAGAGTGAAAGCACCGCCAGCATTCAAAAGTGACCAAAACATCAGCCAGAAAGCATAGGAACTGAGAAGTGGTCTGTGGTCACCTCCTGCAGAACCACTCCTTTATTGGGGGTGTCTTGCTAATTGCCTATAATTTCCGCCTGTTGTCTGTTCCATTTGCACAACAGCAGTGAAACTGATGTCAATCAGTGTTGCTTCCTAAGTGGACAGTTTGATTTCACATAAGTGTGATTGACTTGGAGGTACATTGTGTTGTTTAAAGAGCAACTCACCCCTAAACCATTTTTTTAGCTGATCAGTCGTACAAACAGGGCTTTAGTGATACATCTCACTGTTTATGTTTGACCGTTTTGTAAAAAAAGGTCTACATTCACATTTTGTAGTGAAAACTGTCAGAGTGCTGCCCTCGTAGGGTCAAACAGTGGGATTTCTGCTCAGTAGTTCCAGATAGACAAGTGTGATGTAGTATTTGACCTGTGCTGAGTATCTCCTCCCACGGCCCGTGCTCTCCACGCCCTCGCTGTCTCTCTCCCCCGCGCGCTCGTCCCAGTCCCGCTGTTGCCAGGTGTGGCTCGTTTTCCTAAACACACCACTCAGCCCTGCATTTACTGTTCAGTGCCCTCCGCCTCCCCTCTCACGGCTGCGCTTCCACTGTCCCGTGTGTCAGCGCACAATAAGGCATAATGAGCCTGATCAATGACAGTATATACCTACAAATTAGTGACACATTAGTGAGTTTTGAGTCCACAGATGTGTTTTAGTCTTGCCAAGCTTTAAGTCACTTACTCACAGAGATATGATCAGAAACAGCTCTAAGCTGAAATAATACCTTCAGTAATAAAGACGTGATCTGAAGCACACGTTACTGCAGCGGTGCACAACGCCTTTCTCACAGTAATAAAGAAATTATAGTATAAAAGTGTACATTTAAATTGTATCATTTTAATAGTTATTTTTGGACAAAGGGCACTGTGTAATATGCTTTGCAGATTTCATTCATTCATTTCATTAAAAATGGTATTTATATTTTAACATAACAAACCTATCAGGTGCTGATATAATACTGTCTCACTTTTTAAAATTTGATGACAGCAGCTTGTGTCAAAAACATTTTTAGTGTAGCCCTGCTCAAGGCCAGAAGACCACAAGCATCCAATATATCCAATACTAATAATAGTATTAAAACACATTTTATTCCTAGTCTTGTTGCTGAATTGTGGACAATTAACCTATTTTGTTGTAAAATGCTCAGTCCAGCTTTTTTTTAGTAAGCATTTCACATTTGTTGTCTTTTTCACACATTTGAGACCTGTTGCTGCTATCAAAAATGAGCATTTATTTTTTATAAAGTGGTAATATATTTTTATCTTGTGACTATAATGTTTAATTTGCTTCTACCACTGCATTAGCTCTACATTAGCTCCACATTTAAGCGCAGCTCTTGAGTCCACAGACAGTCTCTCTTCCTCCAAGTGGATTTAAAAACCCTGCTCTCACTCTTCACTTTTCCTCTGTTCACTTATTTCGGGGTAAAGTCTCTCTGAAGCACGTGCACGGAGCAGCTCTGTCGGAGATGAAACAAGTCATAGCAGCAGCGGGGGAGAAGCAGCGCGCTACGGAGCTGCTGCAGTGCATTATGGGACTAAAATGCTAAATAGCGATCAAAACCTATTAATTGAAATTAGGAATTGTCTCGCGGGCCAGACAGAAAGGTCTTGCAGGCCGGATTAGGCCCGCGGGCCGTATCTCTGACACCCCTGCCTTACACAGTTAATTATTTGGATTTCTAAGTCCTGTCTGTCCTACTTTAGTTCTGTTAAATTGTCCCATTGTATTACCTCCACAAGAGTTTATATCTGTTCAAAAATTGCTAATAAAGACAATAAAATAAAATAAAATCTTGAACTAGCCTGGCTTGCCATACCCAATTCCTTTCTTTTGCTGCATTCATGATACACTGGAATCACGGAAGGTCCCGACATCCGAAAGTCCCTTCACGAGTTCAGCTCGGAAAACTCACGTGGATCAGCACAATACCCACAAAACCATATTTCCATTTTCATGTTTTATAGGAAACAAATAAATACCTTGATAAAACTGTTTGGTGTGGCACTGAGTTAAATCAGGGGATGTTTCTATTTCTACATTAGTCATTTACTGATAAATGAACATTCAAAGATGTTTTTGCAGAGGTTTTAGCACTGAGAAATTCATTCATTATACAAAGATGAGTGCATTTTTGCAGAAGTATGAGATCTCTTGTTTTAAAAAATGATTATTTCCCCGTTAGGAACCACACTGTTTACCTCTCACAGAGGAAGTCCCTATGATTGTGACGTCAACTCGGGAACTCGGAGTCCAACACTTCCGCACGAGTTTCCGAGCAAAAATTCCGACCTGAGACGGCATTCAAGGACATTTTTTCGACTCAGACGTCGGAATTTCCGAGATTCCGATGAATCATGAACACAGCATTAAGGAGCTAGAAAGTTCCTACAGTTTTCTCTTTTTGGATTCAGCCAATGATATTTCCGGCTCCCTAGGAGACGAACCAATCAGAGCGGGGCATTAGGAGCTGAACCAATCAGAGCAGGGCGTTAGGAGCTGAAACAATCAGAGCGGGGCATTAGGAGCTGAACCAATCAGAGCAGGGCATTAGGAGCTGAACCAATCAGAGCGGGGCATTAGGAGCTGAACCAATCAGAGGGGGCGTTAGGAGCTGAACCAATCAGAGCGGGGCATTAGGAGCTGAACCAATCAGAGGGGGCATTAGGAGCTAAACCAATCAGAGCGGGGCATTAGGAGCTAAACCAATCAGAGCGGGGCATTAGGAGCTGAACCAATCAGAGTGGGGCATTAGGAGCTGAACCAATCAGAGCGGGGCATTAGGAGCTGAACCAATCAGAGCAGGGCGTTAGGAGCTGAACCAATCAGAGCGGGGCATTAGGAGCTGAACCAATCAGAGCGGGGCGTTAGGAGCTGAACCAATCAGAGCGGGGCGTTAGGAGCTGAACCAATCAGAGCGGGGCGTTAGGAGCTGAACCAATCAGAGCGGGGCATTAGGAGCTGTGTCACACTCTGCACCTCAAAGTTGGTTTTGGCAGAAGCTAATGGAGGGCTTGTCAGGACAACTCTTAAAGCTGTTTTGCTGTGCCTTGACGTTTGCAAAAAAGTTTTGTCGTTTTGTCGTTGGGTCTCCATTGTCCGCTGTAACAGACGGGAGAGCCAACAAGAAGGGCTGAAAACGAGATGTAACGCTGCGAGACGGAGCGAATTGTGGACTTTTGACAAAGCGGGGGAGTATTTTTACACCCTTTTCACTCCTTAAATGTGTCCTACAGCTCTAGAGCTTCAAAAGTCTTTATTTGATAAAAAATGACCTCATATTAGCCGGGATAGGACCGCTAAAACACAACGAAATAACATGTCTTGTATACACTTTACTCGGTTTACGAAGCTTGCTCCCGCACACGGACTTGCACGAGACATTTCTCCCAATAGCTGAGCAGTAATTTTATTTAAAAAAAAAAAGTCATACCACATAGGTTTAGAGGTCCTGATTAAAGGAACAGGCCACTGTTTTTCCCTACTAAACTATGTTCTTCGCTGATCTTAGATGAGTTGATGCGTACCTCTCTGGTCTTTGTGCGTGCCCTGCGTGCGCTTATGCGGGCCTGGGGAGCGACGCTAATTTGTTAGCATTTAGCTTTGACAAACATATCCCTACAGATCCAAACGTGGCTCAAGTTAGAAGCAACCAAGCTCTTCCATGTTTAATTATTTAAATACAGTTACGTGAGTAGTTACATGGCCCAAGTACAGTCACAAAAATGAAAAGTGGCAATTTTCTAAGCGGATAAAAATGGGTACTATAATGTAAGCCGTAATAACACAGTGATATCTTCACTCCTAAAAAATTTCAATTTTTATCTGCTTAGAAAATCGCCACTTTTCATTTTGGTGTAACTGTACTTGGGTCATGTAACTACTCATGTAACTGTATGTAGTCTATAATCAACAGTTTAGGCAAAATTGAAGTAATCTTAGAATGAATTACAGTGTTTTCTATTAAACTGATCAAGGCTACCGGAGTGGCTTTACAAATCTATTTATGCTCTCTATTGGTGCTGTTTAAATTATCCTTATTAAGAAAGGCTTTGTGATCTAAAAGAGTACTGCTATTGTCCATGGCTAGTTCAAGATGGGAGCAGAAAAGCCAAACATTTGTTGAATAAAATCGATTTTGAGTATAATAGAGAATTTTATCTTTGAATCGAATCATTTCAAAGGCTCAAAAATTTTCTTTTTTGGTAGATATTTTTTGGTCTTTTTTAAGGCTTTATCAGTGGAACAGAGACAGGAAATCATGGGGGAGAGAGCAACGAGAGACTCTGCAAACTGTAGGGGTCCAGATTCCAACCCATGATGCTGAGGCAGGCTGTAGTTGCCCTGTATTTGCACCGCAGCTCTGCCAACTGAGCAGCACAAAAAGAAAAAAAATCAGTTCTCCCTCACTGCTTGTCTGAAAATTTAAATTATACCGACTTTTATTTGTTGTAAAGTGGATATAAAAAAATTTGGTAAAAGAACTAGAGAAAGAAAAATCGTTCTGAATGGAAAAGCAATTCTGAATCAAATCGCCAGACGCTGAAAGATTCACAGCCCCTACCAAAAACTATACTCAAGTAATACTGTTACTTCAAAATGATATTATTCAAGTATAAGTAAAAAAGTCAAAAAGTTATCTTGAAGAAACGGCTGAGTAACTGTTCGGACGTAACTTGTTTAATTTTTTTTGTTTTTATGTAATCAGGCAGAACATATAAAATATTGAAATAATTTAAGTAAGATAATTGTTACTTTAAAATAATGTCACTCAAGTAGAAGTGAAAAGTATGTTATCATAAAACTGCTCTTAGAAGTAGAATCTATTTAAACAATGACTTAAGTATACTCCCTACTTCCACAGGTTCCTGGTTGTTTGCAGCACTTTACTTTAGGCCTGTAAACCTTTGGCCTGTTAAAACATTACCTCACACTGTGACATACATACTGTAGTGAGGTGTCACTGGTGCACCACAAGAGGCTGCTTCGCTCCTATACTGTTTCACCTGTAAACACTTGAATTTGCCAAAAAAAAAACTTAATACTAAAATGTAAAAAAAAAAAAAAAAAAACAAGAAATGAATTGTGTGAAATAAAAATGTTTCACTGCTCCCAATGTTTTCACAGACAATTCACAATTTCTTCATGTTCTTTATAAATTATATCAACTATAGTTGTAGACACTACCACTTTATGAACAACAGAGGGCGCCAAAGAACTGACTTGTACTGTTTAAGTTACCCCATCAAACTCGAGCACATGCAGAAGATCTGTGTAAGCCCTGGTTTAGTCTTAGTTTTGGTCTGGTTTAATCCTGATTTGGTCCTAGATTAGTCCTGGTTTAATCCTGCTTTAATCCTGCTTTAATCCTGCTTTAGTATTGGTTTAATTAAGATTTAGGCAGATTTTAATGTTACTTGTAAAGCCAAATATTTTCTGAGGTGGTCCTTGGTGTGAAAAGTTTAAGAAGCACAGCTCTAGTGTATACTTTAGGATGAAGAATCTTACTAATATGAGATAACTTTAACCAAATGACACTGATGACCTGAACACTGAGTACTACATTTGAGTACACGCTGTGATTTTTTTGCCTGGAAATTGCAGACCAGCGGATGAGTCTGGTCGCCTTAGAATCAATTCGATTTCTAGGGCGGAGCAAACCCGAATTAACGGACAACGGAGTTAGCCAATCAGAAAATGGCGGACGTGACGTTAACAAAGCGACAAGAAAGTGAGAAAGTAAACAAACGGAGTAGTGAAGCCACGAGGGAGGAACGAGGGAGTTATTTCAACATTACCGTACCATACCGCTGAATGAAACAAACTCTCGGCTCCTCGGTGCGCCATCTTGATTGTTGTCGATGAGGAGACGCATACGAGTGACGCTGCTCGCGAAGAACACGTGACTTAAATAAACCAATCAAAATGCACGGTACGGTTGGGATTTGAGTAAACCACTGCGGACGGCGTGGTGACCAGACTGATATGTCTCTGTAGAATAACACAGAGACATATCAGTCTGGATTTTCCAGGCAACTGGAAAGTCCCCAAAATCTAATAAAATTCTTTGAATTTGATTTAAAAAAAACTCAGCATCTTCTGCATTAGGTGCATAAATATTGCTTAGAATAAATTCTTGGTTACAAATATTTACCAAGATGATTATCATTCTTTCCTCTTTATCTTTAAATTATTTTTGTATATGAACATTTAGTTCTTTGGAGAATAAAATTGCTACCCCTCTTCTTTTCTGATTGAAAGTGTGGTTTTCCCAATCCATCTATCTGTCTGGATTTTCCAGACAAGTGATTTTTGTTAACCTCATGATCTTTCTTTTATTAACCGTGATTGTGAAGTGTGGTTAATGTCCACCCAAGTGATGCAACTGTCCTGTTTCTCATCAACCATATCCACATCATCCGGGGTGGGGTGGGATGGGGTGTGGGGTGTGTGTGTGTGTGTGTGGGGGGGGGGGGGGGTTGAACCAAAAAAGTCTGTTATTCTTTATATTCTGGTACTTGGAAAGCCAAATATTTTCTGAGGTGGTACTTGGTTTGGAACATTTGAAGATCACAGCACATAGTAAGCTATTAATGTGGAAAAATGTAACCAACTGGAGCCAGCACTAGGACATCCAGTACCAGTTCATCATGATAACAAAACCTATTTCTATGTATGAGCCTTCAACAGGAAAATTTTTGCTTCGAGGAGGGTTACTTCAGAGCAGGCCCAGTTCTTGCCCGCTGGACCTGGGTGGGCTGACTGAAAATGTAAGTGAGCAAATATAAAGGTCGATGCAAATAGAGTACACCCTCTCTATTTATCTGGGCTTGGGAATGTCACAGACAGTACACTGGCTGTTTTTTGTGTCTGTTTATTATTTTGCAGATAAAGAAGCACTAGCATACAGCAAATAGACCTACATTTTCAAGAAATGCCTCTGTTTAAAATAGAAATTTACTATTGGAATGTTGTTGTTTTTTTAGCTGTAGAGCTAAACTTAACCTCCTGTGGCTTCCTGAGGCCTCCAATCAAAAGTCAATAGAACAGCCACATATAATAGACCTGTGTGGCTATAGGTGACTGAATATGTTTGTTGGGTATGTTTTCCATCTTTATAGGCTGCTCTTTGCAAGAGACTTTTTACAAGTAAAAGTGAAAGTCCTAATTCACCATCAGAGCCAGTAAAGCCATGAGGTCCATGTGGTCTGGAGCTTGGTATTTCGTCCCTTCATAGTTTCACTATTGTCCTGGATGATGTCCTTGTTTAGTCTTGGCATAATACTGAGCCGTGCTCTGTTTGAAGCAGCAAGTGCACTCCTTGTGTAAAAATTGTCCAATGACACGGAACATGGCTATTTTCTCATGAATGTCACAGCCAGACAGGACTTTGTTCCTCTGTCGCTGGGTAATGTGAGCGCTCACACTGCATTATTAAAAATCCCAAATTTTTCTTAGACAAAACAATACTAAAATCATGTTATCAGTGCTCTAATGAAACAATCAATAGTCAGTGTTGAATATTAACACTTTTAAGGTATTTGGTGGGCTTTTACTTGTTATATTGCAACATAATATACTTACAGCCTTTAGTTGTTCTAAAAAAGGTATAAAATTATTACTTTAAGCAATAAAAGTTAAAAAGTGTATTTTTATAACAATAGCACTCTATTTTAGGTTCCATCGGACCATATATTTGCAGTGGCTTGCAAAAGTTTTCATCCCCCTTAGCATTTTTTCTTTATAGTTTCTTTACAACCTGGAATTGAAATGGATCATTGAGACGTTTACATCACATGACAACAACTATAAAAATTCTAAATAATTTTTATTTTGAAGCAAACAAGGAATATGACAGAAAAACAGAATTGCAGTCAGACCAACCTTATCTAATTATTTCTGTGACTTCTGAGGGTGAGTAACACCAGGTCTTATTTCGTTTTTTTTTTTAAAAGGGGGTAAATACTTTTGCACACTCAAGCTTTCTGTTTTTCTGTCATATTTCTAATTTGCTTCATAATAAAAAGTATTTTGCATCTTCATAGTGGTCAGCATTTGATGTAAAATGACTGACATAAAACTTTCAATGATCCATTTCAATTCCTGGTTGTAAGGCAACAATAAAGGAAAAATGCTAAAGGGGTTAATACTTTTGCACGCCACTATATCTTATATAACTGTAGTGGAAATTCATTCATTCCTGTGTTATCCTGTTGTTATTCTATTGTCTGAGCTAAGTGCTGTAAAAGGACAATGACATGTGTAACAGCTGTAAGGCCAAAGCATGTTGTGTTTTAGTTTACACAATAGTCAGGCCATGGTGACCTCTTATAAATTAGAGCAAAGGTCTTAAGATATGCTTGTGACTCTGGAACACATACTCTTTTCCTGTGTATGCTTGGTATAAAACCTACCTTCTGCTAAGGGGGTAGGACACTCTGCATCTCTCCTTTGCACTGTGTTCTCCTTGTGCACAAGTAAAATAAAGATGACTCGCTGATTGATCCAGACACTGTCTGCTTGTCAAGAATCTCAATCTAAAATTTCCATAACAATAACATACAACAGAGGCAAAGCCAGCTATAGCTGTTGCAGTAAATACAAACACCCTAGATTTAACCTCATGTCTAAAAAGCACCACCTCACTTAACTTACTAACTCTTTTGTTAAACATTTTCTGGGGGAGGATCCTCAGACCCCTCTAATGCAGTTCCACCAATTTATCTATACTTAAAGATATTAGGGAGGATTTTTTTCGACTGCTGAGAAACCAGCGACTGTTTGTCCTTTTTTGAATAATGCGCATGCGTCAGGCCCCGCCCTTCACTGTTCCTTTCCAAGGAACTCCTCCACAGCGACGTGCACGAGCGTTGAAACACGAGTGTTTGTTTACAGCTGCCATCAGCAGAGATTCGCCTCAACCTAGACCTGCATTGTTTGTCTGCGCAACCTTTGACCTAGTTCCCCACACAGACCCAGTCACACGCACAGCAAAAATATGTCCTCCTGCTATTGGTAGCATTAGCAAACTGACTGCTGTACAGTTGAAAAGGTTCAACAGATAAAGAAAAAAGGCATTTTTTCGAACGATAAGATAAACGAACCTGTCCAGCAGAAACTTGGCGACCAATGCTGAAGCCCTTTCTGTTCCTTCAGCGCACGCCAGAATCGCCAAGAACCGCACGGGTTTTATTCTGCTTTTCTACGGTTATCCTCCTCCTCTGGTACACTCCAAAAACAGTTTTCCTTTTGCGACCACCCGGTTCACGGTTTTCCTGAGCAATTGTGCTCTTCGAAGTCAGGCTGTCCGTGCTACGACCAGGCTCGCGCCGGACTACATAAACATACTGCGTACTCATGCGCAGGCACAAGAACGTGCACGTATCGCCGAAACCAGGAAGTCAGAATGATTGGCGAGTCCGTGGAACAATGGTTAACGTACTCATGACGAAAACGATTGGATGAGGTTTTTTAAGTCCCACAGAGTCCACAGTTTATTAATATTATTATTATATTTTCTAATACACCAATGTATAAGCCTTATAAAGGGCAATGAAGGTAGTTTTAATAAATATTCCAAAAAATGAATTTATAAAGATCCTCCCTAATATCTTTAACTCAAAAATGTTCTAACAATTACAATAAAAAACAAGGACAAGGACTAAGCGGGGTGCACGGTGGCAGAGCGGTTAGCGTTCTAGCCTCCCAGCAAGGAGGTCGTGGGTTCGAGCCCCGGGCGGACCAATACACACCATCACACGAACTCTCTGGGTGGAGTCTGCATGTCCTCTCCGTGTTACCGTGGGTTCTCTCCGGGTTCTCCGGCTTCCTCCCACCATCCAAAGACATGCATGTGTTAGGTGAATTGGTGACTCTAAATTGACCCTAGTGAATGAATGGTGTACCCCGCCTTCGGCCCAAAGTTACTGGGATAGGCTCCAGTCACCCGCGACCCCTAACGGGAATAAGTGGTAGAAAATGAATGAAAAAGGACAAGGACTAAACCAAGACTGAACTGTGTGAACCACACCATTTTGCACAGTTTAGACCTTTTAAGTCCTGGTTTTGGCTTGGCTTAGTTTTAATACGATTCTTGTTTTTTCCCTATAGCTTATTTATGTCCTTTTCCCCTTGGTTCAGATGTGTAAAGTCACACATTTTCTGAGGTGCTTGGTGTTGTCTCTAAAGTTGAAATCAATAAACTAACAGACAATACATGTCACCTGTCTTTGTTTACTGGAAGGAAATAAATATTGCAGCTATATGTTTGTATTTGGGTTTTTGTGATAGGGCTAGCCAAGCAGCTGGGCTGGGTCAGAGTCCAGGGCTTTTTTTAAGTCCCAGTCTGCCCTGCCTACTGCTGCCGCCCACGCTGTAGAGCTTTAATAGACCCCCCTCTTGTCCTCCTCTCTTCAGTCTCACAGAGATGTCTCGGGTGCATCTGAAGCTGCTGCCCGCTGCTCGCTGTCCAGACTGAACCCCCATCAGGAGGTCAGACTGAAGGCCAGAGCTAAGGACGAAAGAGGAGTGGGGTTCGACTCATGGGCTGTGTTCAGGGCGGACCACAGCGAACAGGTGAGTACTTGCTTTTATAAACAAGATGTAAGGATTTGTTCATTTTGGGTGTAAGCATCAAAGAGGATGATGATTCAGAAGTGTATTCAAGTCTGAAGGTTTATTTAGTATCACACAGGTAAGATTACAGCAGCAGGGCCCCGCTGAAGGGATAGTGTGAGCGCGCTGCTAAAGAGGAGTGTCCTAAGCTTTTTATATTATGTATGACGATGTATAACGATCTCTGCATAGTAGGGCTGTGCAATTAATCGAATTTCGATTACAATTTCGATTATTACACCCTACGATTACAAAAATTATGTAATAGAGAAAAAACGATTAATAACACTAACTTTGAAGTGTGTTTTGAATGCGCGCTCACGCTCCGCCCCTCACTTCTCAAAGCTTGCGCTCTGATAGCTACAAGCTAGGTTAAATGTGGAAAGATGTTGGCCGAACGAAAACAGTAGACGCTTTGGTTAGCAGAAAAGACGAGAAAAATTCTGTTGTTTGTGAGCACTTTGGGTTTGAAGAGGAAGACATTGAGCCAAGCCACACTGTGTGCAAGGCGTGCTTTGGGTTGTGGATACTGTTTCTATCCCTTACTGGACAGGAGAGGATGGTTGTCTAATAACACGGTGAGTGTAGTGGTTTCATGTTTACTTAGTGTTTTGGCTCTGGTTGTAAGTGTACAAAGTTGTGCATGTATGGTTTAGTCTGTGGCGCTTGACTTTATCAGCTACTAGTTTGCACCTGAGCACTGTGGGTGTGTCTAATTCTCCAGTTCATAGCTAAACCATGCCCCATGACTGTTTACAGTTGGGTTTTGTTGTTATGGCGTTGGGCTGGTGAGGCTGCAGAGGACAGCCAGTGGTCCCCAGGCAGAGCAATAAAACAGGACTGCGTGCGCTGGTCTCCGCCTCCTGACAACCCGTTCAGTGCGCCCCGATGCTGTGAGCTTAAACGTGCATTGTAACATAGTTAAAAGCAGTTTAAAACCGTGTTAAACTACCGGGGGTCCTAGCGGTGTCTCAGCGGGACGTCTGCCCAGCCTCAGAGCACTGGAGTCGGCCGTGGGCATTGAGTAAGATGCGCTGTCTCATCCAGCTCAGACAGCGCTGGTGTTGTAAGCTCCATGAGACAGAGCTGATAACAGTGTGTATGTGTTGATAACAGTGTGTATGTGTTGATAACAGTGTGTATGTGTTGATAACAGTGTGTATGTGTTGATAACAGTGTGTATGTGTTTGCATACGTGCAGTCAAAGAGGGGAAACGCATGCTTCAAATGCAGTTAGAACCGCATTAGTTAAGAGAATGCCTAGGTATTTCAATTTTTGTGGGACCCAGTGAAATTTCCATGCTTGGAAGTCACTTTTGTAGCAAAAATTTGATTATGGAATTACCTCGCTCTTATCCCAGTTTACTCGATACCCCGAGATGCTGGAGAATGAATTTACCAAATCTAATAGAAGAGGGACTGATTTGGGGGGTTCTGAGAGCAATACAAGAACATCATCTGCAAATATTGATATTTTATTTTCTCGCCCTGCCATTTCATTACCACCTATTTCTTGTTTTGTCCTTATTGCCTCCGCCAAGGGTTCCAGTGCGATGATAAAAAGAAGTGGTGAAAGTGGATCACCCTGTTTGGTTCCACGTTCAATTTGGAAGGGAGATGACCTAAGACCATTAGTTTTAACTATAGATTTTGAATTTTTGTATAACGTCTGGATAATTTTCACAAATGCATTTCCGAAACCAAATACCCCGAGAACATGGTTCAGATAACTCCAGGAGACTCGATCGAAGGCCTTTTGCGCATCGATCAAAAGTGCCGCTACTGGGCGGTCTAGATCTTCAGCCTTCCAAATCAAATGCAACAAACGCCTCATGCTGTCTGAAGATTTCCTCCCTTTTACAAAGCCCACCTGATCGTGATGGATAAGCATGGGTGTAACCTTATTCATTCTTGTAGCAAGGATCTTTGTAAAAAGCTTCCCATCACAACACAAGAGACTAATTGGTCTGTAACTACTACATTCTAACTGGATCTTTTTCCTTTTTTAATATTAATGTAATTAGTGACTCTGACATTGAAGTAGGAAGCTGGCCAGAAGCAATAATATTATTAAATGTCTTTAAGAGCTCCGGGCTAAGTTCTTCTTTAAATTTCTTATAGAATTCGTTACATATGCCATCGGTACCTCCCGCTTTTCCAATAGGTGACATTGTAATGGCTTTTTTAACTTCCTCTAATTTTACTGGGCTTTCCAACTCCTTTACATTCTCTCTAGAAAGTTTTGGTAATTTAAATTGTTTAAAGAAGGCGTTAGCCTTATTTCTATCAAATTGTCCTTCTTGGCTGTACAGCTCTTTAAAAAATTTTGTAAATACATCATCGATTTCTCTATGATTAGTTACTCTCTTCGCCTCCTTATCCCTAATCCCACTAATTTGCTGGGCTGATTCTTTTGCTTGGAGTTGGCTGGCAGGAGCTGGCCAGCTTTATTACCTGATTCATACCATTTTTGTTTTAATCTGTATAGGGAATATTCTGCTTTTTGAGAATAGATTCTATTCAGTTCATACTTTGCTTTTACTATGTTATTTAGGGTTAAACTGTTGGGATTTCTCCGATATTCTTTCTCCATATTTTTAATTTCTAATTCACTTTTAAGTATTCTAGATTGTTCTCTCCTTTTAATTAATGATGCTTGTTGAATAAAAATACCTCTAGTGTATGCTTTAAACCCATCCCATACATAAACTTGGTCTGCTGTTCCGTTGTTAATTTCAAAGAAATTAATAATTAGATTTTTTAGAAATGTTGAAAATTCTTCATTATCCAATAGGCTTATGTTCATTTTCCAACTTGTATTCTTTTCTTTTTAAATCTTTAGTGATATGGATAAATCAATAAGAGCGTGATCTGTTATACCCATTGTTCCAATACCACAAGTTCATTACACTTTCAATCAGAGAGTGGGACAGTAAAAAGTAATCTATGCGTGTCTATTTGAGAAGAATGTGTAATCTCTCATGGTTGGAGTCAGTAATCTCCAAATATCTCTCAACCCCATGTCTTCACATACATATATGATTGCTTCTTCAGCCTTGGAGGGCCTAGGAATGCCAGTTCTGTCTAAATAACCATCCATTACTTGGTTGAAATCACCACCCCAAATGACTGGAAAGTCCCCAAAGTCTAATAAAATTCTTTAAATTTGATTAAAAAAAACTCAGCATCTTCTGCATTAGGTGCATAAATATTGCTTAGAATACATTCTTGGTTACAAATATTTACCAAGATGATTATCATTCTTTCCTCTTTATCTTTAAATTCTTTTTGTATATGAACATTTAGTTCTTTGGAGAATAAAATTGCTACCCCTCTTCTTTTCTGATTGAAAGTGTGGTTTTCCCAATCCATCTATCTCTTATTCTAAATGTATCCTTTTCTAGGAGATGTGTTTCCTGAAGCATTATGATATCAGCTTTTTTCTGTTTGAGATAACAATATCTTATTATCTTAATATCTAATTAATATCTTATGTCTTTTTATGTGCGAGTTCAGCCCATTTACATTCCATGAAGCAATTTTCATTGCTTTATTTTTCATTTATTATTTCCCTTTCTTGAAACCTTGTTTATCATGATCCATCCTTTATTATTATACAAAATACCCCGCAACCCTAAAACTACTTGACTGGCTATTTCTTCCCTCCCCACTAATTTCTACCCCCCATTTCCCACATCCCACCCTCCCAAACAAACATGACCCTGTTTCCTCTGATGTGAGCTGGGGTCTTTCGGTATTGATTCCTCAGCTTTGGTTATGTATACAAGTTACCAAGATAAATACATTTTTGCCTCCTAAAAAGAAAAGGAAATGAAAAATCTAATATTAAAGTGGACCCATGAAATTAAATTATACTAGGCCACTATTTGTACTTAACTTAAAGTGTCCTGATGTACAGAAGATATATATATATATATATATATATATATATATATATATATATATATATATATATATATATATATATATATATATATATATATATATATATATATATATATGTATGTGAGAACTGCCAGGTATTGCATTGAATATCGCAACCCCTTCTCAGCACAAATGCGCTTCACCTCCATAAATTTCCTCCTCTTCTCCTGTACTTCTCTCGTGAAGTCTGGGAAAAAGTCAACTCGAACGCCTTCCCATACGCGGTGTATTGCTGCGGCCGGGCTGGACCCATTTCGGTCCAGTGGGGACACGGGGGGCTCTTTCGATAATTAAGTCATCAGCGGACTCCGCGGTGTCTTTGAATAAACTTCTCAAAATGTCTTTCACACAATCCATAATATTCTGTCCATCCTCAGGGCCTTCGGGGACTCCTCTCAGCCGCAGGTTGCTTCTCCTGCTGTAGTTTTCGTAATATTCAACCTGGCTCTGGAGCTGTGTTAATGCGTTAGCCATACTCTGCATTTGGTTAGTCAGGCATCTGTTGTCATCCTCGAGCCATGAAACTCTCTCTTCGGCTTCGAACCACTCTACTGCCCAATTTAGCCACCTCTGACTTTAGCGAGTCAAGCCCGTCTTTAATGGCTCCAACCCTCTGTATTTGTCCCTGTACGTCCTGGTTCATGAGACGTATTTCACGCAGAATAGTTGCACTGTCGCTGGCTAATCCACTCGCCGGCTCCTCACTGTCGCTCATTTCAAGTGTGTGTTCACCAGCAGTATTGCTAGCTCCTTCATTAGCCTTAGCAACAGGTGGTGCAGCCAGGTACTGTTAAATTTTTGAGCCCTGTATATTTCTTGTTGACCGCATACTTTTGGGTTTAGGCATTTGTTCTTTCCTTAAGCAATAGACTTTAATTGTATTCACTCCGAGTCCACCAATGAGGCAAAAAAGCGAAGAAAGCTGAGGCTTCTTTACCTATTCAGCACACAGCTGCCCCCCTCGCCATCGTCACCGGAAGTCCTCCATCTGCCTCTTGTTCTTCTCCTCTCGGGCTTGGGCCTTCGTCTGCTGCATCTCAATCGTGTCGGGCTTGCACCGCTGCATTTACAGGTCATGGTTTCCCATACACAGAGCCAGGATCCACTTGTTAATGCGAAGTCCCGGCACATTAAAACACAAAGTCCTGCAGAGACCAACACAGACTTCAGCTATAACCAGAGGTGGGCAGTAACTAAGGCTGGGAATCGCAGGGTACCTCATGATACAATACAGATAATTTCACATTACGATACACGATACATAGCACACGATACCAATAATATCATGATATGGCGATATTGCAATTATCAATATATTGGGCAAGAAAACCTACAATATATTACAATATTTTTAAAGAGAACAAAAAGAACTACTGTTTGCTTTTTTCTGTATTAATTTAGTTTTTGTGAATTATAAAAGGCTATATACATACAAGTTACATATTATGGCTAATTTTTGCCAGAGGAGCAGCAGTACAGATTTTTTGTGACAGCCTAAACCACATGTGTCAAACTCAAGGCCCACAGGCCAAATGTGGCCCGCAGGATAATTTCTTTTGGCCCGCGAGATAATTTCCATTTTATATTAATAATGGCCCGGCGATCTATTGTGTTCAATCTGTTTGAACTACATCTCCCATAATGCACTGCAGAAGCGGCATCGCTGCACGCTGGCATTCCCCTCCCCCGCTGTTTTAGCGAGCGGCATTTCACGAGCCGCAGGAGCAGAGAGAGAGTGAAGGATTCTCCAACAGGAAATTTTAACTTTCCACAAAAGAAATGGACAAAGAGGGGTCAGTGAGAGCAGGAGCTTCTTAAAAAGGCGGGACTCTCTGTAAACACCCTACACTTTGTTGAGCTAATGTGGCAGTAATAAAAACAGGCTCCAACCGCACAGCAGTGTAAGAACATCTCCTGTACAAACCCCGTCTCTAAACACAGAAGCTACAGACAGCAGACGTTTAAACAGAACCTGTGTCACACTGTGTCAGTAAAACCAAGTTATCAGCAGAGAGTTTGTCACAGCAGCTCCACAAGCTGTCCAGCCCTCTTCTTCTGCCACGCCCTGAGTGGCTGCCTCCTGCCCCTCCCCCTAATGTTTCAGGAGTGAAGCCAGGTGTGCTGGAGCTCTGGCAAGGCTCACCAGCTGAATTCACTCCAATCAAGACGAATACAAAGGCCACTCCAACCAGTTCCACCCTGCCAGATCGTAATACTCACTTCAGTTAGTGCTATGGTCCAGCTCCAAGAAATTCTTTGTATTTAACTTTGGATTACTGCATTTACTTACCTTTATCTCCTGTTTTGCTCCAGATTCTCCACGCTCCAGTCACCTGTCCACCTCGTCGGCTCCGCTTACACCTGCTCCTGGGGAAAAGACCAGTTTTCTTGACCTGCACATCTCTTGTTAATAAATACTCAACCTTCCCATCTGTGTCTGCCTTTGGGTTCCTTGCCTGAGTCGTAACAGAGTTGTTTAAGTTCATTCACAGCACTGCCCTCCGTCGCTCATTTTCCTTTCTCTCTGTTGCTACTTGTGCTCTAATGCTCTCATTAACACACAGCGAGCTAAACCTGCCCAGAAAGAGGTATAATCCTGCTCACACTGTGTCCTGCAGAGGACAGAGAGGTGGACAGTAGTTTGCTTAATAAATGTAAAGTAGGCCTATAATACGTGTTTGTGTGTAGGTGCTACAAGGTGACTCAGCTTAAAGTTGTGCTGGGCTTACATAAGTGGCATGACATGCACCTAAATATTTATCTGCTGGTAGTACCCACTGTCACAGTAAAACAGAGTGGACCTGATGAAAAAACATTTGTTGCGTTCTGATTTAAAACAAAACTACAAAGCCCGTTAAAACCACAAATCTACACCTGTAGTTCTGTGGGAAAGTATTATTCTATGTTAAAAAGCCTATTGTAGCCTAACTGAGAACGAAAATACAGTAGGCTGGCTTTATTATTTATACAATACTCTTATTCGGCCCATAACCAAGACTGGTTTTCTAATTTTGGCCCCAGTTCCGATTGAGTTTGACACCCCTGGGGTAGAGGATAGATAGGCACATGCATGTATACAGGTCAAAGATAGTTTAATCCCATGCATAAAGATATAAAGATAAGATCACAGTTCAACTCTTTTCAGCTTGAATACCGCAGTAACCTTTCCCCTAATTCACACTCCTCGTACTGATGTCTTTTTTTGTTCAGGTAAAGAGTATAAATGAGACAGCAGGTTGCAGTTTTTGAAGCTTAGGTTTGAGTAACTTATAAGGTAAAAAAGAAAAATTTGGTGCAAGATCACAAAACCATCCTTGAGTGTTATAAGTGATATTTTGTATTAATAAACAACTACTCAACTGGTTTGAAGGACCGGTGACCTCTTGTCGATTGGTTTGATGACAAACTTCTTCTCATTGAAGGAAATGTTTCTGATCTCACTCCAGGTGAAGCCGATCTTTGGGGTCATCCTGCAAACAAAGGTATTACACACAACATTATGGTACAGCAGTACAATATACATATGCCATTCTTGGTCCTACTTGTCTTTTTTGTCATAGATGTTGAGCCCCAGTGCGTCCACTCCCAGCCACAGCTCTGATCCTTTTTTGTTCTTGATGCTAAAATAATTGACGCCGTACATCTCCAAATCCTGGGCGAACTTTAGGTACTCCAACATGGCATCCTCACTGTGTAGTAACACATCTTATTATAAGTAAAAAAGTAAAAGTAGAAAAAAACTTCTAAGTACTTTAAAGTTGAAGGCTTTGGGGCTTCAGTACCTCAGCATTCCCTTGTGCTCTTGGTGCCACACCTTGATACCAATCGATACCAAGCCTCAATACCAGGCTTGGTATCGATTGGTATCAAATTGAAGGTGAGAAAGCTGGTATTGCACATCACTACTGCTGAGGCGCGTTCACAACACACATGTTGATGAACGGGAGACAACCAATGAGAGCGCGGGGGAGGCGGGACCAGCATCAGAGGAGCCAATAAGAAACAAGTTAGTCTTCCACAGAGCTCCGTTTGCTGCGCTGCGAGAGAGGCTGTAAAGAGTTAGCGTTGGGCTCTGTAAACGAAGAGACGAGGATCTAGTGATTGTTACGCATCATTGCGCACTTTGACGTGGGTATACGGAAATCTGTAGCATTCCTAGTGGGTATATGGCATATAATTTTACTTTTCTGTTTAACTACTTAATTCAACAGAGAAATTGCCAATGTCATTAAATAAATAAAAGCCACTGTTGGTTATGAAGGTAATATTAATTGCATAAAAATAAAAAGTGTTCCTGTCTAACTCGTCGAATTGCAAATGCCAGCAGATTTGCGGCAGCAAATATGAAAAGTGGGACGTCTTTGCAAATGTCAGAATCTCGCTCTTGCATATCCAAACCTGTAAGAAGAAAAGTCGCTGTGTGGCCTCCTGGATCAGCTCCTCAGACACGTCCTCGGGGTAAAACTTAGCTCTGAACTTAATCAGCAGAGGGTTGTCCCATTTCATGTCCTGGGCCATAACCTTCAAGGTAGAAAGAATCACTGTAATAATTACTCTCAGTGGATAAAGTAAACAGTATGTGTGAAAGCATTTTAGAAAAAGGTTTCAGGGGAGTTGGGTTGTACAGCTGAAAAGTTAGGAAGGAAAAACATCTGTCCAAGTACTGTTACATTGCAAAGGAGACAGATGTGAAAGTAATAATTAAATAAAATATGTATTCAATTTACTTCAGGTGTTATTCCTGAAGTATAATGTATGCAACTAAATTATTACTTTAAAGGTACTACAAGCATTATGCGTTCATACTGGTTTAAAAACAGTACTGCAATCTAAATCGAAACAATGGTTTGTGGGTTGCCAGTCTTTCCTTGTCTCTGATTGGATGATCAGCAATGCAGTTTTAGAACCAAAACAAAAAATGTAAACAAAAACAACCGTAACTACTTCTGTGCCACAGCTGTCCTGGGGCAGACTGACGGAAGTGTGGCTGCCAATCTGTGCCTACAGACTCTCCGACCACCACACAAGACACAATGACAATAACTCAAGGTATACAGGCAAGGTGGGTGAAGTGTCTTTCCCAAGGACACAACAGCAATAGGCAATGCTGGTAGCAGGGGGAAACTTACTACTTTCACTCCACTACATTTCTAAAAAAAAAAAAGTAACATCTGCAGAGAAATTGTCTTAAAACTGAAAGACAACTGACTTACTCCCTAAAGATAACTATTTACTAATTGTAATTTATACTTTAAGTCTTTTTGTAAAGTAAATTTACATATCATATATCTCTAAAGTCATATTTGCTCACAGGAACTAAAAAGAACCTCTGGACACAATCTGGAAGTGATTTAGCTTTTGCTTTGAACATTATCTGCACGATTCTATAATAAACCAATTTAAAAAACAATTGATTAGTATGATCAAAATACTCAGCCTTATTTATAATACGTATGTCTCGTTTTTACTGTAGAACAATCTTATCTATTATGGTTTGAGTACTTTAAATACTTAAGTATTTTTGAAAGCACATACTTCATTACTTTAACTCGAGTAAAAATCTGACTTAGCAACTTTTACTTGTATTGGAGTAATATTTGACCTGGAGGAATTATACTTTTACTCAAGTAATGAAGTTGAGTACTTTGTCCACCACTGCTAGCATTGCAACGTACTGCCAACTCTGTTACCAGAGTCAAATACATAAGTAACATTTAACAACATAAGTAACAACAGTAAAAGTAACATTTAGTAAAAGTATGTTAGAAAATGTATTCAGAAGGTACACATTCTTCAAAAAAGTAATACTTCAATGGAAACTAATAAATTGCAAACAAAGTAAAAAGGTCTCCAAAGATAAATTAAACAAAAATCTAAAGCAGAATAATGACAGTTGGTTATTATTGAATATTTCTATATTTAGCTTTGTGTATTACCACTAAACTTATATTTGGATGTACTACTGCTAAGGTTAATAACGCTTCAACATTAGTAATAATAATACTCTGATTTTATGTGATTTTTTTCTTCTTTCACTCTAAGGTCACCCTACTCTTAAGTGCATTCCAAATATGGCACAAATAAGGAGCATGCTACAAAGTTATCAGACCCAAGGTTGCAGGGGGGGCTCCTACGGCCTGTCGATGCGTGGGAAGACTCTGCAGAAACTGAGAACTTTTTGTGGCCCTGCCCTATGCACAAAAAAGTTACTTGAAGCCAAGAAGATAATGCTATGCAGAGATCGTCATACATCGTCATACATAGTATAAAAAGCTTAGGCCACTCCTCTTTAGGAGCGCTCATTCTGCTGACTGTAACCTTACCTGTGTGATTTCAAATAAACCTTCTGACTTAATTACACTTCTGAATCATCGTCCTCTTTGATGCTTACACCCAAAATGAACAAATCCTTACATTATATAAAACTACGTCAGCCCCAAGTAGTTTTTGAATCAAGTCCAAGGTAGGGCCACACCTTGTGCTTTGTGTGATATCTCATAGAAAATAATGATGAAACAAAAATGGGATATTTAAATGTAACAAGCGTGTCTGCAAACTGTGCCCACATAACCTTTTGTTGAGCTCGAGTCATGTGGCGAAGCCCTTGCTGTCCTGGTGCTGGAGGCCAAAGAACCACATCTCTCTCAGGCCTGATCGTCTTCACAATCTAAACGCATTAAACAGCACACGGTGAGAGTTTTTAGTTTGGGTTAAGCCTGTTAGCCTCCTGAAATAACACATCCCCGGGGCCACTGTGGTGGAAAGACTTTATGTTTTCAGCTTCAGATGAGGTGTGAAATTATGTATTGTTGACACATGTCACATAGTAAACAACAGCTTGTGTGATAAATTCTTCATCTATGTGCCTATACAGTGAAGGCAGTTGTCCTGAAAGTTTTTGGAAAGTTTTTAAAGTCCTAACTCCTTGTTTGTTTAACTCTATGTTAAGGATACAGTTATAGTGTTATCAGTTATCAACTTTGTCTCTAACAATGAACATTACACCTTTATTTTACTTGGACTTGCCCTTAGACCAGCATGTTTACATTTCAAAATTGTTCCCAGGTAGTAAATTTAAAATAGGTTACTGTATTAAAGGGTTATCGAGCAGTTTTTCTTAGTTCTGGTTGAGGCTTAAATGTGAAGTTTAGACTGCTTTTACACTGGCTCGGTCTTGGGTTTGGCCTAGCTAGCCCCAGTTTAGTCCTAGTTTAGTCATGGTTCTAGACCTGAGTTAGTTGTGGCTTGTTAGTTTAGTTTAGTTTAGTTCCAGTTTATTCCTGGTTACGTTCTAGTTTAGTCCTGGTATAGACCCTGCTTTGTCTCTAATTCTCGTCCTCATAGGCACTTGAAAATTCAAATATTTTCTGAGCCTGGTACTTGGTGTGAATCGTTGGAGAATCGCTGCTGTATTTCTTGCAGTGGTCTTGACTTGATTTCAGTTCGTATGATTGTGACTACCTGATATCATGAATTTTTGAATGTCTCCTGCTCTCTTGACTTGTATGTAGCAGCTGTGACCTGTTGTTTGGACCCTTTCCATATTGGGACATAAGATGTTAGCTGACATGTGTCCACTGTCTCCTAGACATTAAAGGTGAACCCTAACCAGCTAATCTTAGTCCATCCTTGACCAGTCTATATGTAAACCCAGGGACATTTACATCGCCTGTATCCTATATAAGCTGTTGGGACACAGACGCTCGAGGGGGGAACACACAGGCACTCGAGGGGGCAGACTGTCAGAGGAGTGAGCAGTAGTAGCGGGATCTATGTCATCTCTGTCTGCTATGTCTGTTCCATTAAAGCAACCTTACTGACCACCACTGCACTATGGCCTCGGTGTTCCCTGCTTCTCTGTTTTTCTTGATATCACTACCCACTAGGCCTGAAGTACAATAACTTCATTATGGCTCAACATAATTCAAGACAGACAATCCTAAGCCTATACATGTTGCAGTCAAGACTCCATCACACACTTACAAGACCAAAACAAGGTCCGGACCAGAGCACCAGAGTACATCCTGTGTCTTTGGTGTAATTTCGAATACTATGTTTTGATAAACAAATGAGTTTAAGTGTTCAGTCATTCTTGTGGTTGACCAGCAAACCTTTCTACTTGTGTAGAATTAGTTTGGTCCTTGTCAACGTGAGTTAGATTTTCAAGGGACAGAATAAGGTTAAAGTAGACTTTTGTCCCCATAGGAAAATTTGTTCTCTACATTTTATACATCCTTCAGTCCCACTGGGGCGACCTGTCAGGGGCAGTGGGTGACTGCAAAGCAGCAACCTGGGCCAGGACACATCTCCAGGATCAATGAGTACCTAGTTAGAGGATTAGCTTATTGTGTATGTTTTTTTAGGTTGATGGGGAAACTGGAACATCTGCCTGGTCCTGGAATTGAACATGGGACCTTCTTGCTTTTGGTAAAAGCAAAATTCGTGGGTGGGAGACATTTGATGCTTGAGGGAGCTACTGAAGTGGAGATTTCTGACTCTGGGTGTGAGAAAAACTCTTTTGAGAAAACAGCCTTTAAAATTAATATCTCCAATAGAAAAGAATGAGTGCAACTACATGTAACCCTACAGTGATGATACTGCTTAGAACAGCTTTAGGCATCATTATATAAATAAAGTCCTATAAACATATATTAGGGTTATACTGGGGTCAAATTAAAAGTGTCACATACAATACACATCATCTGCATTTTTGGGAACTCTGCCACGGAATTTGCTTTTGTTTTGAAAATAAAGTAAAATGTAAAAACTCTATCAGTAAATTAATCATGTGAAATAAAAAGGTTTAATTTCTTTAATGTTTTTCATAGATGATAAACAATTTCTTCATGTTGTATAAAAGTTACATTAGAAACTATGCTGTAGAGGTTGGCTTTTTATGAACAACAGAGGGCCCCAAAGAGTTGCCTTTTACTGTGTAATTAGAACAGAAGAAATTAGGTTAACACCATCAAACTCGAGCAAATGTAGAAGATCTGTGCATTATTTCTTCAGCAGGAAAAGTGTACACAGCAAAGTGTGGTCGGGTCATAATCTCATAGTCAGCCAAGTTGGTGAAGCTTTCCTGTTTCTTGTTAACCATATATCCATCACAACCAGGGATGGGTGCATTTACCAACAAAGTCTGGTACTTGTAAAGCCGAATATTTTCTGAGTACATTTGAGGATCACATGCACACAGTAACTTATTAATGTAGCCACCTGCAGTCAGCACTAGGATATCCTATACCAGTTCATCATGATAACAAAATCTATTTCTATGTTTGATCCTTCGACAGTATAATTTTTGGGCAACTCTACCCACTCCTGTACAGTCATTAAACAGGTTTTGGATTGATTAGGGAGGTGCTACATGATCCCAGTGCCTGTAGCTGTGCTGTATGGAGCTGTCTGTCGCCTGGAGGAGGGTCACTTCAGAGCTTTAATAGACCCCCCTCTTGTCCTCCTCTCTTCAGTCTCACAGAGATGTCCTCTCAGGTTCATCTGAGGCTGCTGCCTGCTGCTCGCTGTTTGTTTGATGATCCCATTCAGGTCAGAGTGTCCGGACTGAGCTCACATCAGGAGGTCAGACTGAAGGCCAGAGCCACGGATGAGAGAGGAATGGACTTCAATTCATGGGCCGTGTTCAGGGCGGACCGCAGCGGACAGGTGAGTACTCAAGGATCACTTTCTCAGGTTTTATTTTTTAAAGGTGCAGTTTGGTGAACTGAACTACTGTTCTTTAGACCCGTGGTTCCCAACCTTTTTGGTTTTGTGTACCCCCAGGACCTGATTTAGTCCTGCTTTGGACTTGGCTTAGTCCTGGTTTATATTCAGCTTAGTCTTAGTTTAGGTCTGATTTCAGGCATGGGTTAGACTTGGTTTAGTTCTGGTTTAGACCTGGTTTGTTGCTGGTTGGGTTCTGGTTTACTTCCTGTTTTGTCCTTTAGTGTCATATCCCTCACTATGTTCCTGAGTGAGTCCTGATTTAGGTTTACTTAAGTCTTAAAGCCAGATATACAGTATAACGGTGCTATAAATTATCATATAACTCCACGTACCTCCTGCAATGTGACTGCGTACCCCTAGGGGTCCCTGTACCCCTGGTTTAGAAACACTGCTTTAGAGCATAAATTTAAAGGAAATTACAACACATCAAAAATCAAATTAAGGAAGATAACAATTGCAGTTTTGTTTTACCAGAGCTGTATGTTTCTCTACTCTCTCTCTATTTAGATCGATCTGTCCCGGGACGCCCCGCTCAGAGGGACATACTCAGGGGTGCACCCCATGGGTCTGTTCTGGTCCATGAGGCCAGAGATACTCCACAAGTTCTTTGTAAAAACCAAGGTGATAAGCCCACATGTGGTGAAGTTCTCTGTTCATGACGAGGATGAGGACAGGCTGCTGGCAGAAGAGACTAATGAGAGGTGGCTGATGGGAAACGGAGTCCAGAGACAGACTGTTGAAGAAGAGGGCTTCAGTGGAGTCCTCTTCACTCCTCCAGGTCAGTGCGTGTCCCTGGATACTTCCAATCACATCCATGTTAATGAGATTTACCATCTTAGTTGAAAATGCCTTAAGTGTGCCCAAATAAGCAGCAAGCCTATGACATCCCAGCTCAATGAATGAAGCATATAAAGTGTAATTAATGTGCATTTTTCTTTTATTTAATCGTAGATTTTCCATTTCCAAACATCATTGCCACCGTAAGCTGGGAAATATTACTGGGTGCTTGGCAGAATCATTGAGAAGGCAATTGCTTAGTCTTCCTCCTAGGCGTAAAATTCCCTCTTTGTCCAAAACCGGATCTAATGCAGGGGTCATCAATTAAAATTCACTGAGGTCCAATTTGTGAAAATTTTCTCAAGCAAAGGTCCGGAACATCACAATGTTATTTTGTGCCTTGAAAAAGCATTGCAGTTACATAAACTTCTGTGTCTATAGTGCAAATACAGAATTATGGCAATAACATTTTCCTAACATTAACATTAGTTTTAAAGTCAACTTGGGGGCATGAAATAATAAAGTAAAACGGCAGACATATTTTTTTCTTATATCAAATAAATAGTTATAAAATAAAATGCTTTAATAATGGTCCCTGACTCAGAACAGGGTTTAGAGCTGATCTCTGTCTCACTCACAGTCACTGCTCTGTGTTTCTGAATCTGCAGATGTGATTGGCTGAGTGTCACATGCGAAGATTCACTGTCTAGTTTAACGCAGGAGAAGTTTCACCCATGAAAACTGAAGGGAACCGTACCGCGCCTAAAAACACATGTTGCCTCCCAGTTTTCCTGTAAATATGAGACAGTCCTCTCCTCTGAGAGACAGAGGACAAACTCCGCTGGGATGGGTGAGCTATGGGACAGAACCACTTTCAATGTGTGTCCTCTCCAGCTCCTCTCACTGATCCGTAAAGAGAAAACTTCTATCTGTTGTAAATCGAGCAGTCCTGTCCCTTTGCATCCCAGCTGACCAAATGAAGCGAGAGGTGGAATTAGTGTGCACTGTGTCCATATTGTGTTGTTGTTAAAAAATACAGTAGAAGGCAGAATACGAAGGGCCCAGGATCAGGTATGCAACAAGTATAGGCAATTAAAATGTGCAGTAAAATAAAAGCCAGTGTTTGGGTTTTCAAAGTCCACACTGGAAAGTTATAGCCACTGATAACAAGGTGGATGTGGACTCACTGACCTTCTCAGGAGCTACTAATGCTCAGTTTCATCACTTTATGTACAGTAGATTTGTGAAACTTCGCCTTCTCCTGGAAGTGCTCCTGCACTTTTCTAAAGCACTTACACTGTCACCAAACATTCAAATACATGTACTGATAATTTCAGCGCATGAACAGCTGTCACTACAAATGAGTCAGCTCATTTATCTGTGTTAGCTCTATGTTGCTAATAGCCATGCTAATTAGCCATCATACCATGTTCATTCCACCCGCACTGCTCAGTACAAACACTTGGACATTCTTCTCTTATCTCTGAACTCAAATCCTCTCAACTTTATTCCTGTGTGAACTCAGAGGAGACGATCAGGAGCCAGCACTGTCTGAGGCCTGTAGTCAGAGTTGTTTTCAGCAGAGAGAAAGCAAAAGTTCCCATCCACAAATTTATTTCAGAAAGCCAGAAAAAAGCATAATAGGTTCTTTTAGAAATAAGCTATAATGCTAAAGTCATCTGATCCATGCAGTCTCCCGAACACATTTCCATTGTCTGATATATTTGACAGGAGCTGGTCCGTTTCCTGCTGTGCTGGACCTGTGCACCTTAATGTCTGAGAAGAGAGCCTGTCTTTTAGGCCAACAGGGGCTTTGTGGTTCTGACTGTCCCAGTTTACCCTGACCAACGTGAAGACATCAAACAACTGCTCCTGGACCCGTATGAAGAGGCGGTTCAGTACTTACTGCGACAGCCCAAGGTTAAAGCAATCTATGAACTAACACTCTCTTAAAATATTTGCTCAAGTCATTTTTTCAAGTTTTTCAGAAAAAAAAAAAAAAAAAAATGACCCAAATATAGATTATATGACACGTGGTAATGATTTCACACAAAAATGTTGTCAGTAGATGACAAATGATATACCATTATTTATGTTTGTTAATTATGTTGCACAAAGGGGGTGGATGACTTAGGCCATTTTCTGAACACTGGCTTTGTGACTTAAACAAAACAAGCAAAACAGTGCAATTCCTTTTTCCCTCACTACTGTGAGTGAAATGGGGAAGGGTAAACTACAACCATCTGAAAATGCTGGTGGAGCACACAGACTCAATAGACAAAAAGTCTGGCTATGAAATTTTAAATACCTTTAGTTTCTTTAGTAAAATTTATAGTTTGCTTTTATCAAATTAACCTGACCTAAACCAGCGATACAGGCTTCACAAGACCAGACCTAAACCAGACCTTAACCAGTACAGTATTTTAGTTTTCAGGTCAAAGGAAAGGAAATACATTTTTGTGAAATGTAGTGAATTTAATTTACTATGTTCAAAAAGTAGGCTCTATTTTAAAATATCACAATATCGTTATCACAATTTTCAACATAGTTATTGAATATATTTATATATTTAAAACCTCGTAAAATTGCCTGTCACAATGTATTTTGACTTGGGCAAAATAAAATTGCCTAAGTTGCGCTCTTGACAAAGGCCGTTAGGTTATTTGGGTAAAATCACATGATCTGTTCAACTGAGGAGCTCGAAATTTTTACCAGAGGTGGGCAGCCTCATAAAGAGCTGATTTATGCCCAAAAATAAGCTAATTTTTGTCAAAAATTACTTTATTATTTTAAGAGGGTGACAAAACACAGATAGTGTTTCCTTAAGGGCACGGTGGCAGAGTGGTTAATAATGTAAGGTTGTGAGATTGATCCTCGGCCGGCCGTCACACGATCTCTCTGAGTGGAGTCTGCGTCTCCTCCCTGCGCTGCTGTGGGTTGTCCTGGTTCTTCCTCCCAATGCCCAAACAGTTACAGTCAGAAGTTTACCTTTGCCTTTAAACAATTTGGGAAAGCCCACATGATGATGTCATGGTCTGCTGACTTAACTGGACGCTCACCTGTGACTTATTATTAGGCACACCTCAAACACGCTGCTTCTTTGTGTGACAAAATAGGAAAATCAAAAGAAATCAGCCAAGGTATCACAAAAAGAACTGTGACCTCCACAAGTCTGGTTCATCCTTGGGAACCATTTCCAGAAGCTTCAATGTGCCACGTTCATCAGTTCAAACATTTATATACAAGTATAAAGAACTGCTGTAGGTGGGACTGCTGCACTTCACAAAATAGATGGCATCATAAAAAAAGAATATGTAGAAATATTGAAGCAACATTTTAAGACATCAGCCAGGAAGTTAGCAGGGTGCAGATGGGTCTTCCAAATGAACAATGACCCTAAGCACACATCCAGATTAGTTACTAAGTGGCTTAAGGACAACAAAATCAATGTTTTGGAGCGGCCATCACAAAGCCCTGATCTCAACCCAATAGAAAATTTGTGGGTATAGCTGAAAAAGCGTGTGAGCAAGAAGGCCTACAAACCTGACTCAGTCAGTTCTGTCAGGAGGAATGGGCCAAAATTAAACCAAACTATTGTGCGAAACTTGTGAAAGGTTTCCTTAAAACTTTTGACTCAAGTTATACAGTTCAAAGGCAATGCAACCAAATACTAGGGAGATGTATGTAAACTTCTGATTTTGATTAAAAAAAAATAAAAATAAAAAAAACTCTTAAAAAAAAAATCATCATTCTGGTATTTAGCAAATATCCCAAACTGTTCAATTAGAGGACCCCCTTGAAAACGAGATGCTACATCTCAAGGGGTTATTCCTCTTTAAAAACGTAAATAAATAAATAAATAAATAAATAAATAAATAAATAAATAAAAATACTTTTGGCAGTTCTTACTGACATAGAACTTAAGAAATGTAGTCCTATTTAATGTCAGAGAGTGAGAAAAAAAATAGTTTTGTGTGGATGCTGAGTGGACAACCACAGCTCAGCCCAGATTCACTGTACATGAGGCAGCTGCAGTGGCGAGGCTCTGTTGTCAGCCAGGATCAATCCCACCCTTTAAACCGCCTGTTCCAGCTCCGGCCATCCAGTCAGAGATTCTCTGTTCCTAAATGGAGAACAAAGAGACTATAAGAATAGTTTTGTTCCTTCAGCAATAGCTCTTTTAAACCAGAATCTGTGCCACTAAAGATGATTAACACTAAGAACTTTAAACACTTGTTCTTATTTGTTGTGTGTATGAGTGCATGATGGGAGGCCTTTTTCTTTTATACTGCATATCTAATTTACCTATGTGTACGAATAAAGACATCTTGAACCTTTTTTATACAGTGTATGTAAACTTCTGGTTTCTGTGTGTTGTTACAGGTGGGCAGTAAAGATGTTGGTGTTATGGCTCGCTCTAAAGGAGGAGACCTGGCCCTGTCTCTGGCTGCATTTGTAAAAGGCATTGGGGCAGTCGCTTGGATAAACGGCTGCTCTGCTAATGCAGTTCTTCCTCTCTACTACAAAAAACACCTGCTTCTCCCTCCGTTAAAGCTAGATCCAACTAAATATATGCCGATTATCTCAGACACCTATATAGTTACACGTGCTATTCCCGACCCTCAGGCCGAGGGGAACCAGGACACTGTGGTTCCCATTGAAAAGGCCAGAGCTCAGTTCCTGTTTGCTGCTTCAGAAGAAGACCTGAACTGGGACGCCAAGCTCTTCATGGAGCAGATGGTGGAGAGACTGAAGCATTATGGGAAGGACAACTTTGAGGCTGTATCCTACCCTATGGCAGGACATTTACTGGAGCCTCCTTTTTGTCCACTCATTATTTCTGGTTTTCGTTTTATTGGTGAAGTGTTAATGTTATTTGGAGGTGAACCGATGGCACACGGAGCGGCTGAGGTCCATTTGTGGAAGAAGATACAAGAGTTTTTCAGAACTCATCTCAAATGTGATGCTAACAAAGCTAACGCTAATCTTTAGATGTTCTATAGACTAATGAACAGTACAGCTCTGGGTCAAGCTCAGTGTGAGGCACACAATGGTTAATGCCTTGTCAGTCGAAAAGCTAACTTTTAGAGCCAGCTATACATTTTTCTGCTTTATTCCATGCTGCACATTGCCCAGACTTCCTTGTCCTTATAAAACTTATTACCCTAAGTTGTTATTATGGCTTTATATACATACAGTACAGAGTATACTACACCCTACCTTTCACCAGCAGATGGCAGTACAGCACAATCATACATTTTTACATTGTGAAAGTTAATGTTTACATATGAAAATTAGGCTTTATATGCATAAAAATGCACACATTTGCATATCTTTCAATAAACAAAATCTGAATATTGGAAAGAGCCAGGTTTAAAATTCTTGATTTTATTTTTTTTATTTTTTATTTTTTTGACACGTTCCATCCATCTTCTTCCACTTTTGGGAGATTGGGTCACGGGGGCAGCAGTCTAAGCAGCAATGCCCAGACTTTCCTCTCCACAGACACTTCCTCCAGCTCTACTGGGGGGATCCCAAGGCGTTCCCAGGCCAGCCAAGAGACATAGTCCTTCCAGCGTGTCCTAGGTCTTCTCTCAGGTCTCCACCCAGTGGGCCATGCTCGAGACACCAGGAAGTTTCTATTATTTTAAGGGGACATTTGAATTATTTTAAGGGAGGCATCCATTATTGGTGTTTGTATTTGTATGGTCGACATGTTGCACTAAATAACAATTACCAACCCAACCAATTTTTTTTTATTTTATTTTTTTACACCAGACTCCCTTGTAAAAGCAATCAGCAATTATTTATAGCCTAAATTATAAGCACATGAACATAAACCTGAAGTACTGAATGTGCATAAGAACCTTAGGGCCAATTCTGAAAACCTGCACTGGGGCCCCTCAATGCCAAGTTACGCCACTGGACACGTGGTACAGGTTTAGATCTATTTTTTTACAAAATGGTCAACGATACAACTAGAAATAGAGAGATGTACCACTAAAGTCTTGTTTGTACTGCTAATCAGCTAAAAAATGGTTTAGGGTTGAGTTGCTCTCAGGCCTTCCGCACCCCACGTCTTACTCCACAGTGTTTTAGGGTTTTTGGGTGTTTAGTTTTAGTGTGATTCAGCCTGGCACCAGCACACGGGTAAGTCCAGTCCAGTCCAGTCCAAGAAGTACAACATGAAGCTGAGACAAAGATAAAACTATGGCAAATAGTGATTTCATTAACTCATGCTGTTGCCATCTCCTGGACAGAACTGGAAATTGCAATTCCACCTTCCTTCTTTTTATTCTGTCAAAATGGCAGTTTAGAAATTTCCGGAAAAGGTATGAATAATCTGTCTGACAGAAAATTCTTGGTTAATGTAATCTCTGCTTGACAGAACAGGGCTCGAGACATTGGGTGTATAATAGCCAGCCTAATACTGCGTTAGTGAAGTGTTGACCCGAAGCTGCTCCGGTATGACGCGCTAAGCGGCTAAATGTTTTACCTGTTGTTACGTGTCGATTCCAAAAACTCCATAGACTTATCTTCTTTTGCAACATCACCTTTTTATTTTTATCCAGCAGGATGAATGTGCACAAAGTCCCAAGGTTCCATTAATTCTACTTTCAACTCGACAATAGCTACAAAACCTCCACCACAGCGGTCAAAAACCGACAAAGTATTTGCTGAAATTTTATTTAGAGCAACCATCAATGTAGAAGCTTATACAGTTGCTGCAAACTGGGAAAATGGGAATTATTTGTAAATCATTTGTTTGCTGTTTGTGGATGTGTTTGTGCATAGCCGTGGGAACATATTTTCGTTAGGGGGTGCTGTGGGGATGCTCAGCACTGCTGCCAGCAGAGGCCGAGTCTTATGAAGATGTAAAACGCGCATAACATGTTTAATTTGACCTGTAGCTACCAAAGACATAAATAATTCTAAAACCTTCTAAAACCAAAACCCTACTTTTTCCTCAATTCATTACAAATGCAATGTGTAGTTGAAAAACGCTACATCTTATGTTTTGTATTGAAACAGACACCCCCTCTATTTTTTTGTATTAACACTAATGTGTCTTTCATCATGTTATGGGTGCTGTACACATCCACACCAGTAGATGGTGCTGTTAGCGGTACTGTGGAAAGTAGAGGGACGAGGCGCATGCGCAGCTTCAGAATTAAACAAGCTATGGCCTGACTAGCGCGTCTCCGTCTTATCCACAGCCATAGCTGCACCACACCTTTAGACTACACAGTCTAACCTTAGCTGTGTGCCACTTGCTACCGCCCAGCTATCCCCTAGGGCTGGCGCCGGTAACCATTGGGGGCTCGTCCGGAATGCATGTAGTGAATGCCACTGCCTGGTGAAGAGTACAGCGTTCGAGGTGTTTAGCACTTCAGGGAAGGCTCCAGCCATGTGTGTCATCCAGAGAGTGTATACCACCTTCGAAACGTCATGGCCACTAAAGCACCACGGCGGGAGCTGATCGTAAAGATCCAGAGACAGCTTTCTAGTTTGAGCACAGGTCAGCTACAAGTCATCATCCGCTCCATCGATGACGGCAGCATCACAGCCTCCATTGATGAGTTAAGTGACACAGACTTGTATGAGATAATCGTCGACTACCTGAGAAGTGACAAGTTAAGGTCACTGGAGGATGAAGGCATGTCGCAACTGCTTCTCCTAAATGACCTGATCACTGATCTACTGCAGCCTACAGATACCACTCCGACTGGAGACGAGGAACCAGCCCATGTCCAGAGGCAAGACCCACCCATCCTTCCTATCCCATCAACCCCAGCACCTGTTCACCCACATACACACCCAGTCTCCCCTCCCCGAGACATCTCTATTCCTTCATCACCCCAGCCTAAAGACCGTTCCCATCACCTTATCACCACAGACCTGCAGCTCTTCTCTGGGAGAGGACAGAAACATTGTTACACCACTAAGAAGTCTCACCGCTCCACCACAGCCTACAAGAACTGTTGGTCCTCATCTGAGTGGGGCTAGTCCATCCTCCAGCTTGAGAAATCAGGTATTTAGTCTTAGTGATGTCGCAAGTCTGCTCCCACACAGAGAGTTTAAACTCCATGGTGGACAGATTTCAGACACTGGTTCTGATGTTTCTTTTGGTAACCTGTGTAAACAAATTGATGAAGGTTTACAAGAAGGGTTTACTGAGTCAGAGGTTATAAGAAGCGTACTTAGAATCACAAAACCTGGTACATTTAGAGAAATGTTAACCAACAAAGGTGATTTAAATGTTGATGAGCTTAAGAGGTTTCTTCGCTCTCACATTTGTGACAAAAACAGTACTGAGCTTTTTCAAGAGCTATGTAATGCTAAACAGTTAGATAAAGAGAGTCCACAACAGTTTTTGTAAGGAATAATGGGTTTAAAGCAACGTGTTATTTTAGGGTCACAACAAGCTGGTACTGGTTTTAACTATGATGTCAAACTTGTACAAGGTACTTTTCTCCATACACTGTATCAGGGGTTAAATGAGAAAAATGATTATGTAAGACGTGACTTAAAACCCATCCTTCATGACTTGCAAGCTAGGGATGACTTCTTATTAGAACAAATCACTAAGTCTACAAGTGAAGAGACAGAAAGACAGAAAAGACTGGGTACAACTGTTAAAGCTAAAACAGTGACTGTTGCACCTCTTGACAGTGGTGATGGGACTAAAGACAGGAATGTTGACAAAGAGCGACAGACTCAACAAGATGTTGTTAGAGAACTAACAGCACAATTGTCCTCATTGACTAAACATCTAGCCCAAATTACCAGACCACCTGACGGCACCACACCTGTTGACCCTAGTTCTCTGAGAAACAGCTCACGGGTACCAGTGTGTACAACAAAACAAAGCCACTTGCCATCATTGCTTTGTATGTGGTCAAGCAGGACACAGGGCCATAGGCTGTCTACAACAGGTGTTGGGAAACGTGCCATGGTCGCTGGAGAGGGGCAGCCAGTGACCGAGACAGCCCAAGGGCCCCCAGTAACTAATAGTCATCCCAAACCTGCACAATCACAGTCAACTCGTCCTCCACCAAAGCCAAGAAAAAGACTTGCACAGCTCATTGGTAAAAGATGCATGGTTTCATGTGCTCTCAATGGAGCTCCAATTCAAATGCTACTTGATTCAGATGCTCAAGTGACTATGGTGGGAAGAGCATGGATTTAAAAGGACAATACCTCACATTCCCATTCAACCACTCGAATCCCTCCTGTCAGACCAACCCCTGGAAATCTCTGCTGCAAACGGCAGCAGTTCCTTTTGAGGGGTGGGCAGACATGGAACTTCAGGTTAGAATTTGAGAATCATGGGCATGTCACTATCCAAGTTCCTATTTTAGTCACCCAAAACTGTCTTAACCATCCCATCTTAGGCAGTAATGTTATTGTTGAAATGATTAAAGCTAACAAAGAGACTGATACAGACATCACAGGTCTACTTAAAGAAGCTTTAAGCGTCAATGACAGCACAGTTGAAGCATTGGTGTCTGCACTTGAGTTGTTAACTCCAGCTGAAAACTGTATTGAGTGTAATGTAAAAACTGGTAAGAAGGGAGTAGTGTTACCAGCGGGCCAAATCTGTGAAATTAGGTGCAGAGTGAGAGAATGGCCAGCAGGTGGTGCAATGCTTTTTCAGCCCAATGCAGAGGACAACTGTCCTGATTTGTTTAGAGTTGTTTCCTGCTTTAGTAGATGTCCCTAGTGGGTTAACAAAGACTGTTAAAATCCCTATACAGAACACCACTAGACATGACATTTATCTTCCAAAGAGAACTGTTTTGGGAACACCAGAAGAAGTCACTGAAGTAAGACCAGTCAACTGTGTTTCAGACATCTCAGAGTCAAAACACCAATCTCATGTAAACACATGTTCTGCCAATCTCAGTTTTAACCTGAAAAATGGTGACAAATGCCAAGCAAAGGACACAAGATGGCATCCACCAGTGCATTTGTCACATTTGGAGGAGGCTGAGCAAAGGATTGTAAGAGACATGTTGTTTGAAGAGTCAGATGTTTTTGCTAAAGGTGATTCAGACATTGGCTGAATCCCGAGTCTGCAACTCAAAATAAATCTCACAGACAATGTACCAGTCCAAACATCTTACAACTCGATTCCAAAACCTTTGTACAAGGAGGTCAAAGAATATGTTCAGAAACTGCTTGACCATGGCTGGATTTGGAAGTCCACATCACCCTATTCTTTACCAGTGGTCTGCGTGAGAAAAAAAGACTTACTTACTTTATGCTTGTGTGTTGATTTTCGGGGTTTAAATCAAAAAACTATCCCTGATTGTCATCCACTCCCACGCATTCAGGACCTGCTGGATAACCTGGGGGGGCTACTCATGGTTCTGAATACTCGACCAAGGCAGTGCTTACCACCAAGGCTTTGTGGAAGAAAACTCCAGACATCTGACCGCCTTCAGCACACCTCGGGGGTTGTATGAGAGGACCCGCCTTCTGTTTGGCCTTACCAACGCCCCAGCGGCCTTTCAAAGATGCATGGAGGGGGTACTTGAGGGTTTAAGGTAAGGGTGCTCCAATCAGGATTTTTGAGGCTGATCACCGATCAGCCTTTGTTGTGATCGGCCGATACCGATTACGTGGTCTTCAATGTAGTAATGTAATGTATGCAGGCTATTATTAGTTCCACTTGAAAAATACTGTAGCCTTTGTAAATGTAAAAGTACAACAAAATTCTACTTATTTTTGTTTTAGAAGAGGTTTTGTTGCATTATCGGCCTTTAATGTGTGCCCAGTGTCTGTGTGGCTTTGTTTGAATGCTCCGCTGATATAAAAATCAGCTGTTCTTCTTAATTGGTGCCTTTAGTGCGAGTCTGCGGGTGCAGCACCTGCGTCCGCATAATGCGCAGCCAAACCAGGTTGAAACACAGTGGACTAAAGAGCAGACAGCTCCTGCAGCCAGGTCTGACAACGTCTGAAGGAAGAAAACGTGCAAAGAGAGCAGAGAAGACAACGATAAAAGGTGCTCTTCCCAGACACACAGACACATGGGCTGCTTTTTTACTTTCTCTTTCCATTAACAGCCATTTGGTGTAGTTTAAGCCACAAAACGCACAGTTTTCTCCGCGTAACAAGACACAGGCAGACTCTGAACTTTATTAATGCTTTTAACGGAAATGTTAGCGGGTTAGCTGTAGCTCTATTTGCGTTGGCGTTTGCAAATACACACTGCTGCGCCTCGGTTCTGTCCCGTGTGCTCCAGGAGCAGGCGGCGACAAAGCAGGGACATAAGGCAGCAGCTCCAGGGAAGGTTTGTGTTAGTTATAACCAGGACTTAAAAACACTGCTAGAACAACGCTACTGCTGTTTAATCAAACCAGAGTTGCAGGACAGTAAATGTGAGAGCCTCGCGTGTTTGTTGTAATTTAATCGGCCCTTCTGATTGGCCCATTTTACCGATCACCCTATTTTTAGCCATGATCGGCCGATCACCGATCGCGGCCGATTGATCGGAGCACCCTTAGTTTAAGGGATGAGTGTTGTTCTCCAAAGACTTTCTTTGACCATGTAAGTGACCTGAGACGTGTCCTACACCGACTCAGAGAACATGGTGTTAAATTGCCCTAACAAATGTGAGCTCTTTAAATGCCAAATCAGTACGTTGGTCGTCTTGTCACTAACGAAGGTGTTCAGATAGACCCCAAAGATCTTGAAGCCATTAATCAGCTCAGAGACAGGGAGCCAAAGAATGTCGGAGAAGTAAGAGCTCTCCTTGGCTTCTTAGGCTACTACCTGACATTCATACAGGACTTCGCTAGGTTAGCGAAACCACTGTTTAAACTTGTTGAATGTCCCGGTGGCTTAGTTCACAGGTCCACTAAAGACTGACCTAACAAGTCTAAGCAGAGCAGTAATAATAGTGGTCAACTTCACTCCAAGACACCTGTTAACTGGACACAAGAACACAGTGCGGTAGTGTCACACTTTGTTGATATGCTAACTAGTCCACCTATTATGGCATACTCAGACTTTAACTTGCCTTTTTTCCTCCATACAGACGCCTCTAACAAAGGGCTTGGGGCTGTACTTTATTAACAACAGGGGAACAAACTGTGGTTTATTGCTTATGGTTCTAGGACTCTAACGCCTGCTGAAAAAAACTATCATTCTGGCAAGCTTGAGTTTCTTGCGCTCAAGTGGGCGATCTGTGACAAATTTAGGGATTACCTGTATTACGCACCCACTTTCACCGTATTCACAGACAATAAACCCCTGACACACACGTTTTGAGCACAGCCAAGTTAAACGCAGTTGGGCATCGCTGGGTGGGTGAGCTAGCAGACTTTCATTTTACCATCAAGTATCGTCCTGGAAAGCCAAACACAGATGCTGATACACTGTCCAGATACCCAGTTAAATTGCAAGATCATCTCTCTGAATACACAGAGACAATGCCTCCAGAAGTTATTTCTGCCATTTGGCAAGGGGACAAAGCAATGCGAAACAGTGATGTCCCATGGGTTGCTGCTTTGCAGTTCCACACAAATGCAAATGACACACCCACAGAAGGAACACCTGTATTCTCACCTGAAGACATCGAAACAGCTCAAAAAGGAGATGCTTCAATCTGGGAGGTGATACAGTTGAAAAAGAGGATGGAATCCTAATGAAAAGGACAAGAAACAAATGACGTGGTGAATGGCACAGAAATCCACAACACAATTGAAGCTCAAAACTGTCACAGCCATTTACAGCTGAAGGCAGGGATCAGTGGCACCTGTAGGTGTACAGCAGTACGCACTGTGCGTACCTTGAGACGTCTCCTGACCCCGCGGAATCCCAGCTGCATCCCCAAAGCACACATAGCCATAGAAGCCTGTATTTGCAAACGCGAGTGGAGCTATGGCTGACACGCTGCTCTTTAGTGATGTGTTTGCTTATAGCCAGGAGCCGGTAAAACTGCTGAGGTTTGATCTGACTAGGGACCTACATGACGTGCTCTGGAAGTGCCGCTTTCCCCCCGCTGTACCCCAGAGCGCACGGGACACAGAGCCACGTCAGTTTTGTTCTTTACTCAAATGCCTTAGGAAGCTAGAGCTAACACGTAGATCGTGGGTCACAGGATGAGACCCCGGAGCCAGTTAATCATCGGTGTCACTGTTACATTGCCAAAGTTACGCAGGGAAGATGCGCTCTGGATGAGCCACTTTGTTCCCCCATTTTGTTCTCTTCAAATGCATATAGAGCTAACGCGCTGAGGGTCACAGAGAGCCTGGAGCCATGAAATCCCACTACGCGGAGAAGACTGCGCTCCACGACAAAGGAGAAACATGAAACCTTACTGCTGCCCTGTGCCTTTCCTAGTCTAGACTTCATTTATACAGATCACAGCCTATTGAAGAAATCGCTGAGTAAAAACTGTTATAAATTACCCTAGTCTGATAAATTATTTTAACACGATGACAGAGAGAGAGAAAGTACTTAAACACCACCAGGAGCAGAGTTAACCTCAAAGGTGAGATTTATTGTTTATTATTTGTTAGTGTTATTTGTTATGGCTATGCGCGTGTGCACACGTGATGGGCCAGTGATTGTGTCTGGGACAGGAGGAGCTGGCTCTGTGCGTACCTTCAAGAAAAATCCTGCAGGCGACATTAGCAGCGGTAATCTTTTAGTTAGCAGCCGTTCATAAAGTAGCTCCGCAAACGCCACACCACAGCTGCTACTGGCTCAAGTTGAAGTTGAAGCCAGATTTACAAAAACAAATGCTAACAATAAAGCAGTCAGTGATAAGAAAGCAAAATGTACAGAAAAAAATACTACAGTATTGAGCAAAAACATAGGCTTTAGGCTACATGAATACATTTAGCCTATATGTGACGGTTGTACAGCTACACTTACAGACTGGATGCCCATTGAACGCATGTATTTTTTTTTTATTATTAGTGCGCGGCTGGAGCTGAAAAGACAGTGAAAAGTTTTTGTCTCCAAGACCAGAAAAATCATAGTCATGGGGATGGCATGGATGTGTTAGAACCTGAACTTGTGCCACCGCTTTTAGCTCTTTCTGTCCTGCCTTTTGAGTCCCGCTGCCCCTGCTGGTCTCCTCAGTCTCCCCTTGTCCCATGGAGGTGCAGCTTCCTCCTTTCCACACAAGCGCCTGGCCTCTCCATGAGCTCAAATAAAGCCTAGACTAGACCTCATGTCAGTGCGTTTTAGGTGGCAACATGAAATCAGAAAGTCACTCATGGCCTGACATTTTTCTAATGGTGCACATCAGTTAGAAATGTGTGCACTCAACACACACTGGATGAGTCGGTGCGTGAGCAGCGCGCCGCTGGCAGCTCGTGCTCTACAGTAAAGCCATTCAACAGTGAACGTACAGACACACATAACAGACCCATGGTGACTATATCTGACTGAACATAGCTGTGATCACCGTCTCTGTAGGCTAGACATTACAAACGCGAGCCTTTTTACAAGTAAAAGTGAGTCCCAATTCACAGTCCATCAGAGCCTGTAATCAAACATTAAACAATATTTAATGTTCAAACATTAAAAACTTCAAACATTAAAAACTTTAAACATGAAATACTTCAAATGTTAAAACATGCATCTGGTCTGTGTAGTGCTCATGGTAGTTGCCAAAATATATCAATAAATGCATATTTACTGTGTACTAGACAGAAAAGTGTGCACTGGGATGTCCTGGTTTATTTCTGGTTTAGTCTTGGTTTTGTTCTGGTTTGTGGTTTAGACCTGGTTAGACCATGTCCTGGTTGGTTATGTTAGGTCTTAATTTAGACCTGGTTCAGTCCAGGTAAAGCCCTGTTTTAGTTCTGGGTTATTTCTGGTGTTGCATCGTGGCCGCAATAACTGGTAACAACACCTCGAACTGAGTTCACCTTTGACTGAAGCTCGGTGCACATTTTACACAACCACATAAGGCAGATAACTTTTTCAGAGTGATTCTACCATAACATTAGAGCGAGTTCGCCTTCTACTGGTTAACTCCAAAACAACATCTGGTTAAGTCTTGGTTTAGTCCTGGTTCAGCCTTGTTTAGTCCTGGCCTGGACATGCTCTGGTTCTGGTCATGCGTTATTCCTGCTTTCATCCTGCTCTAGTCCTGCTTTAGTTCTGGTTTAGTCCTGGTTTAGCCCTGCTTTAGTATTGGTTTAATCAAGATTTAGGCAGATTTTAATGTTACTTGTAAAGCCAAATATTTTCTGAGGTGGTCCTTGGTGTGAAAAGTTTAAGAATCACAGCTCTAGTGTATACTTTAGGATGAAGAATCTAATATGACAACTTTCACCAAATGACACTGATGACCTGGCCACTGATTGCTACATTTGAGTACACGCTGTGATTTTTGTTAACCTCATGATTTTTCTTTTATTAACTGTGATTGTGAAGTCTGGTTAATGTTCACCCAAGTGATGCAACTGTCCTGTTTCTCATTAACCATATTCACATCATCCAGGAGTAGGTCAAAAAAAAATCTGGTACTTGGAAAGCCAAATAGTTTCTGAGGTGGTACTTGGGTTGAAACGTTAGAGAATCACTACACACAGTAAGCTCTTTATGTGGGGAAATGTAACCAACTGTAGTCAGGACATGGATATCCAGTACCAGTTCATCATGATAATGAAACCTATTTCTACACTGAACAAAAATATAAACACAACACTTTTGCTTTTGCTCCCAGTTTTCATGAGATGAACTCAAAGATCTGAAACTTTTTCTACATACACAAAATAACCATATCTCTCAAATATTGTTCACAAATCTGTCAAATCTGTGATAGTGAGCACTTCTCCTTTGCCGAGATAATCCATCCCTCCTCACAGGTGTGCCATATCCAGATGCTAATGAGACAGCATGATTATTGCACAGGTGTGCCTCAGACTTGCCACAATAAAAGGCCACTCTGAAATGTGCAGTTTAATCACACAGCACAATGCCACAGATGTCGCAAGTTTTGAGGGAGCGTGCAGTTGGCTGCTGACGGCAGGAATGTCCACCAGAGCTGTTGCTCGTGAATTGAATGTTCATTTCTCTACCATAAGCCGTCTCCAAAGGCGTTTCAGAGAATTTGGCAGTACATCCAACCAGCTTCACAACCGCAGACGACGTGTAACCACACCAGCCCAGGACCTCCACATCCAGCATGTTCACCTCCAAGATCGTCTGAGACCAGCCACTCGGACAGCTGCTGAAACAATCGGTTTGCATAACCAAAGAATTTCTGCACAAACTGTCAGAAACCATCTCAGGGAAGCTCATCTGCATGCTCATCGTCCTTATCGGGGTCTCGACCTGACTCCAGGTTGTCGTCGTAACCGACTTGAGTGGGCAAATGCTCACATGCGATGGCGCCTTGCACGTTGGAGAGGTGTTCTCTTCACGGATGAATCCCGGTTTACACTTTTCAGGGCAGATGGCAGACAGCGTGTGTGGGGTCGTGTGGGTGAGCGGTTTTCTGATGTCACTGTTGTGGATCGAGTGGCCCATGGTGGCGGCGGGGTTATGGTATGGGCAGGCGTATGTTATGGACGAAGAACACAGATGCATTTTATTGATGGCATTTTGAATGCACAGAGATATATCGTGACGAGATCCTGAGGCCCATTGTTGTGCCATACATCCAACAACATCACCTCATGTTGCAGCATAATGCACTACCCCATGTTGCAAGGATCTGTACACAATTCTTGGAAGCTGAAAACATCCCAGTTCTTGCATGGCCAGCATACTCACCAGACATGTCACCCATTGAGCATGTTTGGGATGCTCTGGATCGGCGAATACGACAGCGTGTTCCAGGTCCTACCAATATTCAGCAACTTTGCACAGCCATTGAAGAGGAGTGGACCAACATTCCACAGGCCACAATCACAACCTGATCAACTCTATGCGAAGGAGATGTGTTGCACTGCATGAGGCCAATGGTGGTCACACCAGATACTGACTGGAGTCCCCAGACCTCCCAGTAACCCCCCCACAGTAAAACAAAACTGTATGTTTCAGAATGGCCTTTTATTGTGGCCAGTCTGAGGCACACCTGTGCAATAATCATGCTGTCTCATCAGCATCTGGATATGGCACACCTGTGAGGAGGGATGGATTATCTCGGCAAAGGAGAAGTGCTCACTATCACAGATTTGACAGATTTGTGAACAATATTTGAGAGATATGGTTATTTTGTGTATGTAGAAAAAGTTTCAGATCTTTGAGTTCATCTTATGAAAAATGGGAGCAAAAGCAAAAGTGTTGCGTTTATATTTTTGTTCAGTGTATGTTTGACCCTTTGACACTACAATTTTTGGGCTACTCTACCCACCCCAGTACAGTCACTAAACAGGTTTTGGATTGTTTAGGTAGGTGCTACATGATCCCAGTGCCTGTAGCTGTGCTGTGTGCAGCTGTCTGTCGCCTGGAGGAGGGTCACTTCAGAGCTTTAATAGACCCCCCTCTTGTCCTCCTCTCTTCAGTCTCACAGAGATGTCCTCTCAGGTTCATCTGAGGCTGCTGCCTGCTGCTCGCTGTTTGTTTGATGATCCCATTCAGGTCAGAGTGTCCGGACTGAGCTCACATCAGGAGGTCAGACTGAAGGCCAGAGCCACGGATGAGAGAGGAACAGGGTTCAACTCATGGGCCGTGTTCAGGGCGGACCACAGCGGACAGGTGAGTACTCAAGGATCACTTTCTCAGGTTTTATTTTTTAAAGGTGCAATTTGATGAACTGAATTATTGTTCTTTAGAGGCGTGGTTCCCAACCTTTTTAGTTTTGTGTACCCCCAAGACCTGATTTAGTCCGGGTTTGGACCCGGCTTAGTCCTGGTTTAGTTTGGTTTAGAGCCAGCTTAGTCTTAGTTTCCTCCTCTTGGTTCTGGCCTAGGGGTGGCGAGGAGACTCGAGTGCGCCAATGATTCGGAGAGCGTTACCGTCTGGAGCTTGCTTCTGGTAGGGTCACCCTTGGTGGGCTGGTCTCTCGGGGAGGTTCCAGACAAACATTGACCCACGGTGGCAGTCCCATCATCCAACTATCCTGCAGAGGGCTAACAACTCACCCAGTAGAAACAACTGATGGCCTGGCCCTGAGGACCATTGAGAACATCAGGTGGTACCAACAGGTTTCCAACAAAGTGCTTAGAGCACTAACATCCCAGCCTGCAGCATCCCACCTAGTTGCTCATCGGTGCATTCGCTGGTTTGGCCATGTCCTCTGCCTCCCATCAGAAAACTCAACTAAATCCATCCTTATGTTCAATCCAAAGGCTACAGGCTGGAATAGCAAGCCCTGCACCAGACAGCTTGAGAGACCTCTGCTTAGAGTCACCATTAAGAATTCTGAAGTACTGGCACAGGACCGACAGCGTTAGAGGGAACTGGTAAATCTGGTTAGCTCAACGCATGGTGGTGGCTGACCATCACCCTGCAGGAGCATTAACTAACATTAACTTTGTCTTAGTTTAATTTTTGTTTTAGGCATGGATTGGTCCTAGCTTAGTTTTAGTTTAGTCCTGGTTTGACCTGGTTTAGACCTAGTTTAGTTCTGGTTTAGAACTGGTTTGTTGCTGGTTTAGTCCTGGTATGGACCTGCTTTGTCCTGGTTTAGTCCTGGTTTAGACCTGGTTTAGTCCCTGTTTTGTCTTTTACTGTCGCATCCCTCTCTATAGTCCGGAGCTAGCCCTGATGTAGGTTTATTTTAGTTTTTTAAAGCCAAATATGTAAAGGTACTATAAATGATGACATAAATCCACGTACCCCCTGCAATGTGCTTGCGTATCCTTAGGGGTCCCAGTGCTCCTAGTTGGGAAACACTGCTTTAGAGCTTGAGTTTTTTCTCTTTCAGTAGTATGTTTACAGATTTGATGTATTTTTAATACTTTTTGAGCTACAGCCAGGCCTTTAGGGTTTTTCAGGTGAGTGACCCTGTGGCTTGGAGGAGGTCTGCGCTCTCCGAGTGCCTCTAGTTTTGGTAAATGTTACTGATTACATCCATACTAAAACATAAATCGTATATCAAACACTGGCCTGGAGTGGTTCTCAGAAAGAGGCTGAGAGAAGAATTACCAGAGCTGTATGTTTGTAATATGTTGTGTGGTTTTTATGACTTTTTCTACTCTTTTCTATTTAGATTGATCTGTCCCGGGACAGCCCGCTCAGAGGGACATACTCAGGGGTGCACCCCATGGGTCTGTTCTGGTCCATGAAGACACAGAAACTGCATGCAAGGTTTACAAAAAGTAAAGCACTGAGCCCACATGTGGTGAAGTTTTCTGTTCATGACGAGGAGGACAGGCTGCTGGCAGAAGAGACTAATGAGAGGTGGCTGATGGGAAATGGAGTCCAGAGACAGACTGTTGAAGAAGAGGGCTTCAGTGGAGTCCTCTTCACTCCTCCAGGTCAGTGTGTGTCCCTGGATACTTCCAATCACATCCATGTTAATGAGATTTATTTGAAAAGGTCTTAAAACAGACACAGTGTGCCAAAATAAGCAGCAAACCTGTTGGAGATACAGCACAAGTGTCCTGAGTCCATATTGTGAATACAAAGAATACAGAAGGGCAAGGCCAGCGGCATAAGGTAATAATGAGGAGCCCCAGGTTTTCAGAATGGGCCCTAAATATATTAAACACATTCAGAAGTCTATATGTTCATAAATCATATTTTTAAGTTACAAAAAGTGCATTGTGCACAAGTTGGCTAATACTTACTTTACAATATTCAAACATGTCAGTGCCATAAAAAAAATGTATGTTTATTTTTGTTAATAACTAACTTTAATCATAAGAAAATCTTGTTTTTAAGTGGAGTCATGCCTGCTGTGTACCCACCAATATAGGACTCTCAGTGGGGCCCCCTCATATTTTGGGCCCCAGTTCAGCTGCACTTCCTGCTGTTTACGCCCCTGGGCCAGGTATCCAACAAGTACATATAGGCAAAAAAATGTATAGCAAAATAAAGCCTATGTTTGGGTTTTCAAAGACCACACTGGAAAGTTATTGCCAATAAAAGTAGACGTAGACTCACTGACCTTCTGGCCTTCTCCAGGAAATGCTCCTGCGTGTTTCTAAAGCATTTATACTGTCACCGCACATTATAACATTTATTTGATAACAGATTAAGGGATACGACTAGGGTTGGTTTAGTTCTGTGTTGTCAGCACAGAACAAGAGGGAAAAATGTGACGAATAATATTTTACTGACACATGTAATAATAACATAAAATAAACAAATTCTAACCCTAACCATAACCAGTTTGACAAATAAAATCATTATTTATCATCCAAATTAGCATAAATGCTACATGAGTCGTGGACGTGCACCAGGGTTTCCATGGTGACATCCCGCTAGACCTCGCCCACTAGGTACGAATCGCCTGGTTTTTATTGTTTCCCCATACTAATTAGCCATCATACCATGTAGTAGAAGCACTCAGAGATTCTTCTTTCATGTCTGAACTTGAATCCTATCAACTTTATTCCTGTGTGAACTCAAAGGAGATGATCAGGAGCTAGCACTGTCTGAGGCCTGTAGTCAGAGTTGTTTTCAGCAGAGAGAAAGCTACAGCTCCCAACAACAAATTTATTTCCAAAAGCCTGAAAAAAACATAATAGGTTCCCTTAACTATAACCTATGGGGCTAAAGTCATCTGATCTGTGCAGTGACCCGAACATATTTCCATTGTCTGATATATTTGACAGGAGCTGGTCCGTTTCCTGCAGTGCTGGACCTGTGCATCTTAATGTCTGAGAGGAGAGCCTGTCTTTTGGCCAACAAGGGCTTTGTGGTTCTGACTGTCCCAGTTTACACCGACCGACCTAAAAACATCAAACAACTGCTCCTGGACCCATATGAAGAGGCGGTTCAGTACTTACTGCGACAGCCCAAGGTTAAAGCAAGTAGTTAGTTTATAAATTAGTTAGTAGTAAGCTTGTTAGCTCGATCCTCAGGTCGGCCATCACACAATCTGGAGTGGAGTCTGCATATCCTCCCTGTGTTACTGTGGATAACCCTAACCCCGAGTGAATGAGAGTAAATGGTCATCTGTCTGTGTGTGTGTGTCTCTGTGTCAGCCCTGCAACTAACTGGCCACTGTCCAGGATGTACCCCACCCAAGGCCCATAGTTACTGGGATAGGCTCCAGTACCCTTGAAGGGCAATAAGATTCTGTCTATTGTGTTTAGTATGTTTGCAAGTGTCTGTGTATTTAATCATAATTAAGAACATGTTTATATATGTTGTTACAGGTGGGCAGTAAAGATGTTGGTATTTTGGCAAATTCTAAAGGAGGAGACCTGGCCCTGTCTCTGGCTGCATTTGTAGACGGCATTGGGGCAGTCGTTTGGATAAACTGCTGCTGTGCTAACACCGTTTTTCCTCTCTTCTACAAGAACCACCTGCTTCTTCCTGCGTTAAAGCTGGATCCAACTAAATTTATGCCGATTATCTCAGACACCTATATAGTTAAACGTTGTATTCCCGACCCTCTGGCCGAGGGGAACCAGGACACTGTGGTTCCCATTGAAAAGGCCAGGGCTCAGTTCCTGTTTGCTGCTTCAGAAGAAGACCTGAACTGGGACAGCAAGGCCTACATGGATCAGATGGTGGAGAGACTGAAGCATCATGGGAAGGACAACTTTGAGACTGTATCTTATCCTCTGGCAGGACATTTGCTAGAGCCTCCTTTTTGTCCACTCGTTGTTTCAAGTATTCATGGGATCGGTAAAGTGCCCATGTTGTGGGGAGGTGAACCCACAGCACACGGAGCGGCTGAGGTCCATCTGTGGAAGAAGATACAAGAGTTTTTCACAACTCACCTGAAATGTGATGCTAACAAGGCTAAAGCTAAACTTTAGATGTTCTGTACACTTAAGCAGTACAGTACAGGTTTATGTTCAAATTGAGACATACAATGGATAATGGGCTCTCAGTCAAAGCTAACATTTAGAACCATCCATACATTATCTGCTGCTTTATCCCAGACTTTCTTGTTCTTTTAAAACTTATTGTAAAGAAAGTTGTCATTATGGCTTTTATACATACAGTATACCACATCGTACAATACATACTAATTTTCACCAGCTGATGGCAGTACATAATAATAATAATAATAATATCCATTAGTCTTATATAGCGCTTTTCTAGACACTCAAAGTCGCTTTACAGTTTGGTGCATTATTCACTCACTCCTCAGTCACACTCGGCGGTGGAAGCGTGGCTGCCATTGTGAGCCTACAGCCTCTCTGACCACCACAAACACACAAGCCCACTGACACATTCATACAGGCAAGGTGGGTGAAGCGTCTTCCCCAAGGACACAACAGATGATATTATTTAATAAATTATTGTTAGAAATGCAACACTCAGAGTCAGTAAACAACATTAAGCCTCCAGATAATCAGCAAAAGTTGGCTCTGCCTCACATTATTATTGTACACAATTAGGCTACAAGTAGAATCCATAATTTTACTCCTACCATAATGAGCTAAAGCACATGTTAAAATGCAACAAAATACAGGAAATATTGTCTTTTCCATTAAAATATTTTATGGAGGAATATCCCCAGATCTCCCGTTTAAATAATGTAGTAACACTATTAGGTCTAGGCTAAGCCCCCAATCTTTTCAGACCCTAAAAATGCCTCTGGGAGGAGCTATGTCTCTCGGCTGGCCTGGGAACGCCTTGGGGTCTCCCAGGTAGAGCTGGAAGAAGTGTCTGTGGAGAGGGAAGTCTGGGCATCGCTGCTTAGACTGATGCCCCTCAAACTGGCTTTTAAAGCGGAAGAAGATGGATGGATGGCTTAAATATTTCTGAATGCTATTACAGAATACGTCATCTGCATTTTTGGGAAACCTGCCACATAATTTGCTTTTGTTTTGAAAATAAAGTAAAATGTAAAAACTTAATATAAATAAATTAATTATGTATAATAAAATGGTTTAATGTCTTTAATGTTTTCATAGATGATACACAATTTCTTCATGTTGTATACAAATTATAGTAACTATGGTGTAAAACACTGGCACTTTATGGACAACAAAGGGCGCCAAAGAGCTGACTTGAAGAGTTTAAAGAGTAACTCACCCCTGGCCCAGGCCTGACTCCGCCCACTGCCAGAGATTGAAAACTGCTCAAAAAGTGGGCAGAGACCTGGCAGAGACAGAGGAGGAGAACTGAGGGAGGAGCAAGGCCTGGTCCTGTGACTGACAGCTGTCAGAGACCTCATGGACCTCCTCCACAGCAGGGTTGCCAAGTCCCAGAAATGGGGGAAAAAAATGCAGGACGTCTGGACTGATGTTTTATGTTCCTTTTATAATAACACAGTTGAAATATTGTGAGAAAGGCGTCGTGCGCCGCCGCAGTAACGTGTGCGTCAGATCGCGTCTTTATTTACTGGTATTATTTCAGCTGAGAGCTGTTTTTGATCGTATCTCCGCGAGTAAGAAATCGATTGTCATCAAACAAAAAGTGACTTAAAGCGTGGCAAGTTTAAAACACATCTGTGGAGTCAAAACTCTCCCCAGTGTCACTCATTTGCAGTGTTGGGTTAGTTACTCAAAAAAGTAACTAGTTACAGATTACTAGTTACTCTTTTGAAAAGTAATATATTACTTCACTTGGTTACTGACTCGTGAAAATAACTTAGTTACTTTCCTTTTGGATTATTTCCTAACAGGAAGCCCAAATGAACCCAATTCTAAATAGAAGAAACCTATAGCCTCACCGTTGCCCTGACCCGCACTGTTATTTTATACAGGCGTTCAAGTTTTTTTTAGCTGCATTCATTTCAGCAGCAGGGCAGCCTGACACAGTAAATACTGCCCTTTAGGTTCACCTCTGCTCCTGTGCAGAGTTCACGTCCTGTGGACACAGTTTTATTTCACTACACTGAAGCTAAAACGCACTTGATGTTAGCGCCAAAGCGGTGCATGTCTCTTCTTTCCTCGCTGTCCCCACTGACAGCAGCAGCTGCATGCGCCCCGACGCGCGCGGACAGAACGAGTGGCCGCTGCGCGCATAAAGAGGAGCAGAGAAGGGAATGGATGAAAATAAAGTAGAAAACGTATCAGCGCTATTCGTTTAATGCATTTTCATTCCGTGTCCTTGCGGTAAACTGCAGGTAAATGAAAGTGACTGTAGTGACTGTAACGCAAGTAACTAATTGGGTATTTTGTTAGTAACTGTAATATTACTTACTGGGGGGCTCAAAAGTAACGCGTTACCCCCTGCGTTACTGACAATTGTAATCTCGTTACTTTGTAATGCGTTACTCCCAACACTGCTAATTTGTAGGTACATACTGTCATTGATCAGGCTCATTATGCCTTATTGTGCGCTGACACACGGGACAGTAGAAGCGCAGCCGTGAAAGGGGAGGGGGGCGGAGGAGACTGAACGGTAAATGCGGGGCTGAGTGGTGTGTTTAGGAAAAAGACCCACACCTGGCAACAGCAGGACTGGGACGAGCGCGCGGGGGAGAGAGACAGCGAGGGCGTGGAGTGCACGGGCCGTGGGAGGAGATACTCGGCACAGGTGCGGTAAAGTGGTCAAATACTACGTCACAGTTGCCTATCTGGAACTATTGAGCAGAAATCCCACTGTTTGACCCTAGGAGGGCAGCACTCTGACGGTTTTCACTACAAAATGTGAATTTAGACCTTTTTTTACAAAACAGTCAAACATAAGACTATAAATAGTGAGATGTATCACTAAAGCCCTGTTTGTACAGCTGATCAGCTCAAAAAAAATGGTGTAGGGGTGAGTTACTCTTTAAGTTACCACCATCAAACTCAAGCACATGTAGAAAATCTGTGCATTATTTATTCAGCAAGAAAGGTCTAGACAGAAAAGTGTGCACTAGGATGTCCTGGTTTATTTCTGGTTTAGTCTTAGTTTTGTTCTGATTTGTGTTTTAGACCTGGTTAGACCATGTCCTGGTTGGTTATGTCCTAATTAAATCTTGATTTAGACCTGGTTCAGTCCAGGTATAGCCCTGGTTTAGTACAGGATTAGTCCTGGTTAAATCTTGGTTTAGTCCTGGCCTATATATTTCTGGTTTAGTCATGCGTTAATCCTGCTTTCATCCTGCTTTAGACCTAGTAAACCCCTGGTTTAGCCCTGGTTTAGTCCTGGCTTAGTTCTGGTTTAGTCATGCATTATTCCTGTTTTTGTCCTATTTTAGTCCTGGTTTACACCTAGTAAAGCCCAGGTTTAGTCCTGGTTTATCCCTGGTTTAGTCCTGGTTTAACCCTGATTTAGTCTTGGTTTAGTCCTGGTTTAGACCTGGTAAAGCCCTGGTTTAGCCCTGCTTTAGTATTGGTTTAATCAAGATTTAGGCTGATTTTAATGTTACTTACAAAGCCAAATATTTTCTGAGGTGGTCCTTGGTGTGAAACGTTTGAGAAGCACAGCTCTAGTGTATACTTTAGGATGAAGAATCTTACTAATATTAGATAACTTTCACTAAATTACATCGATGACCTGACCACTGAGTACTACATGTGAGTGTATACTGCTACTACAGTGTGATTTTTGATAACCTCATGACATTTTTTTAATGGCTGTGATTGTGAAGTGTGGTTAATGTTCACCCAAGTGATGAAACTTTCCTATTTCTCATTAACCATATTCACATCATCCAGGTCTGGTACTTGGAAAGCCAAATATTTTGTATGTAGTTCTTGGTTTGAAACATTAGACAATCATTGCACATAGTAAGCTCTTTAAGTGGGGAAATGTAACCAATTGGAACCAGCACTAGGATATCCAGTACCAGTTCATCATTAAGCTTTTGGATTGATTAGGGAGGTGCTACATGATCCCAGTGCCTGTAGCTGTGCTGTGTGCAGCTGTCTGTCGCCTGGAGGAGGGTCACTTCAGAGCTTTAATAGACCCCCCTCTTGTCCTCCTCTCTTCAGTCTCACAGAGATGTCCTCTCAGGTTCATCTGAGGCTGTTGCCCGCTGCTCGCTGTTTGTTTGATGATCCCATTCAGGTCAGAGTGTCCGGACTGAGCTCACATCAGGAGGTCAGACTGAAGGCCAGAGCCACAGAGAGGAACAGGGTTCAACTCATGGGCTGTGTTCAGGGCGGACCACAGCACACAGGTGAGTACTCAAGGATCACTTTTTCAGGTTTTATTTTTTTATACTGTGGGTGCCATATGGTGAACTGAACTATTGTTCTTTAGAGCGGTGGTTCTATGTCGTATGTGCTACACCCGTCTTTGCTAATGGTTATTCTTCCCAAGGCATCGCCTCGCACCTGAGGGATAAAAGAATCTTGTGCTCCAATCAGGGCAGGGTATTGGCATGGAGCCTGACTGCTGCCCACTGAACTACCTGCCCACATATTTGCTGTTGCTGCGGGCGCATGACCATACCTCATCCCACATAACTGCTTAGGTTCTGGCGGGTGATTTTACACAAGGGTTGGCGTCCCATTCCCATCTCAGACCTTGGCTCATAGTGTGCAGTGCAGGGCTGGAGAGTGGAGTCTAGCGTCTCGCCCATCAAGGACGGTGTTAGGATGTGCCTGCTCCCGTCTTCATCGCCGTGGCCAGGTGGAAAGCTGTCGCTCCTTTCTGAGCGGGAAAGGCTGATTTCGTGTTGGACTGTTGGCACTTGCTAACAACATGGCGTATCGCTGGACAGTTTTGTGCATGAGTGCACTGAACTGTCCCCAGTGGAGCTGGAGGAGGTAAACTATGACGGAGAAAGTCCCAAACTCTGGCCATTGACAGTGGCCGTTCTATGTGTGTGGTTCAGCTCGGATGTAAGCATCTCTGGCTGAGCCTATCCTCTTTGTAAGAGCAGGAGAAACGACAGCTCCTCGACCTGCTGCTCTCCACTCCTTTCTTGTTAGGACCAGACATCCAGGCCTGGATTGACTGCCTGGAGTCCATCTAGGATGTCTGTACAGGTGGCCCCTCACTGCTCCTGACAGGTTGCCCCAGCAGCATTGAAGGATGGATCAAATGCAGAGAACAACTTTCCCTACGAGGACAATAAAGTATACATTTACCTTACCTTAACTCCGCCCCCAGTGGGACCCATACCCTCCTCAATGGCAACCTGCTCAGTGCTTGGGAATTTCAACCTATAGGCACTTCCTGCCCTGCTTTCGTGTCGTCCATTTTTGTCTATTTCCTGGGTGTTGTAGTTTTTATTAAACAGCTGTAGGTCTACGTAACTTCCCAGGTTTTCCGCTGCTGGGTGAGGATATTCAGATCCTCCAAACACCGCTGAAGCTCCTTCTCCTCTCTGCAGTAGGAGTCTTACTGTTGACCTCATGACATAGCTCTCAAAGGTTAAGGAACAGGAGGTAGGAGGTAAAATTTAAGGAATTCGGATTCAGCCGTACACTTCATCAGTACAGCCCTCATGCTTGATGTGAAGTACACAGTAAAGAATGTCCTGTCAGCCGAAAGGCTAACATTAAAGACATCCATACATTTTTTTCTGCTTTATCCCATACAGCTCCCAACAGCACCAAGAAAATCTGTCCACACAAATGATTAACATTGACGTGATCAACATAATATGCAGCAGCAAAAGATCTGACGTAATGCATTTTGTTTAGATATGCATAGATCATGCCCCCATCCTCCCTCAGGACCTCGTCATTACACTGGAGGTGGGCACTAAAGACCTCTCACAGTACATCTGGACCTGTCCCAGTGGATCTGGTCTGACCAAGTCCAGAAAGTCCAGGCCCTCTGTGTGGAGGTGAACATAACTACCTCCAGTTGGGACTTTTCAACCTCCAGCTAAAGCTCAGACTCCGGACATTTCATGTGTCTTAAAGTGTGTCGACCTTTGACTGCCACTGCTGTGTCAGCGCAGTGTGGACTGGCAGTCAGTCCTGTGGCGTCAGAGGAAGGCAGAGTAGTCAAAAATTGTACACAACTAAGAATACTGTTACTTCATAATAATATTACTCAAGTAAAAAGTATGTTGCTCAAGTCAGTATAACTCATTACTGCCCACCTCTGTATATCATATTTATCTCATCAGTGTACTGGTCTTACACAGACGCCAAGTAGTGTTAATAAGACACAAATTTACCATTTATTAATTTAGTCAATGTAGTACTAGCAGTACTTGATCAGAATTACTACTGACAGAGCAACTAAAGCTGATGCTACTTGCACCATAATTTTACCAAAAATATAAAATAAATTGGATTTAGGGGTTTTGATTTTTGTTTGTTTATTTCCAAGTCAAGTTTGAGATCCCATTTTTACATTTAGAGTCATTTAAAAATTTCTTATTATGCAAGTTGTTATAGTGGATCTGTATACAGTATAGTACATACTAACTTTCACCAGCAGATGGCAGCACAGCACAATTATAAATTTAATATTTATTATTATAAATAATGTAACGTGATTAAGTGAATAAAATTGTGTATAGAAAGGAAAAATAAACACTAGATAGTATTGGTATTTGGATTCCCTACTTAATACAGTGGTTTCCAACTTGTGGGAGGACCTCATTGTGGGCCACAGGGAGGTTGAATATTGGCCTACTGTAATGTCAGGACATGTTCAGTGTTTTTGAAGCCTAAATATTGTTGTAATGACTTAAAATGGTAAAATCAATATTAAGATACACATGTAATAAAAGTTAAATAATAAGTAAAGTAATTTAGAAAAATACTACTAACTGTCTTTGTAAAAAGTGTGTCAGAGTAAAATGATCAAACATGAAATGTCTAAAAGTAAACCTATCCATCCATCTATCCACCTTCCAGACCTCCCTCACCCCAGCCACTTCTTTCAGCTTTTCTGCCAGGAGTCCCAAGACATTCCCAGGCCGGCTGAGAGACATAGTCAAGTTCGTCCAGCGTGTCGGTCTTTCCTGGGGACTCCTCCCGGTGGGACAGCTTCTCTTTTCCAGTCTTAGCTTTTGTGCATTTTCTCCTTGAATTCATTAGCTCTGCTCACATATATGTTTTCTATTATTCATTCATTCTCCAGCCACATGTTTCATCATCTCTTTGACAAACACATTACTCTTATTTTGAAAGTGCTTCTTGGCCGAGTTGCCAAATTAAATCATCAAATATTAATAGCTGAACACTGAGGCCATTATAAACTAGTCTTGTGATGACATTTATAATAAGACTGTAACAACAACGGCTATTCAAAGTCTCTTGTACCGATATGCTGCAGGAACACTTTCTCACAGAGATAATTAAAATTTAATCTAGCCCAGTGTTTGCAAACTGTGGTACAGGTACCACTGGTGGTACACAGGCTTCTTCTGGTGATACTCAGGAGTCTCTGCAGCTCAGGTCCTGATTTAGAGGCAGTTTTATTCCTGTTTTAGTTTATGTTGTGGTTGGGATTTAACCCTCAGGCTCCCTGGCACCCTTGTAGAGTTTTTAAATGTATTTTTTTGCTCTCATTTTGGCATTTCTTATGCTAGGATGATAATATTTAACAAAGCTTTTTATTAATAAATACATTTTTGAATTTCAGTATATAACAACTGAAAAAAAAAAAACTGTCTAGACAAAACCTCACTCTCTTTCCCTTAAAGCCCTTTTTGGTCTCATTGGCTTACATTAAAATCACTCATTCACTGCCAATGTAATACAGAAATATTAAATCATATTAATTCTTCTGTAAGAAAAGCACAACTCTGACAATAACCCCCCCAACACATTATAAACAAAACTAGGGCAGTGGTCCTTTAAACATGAAAGTATGAGCCAGTCTCAGGGGAACAGACCAAAGGAAGCTGAAACTCAAGCCCTTCCTGTCCACCAGCTCCGAGTGCTTATGCAGGCTCGTGTGTGAGAAGAGTTAGAGAGGATTATCTCACTTACCTATGTACACGCGTCACTTATTAAACAGTGACCAAAGAAGAAACAAGGATAGTTACATGGTTCTGAGGGCCGTTTCCTGCTATATGCAGACTATGCAAGCTGTGTGATAAGTGTTTTGTAGTGTAATTAAAAGTAGTATGAGAAGTATATTTTTTCATTACTTCATAAAAATTACCCACGTGTGACCCCAGATATGAGGTAAAGGCAAGCCAAGTTTATTTATATAGCACAATTCATACACAGAGTAATTCAAAGTGCTTTACAGAAAAAAAAAAGACAAGGCAAGAATTATAATTAAAACAGTAACATTAAATTTAAAAATTATTATTAAAAATCCTTTAAAAATAAAGTAAAAATGAAGAATGCTTGAACACTGTCAGAGTAGAGACCTGTCTAAAATCATCAGGAAGACGATTGTTTCTGCATAAAACTGCAACGCTGCTTCACTGAGTGTAGTCCTGACTCTGGGCCCCAGCAGGAGACCTGTCCCTGAGGTTCTCAGAGTCCCAGATGGTTCATATGGGACCAACAGCTCAGAGATGTACTGTGGTGCTAAGCCATGGAGAGACTTGTACACAAGCAGAGATGTTTTAAATGGCCCCTAGTATGCAAAATTGACTTTTCTGAGCTTTCTACCAGCTTTCTGTTTTAATGTTGTTCCTGCATCAAAAACATACCTGGAGTTGTGTTTTTGTTTCATTCACGCACATTTGAGTAATCCTCTTTTTAATTACGTTGACTTCCTGAAAGAACAGAAATGTCTTGTTTCACCGATGTCTGCCATTTCCACCTGACCACGCCCCTCCCACCTGACCACGCCCCTCCCCCCTCACGGCCCAGTCCTGTTCAGCTCACACCTCCCCAGCAGCGGACAGCACGTTGCAGCAGCACATGTGTCAAGCGCTGAAAGGGTGTAATTGGCAGCAGGACAGCAGGGAGGGGGGGATCTTAAAGGGACAGAGACCTAATCTGAGCATTTTTCACACAGTCAAATGATGAGTTTCTTCAAATATGTTTTTTTCAATAATTATTGTGTTTTCTGACCAACAAAATGTAAGATGTTAATCTAGAGGTGTCCTAAATTTATTTAAAAGACAAAAAAAGCATAATATGGGCCCTTTAAAGTCTATTCTCTGAGCGACAGGAAGGCCAGTGCAGAGACCTGAGGACAGGACTAATATGGTCGTACTTCCTGGTTTTAGTCAGGTCCTGAGCAGCAGAGTTCTGGACATCCTGCAGGTGTCTTACAGCTCGTTTAGTGAGCAGTAAACATGTTTATAATCAAATATTAGTTTTACTTATAACAATGATACTGCTGATTTATTCACAATTTAAAAAAAAAAACAACATTTTATCTAATGTCCAAGTTGTTTATGTTTATATTTTTTCTAAAACTAGATCCCCAATTGTCCAATCAGAAAAGCAGAAAGACTGGCAACCCACAGACTGCAGTTTTCAAACCAGTACGAGTGCACGCTGCTTCCCGTACCTTTAATACTTATAATCCCAGTTATAAAAAAAAAAAGTTATGTTTCTCCTGTTAAGTGGCAAAAGTGTCCTCATCACATCGACATTATAAAAATGTATACATTCATATTTTTTGTGCAGTTTGTGCGTAACAGTGTGGGCACACTTTGATTAAAATATTTATAAAAAAATAAAGTACAAAAAAAACATACTGTTAGTACGTATACTATGATGGTGTGTGTGTGTGTTTTTTGTTTGTAGAAAGAAAATTGAGATGCTACTACATACCCTGGCATAAAAAGGGTTAAAATTCTGAAAATGTTAAAATATTTGGTATTTATGGTCAGGGCTGAAGTTGATCAAAAGTTTTATGCAAAAAAGTAGAAAAAAATAATCATGTATACTATTTCTATGATGTTTTGTAATGGGAACACTTTTGTCGCTGAACAGGAGCAATGCAACAAATTTAGTTACAGAGAGTAAAAATGAAGCAATATTAGATTTGTGTTTAGAAAATTGCCATTAGTGATAAAAAATACACCTGAGCCAAATTTCACAGAAAAGTTACGAACTGCTTATGTTTTCCCCAATTACTGCTCATGTCACCTTACATCATCAAAATAAAATACTTAACTATGCCTATAAACATTTCTATAAACACAAAGCCTCTCCATCCGTGTGTAAACTCCTCCTGGTGCAGCGGTGGCGTGCCTGTTACAGCTACAGGTATTATATGACTTAAGGAAAGAAAAACACGAACATGTGGCTTTAATGTGGAGCAGCAGAGACCTCCATGCAACACGAGACCCTCGAGGACAAAAAGCATTCCTCACAAACAGATATTTCAAGAATGTGCTGTGACTGAACTTATCTGCAAAACTAAGAGTCGGTGGACTTTTGCAACTTGGATTTTTATCTGTCTGACCTATAAAAAACTGTCTCTTTATGAAGATGTCACCCTGGAAAGTTCTCATGATTGGTAAAAGCACAGAGCGTTCTCAAAACATCTGCTTTAATCCTATTGTTACAGAACATGCTGATGGAATTGGTGACAGAAGGATTTTGACAGAGGATCTGGAATCTGCTCCAGCTACTTTGGACCTGAGGTGGGATACACTGTTGGCAATGGCCAGTTTTTCGCGTGACTCTTTTCCTATTCTATACAAAGAAGTTAGTGGTTTGAGTTTTATTTCTGACTGGAACAATCACAGACGAAGTAACCAATCAGAAAAACAAAGGGCACTGATCTGTCACTAAAACAAACATGGCGCTTATAAAGAATTGTTGCCGGTTTTGCCACGAAACACCAGAATACGGCGTATTATGAGCAGCTCTGTACTTATTTCTGAATGGGGACAGCAGCAGAAGCCATTTGTAGAAAGAGTAGTGGAAAAAGCCTTTTTTTTTAATGCATTAATTATATCGGATGTCAACAGGACTTTACCCTTGTTAAAATGGCAACGAGACGAAGAAAAAAGTCCCACAGAGGACTGAACAACAATGCAGACTTCAGTAGAACAGGTGACGAAGGAAAGCACTGAACGCTGTTAATCAGGTCAGCGTTACCTTGGTTAGCTCTTTTGCTTTTGTAAGACACGCTGCAGATAATCGGCTGTGATAGGCCAGTTCCAAACAACCCGGAGAAACGCTTCGCTCTGAGAGGGGAACCAGACTGTCCTGCTTGTGAAAACCAAGTAGGACAGTCTGGTTTGTCAGGCTAGCAACAGAAATCAGTTGTACAAAGAGCTGTGGAAAAAGTGGGTTTGTTTGACTGTGGTCGTTGCGTCGGACATAAATGAGACTTTACTATTGTTAAAATGCAAACAAGACGAAGAAAAAATTAGGATAGAACAACAACACAGACTTCAGCAGAACCAACAGATGATGTTAGTGAGGGAAGTTATAAAATTCACCCTGTATAAGCTGGCCATCCATCTTGGTTACTTTTGATAGGAGATTATGTTTTGTATTTGCAGACGCACTGCAGATAAACGGCTGTGACAGGCCGGGTCCAAATCGACCAGGAGGAAACGGTTCACTGTGGCTGAGGAAGCAGACTCTCCTGCTTACGAAAAAGAAGGTAGGCGAGTCTGGCTGATTGTTTGATATTAAATGAGGTTAATTGCATCATAGCCTGTCTTTGTAACATCATTTAAAAACATGCTACACTTAACATTAGTGTCTCAAATGGTTTCCGGCCCAAATTAATTGCCATTAACATTAAAACAACTTAAAAAATGTTACCATTAAAAGTGGAAAGTGAAAGAAATGTCCAAAACGACCCCAAAAGCTGCAGTGCTGAAATGCATATGCTCTGTTATTCATTTAATACTGACTCATGTTAAATTTTCCAGTGACATGATCCAAAAAAGAGAAGTCATATTACTGGGAGTGCGCCTTGAATATTAGTTTCAGTTGTCCAGCCCAGTTTAGAGCTCGGAAAGTACCTCCGCAGGTGAACAGAGAGACGTCCACATCTGCTCAAATCATCTGGACCTAGGTGTAAAGTTTCCTCCCGCCCAGGTCCATCTGGAGACCATTAGTGTATCAGCGGCCCACAGGAAGTCAGACATTACTCCGGTCTGACAGGTACAAGGAGGGATCGTCCAATCTTTCCCTGTCCAGACACCGCTGAGGTAACGCAGAACATCCTCTGGCTCTGATCACATGAGAAGAAACTGCTGCCTTTATGAGATACTGTGGAGAAAATGAGTCAGAGTCCAACAAGCACTTAGTCAGGTGTGAGAGGACTATTTGCTTTATGACACACTGACAAAAGTGAGACCATAAATCCTGTACAATTAATGATGAGCCTTCTGGAGTCGTAAGTTGGAGTATAAACATTTTTCACGTGTTATTTCTGCTCTGCATGGATGACCTGGCTCTAGTTAACAGTTTTAAGTAGGTGCTTGCTTTATAGTTATAGCAGTTCTCACAAGAATTCAGTTCACAAACTAAAAAATACATCTTGTCAGGCTCAAGCTTATGTATTTGGTTCCGAACAGATTGTGGTTTAACCAATAAAGTTGCAGCATTGTCATATGGTTTCAGGTTTGCCTATATTAGATTAATGCAACAAGGCTCTTAGCAACTATATTGTGACGCTGGAATTTATTTACAAAAACAGTAAAGGTCCTCAGACATGATTTTAATGACATTGTTTTATCATTGTGGTGGTTTGTTGGGATCCTCATTGCAATGATCCTTCCTTATTCTTTCGAGGTGCGTCTTCCGGAGTTGGTGAAGGTGAGCGTCCTGCTAACGCTGCAGGTGAGCGCATTTGGAACATGTTTGGGAGCGTCCGCGTTTCATCAGGTCACATAATCGAATCATGTGCTTTAAACAACAACCCCTTCACGATTCACTCTGAGTTGGGATTGATATTAGGAGTGCAAGCTGCTTTTAAGTGGGATGAGCTACTTTTTGGATATTTGTACTCAGTGGACACAAATGCAGAGATCAGGTTTGTATGGCGTGTTGAGTTCAGCAGCTCAGGAAATGGTTAAATTCAAATGTTTATACAATATTTGTTATGGAGTATATTACATTTTACTAATACTTCAAAATGACAAATTTTACAAATTATGGGAGATGTGGAGGACAAATATCCTGCTTAGGCAGCCAGAATAATATGTATCATCTTCTGCATCATCTGTAACAATCTATTGCATGCATATTGTAGCCTGTTCACCCATTATTCTTTGTTGATGTTATTGTAAAATGTCATCCATGTATCATACTTTTGTATGATTGGCAGAACCAATGTAGAAATTAAAATAAAGCTGAATGGGGTAAATATTGAAAGTGTGAATGAAATTTTTACGGGTGATAATAGATGATAAACTCAGCTGGAAATCACATGTTAATCATGTTCAAAGTAAAGTTTCAAGAAGTATAGCAGTATTAAATAAAGCAAAACATGTTCTAGATCACAAATCACTATTCACTTTTTACTGTTCACTAATTCTGCCATATTTCAATGATTGTGCAGAAGTTTGGGGCAACAATTATAATAAAACAATACATCCACTATTTCTGCATAAAAAGAAAGCCATAAGAATCATTCATAGGGCAGGATATAGGGACCATACTAACACATTGTTCTTGCAGTCTAAATTACTAAAATTTAAAGAACTTGTAGATTTACAGACAGTACTAATTATATTCAAGGCAAAAAACAATCTACTACCTGGTAATGTGCAAAAGTTGTTCACTGAGAGGGAAGGAAGAAATAATCTGAGAGGAAAATTTCAGTTTAAAGTCACTCGGCCGCAGACTAAGAGGAAAAGCTTTTGCGTTTCTGTTCAGGGAGTAAAACTGTGGAAGTTTGAATGTGGAGCTGAGGGAAAGTCCAAACATGAAACAATTTAAAAAACAGTTTAAAGAAATTATTTTCCAAAGGTATAAAGAAGGTTGACAGGTATTAATTTGGAATTTGTGGTTAAAGTTATCATTGTAAAATGTAATTGATAAACAAGTGTAATTTGTTTGCACAAATTAATATGGTTTGTATATAAAAGGTCTATTGATTTTGATTGTTAATTAAGAACTCTTGATTGACTATAAATAGGAAGCAGTTAAATGTACTTTTGATATATTGGGAAAAGGGGTGGGATTTAATAAGCTTGCACTTTTTTGTTGTTGTATTCAGTTATATATGTGTACATTGTGTAGGCGCATGTAATTTTGTTTATTATGTGCTCAAAATAAACTATAAATTATAACTATAACTATAATAAACAAACCTTTTTGAAGAAATAAAATACAAAACAATACAAAAATGAAAAAAACAAACAAACATAACCTTGACCAGTGGAAAGTGGCTGCAGTGCATTGTGGGCAAATTACTATCAAACCTATAATTTTATTCATAGGCAACAGCATGTCCCTCCAGGCCTACAGTAGATGTTCACATGCTCCAAAAAGGACTATAATGTGTAACTGCAATGTGGGATTTTGCCACCAGATGTCACCAAAAGGCCAAACAATCTATACCACAGCTTCTATAGGTTTACTAAATATTTTAACTATAGATGCACAAGACAGAGTTGAGTGAGTCTGCAGAGTGTAGACCAGACAAGGGGTGACCAAACTTTTTCCCATCAGAGGGCCAAAACAGAAATATATTAGCGTGCCAAGGGTCAAATGCAAAAATCTTTTGTTTGTAATGAGATCATATGCAAACAGATGTATAATTAAACTTCCTTTAATTACATTGTTTAGGTAGACAGACTCCCTACCAACCACTGACAGTCTTTTCAATGCACAACAAAATCAGATCCCCTTTACTAAATCACAGCACCACCTCAGGGCCGAATCAAAATCCTCTCATCCCTGGACTAGACTGTTGTGATGTTTTTTTCATATAAAGGAAACTGTTGAATTCCTTTTTTGACTGAGGGCCTTCTTTTATCAAAATAATATGACTAATTAACACTGACATGTAACCTACATACAACTCAGGCCCCCTGGTTCGAGTGCATCAGACAGTGACGGCTTCTCACACAGATTAAACATTCAGGCTGAAGGATTTGAATATTTGAACATTAACTTTTATCACTTCACTCGCGTCTGAAATGAAAAAGATGTGAAGAAAGTCTCTCTCAGTGACTGTCGAGTGTCAGAGTGGATCTGAGGAAAGGCTGAAAAAACAGTTTGATCTAGACACAGTTCAATTAGTGTCAGAACGGAGAAGTACAGAGCGAGGAAAGGGCTGCTCCGGCTGTGCAATACAACAATTCAAGTGTATTTGGAGGAAAATAAAGAAATTATAAGTGACATCAAAGAAGACTTCTGTTGTTTTGTACTGACAGAAACATTGCTCTATTAAATTCGGTGCATTTCAAGTCACTATAATAGAGTTTTTTTTCCCTTAAGGAGTCTCCGCAGTGAATCGTTCTCTTTGGTGATGAACTTGTGAGCATCTGCCTTCTCGGCCAGTGAATTTAGACCACGAAGATGAGTCAGATGGAAATGTTAGATCCAAGCACTGACTCCCATCATGCACCGGGGCAGAGGTGCTAGGTGAGGTCACTGTTAGCATCATATGACCCGTGGGGGATGGAGTCATGTGATAAATCCAGCAGAACGACATGCACAGGTGACTGTAGCTCCGCGTCGTTGGGTTTTACAGGTTACATAAGCATCCACGTTCATGAACACAGCGTCTAAATCATGAGAGTCTTGTTATGAGTTGAAATGAAACTATAGCCATCTGTGTGTGAGTTTGAAGTGATGTGAAACAGGACACACAGATGATATCACCAATTTGTGAATCTTGGGTTCCCTCCTTTTCCTCCCACCGTCCAAAGACATGAATGTGTTAGGAGAATGGGTGAATCTAAATCACCTCTAGTGAATGAATGTGAGAGTGAATGGTTGTCTATCTCAGCACTGCTACTAACTGGCCACTGTCCAGGGTGTACCCCGTTTAAAGTGACCACCTGTCCACTTTTGGTTGATCTGCACAGCCATGGAGGCGTTTGTCCCCCCGTCCCGCTTATTAAGATTATAGCTTACTTTTAGCTGATCTTAGCTTATGAAAAGTGAGATTCAAGTACAAGAACAACGATTTTGCTGGGTTGGGATATACACCATATTCCCAAAAGTATTAGCTCACCTGCCTTTACACACATATGAACTTAATTCTTAATCCATAGGGTTTAATATGACGTTGGCCCACCCTTAGCATCTATAACAGTTTGAAGTTCTTCTGGGAAGGCTTTCCACAAGGTTTAGGAGGTTTATGGGAATTTTTGACCATTCTTCCAGAAGCACATTTGTGAGGTCAGACACTGATGTTGGATGAAGGCCTGGCTCGCAGTCTTCGCTCTAATTCATCTCAAAGGTGTTCTGTCAGGTTGAGGTCAGGACTCTGTGCAGGTTCAGTCAACTTCTTCCACACCAAACTCACTCATCCATGTCTTTATGGGCCGTGCTTTGTGCTCTGGGGCAGTCATGATGGAACAGGAAGTGGCCATCCCCAAACTTTTCCACAAAGTTTTCCACAAAGCTGCAACCTAGGTGTTTGATTTTCTCCACCTGTGGCCATGGAAGTGATTGGAACACCTGAATTCAGTTATTTGGGTGATTGACTTACTTTTGGAAATATAATGTATATGGTGTGTATTGCTGCTCCTTTGTTTCAGGGAAGGCCTCTCTGCATGTTTTTTTATTTATTGTTTTTCAATGAGTAAAGTCTCAGTAAAGACATTACTTTGCAAAATGTGTGTTTTCAGCAGCTGTATCTTTTATATAAAAGAGCTTTAGCCTCATTAAGTTGGTCAGATCATGTCAAACAGGAAAGCTTTTATTTCTCGAGTCCATCTCACCTTGGCCCATTAAATCACACAACTTGTTTCACTTTTAGTACTTTTTGAGGTAACCCCGCCCATAAGGCCCATAGTTGTTGGGATAGGTTCTAGTCACCTGCGACCCCTAACGTGCATAGGCAGGGGAATATGGATTAATGCATTTTGTATATTCAACATTACACCGAATACACAGTGAAATGGCTTGGGACGACAAATATTGACCATTGGCCAGGTCAAAGTGCAGTGTGTAAAATATCTGTTGTAAATGTAAACAAAATAACCTTGTGTGGAATAAATAGATGAATAAATAATAAAACAGTAATAGGAATTTAAGATACTAAAGGACAAACTGAGCGGCACATTCATGTTTCTTTTTGAGCACATTTTTTGCCAAAACTTTTATTCCCTTTCTTCTGTAAATTAAATATATGTAACAGAAACTAAGTTAAGTTAAGTTAGGTCAAGGTATAAGTGAGTGACTTTTTGACAATAGCATACAGATGTTGACTTCTGCAGCAGAGTATATACAGTACATATAACCAGGGACTTGACATTAACACTCACCAACCGGCCAAATACGGATAGATTTCCATTTCGGCCAGAAACATAATCAGTCTCACTCGCCACTCTGTCTGGTTGGATTGTTTAGTTTTTTTATTTGAACTACTTTATATCAGACTTTCTGCAGCTACATTTATAAATCCCCATAATTTAAAACATATAGTAAATAATGAGTGGAGAGACAAAATGAAGCTCATTAGATGGTCTTAATTAAAAACATGTACTATTACTACTACTACTACTACTACTACTACTACTAATAATAATAATAATAATAATAAACACGGAAAAATGCATCTAAATGAGTCTAAATGGAGGTAAAATACTGCTATACCAGCTTATACAAATATATCAGCAGTGCAGTATTACTACGAAACAACTGCATGTTATTCAAAACATAAAAAACCAATGCAGCATGGGAAATGGAGTTTCTGACCAAAAGCTTGAAAAGACCCGTGCTTTGTGAGAATAAGTTCAGATGGCAGTGAACCAATGGCCTGTTTCTCCATATGGTGCTACAGGCCGTGCGTGGTCATGTGACTCGCCTGTGTGCAGGTCATGTGACTCATCTGTGTGCCGGTCATGTGACTCGTCTGTGTCCAGCAGCAGCAGGAGTGAAACAAATGAGGTCAGCCTCCAGGTATGAGCCAGAGCAGCTGTTGTTATAAACAAATGCAAGAGACATTTTCACATGCAGCGTATTAAAAACCATGAATGTAATTGCAAATGCACTTCTTATGCAAAAAGACCTGGAAATTATATACTTTAGAGATTAGAGGTAGGAAGAGGTTAACAGCACTTTCACATTTTAAAAATACTTATGTGTTACAGTAACCAGTTAATTTAAACACATTACTTCAACATGAATAAACACTGTTGCATTATAAACATTGTTATTAATGTTTAATTCTGAGACTCATGGAAATCAGTGCAAAACTATAAACATAAATGGTAGTACAGTATCTAAAAATGTTAATTACATATTTATTAATTACATATGTATTATTACTACTTAATGTTAATATTATTTTTATTAACTAATTTACTACAAAAGGGGATAACAGACCTAATTTAGTTTGCACGCATGTAGCACACGTTGTCCTGTGACTGATACTAAAACTACACCTCTTATTATTGATTATTGTCATCATCATCATCATAATAATAATAATAATATTATTGCCATGGTCTTATATAGCGTTGCACATTTAGGTGCATTATTCATTCACTCACTCTGTCACGGTCAGTGAGCACTTCACACACACCACAACAAACACACAGGGCTGGAAGAAGTACTCAATTTCTTTACTTAAGTAAAAGTACAGACAAAGGAGCAAAAATGTACTCAAGTAAAAATAAAAGTATGACCTTACAATTTCTACTAAAATAATAAAAGTACTCACTTTTAAATGGACTTGCAAGTAATAAAGTAAAAGTATTTTTCACAGATTCGACAACTCGTGAATGAGTTAAATGTGAGGGATTTTGCTGATTCCAGATGAAATGAACAAACTGCTGCAGTAGAAGAAACTGAATCTGTCGCTGAGCTCTTCTGTCTTTATTATTCTGATGTTTTTAAGGAGTACTAATTTACTACATCTTTTACATTTGAGTAGCTACTGTGTGTCTACACTATATTCAATTCAATTCAGTTTTATTTGTATAGCCCAGTATCACAACAAAAGTTGCCTCAAAGGTCTTCACAACAGTTAATCAACATAAAAACACAATTAACACAAACAATAACTACACTAAACTAAACAGACCCAGGACACTCCTGTCCTTTGACCCTCCTCGGTAAGGAAAAACTCCTAAAAAAAACCCAGCTGTGGGAAAAAATGAAGAAACCTTAAGGAGCCCAAATTGAAGGAGAGATCCTCTCCCAGGACGGACAGGCGACATGTGTCAGGACTGTTAGTTCATTAGTTCATCTATAGGATCATAGATCAGCTCTGTAAGGATTCATAAGGTGAGGTTGAAAACATGATTTATACCAAAACTCAAAATACTTTGTACTTTAAACCTACTCATAAATGTGGTGGAGTAAAAACTACAGATACTTGCTCTAAAATGTAGTGTAAAAGTAAAATTACCCCTTGTAAAATTTACTCAAGTACAGATTCATGAAAATTGTACTTAAGTAAAGTAACTAAATACTTTTGTTTCATTCACCACTGCAGACTCATTCATACATCAGTGCCTCAGACTCAGGAGGTAATGTGAGTGCAGTGTCTTGCCCAAAGACAGTATGCAATGAATGAATAAATTCTTTATTGTCATTTCTTTGCGCACACAGTTAAACAAAAAACAGTTTCTCATCAGTTCATAGCAATGCATTAAAAAGTTCAAATAAATAAATATAAGCAATAAAAATCCATATCATTATAAAGTAACAGGACATAGGCGTTTCATTATCCACCACTCAAACTCAAAATACTGTGAGTGTTTTCTATGTATTTTACAATGCTTGTCACGGGGATCAAACTGCCAACCTTCAGGTTAGTGGACTACCTACTGAGCTACTGCCGTCCTGAATTATTTATTGGTCACTGACAGTTTCTACCATTTTGCACTTTATGGGACAGCACTTATATTTAACTCATTTTATCTTTTTTAATGACACTTAATGTAATTGTGTGTGACAATGTCAATAGAAAATGTATTTATAAAAGATTATAAACCTGTGTATGCACAAGAAAAAATATGCTTAGAGAAGAAATGTATAGTAATGTATGCCCCCCCCCCCCAAAAAAAAAAAAAAATACTTGCCTAAATGTTTTTACTGTGGTTATTCTTCACCTCTGTTGTCTCAGAGATGACATGATGCATAATGACATCAGTTTCTCTGTTTGTTTGTGTCATGATGATGTTGTTTATTGGTAACAATGACCCTTTTTAAGTAAAAAAACAAAAAAACAAGTAACAAATGTATTCCAGAGCTCATCATAAGGGATGCCATCAGCAAACCAGCATCTGTCTTTGTTTGGAATTATTTATTTACTGATATTAACTGGAATTTTGTCTGGCTATTACCTGGAAATGTTTTTGTTACTAATAAGATCTGTGAGGTATAAGATTCTGCACAGTGTTATCTCAAAGTATCGCGTAAATGTAGACCCTCTTTGTTCATTCTGTCACTGTTCTGTGGAAACTATTATCCATCTTTTTTGGGACTGCTCTTATACTCTGGTATTTTGGAAAGACATATCCCTGTTTGTAAATAGAAAGCTTGATATTGGCCTACAACTTAAAACTTAACACTAAACATGTAATTTTTGGTATTTATAATAAGAACATCCCATCAAAGAAAGTCTTTGTCTTAAACATTTTTTAAGCCAGAAACCAAAATTTGTAGTCCTGAATTCACCTATCGTCACGAGCTTTGGGTCATGACCAAAAGGACAAGATCCTGGATACAAGCGGCTGAAATGAGTTTCCTCCGCAGGGTGGCTGGGTGCTCCCTTAGAGACAGGATGAGGAGCTCTGTCACCCGGGAGGAGCTCGGAGTAGAGCCGCCGCTCCTCCGCATCGAGAGGAGCCAGCTGAGGCTCGGGCATCTGTTTCAGATGCCTCCTGGACGCCTTCCCTGGGGAGGTGGTCCGGGCATGTCCCACTGGGAGGAGGCCCCGGGGAAGACCTAGGACACACTGCAGGGACTACGTCTCTCGGCCTGGGAACGCCTTGGGGTTTCTCCAGAGGAGCTGGAGGAAGTGTCCTGGGAGAGGGATGTCTAGGTGTCCCTGCTTAGACTGCTGCCCCCGCGACCCAGCCCCGGATAAAGCAGAAGAAGATGGATGGAATTCATTTCTGTCCTCTTATATAACTTCTTTAAATTATTGCACTAATCCAGAAGCCTTGAAGACCAAAAGTCTGTGTAATAAATTTGAATTGTAATATTTTTTCTTATGTATTTTTATTCATTTAGCAGTTGTACATTGCCTTAATGCCAAACTTTGCTAATGTTAAAATATTGTTGTATATTGTATTTATAAATGAAAAACAAACAAACAAAAACATGTCTGTGTCATGTGACTCATCACATCATCGGCCCCCGGTGTCTGTCCGAGAGCCGTGAGGAGGGTATCAGCGCACCCATCACCTGCACCGGTCTGGACACAGCATTATAGATCTGTCTCACTGTAAATGAACCCCACATTCAGACTATGGGCTGTGGGTTCATTATGGGACAGAGACAGAGTGTGTGGGGCGGTGTGGCCACTAGGGGGAGCCACTGTGTGCTGCTAAAACCACTGTGATATGAGGAGAAAGGATCTTGGGCTGTTACTGTGTTGTAATGAAAGTTGTGAAAATGTCTTTCAAAAGAACTTTCTACTTTAGTAAACTTTAAATATAATACTTTTCAAACTATTTTGAAACTGTTTTTAAAAATCAATAGATCATAATTTGTGAAACAATGCATTCAGTCCAAGTAAATAAAGTTCACTCTATTAGAAAGTCATGGCTGGGTTCTGTATCACTTTTATGACAAATGTTTATAGAAGTATTTCCATTTTCTGTTTTTGTTCTGTCCCAGCATATTTGTCCACCTGTGAGGGCAGTGAGTCACATGACCTGTTACCTGTCCAGTGTCCAAACAGACACAGACTTTGTCCCGTCAAACACAACCTTATCTCAGGTAGGACAAGGATTCAATAATGCACCAATGAAATCAGGGTTCACACTCTTCCTATAAACATGAGTATTCTGAGTTTATCACTTAATAAAAGTAATTTAATTATTACCAATGTCCCATACATATGTAAAGTAGCACTAGAAAGAAAAAGATAGTATTTGATCGCCTGCTATTTCCTGTATTGTTTTTTAATTTTATTCAACTTGCTGTAGTCAAAAAAGTCAAATCTGTACTCATATAGTAGTGATTTCAATATATCTTCTATACTAATTTTTTGTTTTGTTTTGTTTTCGTCACTGTGCCCCTCGATGGCACCGTGAAGGATGTAACTTAGGAAAGGTTAAATGTGGATTTGATGAGCAAACCCAACCCAGTTTCTAAGGGAATTTGTAAGTAGCTCAGTAGGTGGAGGTGTTTGCCTCAGAGGTTGACGGTTTGATCCCCGCTACCAGCATTGCATAGTATCGCTCTGGTTTTATTTGAATCAAAAAGTGCCAATAAATGAAAAGTGCTGGAACAGAGAAGTGCTTTCTCTTCTGCCAATCATTCAGTGTTTACTTACCAAAAACAGAAGGGCCCTATCTCGTAAGTGAACATGTGATTAGCCAAAGCTTGCCTTCATCTTTAAAATACTTCATAAAAACCACAGACCACAATACATTTTACTGTGGAGACTTCATCATTAGCTCAAAATATCACACTTTATGAATAATGAAGATGATTTTGGCAACTGACAACCAATCGGCCGCATGTAAGTAACATCAATTAGCACGGCTATTAGCAACATAACGCTAACAGATTATTGATAAATGAGTTGACCGCCTCTCAGTGACGGCAGTGTGAGCACTGAAATTATCAGTGAGTTTGGTGACGGCGTGTGGTGTGTGGGTTTTAGAAACGCACTCCTGGCTTCTTGTGTCTACGCAGAGCGGTGAGAGCGAGTGTTTTTAGATCTTGAGATGAGGACGGGCTCAGGGGACAGGGTTAGTCAAACAAGCGTGAATGAAACAAAATTTGGGTGACTAGATTTGTAGATTGTAGTTTGTTTTTTTTCACAGAGCATTTGAACTCACCAAGTGACAAAAAGCTTTAAATCTATACAATTTGAAAGCATGATGGTAGGGCTTAGTAAAAGAAATAATGCAAATAATTACATGATTGTGAAAACTGGGACATTTTTTACAGATATGTCTTGGGACATGGGACAAGGAGCCAAAACTGGGACTGTCCTGTTTAAACAAAATACTACTCCAGGTATATTTTTGAAGTGCAAACTAAATTAAAACATAGTTAAAAGCTCAGAAAATTCCATTTAGCAGAATAGGGGACCTTTAACATAGCGTGTAGCGTATATATGTTAGCTAACATTTTAGATACAAACTCAATAATATTGGTTGCTGAATTTGGATGTCATGCAAAGCAAGTACAAACATGCAGCAGACCAATAGTTTTGTGTAGTTACAGTATGTTCAGTCACATTTAATCTATCACCACAAATCCCACTATAATAAATTCACTATAACAAACTCAGATGACTCTCAAATCTGGATTTTATTGATTTAAAGTAATTAACAAATAGATAAACCCTTAACCCCTCAATCTTGTCATCTAAAAATGTCTGTTTAATTTAATGTTTTTGATTGCTGGCTTGTATAAATGGATTGAAAAAAGGAAAAAAAAGAAAACGCTACCTTTGAGTCACAGTTTATCTGAATGTGTCTCGTGTAAGAGCTGATTGGCTGCCTGTTTAAGCCAGGTAAGACCCCTACCTGCTGCAGGACAAAGAAAAGTGCTGAGAAAGGACTAAAGCTGCACTGGCCTCAGGGTCCAACTCTTCAAAGACAATACCCACACACTGGTTTCTAAAAGGTTTGTACTTAAAATTACAAATGAATTCACCACAGAGGGGAAAAGGCACTGTAGGACCAATATTCATTTCAATAGTGAATTAGCATTACACAATAGCCTCCATTTCCTTTGGCACTCTCCATGTTGTGAGGCAGGGGCAGATAGACTTATGACCCCTTATATCCTGCCAGCGGGAGATTCAATTAAGTCCAAGCTGATACTCAGTGGGGACACAGTCTTTTTAGTGGATTAACTGGTGAGAAAATCAATGTTGTGGCAAAATGTCTGAATAAATCTAGGGCTGAGAAGAAAATGGAGAGGTGATTATAATGTGCTGTATTTGTATTCACCGTTCATTTATCCAAATTGTGGAGCAGTAGTCTTCATCCTGTGCTCCACTTATCATCACTCACTTTGCACAGTCCAATGTTTTTGTATTACAGCATGTTGTTCCTATGAATAAATCTTTATCTATGCTCGTCTGTTTAACTGTTTATGGTGTGACAAAGGGATTTTAATGAAGTAGTTTAATAGATGAGAATAATCAGCCTATACCAGCAGCAAGCTTTGTCAAATCACATTTTGCACAAAAGGGTCTCCGCTTCCATCAAGGGTAGCTCTGATTGGCTGTTGGTCTACATGTCCTGCCAGTGACTAAATATCTTCTCCACTGCTGGCTACAGCTGTTTCCACAGAGAAACAAAAACAAGAAAAAGAGAAGTGCTGCATGTATTCACAGCGAAAGTACACAGACAGTTGCTCACAGGAAAGGTTTATTGTGAGATCTAACTCTGAACTAAAGGTCTAAGGTTAACTTTAAACTTCTTTCTTGAACAAAGAAAGTGAAAGAGATCCAAGTTACTGTGACGTTCTTTATTCAAGCAAGGGTCAAGCCAAAGTGTTTTGACATTAGGATGCTTTTATCAGGGGATACAGGATTTCAAATAAAAAATAAAAAATTTGGAAATCATGTATGCCCTGATGAAGACCACACTAAAGTCGAAATGCATCGGCATGATCCTCACTTGCATAAAGGACTTTTAACACAAGTCAGACTGCCTCCTTTCTTCGTTCAGATGTTTGAAGAGCACCTGCCCAAAGACTTTACACATCGTCTTTTCCCTTCTAAGGTCACCACAGCAAATCTTCTGCCCCCTTGTGTGCAGTGAATTGCATTGATTTGGCATAGGATTTATGACAAATTCCCTTTCCTGATCCTTTCCATTTATCTGGGCTTGGGACCAATACAAAGAGTACTTGAGCTATTTTAGCTTTGACTTATTCTTACTTCATTACTTTCCATTTATATTTTATGCTAAACAAATTGGCCTGAAGCTTTGTTTGTAAATATACAGACTTAATGGTTCTTGCTGTATATTTTAGGTTTAATTAATGTTTTGTTATATTAATATGTATAATCAACACGCCTGTCCTAATCCTGATGAGTCTAATTTGGCCCTGTCCGTCCCGGAGCAGTTGTATCCACAGAGTAATCAGCAGCACCTGTGTGTACTGTCTATGCCACCGTCTGCAACCTGATCATCAGCAGGTACAAGAATAGACTGTCGGGAATGTGAAGGCGACGCCCCTGACCTGCGCTGAACTACGAGTGAACCTACAGGTCCCTGCGGAGGACAAAAAACAACTCTGTGGACAGTATAAGGACAAATGCTTATGAGGTGATTCTTTTGCAGTTAATGTCCTGGTTTAGTTTAGAGACCGTTTAAGACCTGATTTAATCCTGGTTTAGTCCTTGACCTGGTTGAGTCCTAGTTTGACCTGATTAAATCCTAAAAAAAAAAAAAAAAAAACTAAAACAAAACAAAAAACCTTTAAAAGCGTACACTCAGCACCTTAAGGTACCTAAAAAGTATTATTGAAATACATTATTTCATATTATGACTCAATTCTTCTAAACAACTTCACTTCATATAAAAACAATATTTTATTTTTTTAAATATATGTTTAACCCTTTAAATGCCATTTTGCTACTATAAACCACTAGGCCTATCAGTAAAACACCAAAAATTAAATATTTTCAACATTTCACATATGTGAGTTAACAGGAAATGTCATTGATTAGCTGTTTAACAGTCAGCCAGTTAATTAATGTTCAGGTGAACCAATTCATTCTCTACGATAAAAATCCTATCAATCATATATATGTTATGTTTTAGACATTTTCCATGTGGTCCAGAAATGGAATCCACATTTTAAAGAATATATTCTATTGTTGTGAAAGTCTGTGGGGCACAGGTTACAATTTTGGACATCCACTCCAACCTGTTTTCCCATTTTAATGATTGATTTGTAGATTTTCAATCTCGTGTTATTATCCAGCATCCTGTTAGAAGAGCGAGTCTGCACCATATTGTTTTTATTTTTGTATGACAACATTTCCTTAGGAATTATTCCTATTTCCTAACATGTAAGGGTTTGTTTCAAAAAATGTTAAAAGTTAATTTACAAACAAAAATAAAATATTGAGTTTTATATTATTAATAAATCTGTCACTTTAGTTCTAGACTCATATTTTGACAGTCCCAAAGCCTTGTTGATTGTAGATTATTTATGACACACATTTTCAATGTCTTCATTCACTACCTGGATCTTACATGAAGTGGCCCAGGTGACTGCTTGCTTCGGTCAAATTAAAAGCAGAACAGCCCATATTAGGCAGCCTACTTTCACTTTTCCATGCAGTAATAGCTGTACCAATGGAGCGTAGAAGCTAGATCACGTGGTCTATACCAGTTCGCTCCTGTCCACTTCTGTCTCTTTAAGCGTTAATATATTTGTTTCTAAGTCTTCGAGGGAGCAGATAAAGTACACCTTCTCACTATATAGCCGTGTTATTACTGAATACTTAATAACACAGACAGTCTGTGTCGAGGAGCAGCAGCAGGGCACGAAGAAAACACGCCCACGTGCTGCCAGAAGGAGGGGCCACGTGCTTGAGGTGCTCCTGCTGTAGTCCAGAAAAAGGTGTTGCCGTAAAAGCGTCGTGCGTGTCGCAAACCAGGTGTTCGGCTGCGGCTGCGGTAAGGGCGGGGCGGGGGGTGGGGGTGATGTCGTAAAGCGGATACCAGCGCGCAAAAGGGGAAGGGAGGGGTGAGGCCGGAGAGAAGAGGGGTGAGGCAGGCGGAGGGAGGGACACGGGGAGGGAGGAGGAGGGAGGCGACTGTCGAGCGTTGCACAGACCCAGCGCGGAGGATCATGGCGGATGGCCCCAGGTGTAAGCGCAGAAAGCAGGCGAACCCGAAGCGGAGCAGCGACGGTGAGTACCAAAACCCCCGCGCCGCCGCCGTCCCCCGGTTTCTCTCGGTAAACTCCCCGCGTGGACCTGTTGGGAGTGAGTTTGACGGAGTTTTGTGGGACTATATTGCCGTGTTCCTATCCCGGAGTGGCGGGGCTGTACCGTTATATACCTGGCTGCTGCGTGGACCGTTATATCCGCGCAACAACAACCGACGCGTCTCTGCGCACTTTTCCACCAACTTTACAACACTTTCCCAACACTATCTGTCCACTTTTATCCACTTTTCAACCACTTTGCAGCAGGTTAGCGGTGCTTTTTCTTCTTTATTGCCTTGTACAACAACGTGGCTCGCAGTTTTGGTGGAGTTTCACAGAGGGCGAGGTTGCGGAGAGCTAACTGGCCGCTCTCGGGGCTAGTTGTTCGGGGCGCAGGTTCCACGCTCGTCCCGGTTGTTGTTGTGGTACTGTGTTAGCCGCCCTCCTGTACTTTGACACGGGCGACCTTTTTGGTGTGGTTCTCCCTTTTGCTGCGGTGATGATGGCAGAGAAAGATGGGATGTTTATTTTATCTCTCCCCGCTTACCCCTCCCCTGCTACAACTGCAGCACCACATGCTTCTTTGCTGCACATAAGGTAGGAACTGGATTTAGCATTTTATTTTACAGGTTTTGCATACTTTGCTTGCCAATTTTAAGTCACTGGCTTGCTGTTTAACACGATATATTCAAGTTTTATTCCAGTTGTTGTTGACTTTTTGCAGTAAACTAAATACCACCTGCAAAACAATGCGCAGATATATATTCTAAACTTTTTTTTAGCTTATAGTTGTTGTCTTGTCAGCAAATTGGAAGCCACCTGTCGTATAATACGCTTTGAATGCATGATGTCTGCCTCCCCCTTTTATCTAATTGGGTTATCTCTTTAGGTTTTTAGCATTTTTGGAGTAAGTGAAGCCACCTGTCGTGAGCTGTGGATGCTATTTTTTGACGTTATTCCCTTTTTGTTTCCTGCATAATAATGACTTAATACACTCATTATTTTGTAGTAATTAATTAATAATGTTTATAATGTGACTAAAATTGCCTCTAATGTCACAGTTTTTTTTTTTTTGGGGGGGGGGGGGGGGCTTCCTGCATAATAATGACTTGACACTTTGCAAACCCGTTTTTTTTTTGTAGTAATTATTTAATAACCTTTTGTAGTAATTAATGAATGAGCTTTATTTGTGGATTTTTATTTATTTATTTATTTTTAATTTTTGGCGTTTTTCCCTTTTTGTTTCTTGCATAATAATGACTTAATGCAATTATTATTTTGTAGTAGCTTTAATTGTGAGTAAAATTGCTTATAGTTTATTTTTAAGCAGTGATTTTAGCAACCACCTGTCGTAAATGTTAGTTTTAATAGCTCACTGCGCTTCTAATGCAAAAAATAAAAAATAAAATAAATAAATAAATCCGCGTTTCTCATTGGTGGGTTGCTACCTGTGCCATTCGCGCTCGTGGATTGTTATTAGCCAATCGCAGCCTGCTCCTATAATAAATACGCTTAGACACCGTTTTTACTGTGTCTGTGTGGAGCCCTGTTGAGTGTGTGAGGAGCCTGAGGGGCCAAGGAGGAAACGCACCTTTTATTTTTTCACTTTTTCCTGTTGCTGACGCCACGACGGTGTGACTCCTGTGCGCGTCCGTCCAGGATCAGCCATCAGCATCCTCCTCCTCCTCCTCTCCATCATCATCATCATCATCATCATCATCATGTTTACCTGAACGCGGATAACGGAAACACACGGGGGATATATCCAAACACCTGGCGCTACGTGAAGCTAACGGGACTGTGCTTTGTATTTTTACTGGATCCAAGAGGGAAAAGAAGAAAAGCCTGGGGAAAAAAACGCGCTGCAAATGTCAACTTGTGCAGGTACATAATGATGATGTAGTTTTAGCGTTTAGCACGGATGCTCGCCTTTGGTCACTCTCGCGGGATTTGTCCCATCTCCGCGCTTATCTGGCAGTGTGTGGAGCATGCTTTTATCCCGACCCTTTCATGTGCTGATGCTTGTTAGCTCGTTTTTTCTCTCTCTGTGTGTTAGAAAATAAACAGACCATGATTTGGTCTGTGCTTTCCCTCTCCACTCTCTGTGCAAAATCTGTGCTTAGGGCTCACCGTCTCTAACCTCTCTTTTCCCTCTATTGTGCTGCGCTAATTCGTTACACAATTTGCTGTGAGCGGAAGGGAATGGCGGTCAGTACCATTACTGCAGCAGAGGCGGGGTTGCTGCCTGTGCCTGGACCAGACAGCCAGGTACGCAAGGTGATGCAACACCTATAAAGGTAGTATTTTAGCGGATTTCACCTCGATATGAAAACAGTACACGAAGCAAAATCTCCACTGGCATATTCATGGTGCCTTTTTGGGCTTAATGCTGAAGTATGTGGCGTTAAAAGGGCTCCTAAAGCGTGGATGAGCATCCTGAGCCGTGCAGTGGGGCGTGCAATCAAGATGGCACAAGGTGTTGTGATTCATACGCACTGCTTTCATCTCTGAAACTCCTCCTCAGTGGTTTCATTTTCTCTTTTATAAGCATTACCAAGGGGATATGTTTAGTTTTACTTCTACTTAGTCACAGTTATTTGAAGGAAAGTGTTATTGTACATTTTTCAGGCTCTTATTATGAGACAAACAGCTGCTATTACAGTATACATAGGCTGCTGTCATAATGGTTACAGTTTTATCAATATGAAAGCTCGTCTAAAGCCATGTATTTTTCATAATTTTAAGTTAGTCATCTTATCAGACAAGAATACATCAAAATTGATTTTATATCCAATAATGATGTGTGCATAAAGCTCTTATCCATATCAGTTATTTGCAGCCCTTAAAGTTTTTCCCTTAAATGCACTTAATTATTACAGTTGTATACACAGTACTAGATAGGACTGAGCTATCAAATTTCTTATGAAGCTAAAATCTATTGTCTGGCATTCATTAATTATTCAAACATGTATGAAGAATGCCTTTAGCAGCATATCTTACACTTTAGGAGCCAATGTTTTAACCCTCTATAATACAATAATACTTATATTATTCTATTAATATTATTATTTGTTGACAAATCCAGGACTACTCCATGACAAAACCAGGTCTAAAACAGGAATAAAAATGTCTCCAGGACTTAACCAGTTACAGGGTAAAACCAGGACTAAACTAAGACTAAATCAGGACTAATTCAGGACAAATCCAGGACTAAATTAAGAGTAAATCAGATTTAATTCAGGACAAATCCAGGACTAAACTAGGAGTAAATCAGATTTAATTCAAGACAAATCCAGGACTAAACTGGGTCTAAAACATGAATAAAAATTTATCCAGGACTTAACCAGTTACAGGACAAAACTAGGTCTAAACCACAACTAATCCAGATCAAATTCAGGATTAAATCAAGATTAAACCAGGGCTAATTCAGGACATACCCCGGACTACAACAGAACTAAACCAGGACTAAACTATAACTAAACCAGGCCTAATTCAGTACAAATCCAGAACTAAATCAAGACTAAACCAAGTCTAAAACAGGAAAAAAATGCCTTTAGTGTGTGAAAGAAAAGCTGGATGTTCAGTTTGTCCTTGGATCCTTCACTGTGTTTGCATGCTTCACTGAATGATGCTACTGTCTGGAGTTAAAGCTCACCTGTAATGGCAGCCACAACAGAAATATGACTTTTCTTTTATCAGTGACTGCTATTTATAGATTACCTTTTAAAGGATCGGTGTAGTGTTTATGTATAGAGCAGAGGTTAAGAGTACATTGAATTGACTGCTCTGTATCAGCTGGCTCTAATAGGGGTTGACAGACGCCTGGCCTCGTTCTGTTTCTCTCTCCTCCTCTGTAAACTTGCTGAGCCAGTCAAATGTCATTCCTACACTACATATGAAGATGACCTATAGCTCTTCCAGATTGTTAAAATTAATAGGACGGTATGAAGATGTGGCTACCTGTTTTTGTACAGGTATTTACTGTTGCTGTTTAATAGTCATTTTTTGATAATTTTTGGCTTTACAAGGCTTTATAAGATAGGACAGCGGAGCAGAGTCCAAACTTAAACCCACAAAGACAAGTAGAGCTGTAGTTGCTCTTTATATGTGCCAACTAAGCTACTCTGTGGCAGGGTTGATAGTAATTTATCGTAAACATGGCAAACCATATAAACAGTGCAATGTAATGTTGATCTTACAGTCTTTTATCATTGTTTGACAATATTTAAGTGTAACCATTTCCCACTTTTACAAGTTCATAGTGTTATTATTATTAATGTTATTATCATTGATTCATCTTCTTTCGCTTCTTCCTGTTAGGGACTGCAGCCTATCCCGGCAACTGTGGGCCTTAGGCGGGTTACACGCTGGACAGTGGACAGTGAGTTGCAGGGCTGACGCAGATAGGGCTGGATACCGTTAAACAACACCTTTGTGGTGTTGAAAGAAAAGTTACAACAGTACTAGTTTCAGTACTGTACTAATTGTGGGACCTTTTACTTTCCTTTGCATTTATGAAACAAATAAATAACTACTGGTTTTAACTTTATTTTACTCCAAAAATGTGCCTTTTATGCAATATATTGTGTTTTATGAATGTAGAAGATGAATTAGCAAACCATACGTATCAGAAAAAGTATCTCTCAGGTACCAGGTATCAGTTTAAGTACTGGTATTGAAAAAATCTGAACAGTACCTAGCCATAGACACAGAGACACACAACCATTCACTCTCACATTCATTCACTTGGGGCAGTTTAAGAGTCACCAGTTCCTAACACATGCATGTCTTTGGACGGTGGGAGACAGCCTTAGTACCCAGAGAGAACCCACAGAAACACGCGGAGGACAAGCCTGAGGAAAAATAGGTAAATTTTTTTATGTTTGCTTTTCTAGCCATAAATTTTCCAGCTCCATGGTGCAATCTTATATAAAGGCATATTATTCACTCTTCTCTTTGAAGTTTCACCTTTCACTTTTAAAATGATCAGTCATTGAGGAGAAATAGGTGCTGTCATTTACAGGTATTTACTGTAAAGGTTTTTGAATTGTGCAATGTGATATCAGCCAATAAAAACCATCCTTCCAGTCTTGAGTCTCAGCTGTTTTCCCCTCACTGCTTTCAAATACCTGTCAGTGTATATGTACAAATAAGTTTACTCTAACTAAACTCATGTCATAGGGCGGCAGACGCTGTGTGAATGACTCCTCTTCGGTCACACCTCCCGCCCTCACTCGCGTACCGCACCACTTTTGTGTCTTTACACTGCTTACATGTTTGTGAGTGTGCAAGTGCAGCGCTGCCTGTAATCTTACACTGTAATTTGGAGACTAAGGGGAATGCGGCCTGCTGTTAACATACCTTTGACAGGATAAACACTCCCAGGCCATGCCCAACAGCCTGCTACAGACCTAGCCTTCACCTCTGCCATGAGCGCCATGGACATTTTTGGAAAGACTGGACCAAGGGTGAGATTTGAGGGAGTAGAGGTTGTGTTTGAGATAGTGGCACTTGGGTCCAATGTCCTGGTCATGGCTAATCACTCGGGATTTGTATCTACCTATATATATTTTGTCTTTTTGCTTTATTTGGGATAGTGAGTGATTGAGATGAGATGACGAGGAGGAAACTGTCCCAAGCTCGGCATACGAACTTGGGTCGCTCTGTCATATGTGGTACAGACTATACTATAAACTGAGCAACCGAGGGACCCAACATTTGTCCATATTTTAGATTTTTCACTACAGAAAGTTAGTTTAAAAATGGGACAGTGACGGTGAGGACAAAGAGTAGAGCTGTAAGATATTTTTGATGACATTGATAAGAATTCAATTTAGCAATATCCTGTCCCAGTCAGTCTTATCTTATGCCCCATTTCCAAAACCAGCAACAAAAAGGCAAGCCTCACAAATACTTTCATGTGTTGTACTAGTGTTGTGTGCAAAAATGCACACAATAATAACACGTTATTAGATTTTTGCGATACCAGTACTTAAACGATAGCTGGTTTTCAATACCAGCACATGAGTGATACGTTTTCTGATACCTGTGGTGAACTTATTCATTTTCCACTTTCATAAAACACAATAATATTGAATAAAAGACATATTTTTGGAGCAAAAAGTTAAAACCTGTAATTTGTATGATTTATTCTGTGTTATTTATTTGATTCATTCAAAGAAACATTAAATGTCCCACTAGGTACTGAAACTTGGCATTGAATAAAAAAAAAATGATACCAGTAGTATTGTAAATTTTGCTTTGATACCACAAAGGTATCATTAAATGGTCCCCAGCCCTACTTGTTAGTGTGTTAGTGCTATGAGAAATCTAAACAAAAACACACTTATTTACCTTGATAAACTCAAATGCAGGCTAGGGTTGTTAGGGTTGTTGCATCTAGTACTTCTGCATGCAACAAATGTGGGTCTCCCATATTGCAAAGCTGTACCTTTTATGGTTAAGCCCTCTCCACTGAAATGACTCTGGCCACTTCACTTCCTCTCATGCCAGCATATCACCATTTAGGATGAGAGGTCTAAGAAACTTGACGCAATGAAAAGAGAGCATGTAAGTGATGACTATAGGGGTCCAGCTGGTGTCCTGTAGTCCACAATAAGGGTGCGCTGTGGGTCTTATGAATATGATTTAAATCATCTGGGCCTCTCAGTGGACTATTCTTATTCAGAAAAAAAGGCTGTGCTTGTTTATTGCCCTCTTTGGTCTCAATGAATGAGCTTTTCTGTTGCAGTCACCCACCGCTCACTGAGGACAGTGTCATGTGCATCAGCCGTGGAGCTCTCGTAAACATCAGTGGTTTGAAACCCAATGCAAGCAATGCGGCATCACATGTATGACCTTAATTTAATGGTACTTTGTGGAGTTCAAACCAAAGCAATGTGTTAAATCACAAGCTGGTTACTTAGTTCACCATAGGCTGTGGAGTGACAGGAATATAATTGTACTCAAACTCTCCCACTGTGGGTCTTGAAAAGTAATGAACTGTGATGGTCAGAAGACAGTACAATACAAACCATAATCCTTTTGACTGATTTATTGGAGGAGAACGGCATAATTCCTTTTAATAAAGTGTATTATGTGATGTTATGTGGCATAATAATTGTTAAGTTACTCTTTGTATAGGCAAAATGTTGTAAAATTGCTAAAGTTAGCTTACGTTAGATTGGATAAATGATATTTACCATATTATAGCTACAACAACGTCAGAGTGTGACATTATACTTTTATTAATTACTGAAGAATAACTGTGTATGAAACATGTATGGAGGTCTGCAACCCCTAATCTCATTAAATGATTCAGTGTTCACCAAATAGTCAGAAGAGTCCATAGCGGTCAATGTTCTAGAGATGTAGGGATTAAAAAGAAATAAATCTAAAATATTTTACAATTGTATTTTTTTACTGTGTTTCTTGTAATTATATTGGTGTAAAAATGATTCCAATTACATTACAAAATAATGAAAGAAAAGTAATTCCTCCCCCTTTCAAGATGGACACCATAAAAAATAGAATGGATAATTTTGATTATTATTATTTACAAGTTATTTATATATTTTGCTATTATGGTAAAAGTTAGATAGCGTTTTATTCAAATTTTAGACTGTGAGGGATCAAATTAGATTATGTTGGGCCACCATAGTCTTCTGAATTAATGGTTAACGCTAATTGATTATAATTGATTAAATATAATTGATTGATTAAATATAATTGATTAAAATAATTGTTAACTAATTTAGTAGTCCATTAATTGCTATCTGGAATATTCATAGTCTTTAAAACATTAAATGTGCTGAGAGAAGAGGTTTTATCACTAAGACAGAGCATTAATGTCACAAAAACAATCAAAGAAAATTGTTTTTTTCATGATGAGAACACTTTCCTCGAGTAACACTCTTCTAGTAGGTTAGCCTTATCAAATATTTGTAAGCATTTGTTCATTATAGGGGTCCAGTTGAGATTTTTTTGCATATTTTCTGTTGCGTAGTGTTCAGAATTAATAATTATTTAATCCACTGTGTAAAGCAGTTCTTTGTAATGATTGTGGGTTATGAGAGGACGTCATTTCAGACACTGCTCAGTTGATGGCTGCAAATGTTAGAAAAAGGGTCTGATGTAAAAATATTAACTATATTGCCAAAAGTATTGCCAAAAGTATTTGCTCACCCACCCACATAACTGAATTCAGGTGTTCCAGTCACTTCCATGAGCACAGGTGAATAAAATCAAGCACCTAGGCAGCAGCTTTGTGTAAAACAATGTGGAAAAGTTTGTGGATGGTCCCTTCCTGTTCCAACATGCACGGTCCATAAAGACATGGCTGAGCGAGTTTGGTGTGGAAGAACTTGACTGGGCTGAGTGCTGACCTCAACCTGACAGAACACCTTTGGGATGAATTTGAGTGAAGACTGTGAGCCAGGCCTTCATCCAACATCAGTGTCTGACCTCACAAATGTGCTTCTGGAAGAATGGCCAAAAATTCCCTTAAACATTCCTAAACCTTGTGGAAAGCCTTCCCAGAAGAGTTGAAACTTTTATAGGGGGTGGGCCAACGTCATATTAAACTCTATGGATTAAGAATTAAGTTCATATGCGTGTAAAGGCAGGTGAGCAAATACTTCTACTATTCTTCAATATAGTGTATGACCATAAATGTGTATATGCTCCCCTGATTTGTGAAGGAAGAGGTCTGTCAAATCCACCTCTGGCCCCTGGAGCACCTATTAGCCCTGTTAGCATCATTAGCATGTGCGGTCTACAGTAGCTGTTCCTGATCACTGAGCAGGACACTCACGTTACTTTCTCCTTGTGCTCACCCCCAAGCCGCTGTGTGATTGTTCCCTCTTCAGCACAAATGGCCTGTGGAATGACAAAGCACTACAGGATGTCTTTTTCCCCCCTCCTTCCCCTTCTCTTGGCTCCTCCCACTTCCTTTTATGGTGCCGCGGGGGGGAGGGGTCTACCTCTGCTGCCTATGCCTCTTGTTTCTGTGACTAATTGACCAAGGCCTGTGTGTGTATTGCATGTGTTAGCATTAAGGTGGGAAACTGCCACTTTGCTCCAGGCTTTGCATAACAACACTGCTCTACTTGTTGTGGATTTACATGCATTAACACACGGCTCCTGCTGATTCTGTTACCTCTTTTTTCAGATGTGCATACGATAAAGGCACCTTGACAGATTGAGGAAAAACTCGCGGCAGATGACTCAATACAACCCAGCGCACACTTAAACTTGTACAGCTTTTAAATACCAAGCCCGGAGCGCATATTTATTACATTACAAATCCCCGGTTTTGGCTGGTTGTTGTGTATGCATTTTATTTTATACGCAACACTTTGGCAGCAGATGTTGGAGCAGGATGACTTCATTAGCTCGGGTTTGTTTTGCAGAACGTTAGCCTCAAACCAAAAGCACATGACTGTCAACTGACTGAGACCATGAGGCCGAGCGGCTCTGTCTGCAGGTGGAACGTGTCCACGCAACTCAGGAGCACTAAACACTCGGGTAATGTTGCGTTCAGGGATACTTTTCCAGTTAGGAAGTGGTTCGGCGTGTTAGTGCTGGACGTTTTCGGAGGTGGAAGACGTGCAAGAAATCTGTACTCAAGTAAAAGAACTATGCATTGTGTAAACTATTATTACTTCTACTATTATTTATGTCCTCAACCTGGATCAGACACCTTGTAATTGCAAAGGGAGCATGCTATTACTCTCTTATGTCAAAATAAACTACTCATTTATAGACTTTTACTCTTTTCCACAGTATCTGCTGCTGACAAATGGCCCATATTTTGGTTCATAGCCACAATGAGGAGCTTGTACTGTACTTGGGAGGCTAGTAGTAATCAAAATAAATGCATACATTTCTTCTATGGACCACACATCTTCACTGACAGAAGTTGTAGAAGCTGAAGTTAGTTGTATTTAGGGCTGCAACTAACAATTATTTTGATAACTGATTAATATGTTGTTTATTTTTATGATTAATAGTCAGATATTTTAACAAGACAAAGCTACAAGTGAGTTACTGGCGGATGTTTTTTCATAAAATAAATTGACAATCTGTTTTGTTGCTTTACTGTTCTGTGTTAGTAATAAAGCTTCTTCACTCAGCATATAGCATGTTTCGAAGATTATGAATACGATAGCAATTAGTTGATGATTATTTTAATAATCTATTGTAATCTATTAATCTGATTTGTTGTTTTAGCCCTAGATGTATTTAAAAGTTGTCCCATACATAATAAAAAAAACCTGTGTCATTGCCTTATCATAGACAGTTATTTTTAGTATAGCATTTCAGATTGTTGTATTTATGGACTTTTGCTCTCAGTACCTCGGGCCAACAACAAAACCAAAAGCTTAACAGAAGTGAAATTCCCCTCTGGCTCCACTGGTACTAAACTGGTACAGTAAACTCATAAAGGGAAAAGGCACTTCTCTCTTTCTCTCTGTATAACTCATTCTTCACTCAGCAGCTCCCTGAATATTCATGTGTTCAGAGACGTTAAAACTTTAATCTGTGGTGCGCTGTTTCTGAGGCTCAGGGAGAGATGTGACACTACTAACATACACCATTATCGTATCATGTGTTGAGTTTTGACCCTCTTAAGCTGCTGTAGTTTGACATTTGAACATCTGAAGCTGCTGTAGTTTGAGTTTTGTTCTTTTTAGGCTGCCATATTTTGATTTTGACTTTCTGAGGTTGTTGTAGTTTGAGTTCTTACTCTTTGAGGCTGCTCTAGTTTGGGTTTTGACCACCTTGGGCTACTGTAGTTTGATTTTTTTGCTTTTTTGATGATGTTGCAGTTTGGTTTTGACCCTCTGAGGCTTAGGTTTTGACCATCTAAGGCAGCTAGTTTGAGTTTTGACCCCCTAAGGCTCCAGTAGTTTGAATTTTGATACTCTGGGCCTACTGCCGTTTGATTGTTTGCCTTTTTAATGATGTTGCAGTTTGGTTTTGACCCTCTGAGGCTTAAGTTTTGACCCTCTAAGGCAGCTAGTTTGAGTTTTGACCCCCTAAGGCTCCAGTAGTTTGAATTTTGATTTTCTGGGGCTCCTGTAGTTAGATTCTTTGCATTTTTGAGGATGTTGCTCTGAGGCTCTGACCCTCTACGACTGCTGTTTAGGTTTTGAGCCTCTGTGGCAGCTGTAGTTGGAATTTTGACCCCCTAATGCTCCAGTAGTTTGAATATTGTTCCTCTGAGGCTACTGTAGTTTGTGTTTTGCCCCTCTTGCAGTGTAGAGTTTAAACCAGAGCAGTGAAAAATAGCGAGAATTTATTCAGAAGATGTCAACACCTTGAAATAATAACAAGCGACAAACAAGTGATGATATGGCTGTGAATGAATAATCAAAAAAAAAAAGTCCTGGGAACATCCTTATAAATGTTAAAACCAGAGTGAGCCCTGGGTAGCTGCTGTTACTTTAGTGAATGTGTAGCTGTGGAGGATGTGAGCTCACAGTGTGACTGAATAGAAAGCCTCCCATTGAGCATCTCTGCGAGTGTGGGAGAGGGGAGGACTCTTTCACTTCAGCTCCAGGACCCTCCTCGACATTTGCATTTCCATCAGACTCCATTCTCTTGTTCACTACAGAGGCCTTTCTTGGAGTTAAAACCGGCCCAAAGCTGTTGCAGGCAGAGAGGAGTTAGTCATAAATGTATGCTGAATGGCCACTGCTATACGGGCTTCAGCCAAGCACCCTGATCTGATGTTTTTGGCTCTGGACAAGGTTTTATGGTTCGATTTGTAATTTTCAGGTGTTTTTTTTCAACAGTAAAACAACCAGACAGACAAAGGCGGCTGGTAATAGGGTGAGCGGAGAGGAAGACAATCTCCCAGCAGCCTCAGCTCTCTCACAGCCCATAAGACATAAATCATGATCCGTGGACAGGTGCGTTAGGAGGGGCCTGGACCTCCTAAAGACTCCCCTGAGACCTCAGCGGGACGGGACTGGAGCAGGACAGGTGGGGGTGGGGGGGCACAAGGACTAGATTAGGCTCACTGCAGCTTCCATTTAACAATATTATTTTCCTCCAAGGCCATTGCAAAAGCACAGGCATAACAGGCAATTGACACTAGCTAGAAGATGGCTCTTGATATACTTTTTATTCATGATGCCATTTATAATTGCGCTTCCTATAATAAAATATTTGTTTAATGAAATCTCAATTTGCATGGCTTTTCAGGGGCTTCCCATAAATTTATTTGCAGGTCCTAATAAATGAAAAAATAGAGGTAAAAGGGATTATATTATCCTTTTATTCGTCCTTTAAAGTCAATCTTTGTCACCTCGAAAACAGAATTTACAACATTATGTGACTAAAAGAAAACATTTTCAATAATTACTTTACTACTGCCTTAAAGAAACAGGTGAAGAGATCAGCAGAGGGCAGTTCTTGAATGCTCTGTTGAACAAAATCAGAGAAAAAAAGCTTTTTACTTTCTTAAACTTTTTGTATGATGCCATTTTACTACAAAATGAAGCTGTTTTTTTTTTTTTTATAAATAAATGAGAGCTCACTGGATGTAGAGGCTGTGTTGATTGGTCAGTGCTTCCTGGAGTGGGTGGGGATTTGTGGGAGAGAAGGTTTGTGAAACAGAGCATTTTAAGGCCTCAGAAACTTAGCGCCAGAGAATAGAGGATTACTTATACGTATATATTTGTGAATGAATCAAACACAACTCCAGGTTTTTTTTTATGAAGGAACAAGATTATAACATGGCAGAAACCTCAAAAAAGACAATTAATGATTTGATTACCCTTGCAGCAACACCATAACAAACAGTTTCTGCTAAAAGGACAAAGCACGTAATGAAAGTGGAGTACTTAGGTGAAGGAGAGGCCAGTCTGCAGTAGTGTTTTTGCCTTTTGTTGTGTATATGGCCTGTAAGAGAAGTGAAAACCAATCTTTAAAATGGGGTGGGCTTTATTTGATGCTTCCTTTCTCTGATTGGTTGTATGTTTTCCAAATTGCATCACTCTATAAGCAGTTCATTGTGTGATTGTGTGTAGTATATGTTGGTTTTGAAGCTCCCTGTTGTCAGACCATGAATGAGCGCATCTGTCTCTGGCTCTTGTTGCTGTTCGGTTGTGAGTGAAAGTGAGAGAATTAGATTAGATGTGAGCAGGTCTGTTCACTGTGGCAGTGTGGCTCCTCTCTTTCCTTTCTCCTGAGTCCCCTGGGCTTGATTCTCAATGCATTTAGCCGTGAGATGATAAATGGAGTATGCGGAGTGAAAGACGGGAGAAAGATATCCTCTTATCCTCTCTCCCAATCTAATACAACAGAGCTATATTTATATTCATTCATAAAGCATCATACAAATGAGAAAATCCTCTGTTTTTGTTGCCTTAATTGCAGGTGTGTGTCTTCTGATTCTTTCTGATGATGTTACCTGCTGAGGGGACAAAATTTGGGTAAAAATCAGGTGCTGTTCCAGTGGGGGTTGTGTGTTAAACTAGATGACGCAAGTGCTGATGAATTAGACCCAGACTAAGTAGGCTGACTGATGCAGGAGCGAGGCTGCTGATCCAATATCATGTTGAGACTTCTTATGAGCTCCAGGCATGAAGCAACTTGTTAGCACCGGAGCTGTAACAATAAGCACATTACCACCTCGCTGTGGGTCACCAGAGGGAGTCAGCTGATCATGAAACAAATACTCGATGAGCTTTATAGTCCAATGAATAGTAGACACTTCCCAGACTTGGCATTACAAGTTAGTAGTTAGACGGGGTGGGCGATATGGCGATAAAAAATCAAATCGTGATGTGAAGTTATGAAGATCGAGCTAATCTGGGAAGATCATTGAATCATGATACAGTGTATTTATTTATTCTCTATGCCAGTGTTCATATTAATAAAAAAGGAAAATAAATAGTATTAAGTGTTATGATCATTTGATTGGATGTACAATAAATTTGGAGTAAAAATTATTTTATATTGCTGTAGTCTTCTGTGTAAGACAACAAATACAAAGTCAACTAAAATCGAAATCATGATCTAGATTGTAAAGTGGCAACAGAAGACAAGCCTGCTGTTACTAAGTGGAAAATATTAGTAATTTGACAATATTTAGTTGGTAAATGTGTATTGCATATGTAAAAGTTTGATTCAATTAGACAAATGCCATGGTGTTTGCATACTGTAGTGATGGTAAAACGGTTATTTTGTCAAACATGTCACAGTAGATTTTTTCAGTGTATTGTCTACAAATATGTAACTTTGTGGAAAAATAAATGAAATGAGAAAATGAAAATCTAAGACTTTAGATGGACCATGAGCGTAGTTGGAGTAATAAACATAGCAATGCAAGCTGTGATTTCACAAATTTCCCAAGAATACAGTTAAATCTTTTGTAATGCAACTTTGTGCTGAGAACATAATGATATAATTTTAGAGTAGTGCTGCACAGTATATTGCAACATAATATATAAATATAATATTAATTGTTATTGCAATTTTGGCTACCGCAATATCCATATCACAACTAATATGTTTAATCTGATGGCTCCCAAAATAATCGTCCAAATCGAGACTGTGTTGAGGCCAAAGTTTAAAAAGTCCTGAAATGAAGTACTGGTTTAAACTCAGTGTAGTCCTGGTCTAGACCTGGTTTAGTCCTAGTTTTGTCCTGGTTTAGTACCTATTTGTTTTTTTTTTAGTTCTGTTTTACTGTAGAGCTGTATCTCTTCCTAAAACTGATTCAGCTTTTGCTGTCAGAAAGGATATTGGTGGTCTTATCATGATCGCAATATTTAACACAGTTATCGCTTGAATATTCACATGTGGCATTTTTCTCAAGACTCAGATTTGAATGGAGATGTAATCACAAAGAGACACAGAGGAATTACCTTTATACTGTATATTTGTACTTAGCAAATCCACTGTAAACTGCAGGATTGCTTATCTAATTTATAATAAGCCATGTAATATTGATTAATTCATTGCATCCTACTGTTGCATCTATGAAAGCGACTGCCATTAATATCCCTTCTTGTGTAATTTAGAGCTAGCTGTTAGGATGTAATTGTTTTCTTGATGTTTAACTGTACTGTATTCCCTTCCGCACAGCGACAGATTTGATAAAAGTGTAACATTTTCTGTTTTTGTGCTGAGATGTTGAATATGGGCCGTCTGCTCCGGTGACAATAGAAGCACAGTTATCCACTTCAGCAGATTTATGTTGATCCCAGCGCTTTTGGCTTGGTGTTTCCTCCGCAGAAAGAAAGGAGTGTTGAACCGTCAGCTGTTTAGACTTCAGACACAAGTGGAGCAGTGGCGAAGTAGGCTTACAGTCACTGGGATTGCATAGTTCAGGGGTAAATGCTCTAAACACGGAACCACAACCTCTGCCTATTCCTGCAAGAGAGCTCAACATGTTTGTGTCTTGAATACTGTTACATACTTTACTGATTGTGAGCCTCTGTGCAGTTGTTGCCATCTGTAAATCCGCTCTGAACAGGACTGGATGTTGTCAGAAAGCACATGTTCAAGGCTACAGGACTAGAGTTACTGTCCTTCAGCAGCTGTGTGTAACTGTGTCTGCCATGTTTACTTTCAGGAGGAAGTCCTGTGGTGTCTGCCAAGGTGAGCCAGACTGAAAAATACAACAAAAATGAGCCAACATAGGAAGAAAACAACCAGAGCTGCTGGTCTGATTGATGACAAAGTTTTAGACACTTTTTATTCAACAATCTCCTAAAAGTTTTATTAAAGGAGAATTAAGGTTTTTCACCACCATCACTGATATTGTATTGTTTTGTGTGTTTTTGTTTTTTTTTTGTCTGTGACCATACCATTTAGTATTTTTCACTATACCAATCAACTTAAAATATCTAAAAACTACATAAAGTAAATCATGATTAACCTTAATTAAGGCTGGGAGATTGGTCAGTTTTTTTTCAACTTAGTATTGAAAAAAAAAAGGTTTTGTGTATTGCTAATTTTTGGCCTTTGTGACTTATCAATTGAGCATTTACTCCTGAACTAGGAGATTCCTGGTCGAGATCTGAGCACTACTGTATAAATGTTTAAGGCTTTTTGAAATAGTTTTGGACATCTTTGCATTAGCATTTCACATTTTATAATTAAAATAATGTATATAGAAAATTCTTTTAGGGAGGTGATATTTTGACTTTGACAGAGAATGCTTGGATTAGGTGTCTTTCAGCCCCAGCTGGATGTTTACAGCAGGGGACTGGGCAGAAAATAAATGGGCTTTTTAGCATGACCATTAGCAACATGACGCTAATAGTTACATAAATAAGCTGACTGCTTCATAGTGACGGCAATTTAAGCACTGAATTGATCAGAACGAGTCCAGTGACACTGTATGGGCTTTAGAAACGCGCAGGAGCACATTCTAGTTTCTTATGTCTATGTAGAGCTGTGGAGGGTTACTCAAACGAGTATTAAATAAACAAAATACTACTCCAGGTATGTTTTTGAGGTGGAAACAACATTATCACTTGGTTAAAAGCTCTAAAAAGTCGATTTAGCATAATAGTAGACCTTTAAAGCAGCAATAGCAGACTTGTATGTTGTTTATCATTTTGTAAACTCTTATTTGGTGTGAACGCTCCCACTCCTCTGTATTAGCTGCTTGTGTTACTGTAATCTAGTGTAGTAGTCTAATCGTGTCTAGTGTACTGTCGGCTGTGGTGTTGTACCAGGTGTATGTTTAAGCCTGGGCCTGATCCACAGCCGGTGCATGTTACGAGGCCCATAAATACCAGCTGACAGCACTGCAGCAGCAGCAGCAGCAGCATCATATAAAACAGTCCTGAGTGGAGCTAGCAAACAGCACACAGCATTAGTCTATTAGTGATCAACTCCACCCACTTACACAAGTATTTTTTATACTGTACAGGACCATGCACATTTAAGCTAACTAACTAACTACATATGGATATTAGATGCACGACGAGAGCTTCTGTTCCAGAGAAACTTTTTATTGCCATTTTGAGCTTTTCAGGCCAAGATGAAGTTTCCTGTGACTTACAGAGTAAGAGTCTAAACTGGTAAAAGAGGGGACGCTGGGGTCCTTCTGTCACAAGGTTGCATGGACATGTGCCTGACCAAAATCGGCATAAACGTGCAAGAATTGGCTGATGGCCAATTGTCTATAACATGTAAAAAAACGGCCCAGTATATCGGCTGACTTCTCTGTCTGTCTCAATATTGAAAGCGGTGAGAAAAATTTATTGTAAGTAATTGTAAACGCGAGTGTGTCTGACACTCTGATACTGCTGTGGTTTGAGTTTGTTTGAATTTTGGCCCTTTGAGGGAACTGTACTTGTAGTTCTGACCCTAAGAGGGCACTGTAATTTGAATTCTGACACACCAATACTCGATGTCCTTGCTTGGCTGACATTTCACTGGGCTGTTGATCTGAATACGTTTGACATTTTGCTAAACTGCATTAGGAAGGTCCTCCCTGTGCCGTGTTTCCCTTCCCCTGCCTTTTGCATTGTGCGGCTCTGTAAACAATCGCTCGCTCTGGGCCTGAAGGCTTAGGATTATAGCACTTTGTCTTTACGGCCTGGACGAGATCAAGGTGTTTGTTTTGGATGGTTTTCTCAGAAACACACCTGTAAATGAAAGTGGGCCAGGATCTCATTACACCTCCAAAACAGGCCAAAGATTTTTATAGTCAGCAGAAGAATGTGTCTGTTTTAAAAGCCTTGTTAATGTATGGTTTATTAAAGATGTTATTCATTATCTTCTATTTATTCCCAATACGGTGGCTGGAGCCTATCCCAACAACTATGGGCCTTTGGTGGGGTACACCCAGGACAATGGTCCGTTTGTTGTAAGGCTGACAGAGACATATACTGACCATTCACTCTCACATTCACTCACTAAGCGTAATTTAGATTCATAAAGTCTCCTTTTGGACAATGGGAGGAAGCAGGAAGGAGCCATTTGTTCTTTTTTCTGTCAGCTGCCCAGAGAAGACAAACTGAGCACTGCTGAAGTAAGAAGCACACATTGTTGCATATATTTTTAGGGGAATTATGAACTGAAATTGTCTACATACCCATATATATATCAACTGGGTTTATTCATAGACAGCAGTATGTTCCGGCCAGGCTAACATAGCTGCTAAAAGGGCAAAAAAACTCCCCACCTTTCAAATCTGAGGTGTGGCAGACCTCTTGCCAGCTGACCAGCATCACAGGACGTCATCAGTATTCCTGGTAACATTAGTGCAGGGAGTGTACGTCAGGAGCTGGCAGCAGACACAGGAACTCTGCTGCTGTGGTGTGGGCCGAGCCAAGCAGAGAGGTACGGCACTTTAAATGGCTGTCATCTAGTTATTCTGTAATCGTACTGTGTAGAGAGGGCAGCAGGAGGATGGCAATCGTGCAGACAACATGTACCAAGACCTGGATTTAGGGCTGTGCAATTATTTGAATTTCATTTCAGTTTCAATTATCACACCAAACAATCACAAAAATATTATAATGAAGAAAAAACTATTAATTACACTTTGAAGTGTGTTTTGAATGCAATCGCTCGCTCTGCCCCTCCCTTCTCAAAGCTTGTGCTCTGAAGAAACATGGCAGAAAGAGAACAAGAGAAACGCTTGATTAGCAGAGAAGGCAAGAAAAATTCTGTTGTTTTGGAGCACTTTGGGTTTGAAGAGGAAGACGTCGAACATACAACCTAACACTTTATGATGAGACTATAACAAACTTGGCTTATTTTATATTTTGCGTGCTTTTATTTGTGTGCAAAGAATATATTTTACATTGTTTAGTAAAATATAATAATAACTTTTTTGAGTTAATGAATAATTGTACTTTCAATTATAACTAAATGAATCGAGATTATTATTTTTTTCCATAATCAAGCAGCCCTACCTGGATTTGCCTCTGGTGCTCAGGTTTAACACTGGTCCTTTCTGTTCATTACTACTGCTCTTCACAGTCTGGTGCCCACTCATTATTTCTTTGACAATAATTAACTTGAAACAGCAGATGATTTTGTTGTAACGACACTGAAGAAATACTAATGCATCTGTTGGACAGTGCTGCACAGTCCAAACCACAAAAAGAGCTGTTGAAGTCAGCCTTTTTCTTAAATCACCAACATGATCATTGTCCTTGATAGCAGGCAGGAATGAAAAGACACAGTGACACAGAATAACTTGTATCTGTCTCTATTAAATTGTGAGAAAAGCACTAAATGCGGTTTGTCTGCCCGAGTCAGGACTGTTTTCTTAAGGATAGAGGTTAACTGTCTGCTGCCATGTTTAGTTTCGGCTGACCTGCACTAGCCCTGTCTTGTTCAGTGCCAGCTAAGCATTTAATTTAGCGTAGTCTAGCTTAGTCAAGCATAACAGTGATCCAGACACTGCTCTGTGTGTACCTTCCCCCACCTTCCCTGTACACTGTAGCACTGTCTTGTCTACTAAAAAGATTTGTTGATAATAAAAAGACTTAAAATCAAAGTATCAGTTGTTTCCAGCCTCGGAGAATGGCACATGTGTGATATGCATACTGAACAGTGGAGCATTGCGCTACCTGCTGGACCATAAATCATATATTTATGTTGATACAGGGGAATGCTTTTTACCCAGATATGCAGCGAAACAAGTCATTTATAAAGTAAAATGTTGTTTTCCACAGCTCACAAGGACATCCGATACCTACTGTGTCATCTTCACTAAATTTATTGCCCCTTTATTTGGAATTTGTTTGTTTTAATGCCATGTCTTACAGAAACATAGAAAAACAAGGCTTACAATGATCATAAACAGAGACATACATAGATACAAGTCGTTCAGCTTGTTATGTCGACAAAATATATAGTTGTAAGATTTTTTTTTACCATCACTATTATATTTATGGTTTCAAAGACATTTTTACTACGTTATTTAAATGCTGATGGAGTTGTTTGTTTGTTAAGCAGTCTCCTCAGTATATTTATCACTTAATGGCAAATGGGAACTGACTACTTGTGTGTGAGTGAGTGGTTAGAGAACATTAGCATTTTTATTTTTATTCATGCATTTTTACATTATTAATTGCTGTATTTAGCTGCCATATTGGTAGCTTTTAGTACAGTGGTACTTAACTGGTCTGATTGTGGGCTCAGTTTTATTTCTAATAATGTTATTGTGATCCACTTGTTACAGAACCCATTGTTTGGGCTACAGCGCACCGTTTGGAAACCAATGAATTAGGCTAAATCTGCTAAAGGCTTTAGTGATGTGAAGAGCTGCACGATATTAGAAAAACATAATATGCCATACCTATGATGAACATTGTGATATGATATTTGAAACTTCTTAATGATTTAGGTCTAAACCAGGACTAAACCATTTATGATCTAATAAATGAGCTAATGGAGTTTATTTAACAGTCCTACACACATTTTAGCCTGTCTGTCCAGGGAGTAGATCTCTCTTTCAATGTGGTCTCCATAAGATTTCTTCTTCTTTTTTCCCCACAACTGAGTTTTTTTGGAGTTTTTCCTTGCCAAAAAGGAAGGTCTAAGGAAAGGGGATGTCTTAGGACTGTTTAGTTTAGTGTATTTATTGCTTATGTTTGATTGTGTGTTTTTGTTTGATTGTCTGACTCATTGTTTGTGAAGCCCTTTGAGGGAACTGCTGTTGTCATACTGTGCTATATAAATAATATTGAATTGAATATTACCAGGTTTAAACCATGTCTAAACCAGATCTTATCCAGGTCTAAACAAGGACTAAACCAGTCTAAATCAGGTCTAAGCCAGATCAAAACCAGGACTAAACTAAGTCTAAAATAGGCACTAAACAAGGCACTTATTCTCAGTGTAAATTTCTGTCAGATGAAAGACCATTACAGTATTGTGATAAATTTAGTTTCTATGCACATCGATATTGCGTTGACACATAATATTGCCATAATACATTTTCAATATACTGTGCAGCCTTAGCCTTTATAACTATAGGGCCTCCGCTTCATCAAAGACTATCAAAGATTACTAACCATGCCTATCTTTATTGTTTTTTTCTAATATTATGTGTTTCTGTAGTGCCTATTGTGTGCAATGCTATCTTGTAGAAGTGCATCTCTTGTTCCAGAGTGTGCAGGCTTTCCAAACCCAGAGTCGACCTACATTCACGCGCTTGAAGACTCGTAATGACACCTCATCACCTGCACGTCTTTGTTTTGTCTGTTTGTTTGTTCATTAGCAGCGTGTCGGGGTGAAGTGTTGTGTAGGCACATTTCACTTGCGATCTGGGACTAGATAACAAGCTGGAAACAGAGAGTTCATCTGCTGCTTCGTGCCTGACACCACAACATCAAACACAACAACACACACTGATAGATTGAGGTTAAGGTAAAAAGGGAAATTAACATAGTTTAATAGCATCTGACTACTGTAGTGTTAAAGAGAGCGGTTATAACACAGCTGGTTGTTGTTAATTAAATGTTTACTATAACTATGAGGAGACTGTGCATTTTCAAAGCTAGCTTTCAACCCTTAATAACATCTCTCCTGTCCTTTTGTTTGTCATATGTTTGTTTCTTGTAAAGCGTCTTTGAGTTGTGTGAAAAGCGCTATATAAAATTGATGTATTATTATTTTCAAAGCCCTTTTTTAATAACAGTGCGTAGAGCTACACTTGTTTTCTCTAACATCTTTGGAAGTGGTTGACTGTAGGACTTAACAATTTTGAAAATATATCTAATTGCAATTTTTATGACAGATTTTTCAGTTGCAATTAGATTTGTAATACATTTTTTAAATTAATGTTCAGTTTACTGTTTTTTTAAGCATGTGATGAAGCATTGACACTGGAAAAAACACTGAAATATTCACTGCTAATCTAATACAAGATCATGTCTCTAGAGGTCTAAAGTACAGCAGTTTTACAGTTTATTAGGAACCTGTGGAGACAGGATCTTTTGTTCTGTGCAGAGGACATTATATCACCTAAATAACTACAGCCTTTTCAATTTGCTAATTGTGACAATTCAAATTGTGGTTTCGATGTAATACAGTATAAGAGAGCTATGATACAGAAGCTTAAAGTTGCTTACAATGACACTGCTGAAGAAGCCCAGGCCCAGTAGTGCCAGTCTTTTGTTTTGTAATGCTCGTGTCAGTACCTTTCAGGCTCTAATGAGAAATCTGATGTACAGATTTATCTGTCGCCTGAATAACTCTAAGAACAGCCCTGTTCTGACGCTGTTGTTGTTGTCTCCATATGACCCATCCTTGAAAGCCAACAGGGCAATCTGCCAGGAACAGTGGGCAACCGGGGACTCTTCTCTAGATATTTAGCCAGGATCCTTGTCAGGATACCTAGCAGAGGAATTAGCCTGTGCATGTTTTAAGTTGAATGTTTAGTTAAGTTAGTACCTTAGTACCTCTGGGGGAAATCCACCCAGACGCGGGGAGAACATACAAACTCCACACAGAAAAGCCCTGTCCTGAGGCGACTTTGCTGCCATTATTCTGGTTACTAATACATTTATTGGCACTGGCACTGCATGGACCTAATACTGGAGTCTGCAACCTTTAGAATCCAAAGAGCCTAGTTGTTCCCAAAAATACAAAATGTATATCTGTGAAGAGCTGCAGCCAATTTTACTGTGTTAAATACTGCACTGAGTATCTTAGAGAGCTAGAGTTACATTCTGCAACTATTTCTTGTTGTTTGTGTGTGGCACTTGTAATCAGTTGTTGACTTATTCTTTTATTGCATAACCAGATGTCAGATGCCTAAGGAGCCACAAGAGCAGGGCTAAAGAGCCGCTTGTGGCTCTAAAACCATAGGTTGCAAACTCCTGACCTATGTCACCATTGGTGTTGTAGGTCTGATTCAAAAGTTTGCAATGTGGATTGAGAACAGTGTCCTGTAAAATTCTAAATGTAAACAAACAGCACAGTATTTTAACCTCTCTAGAGAAATAATATCAGGTTGTAGAGATTTCCACATTCATCATATTTTGTTAAAAAGTGTAGGATGTTACTGTTTCCTTGCAAAAAGCCAGCAGCAGACTCCTCTTTGTGTTTGGTCCAAGCTTCAGTGTGTCACGTGACTGTAGACCATGTGCTCCTCCTGCCCCCTGTTTCCTGCTGCTCTGGGTCCTCCCCCCTGCCTCGCTCTCTCCCCCCTGCCTCACTCTCTCCCCCCTGCCTCGCTCTCTCCCCTCTGCCTCACTCTCTCCCCCCTGCCTCGCTCTCTCCCCCTACCTCTCTCTCTCCTCCCTGCCTCGCTCTCTCCCCCCTGCCTCGCTCTCTCCCCCCTGCCTCACTCTCTCCCCCTGCCTCGCTCTCTCCCCCTGCCTCGCTCTCTCCCCCCTGCCTCACTCTCTCCCCCTGCCTCGCTCTCTCCTCCCTGCCTCGCTCTCTCCCCCCTGCCTCGCTCTCTCCCCCTGCCTCGCTCTCTCCTCCCTGCCTCGCTCTCTCCCCCCTGCCTCGCTCTCTCCCCCCTGCCTCGCTCTCTCCCCCTGCCTCGCTCTCTCCCCCCTGCCTCGCTCTCTCCCCCTGCCTCGCTCTCTCCCCCCTTGTCCCCGCCCCCAAACAGAAAGTCCTCTCTTCACGCTCTTTGGCTGCTGCAGTGAGTGGAGACCTCTGACCTCTGACCTGGTTAACTCTGATTGACGCAGTTTAAAGATGGCCGCTTCGACGCCTTCAGTGCCCCTGGCCTTACTCTCACACATAAAGCTGGGTTTGTTTGTTACCTTCAGCGCAGTGGATTTACATTTCTGGTTGAAAATGTAGTTGTTCTTTTATAAATGTGTCAATGCTCCAAGCTTTGATTGTTGTTTTGTGTCATGTCTTTGCGGTAATGATAACCTAGAGGAATAATATTACAGACAGTTTTATGATTGCAGTATAAATTCTCTTAATTTCCAGGTAAATAGAATTTGTTGTTGTTATGATAAGCATCAAATACAAACACAATTCTTGGCCACATCAGTTGTTTGCTGATTTTAGACTGAGTTTACTTTACTTATGTTGATGTTTGTTTGCCTGGGACAAGACTTAGAAGAATTAATGTTTTCATTCTGCTTCTAAAAACCTAATGCTAATAAAAACTAAAATATAGCGTCAGTGTTAAGGGTAAAATAAAGTCAGAGGTGGGTACGTTACTTTTACTAATATTACTAAATTACTATTATTTTGAAGTAACGATACTCTTGAGTACAGTTTATGGCGACACCCACATCTATACATTACCTATGTATTGGTTAAGCTTTATGTGATTTTGTGCCTTACTTTGTCATTTTCCAACTATGCAATTTATTTTTCCTAAAATATTTACAGAATATTTAATTTCCACATTTTTTATGTTTTGTCAGATTAAATACTTTTTCTTTAAAGATATTTTTTTAGGGTTTATTGATAGGACAGTATAGCCAAAAACTAGGGAAAGAGCAGGACAGAGTAATATTATTCTAAAATAACAATACAAAACAACAATACTCTTAATTATTTTTTTGGTATTTTTTACTGTACCCACCTCTGGTTAAATACCTTAACAACAAAAGGGACAGATTTTGGAAAATATAATTCTAAGGATAGCCTTGTTCATGTAGCCTAGGCTGCATGCAAGTCTTGGCTCTAGATCTAGGGTTAGGCCTAAAAACCTTGGGAAAAATCAGTACAACACCTGTAAATAAAATTAGACCAAGCTGAAGAAGACCTCAAACTAAGTCAAGGTTGAGTTGAGATTTTACAAAGACCAGTTTTTTTTCTTACTTAACCCAGAAATTATAAATTAACTCAGTGACCAGATGAGCAAAAAACTGGACACAACAAAGCCCTAAACCAGGACTAACTTCATACCTTTCCTCAAATAGCGAACCCCTTGAACAGGCAGATAAAACTCCTCAGCGCATTCATCGTAATATACTGTAAGTCATTTGTTTTGGCAGCAGCCGTCTCCACAGCTGAGAAACACTTAGGGAAAAGGAGAATGACATCAGCTTAGCTCCACAGTCTGTTTATACTCATAATGAAATCACAGAGTCGAGCAGGTGAAGTATGGAAAGTATATAAAGCACTCGCACTGTGGCTTAGCAGCATGCCAACTAGATTTAAGGTTAGAGCTATGCATATCATTACTGCAAATGCAACGGCTTAGAATAAAAAAGTGAATTACCTAAAATGGAGAAAATAGTGCTGTTGTGGCATTTTTCCCTGGCACAGTCAGATAAACTGAAACTCTCCTATCTTCGCTTTTCTAAACGGAGATGTAATATGTTTTCATTTATATTTCTAAACCAATCTTGGTCACGTCTAAAACAATCTTTAAAAACATTATGTGGCCAAATGAAAGCAATCCTGATAACTACTTTACTACTGACATAAAGATACAGGTAAAGAGATCAGCAGAGGGCAGGAGAGTGAAGAGTTTGCCATCTTTTGAACATAATTTAAAGAAAAAAAGCTGTTAACTTCCTTAAACTTTTTGTGTGATGCTGTTTTACTACAAAATGAGAACTAGTTGTGTAAAACAGAGTGGTACAATATTTTTTGGTAAAATTAAGACTAGACTGGATGTAGAGGGCTTGTTGATTGGGCAGTGCTTTCTGGAGTGGGCGGGGGTTTGAGGGGCCAAGTGTTCTAAGGCTTCAGAAAGGCTGCGCCGGAGAATACAGGATAACTCAAACATGTGCGAATGAGACAAAACACAACTCCAGGTATGTTTTTGATGAGGGAACAACATTATAACATGGTAGAAAACTTAAAAAAGTGGATTTTGCTTTAATGTTGTAGATTGGTCTTAAAGAGATAGTTTTTTTATTTTTTATTTTTGGAGAGAGAGAGAGAGAAACAAGTAGACAGGAGCAACACAACAGAGACCAAAGTGGATGGCAAGCATGGTTTTAGCAGAATGCAGCATGTGTGATATAAAGATATTATCTATAAAATATAGTTGTATGTATTTTATAGGACTTTGTAGGCTGTGTTAAAATGTTACTCTGCTTAATTCTGTAAAAATGAGAAGAAAATTAGGTCTCAAGATAAGATTCAGAATCCAAAAATATATCCAAAACATCATCAGTGTCCCTTTAAGTGTGTCGTCCATACATCTGCTGCCCATATTTTGGTTAAATGCCACATCCATCTCATCACACATAACACAAAGCCTGTATGCCCATCTCTGCTTCCCCAAACTGGGAGTAGGCTGACAATTATTTTGCTTCTCGCTCAGCGTTTCTCTGGCCCCTGGATTTGTATTTGGAGATAGATTTTTACTTAAACTCAGTGTGTTTCCTCACTTCCAGGGTGTTTTGTTTCTGATGTAGCTCTGGTCGATTGTGTCCTGCAGAGACAGCAGACAGGAGGCTCTGAACTGTCCGCCTCCTGCTGGACTCCACTGATCCTCTGCCTCATGCTTTTCCTCTCTTTAAACTCGTGTGTTTTTCTACATCACAGACAGCAGTGGTTCTCAAATTGGTGTTACATAGAGTTCATTTAATTTAAGGCAGGAGTCTGTGTAAATATGGGATGACAGAATAAAAAAAAAAAAAAATTAATATAGCTTTCAGTTCTTATTATACTTAACTAAGAGTTGGGACTATTGCTTATGTGGTCTGCATCACTGACAAATTTTGAGAGGGCTGTCTTTGTGCTAGGTCACAGGCAGAACAGCAAGAGGAAAATTGGGTAATGTTGCTTTAAAAGAAGCAAATATTTTAGCCTGGATAGCATTTTATGGACCACTTACTTAGATCATTGCTAATGTGGTCTGCATCACAGACAAAGTAGTGTTTTTAGAGGGCTAATAATTTTGCCTTGTCTTTGCTGAACTCCTAATAGTAGGAGTTTATACAGGCAGAGATGAACATATGAAATAAATACTACATTGTCTTTGTTGGGGTATAAGAAAATATCAAAAATATTGATTATATCACATTATTTTATTTGCAGATACTGTGTTTAAATCAAAAACAGCTGTCAATGTCTTGGTACTTTCTTTTACTGAAAATAAATCTTCTAAACAACTGGACCAATATTGTTTATTTTAGGTTAAAAATGCATTTAGGCCACACTTTCATTTTATTGCTTTTTAGGACAAAAGCAACTTCTTTGTTGAAATAGTGGCAGTACTCTGAGAAAGGGATCTCTAAAATCATATTTTAAAGAAATATCGCAGTATATCGCTTTTGTTACAGTATCATAACAACAACTCACCATCCTGTAACCTTCTTTCAGTCATTATTTATTATTGAGATTATTGTTCTGCACTATCATTGCCCCACCTGCCTGTGTATAGAGTACATTTACTTATTATTGATTTACTCCTATTTTATTCTTTGTAGATTTGTACAGATGCAAATCTTGTATATTTTAAATTTATTCTGTCGCATTTTAATCATATTATTTTATTGCTTTAACATCCCAATACTTATTTACTTTTTACTAGAGTTGTTAAGTGCAACTGAGCTACTGTGACAAAGTAATTTCCCTTAAGGATCAACAAAGTCTGTCTCAGTCTAACGTATTGTGATGCTTATTTCATGATACTTAATCTTTGTGTCTGTCCTAATCTGTTAGTCCTGCAATTTACAATTAAGTCTAAACAATTTTTATGACATATATTATTGTAATACAGGTTGTCACTTGCTTGAAATTTTTACTTTTTCATTTAAATTAGAAACATTTTTGTGATTTTGATTGTTAAATTGCTTGTGTTGTGATATTAACATTAATGTGTGCATGTCACTGAGAATCATACTGTATGGTGAAGTGGTCTGATTCTTTCTTTTAATAGAAACATCACAGCCGTCGGTCTTCTTATGTAATCTCTAGCCCTTTTATCCACCAGCCTGACTTCAGAGACTTCAAGTACAAAACGGGGTCAGACAGCTCGTCTTAATGGCTTATTCCTGGAGAGGCTTCATTGAGAACCACTATCGCACACATGCTGCACACGTTTCCTCAGGCTATTTTCAGATTGGCTTCAGGCCCTTCACTCTACTACTCACACACTCAAAAGGCAAGATATCGAACAAAAAAAAGCCTCATATTTACCAAACTGTCAGTGTTAAACAGCAGTGGTTATCCTCTTGTTTGGGACGAAAGATGGGATGGTAACAAAAGGCCTACATCCTCCTCTATTTGTTCTATCAACTTAGAAAATATTTGGATTTCCAAGTCTATCTTTAATGAACTAAACCAGGATTAAACCAGGACTAAAACAGTACTAACCAGTATGATAAAACCAACAAGAGCAGGACTAAAACAGAAATAAAACTGTATCTAAATTAGGGCTGCACGATATGGAGAAAACATGCAATATTCGATAACTATGTTGAATATTTGAAAATAGAGCCTACTTTTCGAACACAGTAAGTTAAATTCACTACATTTCTAAGTTCCTGTATTTACAAGTCAAAACAGTGACAAAATCAAAACTTAACACAGACTAAAGCAGGAATAAAACAAGGCTAAGCTGTGACTAAATTAATTATACTACTAATACTATACTACTAATAATTATATTACTAAATTAAATATATATATATATATATATATATATATATATATATATATATACACTGAACAAAAATATAAACGCAACACTTTTGCTTTTGCTCCCATTTTTCATGAGATGAACTCAAAGATCTGAAACTTTTTCTACATACACAAAATAACCATATCTCTCAAATATTGTTCACAAATCTGTCAAATCTGTGATAGTGAGCACTTCTCCTTTGCCGAGATAATCCATCCCTCCTCACAGGTGTGCCATATCCAGATGCTGATGAGCCAGCATGATTATTGCACAGGTGTGCCTCAGACTGGCCACAATAAAAGGCCATTCTGAAATGTGCAGTTTAATCACACAGCACAATGCCACAGATGTCGCAAGTTTTGAGGGAGCGTGCAGTTGGCTGCTGACGGCAGGAATGTCTACCAGAGCTGTTGCTCGTGAATTGAATGTTCATTTCTCTACCATAAGCCGTCTCCAAAGGTGTTTCAGAGAATTTGGCAGTACATCCAACCAGCCTCACAACCGCAGACGACGTGTAACCACACCAGCCCAGGACCTCCACATCCAGCATGTTCACCTCCAAGATCGTCTGAGACCAGCTGCTGAAACAATCGGTTTGCATAACCAAAGAATTTCTGCACAAACTGTCAGAAACCATCTCAGGGAAGCTCATCTGCATGCTCGTCGTCCTTATCGGGGTCTCGACCTGACTCCAGGTCGTCGTTGTTACTGACTTGAGTGGGCAAATGCTCACATGCGATGGCGCCTGGCACGTTGGAGAGGTGTTCTCTTCACGGATGAATCCCGGTTTACACTTTCAGGGCAGATGGCAGACAGCGTGTGTGGCGTCGTGTGGGTGAGCGGTTTTCTGATGTCACTGTTGTGGATCGAGTGGCCCATGGTGGCGGCAGGGTTATGGTATGGGCAGGCGTATGTTATGGACGAAGAACACAGATGCATTTTATTGATGGCATTTTGAATGCACAGAGATATCGTGACGAGATCCTGAGGCCCATTGTTGTGCCATACATCCAACAACATCACCTCATGTTGCAGCATGATAATGCACGACCCCATGTTGCAAGGATCTGTACACAATTCTTGGAAGCTGAAAACATCCCAGTTCTTGCATGGCCAGCATACTCACCAGACATGTCACCCATTGAGCATGTTTGGGATGCTCTGGATATTTCAGTTTTCTCTCAAGTGTCAATGCTCCATCACAGGCTTAAAAAAAATATCGCACATCTAATCGCAACTGCAATATCTGTCAGAAAAATCACAATTAGATATTTTTTCTAAACCGTTCAGCCCTACTAAACAAAGATATTAAATAGAGGTTAACTAAAAAATTGCATTACTAAGTAAATACAAAACAGGGACTAAACCAGAACTAACCCAGACTAAACCAGGGCAGATCCTGGAGTAAAGCATGTAGGTCTAAACCAGGACCAAACTGGGGCTGAAGAGAAAGAATTAAGGTAAAACAGAAAAAAAAACTGGCTTTAAATTAAATAAAATCAGGACTTGAACTGCAAAAGATTCCTAAGTTTCACCAGAAGGAGCCTGCGTACTACCACTGGTACCCCTACCACTGTTTTAGACCCGCTGCACTAGTTCACAGGCAGAACAGCAAGAAGAAAACTGGGTTATGTTGCCACAAATGAAGCTAAAGTGACTGCAGCCTTGTTTATTATTTTATGCAACGACCACTCAGTTAATTGTGTCAGTCGCGCTGTTATGTACACACAGTACAAATGTATAAAAGCCCGTAATCCAGGTGTAGTGCGAGTGTGGACAGACTTTAGGAGATTAGTGTGTGTGAGCAGCAGATTAATGCATGTAGTGCTGTATTAAATTCAGTAGAAGCTGTGTACCGGTGCATTACAGAGGAAAGCTGGGCAATGCTCTGTTTGAGTGCTTGTACGGGTGTGTGTTTTTGGGAAGAGGAGATAGAGAGAGAGGGGATACAGTGTGTGTGTGTGTATCTGAGTAGTTCACTCTCAGTGCTTACCACGTCTTTAACGTGGTGAGTAAAGTGCTATGGCAAATCTGTTGTTTTTGCTGGATACTGTGTATGTTGAGCTGAGAGACATTTGGCGCTTTGTGCATCAAAACAACTGACAAATAAGAGCTCATCGTGGCATGGTTAAACTTGTAAAAAGCAGTTAGTGAAAGCATTTGCACCAGGGCTAATGGAAGTTAATGTACAGCCTTGTATTTTTAATAGGAAGTCAAACATGTGCTCCAGTTGCTTAAAGGGCCTGATGCAGACCTGATGTTAAAAAATACTCCAGATAGTCAACAGGGTACATCCTGAGTATCCCCTTTATAACAGTAAAAACGTAACTGCTCTTTTTTTATGATAATTGTTGTTTTTGTTTTGCAATGAACAGGTCTATATAGTAGAATAACAAAGGAGGAAATATATCTATATACTCCACCATTGCACATTCCTGTTCACCTAAAAAGATGTACACTTAGGACAAATAGACTTGTCATATACAGACGAACAAGAAATAAAAAAACAGTACTAGTGATAATAAAAAATAAATAAAAGACGAGACAAACAGGACAAGACAAAATAAATAAGACTTGTCTGAACAGAAACAATACAAGACACATTATATCCCACTCATTCACCTTACATTCTTGGTGCTTCACAAATATCATTAATAATATATATATAACAGATTTGATATACAATATAGAAAGAAAATATCACGACATAGATATGAAGACAGACAGTGTTGGGCTGAGTACATGGCATTATATATCTGCTTCCATACAGAGCTAAACAGTTTTTCTTTTTTTACTGTCTCTACTGAAATAGTTTTCTCAATGTTTAAATAATATTTCATCAGTGATATCCATTTATCTAATCTTTATCCTAACACTGCTGTTTTATATGCAACAGTACAGCAGTTTTAACCAGTCAAGTCACTCCATGTTATGCATACACTTAGGTTGTATACAATCAGAGAGCTTAGGCATTTTTAAATCAGTGCTATTTTGAAATGCCAACTTACACATAAAGCTTTTTTATGTGCCAGCCCTACCCTATCTTACAAATTAAAAAATATACATAGATGCAATGTTAATGTAAAGTTAAAAATGAATATCCTGCAATTGCTTTTATTGTGACTACCATTGTTTTTCTTTCAACCATAACTATACATGTTTATAAAAAATAAAAGGTGATATTTTGATTATGGTTCAGTATGTTAACAGCACTTAGCTTGGTATTTTTCATGTGAAACAGTTGCACAGGTATGCTAATATCACGTTCAGACAACACCCCATGGAGGAAAAGGTGTGTTTTTTTTATAAACAGGAAGTGATCATTGACCACTCTAACCTTTTACTTCTTTATATGTCACTTCCTGTCCTGTCGTTAGGTCTGTTTTGTGTCACCGAGCTATGTTTATCTCCCTCTCTGCTCTGAAGAGGAGGTGACAGGTTTTATTATGGGCTGTATGTGCTACATATAGATCACTGTGATGGCTGCTCATGCAACAGAGGTGACACTGTCCACGTGGCTCACACAGGTCCTGGAAAATTAGGTAGTAGCTTCCCAGTCGTGTAAATGTCCTGGAAATAACATGTTGCACTAATGTTAAGTAACCTTTTTTTATCCAAAACTGAACTGGTAATTTCACATGAATGCCCTGTTGTAATCTAATTAGAATGTTAAACGTTGACCCTCTGAGGCTGCTGTAGTTTGGGTTTTGACCCTCTGAGGCTGCTGTAGTTTGAGTTTTGACCCTCTGAGGCTGCTGTAGTTTGAGTTTTGATCTTCTGAGGCTACTGTAGTTTGACTTTTAATCTTGTGAGGCTGCTGTAGTTTGAGTTTTAATATTGTGAGGATGCTGTAGTTTGAGTTTTGACCCTCTGAGGCTGCTGTAGTTTGGGTTTTGACCCTCTGGGGCTGGTTTAGTTTGAGTTTTGACCCTCTGAGGCGGGTGTAATTTGAGTTTTGAACCTCTGAGGCTGCTGTAGTTTGAGTTTTGATCTTCTGAGGCTACTGTAGTTTGACTTTTAATCTTGTGAGGCTGCTGTAGTTTGAGTTTTAATCTTGTGAGGATGCTGTAGTTTGAGTTTTGACCCTCTGAGGCTGCTATAGTTTGAGTTTTGACCCTCTGAGGCTGCTGTACTTTGAGGGTTAATCTTCTGAGGCTGCTATAGTTTGAGTTTTGACCCTCTGAGGCTGCTGTACTTTGAGGGTTAATCTTCTGAGGCTGCTGTAGTTTGTGTTTTGACCCTCTGAGGCCGCTGTAGTTTGAGTTTCGACTTTTTGAGGTTGCCTTTAAGTTTTGACCCTCAAGGCTGCTGTAGTTGTAAGTTTTCTGTGTGAAATATTTTTTTGTTAAAACCGCTTTGTCAGTGTTGACCTACATAGCTGCGCGTCTTGGTCACATGTCACTAATATGAAGTGTAGTGACTGAAGTGATTGGTCAACTATTGTTTTGTCTCTATTGTGAGATTTTGACTAGACCACTGCGTTACCTTAGAAACCCCTTTTACAAAAGATGGGTTTCTTTTGTGTTTTTCTTATTCAGCCACTACCAGCCCTGAGGTCAAAGGTTAGACTGTGGGGGTCACATGCAGAGCTATGTTCTGGAGTCAGCTGCAGTGGCCTTCTGCGTCTAAATTTATTCAGTACCAATAGGTCACTTGAGCTATTTTACAGAAACATCTATTATCAGTACTAGTAAAAGTCTAACCCAGCAACACGAGGTCTTAAGCAAGTGGTCCTTTTAGGTGCTTTTCCACTAGGACGGAACAGGGTGGGACGGGTCAGTTTGGGAGTCTTTACACTTTCCAAAGCATTCCAAGGTGTTTCTGCTTTTGGCACCCTTTTGGGATGGGGTCCAACACGGTTAAAGCAGTCTGGGACAGTTAAACATGGGCACTGCTGCGAGTTAATTGGGCAAAAACAAAAAGCCAAAGAACAGAAATAAAAGGGAAAATTTTATTTTTAATCAAATGCGTACTTGTCCTTGTGATAAACAGCCGTATTCCAAGAGAGGTCAATGTTGGAGTGACTTTTTGAAAAATAAAGATGGCGTATACAACAGGCGAATAATGGCTCTTGCTTCGAGAATCTAAACATTTCATTTTAGTGATCAGCTGGAACAAAAACAGTAAAATGCATATTAAGTGGCATTAATACAGTTTGAGGCCTGCACAGCAAAAATCAAAGCTTTTATAAAGTTGGCCCAGTCTTGTACAAGACTACATGGTCATTTTGTGTTGACTCTGATTCATTTTATTCTTGCCAACTGCCCAACCCCAGCTACACACAGGCCACAGATGGGCTCTTTAAATATGCATGTCTGCCATTAGCATAGTAACTCAATATGGCTTCCCACATTGATTTTAGCTTGATGTTGTTGGTGAAATCTCTATACCCATACCTATACGACTGTAGGAAGGAAATACGAGCCGGCTCAGACTCAATGTGAAGAAGTGAACAGGAACCTTAGCGCAGCTGTTCGGTTTCACTTGTGCCACATGTATGTCGGTAATGGAGGGTAGATTAGCGTGCACCAGTGGCCCACCTGTCCTTGTGTCTGCACCTGGTCTGGTAAAGAGAAGCGGTGTAGGTTTGGCTGGGGGTAAAACAAGAAAAATGGTGTTTTCAGTGGTCACTTGTTGTTTTATGTCCAAGAGCATGCACACAAGATATACCTCCTATACCTGGACTTGGACAATGATTGTTATGGCTTACACTGAAAACCAACCATTATAAATATTCCTAGAATATGACAACATTACATAATAACCACATTTAGAAGAAATAAACACCTGAATTATTTCACTTCATTTTTGATTGAACTACTGAAATATTTTTATTTTTTCACAATATTCAGATTTCTTGTTATGGGCCTGTGTGCACACTATTATTACATACCTACATATCTACTACTTTAACTCTATAGGCCTTTTAAATCTATGGTTAAAGGTGCTATGAGCAATATATATTTTTTATATTTCATAAAAATCATCCACATTTGTCCTAAGATATGAGGTAAACATGTTTAAATCAAATATTAGTTTTACTGATAACAGAGGAACAGCTGATTTATTCATAATAATAATAAAAAAATTGAACGTAATGCCCAAGTTGTTTATGTTTACATTTTTAGTTTTTGTTCTAAAACCTTGCATTGCCAATCGTTCAATCAGAAAAGGGCAAAGGCTGACAGACCATTGTTTTGATTTAGACTGCAGCACCATTTTCAAACCAGTTCAAGCGCATGCTGCTTACAGTACCTTTATGTGTTGACCTGTTTTTTAAGTATTTAACTTTTTCTACTTTTCTACTGATTTGTTTATATTGAGTCCACATCCTCTGCCCCTGAATTTCATTGGATGTTTGTGTACAGTTTTGTGGTTCACACTGTCGCCTCACAACAATGAGGTCCCAAGTACAATTCTGTGTGGAGTCTTACTGTGTGGAGTTTGCATTTTCTCCCTGCATTTGTTTTTTTGTTTTCCCCCGGGTGCTTCGGTTTCCCCCATCAACCTAAAACATGCTTAACAGTCTAATCGCCCAGCCAGGAACTCCTGACCAGGATCCTGGCTCAAGAACCGCTGCTTTGCTGTCGCCCACTGCTCCTGACAGGTTGCCCCACCGACACTGAAGGATGGGTCAAATGCAGAGTCAAATTTCCCTATGGGGACAGTAAAGTATACCTTAACCTTATTACAAGAGGTAAACAGTCCACCATTGTCCCAACTTCATCTTAAAACAACAGGAATCCGCTCTTTAAATCCACCTAAAATGTATTCCAGTGTATTAAATAAAGCTACCACTGCACCAGGGCCAGCTGATTTTTATAGAAAGGCCTGTTATTGTAGAGCTGTGCAGTCAGAGCCTCTTTTATCCCAGGGAGTAGATACAGAGTTCAGATGATAGTTGAAGTTGTTATGTAACGCTCTTCAGTGCTGCCGCCCCCTGTCGAGCGTGACTCACTGCACACACAGCACACAGAGTTTTAGTGTTAGGTCCCGTGTGTTCTCACCACAGCCTGTGCATGAGGTCTGGGGGTTGTCAGCTGCAAAACTCAACTTCAGCGTCTTCAAACGTGTCACACCTGCTAAGAGCACACAAGAGCTCATCGTCACCTGTGCAGCTAAAAATAAACATGACTTAATACACTGCAGTTTTGATTGATACAGTATGGTATAAAACTATGGTTAAGGTTTAGTAGCGCTTAGTTACAAAGCATTACTTAAACATTAATGAACATTATTGGGTATAAACAATGTTATTAATGTTTATTCTTGAGTAATAAGCTCAGGTAAATCAATACAATATATATAAACTGTTTATTCATTAAAAAATATTGTTAATTACATATTTATGAGTAAGATAATTATTAATTATGATTATGGGTTATTCTAATACTACTATAGTATACTACTACTACTATACTAGTCAAGTTCAGATCATTTGAAGACAAGTGCATGTTCATGTTTGTTATAGTAAATAATACGTTTTTTGGGGGAGATTTTTAATCAAATACATCAATGACTGACAGTGTAATTTTTCTTGTATTTAAGGAAAGCAGTGGTAGTAGGAGGAAGAGGAGGAGGAGAAAAAACAACACAAGTTTTAAAACTGTTGGGATAATGGCAACAGTTTATGAAGATGACTGGGTATAAAAGGAAAATGTTAGAATGGCCAGCTTTCTTGAAATTGGGGTTGTACTTTAAACTATTTATTTATTTATTTATTTATTTATTTATTATTTGTTTATTTAGCCTTTATTTAACCAGGTTAGGGTTAACTAGCTTGAACATCTTTCCTATAAACAAATCTTTTATATTGTATTTGTGTAAAAAAAAAAAACATAACGTGCAGTTTTATTAGATTGTCATTTCTGACCAAGGTGTCTAAATGGTAAAGAATATCAAAGTGTGTGCTGCCAGTATTTCATTACATAAATATTAAGTTATTATCTAAAAAGTGAGTTTATCACCATCAGTCTATGCTGGGGTATTAAATATGCATTTGATGTGGTGTTCCTTGTCTCTTCAGAACAGAAGAAAACACTTAAAACTCCTCACATTAAAGTGTGCTCTGAGCTGAGTAAAAGAGGATCATTGATCTCTATGGGACTAACCTAGATTCAGAGAGAATCCTCACACACACAGCACCTGCCAAGAGCCAGCGCTGAATAATACATGAAATACCAAGAATATGAAAGATCTTTAATGCAGTCATGATGGTAATTTACTTTATAATTATTGAGATGTAAGAAAGACTGGATTTGTGTAGAAGAACAAAATAATAGAAATAGTAATGACAGACAACAAAAAAGCCTGTTTATAAAAAGAATATTATATGGTCTAGGCCTTAGTCTAAGCAAAAATATTTTTTAACGAACTATGATGGGCCTAAATCAGGACTAACCCAGGTCTAAAGCCAAGATTAAAATAGTGATTTAACCTTAAGCGTGGCCTAAACCAGGACTAAACCAGGAATAAACAGACAAGGACTGGGGACTGGACTTCTGTTTAAAAAGGCCTCCACACAGGACTAAACCAGGACTAACCCAAACTAAACCTAAGATTTAAATAGTGATTTAACTTTAAACATGACTATACCAGGACTAAACTGGGCCTAAATCAAAATAAAACCAGAACTAAACCAGACATGACAAGAGCTAGATTTCTGTTCAGTAATTCCTCCATACAGGACTAAACCAGGACTAAACTGGGCCTTAAACCAGAACCAAAGCAAGACTAAACTAGGACTGAACTGGGCCTAAATCAGAACAAAAGCAGGACTAAAACAGGACTGAACTGAGCCTAAATCAGAACAAAAGCAGGACTAAACCAGAACAAAACCAGGAATAAACAGACAAGGACTGGATTCCTGTTCACAAAGGCCTGCACACAGGACGAAGGACTGGGCCGAAACCAGGACTATGCGTTAAACAACTAGAGCAGAACTAAAGGAAGGAAAAAAAGAGGCTTTAACCCAGGACTAAACTTGAATTAAACCAGTCTGTAATTGTCTATTTAATGGTTTTCGTCTATCTACACACCACTGTCACCATTTCCAGAAACTAGAGTATATATCCATGTTTCTTACTTCAGCAGACAGCCATTTTGAAACACATGACAGATCTATGAACGGTACATTAGGAGTGTTGGAGTGTTATATTACTGATCCGAATGCTCGACTGGAAGTTATTAACTATGAAGCGTTGAGTCATGCGCGGCGTATTCCTGAGACTGTTTATAAAAGTCAACACGATGAGGTAGGACCTGCCTGGGCTGCGTCATAAAAAGAGGAAGAGGGGTGTGGTGGTCTTATTCCCCCCGAAAGACGACCAGCTTTACACAGACCTACACACACTGCAGAGTCGTAAACACACGAGCAAGGAAAGTCCCTGCTGCTCTGAAAATACCAAGCGTGCCTTACTTACCTACAACATTAGACCAATATAATTCTGTTGCTCTGCATTGTCAGTATTTACTTGCTTTTCTTGCTATTGCCCGGAGCTTAAATTATGTTCATGACAGATACTCGGAGTTTCCCATTAATTCAGAAGATTACGGCAGCCCACCATAGTCTAAATTTGTCCACCATAGTCTGAAACTGAACTATACAACTTTTTAAAATACATTAAACTTTCATACTACTGATGCTACACAGAAAAAATAACATATTGTAGATACCAAAAAGTTAAATAATGTGGTGTTTACTGGAATTTTTTTTGACACTTTTGTTATAATAAAACAAATTAATAAAGAAGTGAAAAATCTGAAGCTTTAAAGTGGCAAAATATTTTAATAAAAAAAAATAGCTGGATCTGAAATGGTATTTAAAATTTACCCCAATAGACTCAATGTAAATAGGTTATAAACCCCGGATACTTCTTTATTTCATCTTTGCGGATCACTTGCCTCCATCAGTAGGGGACAATCTGTGACAGTCAAAGATGTTACAAAGATGGAAGAACAAGAGCAACCACCACAACAAACATGGCGGTGCTGGTGGATGTTTTTACACCACATTTATTGAAAAAGAGCCCAGAAAATGAGGCGAAAATAGAGGTGGTCTGTTGCTCAAGTCACTCCTTAAAAAGTCCAGCTGTTTCTTCTGCTGTGACTTGCACTGGCAGTTTTTTGGGCTGATGTGTAGGGCCAATTTTCTTCATTTTATCAAAGAAGTTAATATAAAGTAGCCATTTGTTTTAGTAATGTTTATTAAAACGGAAACAAATGTGTTAGAATTGTAGTGGACAGTGAGAACAGTTTAAAGATGTTTGTTATTTTTGGAGGGAGAAAATCAATAAGGCAATCTTAATCAAACCTGCTGAGCAGGTAGAGCTTGGGGAGAGCTACAAAATACTTCTAGACTTTTTGTTCTATGCCAGAGAAATTAGCAAAATCTTTTTATTGCTGTTTTGAGTGTTTCAGGCTGAGATAAAGTGATAAGTGATTTTGCCCACACTGCTGCGAGATGGGAAGCTGGGGTCCTTCAGTCACATGGTTGCCTGGACATGTGACTGAACCAAAATCAGAATTAAAGGGCAAGAATGGGCCAATTGTCGATTGACTAAATAATGCAAAAATTGGCCCGATATATAGGTTGACCTCTAGTCCAAACCATCTCAAGTCTGGAAAATCTGACTTCCAAAAACTTCCAACATAACGTGTCCCTCTGGCCAGAGTTTGCCAATCACACTCTTGTTATCTTCCTCATTATTACTCTATCACCCTCTGTTACATTTTACTGATTGGTCCCAGCCCCCATAAGCAGCAGACAGCCCTCTCTCTTTAGTGTGTGTGTGTCCCGCTCTGTGACACTGGGCTAATTGTCTGTTATGGGCTGCCTTTGGCTCTCATCCCGTTCTCCACAGCTGCACGGGGGACACACCACACACTTGTGCACACTCCTCACTGTGGTTTTTAGTCATGCAGCCTGCCTCCCTCAGACATTGTCAAGATTCTTAATAAGTGATGGAAATTTTTCATTCATCTTCTGTAAAATGTATAGTAAGTGTTTGTGACTGAGTAAGAGCCGAATAGGTTAAGTGGATAGTACAAAGTAATCATAATAATAGTAGTAGTAGTAGTGGCAGCAGCAGTAAGTAGTGTTTAAACTTTACAGTCAATACTTTTACTCAAGTAACAAGTCTTTTTTCTTCTTTTATCATATTTTCACAAACACAGCTCAGCACACATCACTGATCCACATTTCTTTATTTCTTGCAGCAGTGCCCTCCAAAGTAAAATTCCTAGTTACAGAGTAGAAAATGTCAATTCACAAAGAAAAAAGAAAAAGCAAGGGATAAATCTCCATTGTCAGTCGATTACTACCCTGTTTGGTCTAGAGGCTGTCGTGAGTAAAGCGGAGACAGGGGGTCCATATGTTCATGAATTGACCTTTTCTTAGACAGGTCAAGTATTCCAGAGGAAAAAGCTCTTTTCTTACATGCAGCATATGTTAGGATATCATACACTCTGCCACAAGTAGAGTTGACATTACCGTCTCTATAACCCAGAAGCAGAGAGTCATGTCCTCTAAAATGTCTATTCAATGTGACGAAATTTTAGGACAGAACCAAACACAGTGAGAGTCCAATTTGCTGATTTGCATTTTAAACACATAGGAGAAGTTTGAGGGGTCAAGTAACATTTCTGTTTTCTGTCCAGCACTTTAGTACTACTTGAGTATTTTAAAGTAGTTTTTCCATTTATGTAGTTGATCAGTCTACTGTTTAACGCAACGCCGTAATTTCTCCTACTAAAATTCACCTATAGTTTATAGTGTATGGTGCATATTCGATGTTCATAGACATTTTTTTCATTGTATTTGTGCTGATTAAGAGCTTTTCTACAGTGGATCTAATGAGAGACTGACAAAGGGAAGTGAGGAATGCTCCTGTCTAGACTCCGCTTTTCAACTCTCATTAGACTTTTCAACAAAAAATACAACTTTTATTTTGTAGTGGACGATATATGCAGTACACAATGCTGTGCTGTTACAAACTGTATTACCTGCATATTTAATTGATAGAAATATTTTATTTTTTTTTCTTGTATCTTTTAGCTGCTCCCTTTATCAGAATTACCTGTTTTATTGTCAGTAATGATGATTGTATGTTGTGTTTTCTACCTGCATCTTACTCGAGAATCACTGGGCTACAAATACTGCAGCCCTGAGTGGGGATTTTTGCTTTTTATTTTATGTCTGCAACAACACTTTTTTTGTGCTTTGGTCTTGTTTATACACCTGTCACCTGAGACAAAGCACCAGAGTTTAGCTGCTCATTAGATTCTCTGTCGGACGAACTGCTTCCCTGTGGAGATGCTGGCTGTTCGCTGCTGCTGACAACAAAAAACCTTTTACTACACAGGTTTCATCTTCTTTTTGACTGCTGTGTTGCCTTAGATTTGCAGTGCAACTTGCTCTAATTTGTTCATTTTTTATTCTGCATTTTCTCATTAAAAAAGCAGCCCCCCCATAGACAGACACCAGACGATGAACCGAGAGTATCACTCCACATAGGGCTGTATCTCTGTTTTTGCTTTGGAGAGGAAAATAAACAAAGCGCCAGGATGGGACTGGTGTCGTATAATTATTTTCTGCACTGTTTGAAGCCTTGAAGGTGTAATGTTCTCATGTTTATTTTAATTTTGGTTCTGTCATCTGTGTCTATTACAGACATAGTAAAAGATAGAAGCAGTGTTGATTGAATAACTTTTGGCTCTTTTTTGCCATAAATTGGGTCAAGTATAGATCATAATTTGTTAAAATATGCAAAGGTGGATGTGGAGGTGAAAAATAACTACTGTATCTTTTTTGTTACATTTTTTCTTAAACATACTTTTATGTGGGTAGATTTTGGAATAAAACAAGCTTTCATTCAAGTCAAATTTAACATTTTGTTATCTCAGTGGCAAAGTGGGTGGCATGCTTGGCTTAGTTGTTAAAATACATAAATGATTATTTTAAATGCAACAGACTGCACAAACAAAAAGAGACAGATATTCTCCTGGTTCGTCAATTACTCCAAATTATGAAGAATAATTTTCTAATGTTAAAATGGTTAATAAAATCTCAGAGAGCGCCACATCTGAGACTGGGACAAGACGGGGTAAAATTGGAATTGAGACCAAGACCAAGTAGTAGTGCTAGTACTTTCCCTTTTATGCTAAGTATTATTTTTCTACAACTTCTTGGCAATGCAAAGATAAAATGACTTAATAATAATATGATATCTTTCTCTGGTGATTGTTCATCCAATGCTTGTATAGTTTTCTGAAGTGAACACAGATTAGACACACAGACAGATCAAAAGTCTCTAACTAAACCTTCCTTCTACATGTAGTGGTGGTCCTAAATTGTGTATATTAATTGTTTTTCCATCTTTTGTGTGCAGTGACAAATTTCAACAATGGCTTGGAGGCCAGTTCAGACTCGGACGATGAGGATAAGCTACACATCGTGGAGGAGGACAGTCTGCAGGACACAGAGGCTGGGGCCGAGGGGGTGACAGCGAAGGAGAGCCATAAAAACACCACCAAGACCACCACCACCACCACAGTATTACCACAGAACGGCGACTGCAACGGAGGTACGGCAACTTTCTGGCTTTTTAAAACTCACTACATGGTTTAAAATGGGAGGTACGTTATTTTTTTTCCTTGGATTGGAGGAAACCTGTGTAACCATCTAATTGTATATTGTAATAGGAATCATCTTTGAAAAAGTAATATAGGCTGTATTAACAAGGATTTTAGTCTGCAAGTTACCTTGCACAGCAGGTTGGATTGTCGTGAAATTTGTTTCTCCAACTTATGAAATCTATCTTGTCATGCTCCCGCTGATTCATCTGGGGCCGGGCAGTGCTGTCCTGAGTGGGCTGGTTTTAGGTTTGCCGACAATAACAAGCACTTCTCGCAATACTTGTTATTAACATGGCGACCCGGAACAACGCAAGGTATGCTGCTGCTATACAGCTACAAAAACAGCAAAAATCTTCTAGCAACATCTTTATTATGTTGTTTTACTATTGTGACGGTTTAGCTACAGCACTTTATTCAATCACCTCCAAGTAATCTACTGAATGTCCCGCCCCTTTACAAACGTTTTCAAAGGGAGCCATTCCAGATTGATATAACTTTAGCAAGCCAGCGTTATAGCAGTCTATCTTATGCCAGGTTATGGAAAAAGGGAAGGAAAGTAAAACTTCAAAATTGATGATGCAAGATGTGCTGTTTAACGAGGCAGAGATTATTGTTTGCATCGTGCCAAAGCTAAACTCATTGCTAGAAATTTAAGGTAAGCTCCATATATTAGTATTTCGAGGTGGCAACCTGATTGAGTTTTTTGTTTTTTTAATGCAGTAGTAGCAGAAAGCTAGCTATACTATTTAAAAAGGGGTTGGAAACACTTTAGGGAACAGATTTTGTTGTAACAGCTCCTATGACAGCAGTAGCTATTTGTACAGCTTTAATCCTTCAGTCTCCTCTTCCTCTCCTCTTCCTCTCCTCTGGCCAAAGAGTTCGTAACCCTGGTCGCACCAGCTTATGTGCTATGTGCTAACAGGCTGTTCCTACTCAAACATTTGACCATTAACTTTTACTGTCTGAAAAGGCTCACTCATATTTTGCCAGATTCAACACAGTGTTTGCTAACATAGTGCTCACAGTAAATAGATGTTGACTGTCTGCCAGCTGCTTACTATCATTGAGCCCATCGCTGTACAACATGCAACAACTGCACTAATCTAGCCATAAACACATTTTTCCGCAACCTTCTGTTATTTTCTTTGCAGTTCAAAGAAGCACTTTTAAATCCTTAAACCTCTCCATATCCACCATTGAGTTTGCAGGCTCAGCGTTTACCAACCTTTGCAGAATTTAATAAGCTGAAGACGCAAAGCCCGAGCGCGCATTCAGTATCATTTGTGTTTGATTGGCTTGTTTACAGTCCTCGTTTTTTAATCCTCCTCGTTTCTCAGCCTACGCAGGCATGTTCCTCCATCTGAGCAGCAACAGCAGAGCGGAGAGCCAGGCAGGAAGCACTAAAACGGTGGAGACAGTGGGAATGTGACACTCAGAGATATGGGCTAAGTTTCATTGTAGAAGAAAGCCTTACATGGACTGATCCTGCTGCACACTCCAGCTGCTCTCTTTGTTTCCCACTGAGCTCTGTATAGGCTTTACATGCTATTACCCACACCTACAGTTATCTCATCTGCATTTGTTGCTGTTCTCTTTTTGTTGTAGCGATAGTTCAAGCTTAATTATTTTTAAGTAAAATGCGATATGCCTACAGAATAGCTTTGCCTCCTCCAAACTTATATCTGTATCTTTGAAAAAGCTTTTTTTTTCTCGTCTTTTGGCCTTTTGTTTTAAGCAAATAGTGTTTTAGGGCATATAAAAAAATCACTTGTTATGGATGTAACAATAATGTCATTGTGTGAAAGTAGCATTAATCAACCAGTAAACCAGTTCTAGATAAGTCCTGGTTATGTGCTGGTTGAGACATGGCTTAGTCCTGGTTTACTTCTGGTTATGGGCTGGTTTGGACCGGTTTTAAGCGCAGACCTGCTTATGTTCTGGTTTAGGCCTGATTTATACCTAGTTTGGCTTAGTCCTGATTTAGATCTGTTAAATTAAACCAGTAAACCAGTTTTAGATAAGTCCTGGTTATGTGCTGATTGAGGCCTGGGTTTTAGTCCTGGTTTAATGCTGGTTATGGGCTGTTTTGGACCTGTTATGTTCTATGTTTAGACCTGATTTAGACCTAGTATAGTAAACCAGTCCTAGATAAGTCCTGGTTATGTGCTGATTGAGGCCTGGTTTAGTCCCAGATGTGACCTCCTTATGTTGTGGTTTAGACCTGATTTAGACCTAGTTTAGTCCTAGTTTAAATATTTTAATCCTGAAGTAGTGTAGTAGTGTAGTGTATATTTTTTACTTCAGGTGAGGCTAATAAGTTCGATAGGCATCATTTATGAATTAGTAATCCATTTGTGAATTAAATGTTGTTCTTTAACTCTTGTTAATCCAGTCACAGAGGGTCACAAGCCAGTGTAGTCTTTGTACTGGTCCCAAGCCTAGATAAATGAAGATGGATGCATGGGGAAGGACATCCAGCATAAAAATTATGCCAAAAGGTAAAAAAGGTTGAACAAGAAGGTCATCTGGACAAGGTTTGTTTTATCCAAAAGGATACGCAATTCACTGACTGCACACTAGGAGGCAGATGTCTGTCATCAAGAACAAGTCCAGCTATGATGCTGGAAGTGACCCCAATGAAACAAGTCTGGTGTGATGAAATAAACCAGTTGTGGTCCTGAATGGCCTTTATTCAACATCCCAAAATCTGTATCTCTTTCAAAGACAAGGCTGAGTAAAAATTATGTTTTTCACCACTTAATTGTTGCATAATGTTCCAAGGAAAACATTAACAAAACTGGAAAAAACAGGATGTCTAGAAAGTCCTTGTATGATATATTTTGGATTGTCCTGAGTTTTCCTGTCGTCTGAGACCGTATGAGAAATCTGGAGGAACTTTCCAAACAATAAATCCACAACAGACTCCAAGTGACAGACTTTGGCGCGGTCCAGAAGCAGTTTTTTTTTTATGAATACAGTATCTGCCTCGCACTTGGTTGCAGGCAAAGTAAAATGAATTACACAACTTCCTGTTTTCATTCCACATGTGCTGTTGTTGCTAGGTCCTGGCTGTTATTACTGCATACTGCGTAGCTTTTTTGGCTTGGCATTAAGTGTAATCGTAGAGTGGAGTGTGGTGGGAAAGTATGCAGAGAGGTGAATCTGTGGGACCAGGAGGAGGCTCTGGAAAGGGAGGGATGGAGCAAACTCGACTGAAAAACAAAGTAACTGTTTCTGGGAGGGAAGTGAGCCAGAAGACAGAGTAAAGATGAAAAGACAGACAGTCAAAGATGGCTTAAAATAGTAGGATGCGCTATACATGGCAGTGGTTCTCAAACTGTGGGACAGGTGCCACTGGTGGTACTCTGGTCTTTTGCTGATTTTTCTTCCCTTTTTGCTCTGGTTGCTGTAAAGACCACTGCTTACTGCTGGTGTAGCCTTGGTAAAGTTTACCAGTAAACAAGTCCTAGATAAGTAGGGTTAGGTAACGTTCAGATTTACCTAAGTGATACTTTTTCTGATACCTATTGTGAGCTAATTCATCTTCTACAATCAAAAACACAATAATATTGATTTAAAGGCCAATTTAAGTAAGTTAAAACCAGTAGTTTGTATGCTTAATTGTGTGTTATTTATTTGATTCATACACATTAAAGGTTCCACTAGGTATTGAAACTTGGTATTGTAGTAGTATTTGTAGTATTAGTAGTATTGTAAGTTTTTTTTTTAATACCACAAAGACATCTTTTAATGGTACCCAGCCCTTAAGATAAGTCCTGGTTATGTTGTGGTTTAGTCTTTGTCCTTGATTAGTCCTTGTTTAGTCCCTGTTTTGTCCTTATTTAGTAATTCTCATTTTAGTTAGTGCAAGATGGTGGCACTTGGTGTTAAAAGTTTGAGAATCTCTGTAAATATCGTATGTATAATAGCTACATAGATCAATGTACATGTAAAAGTTCAATAAAAAGTTTTGGAAGATTTGCTTCATAAATGTTTCAGTGACTTTTCAGACTTTTGGACCAATTTTTTCCCCAAATGCTTGAACATATTTTTCTCAGTGTGTGACCATGCATTTTAATAGTGGCATAGCGGTGAATGGTTATGGTCACCCTGCAGGGACACGCTGTTGCCTGATGGTGATTTCAGTTACAAAATATGTAAAATAATGAATGAATGCTACAAATCTGCTAGTCCACAGTTTAACTAGAATTACAGATCTATAATTAATTATGAAGGATTATGATTTGATGCTGTGTACAAGAAAGATGAGAAAGAGGAAAACAATGTGAGCAGAATATTCCCCAAAATAGATGAGAAACGGCTGAGGCGAAGAAAGAAACCTGGAGTATTTTTCATCAGGGACCTCAGATTTGGAGAGCTCTGGGATGAGATCATGGGAAGCAGATACTGAGTCTGAACTAGTGCTGTAGTACTTAAGACTAGAGTATATCCTTGTGTGAAGATACAAACTTAAAAGCTATCAGTAGCCAGACCCATTGACTGTGAAGTAGGCCTAGAACCCTTCCCACTTAAGCCTAAGTAATTTGGCCCTTATTGAAACACTAGCACATTAACCCAAGGCCATTTCTGTCCAAATTCCTCAGACTCCTCCCACTGCTCTGTTTATTTTTTGGCAGTGATTTTAGAGCCACAGCTGCACCTGTCCCTGACATGGCCCAGCAGGCGGAGGAAGTGGGCGCAGGCTATCGGCTCCGCTCTGTATTCATTAAAAATACCTCATCACGGTGGCAACACTTCCTCATTTCACCTCAGCTCAGTTTGTTTTAATCAAGTTCTTTGACAGACAGAAAGTAAATGGACCTCTAGGCCTGAGGGGTTTCCCTGCTCTAATGGAGAAGTCTAGAGTTTTATGCCCTACTTTGGTGACATCTGGTGGGGAAATTTCAGACTGCAATACCTTTACACTTCTTTTAAAGAGCAACTCACTCCAAAACCATTTTTTTAGCTGATCAGTCGTACAAACAGGGCTTTAGTGATACATCTCACTGTTTATGTTTGACCATTTTGTACAAAAAGGTCTACATTCACATTTTGTAGTGAAAACTGTCAGAGTGCTGCCCTCGTAGGGTCAAACAGTGGGATTTCTGCTCAGTAGTTCCAGATGGACAAGTGTGATGTAGTATTTGACCTGTGCTGAGTATCTCCTCCCACGGCCCGTGCTCTCCACGCCCTCGCTGTCTCTCTCCCCCGCGCGCTCGTCCCAGTCCCGCTGTTGCCAGGTGTGGCTCGTTTTCCTAAACACACCACTCAGCCCCGCATTTACTGTTCAGTCTCCTCCCCCTCCCTTCTCTCTCACAGCGGGAGCAGAGGCAGGAACAACAGAGGGGGCGGGGCTTCCACTGTCCCGTGTGTCAGCGCACAATAAGACATAAAGAGCCTGATCAATGACAGTATATACCTACAAATTAGTGACACTGGGGAGCGTTTTAAGTCCATAGATGTGTTTCAGTCGGGCCAAGCTTTAAGTCACTTTTTGTTTGATGACAATCGATTTCTTACTCACGGAGATATGATCAGAAACAGCTCTAAGCTGAAATAATACCTTCAGTAATAAAGACGTGATCTGAAGCACACGTTACTGCAGCGGTGCACAACTGCCTTTCTCACAGTATTTCAGCTGTGTTATAAAAGCAACATAAATCATTAGTCCAGACTGTTCTGTATTTTTTCCCCTTTCTGGGACTTGGCGCCCCCTGCTGTGGAGGACGTTCATGACGGTCTCTGACAGCTGTCAGTCACAGGACCAGGCCTCGCTCCTCCCTCAGTTCTCCTCCTCTGTCTCTGCCAGGTCTCTGCCCACTTTTTGAGCAGTTTTCAATCTCTGGCAGTGGGCAAAGTCAGGCCTGGGCCAGGGGTGACTTGCTCTTTAAGAGTTTCTGAACAGCTACGGTAGCCCTGCAGGGACATGCTGTTGTCTATGAATAAACTCAGTGGTAGGAGGTCTGATGGTGCATTTACAGCTTTGAAACTATATCCGTATTCTCTCTTCTGATCCACAGAAAAGAAAAGGTCCAGAGTGCTCAGGACGTTTTTGTCAATTAGTTATTTTATACTGAAGGTGCTTTTTGGTGCTCAGAAACAAAGAACTTGCAGAAAGTAAAGAAAAAAACAAGGCACTCTTCATTTTCCTGAAGTTTAAAAAGCCTTTATTTCATGTGGCTATATATTTATAAAATCTTTAAAAGCATAGTGTGCTGGGTTTGACTTAGACCCACGCGTAGCGGCCAACAAACAGCCTTCTTCATTGTGTCATTTCCAGTACAAGTACCTGATCTAATTTAAACAAGCGACCCAGTTAGCAAACATAAATACTGGAAATAAATAATAATGGCAGTGTTTCCCACAGAAAATGTGTCAATTGAGGTGATAGCTAGGTGTGTGGCAAGATCTTGCAATCTTGTGATCTCAAATTGTCACAAGATTACTCTGAAGGTAAAAATCGGTCTTGTGATCTCAGGTTCTGTTCTTTTTTACAAAGGAGAAGCAGTCACTAGAGTTTGTGGCAAAACATTTGGCACAATATATGTTCTGCTGTTGCATATAATTAAAATAATAAAAGTAAATAGCATTTATTACAAGTTGATTTTAAAAATGCACCTAAATAGTTTTGCATTTTATAAATTTCATATGAATAAATTGAATTTGTGTAAAATACATCTGTCAAAAGTATAAAAATCTCGTCTTGTTAACCCAGGCTCTTGTCTTGTCTGGTCTCAGTGGGAGTTGTGTCTTGTCACACCCCTAGTGGTAGCCAACTCATTGTGCCTCCAAATTATGAACTTACAAATTAATGTCATTTATACACCCCACTTACAACTCCTAAACCACAAAAATGGTAAATGCCACAAAAAGTTACTTTAACTTAAACACTGCATCGTAAAGCATTAAAATTGGGTTTTGAGGGAATAAAATAAATGTGTGTTATTTTATATAGCCTGTCACTGTCAGGTGCAGGGAGAAACAATGAATGGTTATTAAATATCAGTGGGTAAATTGTATTAATATGAATGTAGATATTGTGTGTAGAAGATGTTGAACCGGTGTAGTAAAATGATCTGTTGGTGGAGATAGGCTTATTTAACGGGTGTATGGCGCCCTCTAGTGGAAATGTTTGGTTTACTGTCAGTCTGGTTATAAAATGCACTGAAATGCTTTTCTGTCTAAAACTTTGTTTAAACAAATGTACAAAACAAACAAAACCAAAAAACTTATATTTTTGCTCTGAACAATGGACATATTACTTTATTCTAGAAAAGTGTTTAACTGAAAGTGTTGTGCTCTCAGTGAATGAAGAAAATGAAGAGGAGGAAGTGTCCGAGGAGGAAGCAGAGGGGGAGAAGGATGCTCTGGTGGAGGAGATACTGCAGCAGGGAGACACAGCCATAATTTACCCAGAAGCCCCTGAGGAAGAGGAGCAGAGCACAGCCGAGACCGGAGGGGCAGACGAAAATGGTAACTTTTACTCACAGAGGCCGTCTGTATTTCCAACTGTAAAACAATCACCAATGTCAGGCAGTGATTCAGCTTCAGTGGTGGGAAGTAACTAAATCATTTCAATTTCCTTTTTTTTTTTTCTTTTTTTTTTTTTCAGAAAATACAATACAATATATTCTGAGTACATTTTCTCAAATATAAACGAAACAAATGTTTTTTAAAATCACTGGACTAAAGGTCTTCGTGTCCTCACACTGCCATTTTGACAAGTCCTTGATCATGTGACCTTCTTCTTTGTATTTATTGCGAGTGACTTCCTGTTCTCTAACTTTACAACTGATGATAGTCCTCAGATAAACACTCACACGTCTTCACCACTAAAGTCTGTGTCTGTCTCTGTGTTAGCCCTGTGACTAACTGTCCAAAGTGTACCCCGCCTAAGGCCCAAAGTTACTAGTATATGTTCCAGTACCTGCAACAACAGGTGATGATACACATCCCTGTGGACAACCTGTGCTCACAGTGGCCTTAAGTGTTGCCCCTGACATAAACCCTCTGTGGGCGGCAGGAGAGAAACTGTCTTATCCAAAGCATTAACCCTGAGTTGATGTTAAGGTCAGAAAGTCTTTACAGATGAATGTGTGTTTTCCTGCAGTAGTACTAGTAGTGGTACTTTTTTTTGCTCTGCACTAGTTAAACTTTACTTTGTACTTACTTGTACTTCAGTTGTTTTTTACATTTCAGGTGTGTCTGTGAGGTTATTAATGAGAAAACATTGGAGAATATGGGTGAGGCGGAAGAGTGATGTACACTATATTTTCAAAAGTATTGGCTCACCTGCCTTTAATATTGATAGGGTTTAATATGACGTCGGCCCACTCTTTGTATCTATAACAGTTTGAGCTCTTCTGGGAAGGCTTTCCCCAAGGTTTAGGAGGTTTATGGGAATTTTTGACCATTCTTCCAGAAGCACATCTGTGAGGTCAGACATTGATGTAGGAGGAGAAGGCCTGGCTCGCAATCTTCACTCTAATTCATCTCAAAGGTGTTCTGTCAGGTTGAGGTCAGGACTCTGTGCAGGTTCAGTCAACTTCTTCCACACCAAACTCACTCATCCATGTCTTTATGGACCGTGCTTTGTGCTCTGGTGCAGTCATGTTGGAACAGGAAGTGGCCATCCCCAAACTGTTCCCACAAAGTTGGGAGCATGGAATTGTCCAAAATCTCTTGGTGCTGAAGCATTCAGAGTTCCTTTCACTGGAACTAAGAGGCCAAGTCCAGCTCCTGAAAACAACCCCACACCATAATCCCTAATCAGTTATTTAGGAGGGCGAGTGAATACAGTGTAATATAGTGTATGTGTTTTAATATGCATGCTTTTGCTAAACAACATAAACCAGAATAGTGCCCTTTTATTTCATTTGTTAAAACCTGTCCGCAGAGGTGGGCAGAGTGGCCAAAAATTGTACTCAAGTAAGAGTATTGTTGCGTCAAAATAATATTACTCAATTAAAGTAAAAAAACGTGTTTAGTGAAAAAAGTATCCCTCAAACTCAGCAATTGTTTACACTTGGATTGGAAAGCTAGCAGCTGCCTCACACCTGGGTCACATTTAATCTGACAAAGAGCAAAAATGTAAGTTATGGACCGCCTGACCTTTTCTTTAGGATGTGTTACTAAAAAAATGTGGACAAACAAGAAATGTGAGTTGAACCAGAAAACTCAGTCCAGCCTATATTTGTACTTTAGCCATACAGGAAACGCCACTCACTGCTGCTCGACTACACGACTTGTCCACGCTGAGACATTGACTGACCATAGTGCAGGAATAAACCAAGTCTAAACCAGGACTAAACAAGGTCTAAAACCAAAACTCCACCAGGGAAAAAACAGAACTAAACTAGGACTAAACCAATTGTATACCAGGTCTAAACTAACACTAAAGCAAGACTAAACCATGCCTAAAACCAGAACTAAGCTAAGACAAAACCAGGACTAAGCCAGGATTAAACCAGGACTAAATCCAGTCCTGGGGGTACACAAAACCAAAACGGTTGGGAACCACTGCCAAATTAAAAAAAAGTTATATCTTTATAAAATAACAAAATAAGGTGCAGGAAACACAAATGGTGTGGCAGTAGCTCAGTCAGTAGAGACGCTTGTCCACTAACCTGAAGGTTGGCAGTTCAACCAGCAATGCATACTGTTGTAGTGTCCTTGGGCAAGACACTCCACCCACCTTACAAGTATGATGGTGTTTACCCAAGGAGAAGTAAAAAGTATGTCATGCAATAAAATTACGATAAAAAGTTACTCAAGTAAAAGTGACAGAACCCCGCCTCTATAACCAACTTCACCGCTGATATTATCTTGTCCTTGTGTTTTGTGCAGGAACGCCAGACCCCCTCCTGCAGCTGCACATCTGTCCGTACTGCTCCAGGGGTTACAAACGAAACGCCTCTCTGAAGGAACACATCAAGTACCGCCACGAGACCAGCGACGACAACTACAGCTGCTCACACTGCAGCTACACCTTCACCTACCGCTCACAGCTCGAGAGGCACATGAGCCACCACCGGGGCAGCAAGGACGAGGTACGGCAGGCTCAGGGGGTTTAGAGAGGAGACAAACATAATGGTGGGGCAGTAAATATACAAACCCAGCTGCAGAGGTTAAGACAGTGTGTAAAAATGTGAACAAAATGAGAATGCAGTGGTTCACAGTTCTCAGCCCAGCATCATTGAGGCATGGGTCAAATGCAGAGGACAAATTAAAACAAAACAAAAAAAAAGGAGAAGAAAAATAATAGCTCGTTTCATCTCAGCCAATTAACTTAATTAGTGTCAAAATGGTCACTCAAGCTGTTTTTTTGTTTTATTATTAGTAAAGTTTTTTTTCGCACATTTTGTTGCCCCAGCTTTTTTGAAATGTGATTTTGCCATCAAATTAAAAATGTGCTACTATTTTTCATAAAATGGTAAAATATTCCAGTTTCAGCACCTGTTATGTTGCTTATGGACTGAATAGAATATAGTTTTGTGAGAGTTGCAAACCATTGCTATCTGTTTTTATTTACATTTTCCTCATAGTCCCAACTTTTTCAGATGCTGGTTTTGTACTTAACCCTCCTACAGCCCTAACTTTTTAGTCACACCTTTCGCCCTAAGCACAAAAAATTGAATTGAAATTGAAAAATTGAAAATTGAAAAATTATGTAATGGTCAATAATTCCATTTTTTTTTCATGGTTACAATGATTGACTTCAGTCCTTACCATACATAACAAAATTTCATATTGTTTATGAAATTTAACCCCTTAAATTCCAGTTTTTGTGATTAAAAGTTGATTTCAAATTATGGCAAAAATCACTTTTTTTTTTTTTTTTTTTCGTTTCTGTAAATGCCCTCACCATACACAGCAAAAATTAATTCTGTTTATGAAATGTAACCCCTTAAATTCCAGTTTATGTGGTGCGTACACATCCAGCACAAACAAGGCATCTGCTCAGTCTGGGCACTTTTTCTACTTTGCCCTGATGTGCACATCTCTGTAAGAGCTACATTTTGGATTTGTGCTCACGCAAACACAAACAAACTCATTTCTCAACAAACACTTTCACATCAATTTATGACAACCCTAAAACACAACCAAATCATTTTAGTTCAAAAAATGTGTTTTATTTGCCTTGTAATCTTGATCATTTATACAAACACCAATGTGGCCATTCCCCAGTTTGTACCTTTATCTACCATTTATGGGGAATGGTACCACCAAGTAAAAAACAATAAACTCTAAAATTACTTGATAAAAATTTTAAATTATATTGCAGTGACAGTGTATTATAAAAATGTCATTTTAATGGGACTCAATGACACAAAAAAATGTCTTAGGGGTAAAGGTGTGACTATTTTTTTAGACACCTTTTTAAGAGGATTTTTCCCAAAAAAATTCCTGAAATCTGAAAATTCATCCAAAAATACACACCTGAAGCAAAATCTATGCCATTTAAATCAACACAGCAAAATTTATCCTCAAAAAACAAGTGCAAAACATCAAAAAATGTCTTAGGGTTGTAGGAGGGTTAATTAATTTAAAGACTTCAAACCATCTTAAATCAGCCGCTCCAACTTGTGTCAGTAAAATATATAATATATAAAATTTAACTCAACAGTGAATGGATAAAAATAATATAATAACACTTATATAGTGCTTTTTAAGATACATGGAAACAGATAAGAGGTGGGTTTTCAGGGTTTTTTAAAGGCATTGAGCGTAGCAGGGTCTCTTTTGTGTTTGGTCCAGGGAGTTCCCGAGGGTGGGAGCCTAAATGAAGAAGGGCCTGTCTCCCCAGGCCTTGTGTTTAACCCTCACCCTAACACTAATACTAATAATGTTTCTGCTCATAGTGCTCATCATTTAAAGTGAAATCCACGTTGATTATGGCTTTTGAATAAAGAAAGTAGTGTTAATTGTTTTAATGTCATTCAATTGTAAAAAAAAAACAAAAAACTGTTTAGTTGTATGTTTCCTTCTTTTAAGAGCTGATATTGGCCACAAATGGTAATGGTTGGACGTGCACCACAGTAAAATAGCTCCAACAAGACTTTATATTGTATTGCTTCTTGCAAATTACAGCTTTACAATACATATTTTCCGAACCCTTTTTTTTTGTTGCACTAAAAATGGTGCTGACAAAAACCTAGTGTGGGGAATAGCAGACCTATGACTAACCATCTCAGACAAAATCCTACACTAAGTTACAAGAATGTCACTTATTCCCCTCTAAACAGACTACACGATTGTGTCTTCTGTGTCTCTACATCGTTTATTTAAAACAGACAGCTTTTGATAAGATAAGGAACTGACCACAAGCCTGATTCGGTTCAGGTTGTAATTCAAGCCCCCACCGAGCTCAACCAATCAGCTTTGGCCCTTTTTCCTAAGACGCTACCTGTCGTCTCTCACCTGAGCATGAGGCAGCAGGCAGCAGTACTTTTCCACTCACCTGGCCCCGCCTCCTCGACCTGCGGTTACCTGGTTTTTTTTCCTCGCCAGGTGTGATCACATGGCTACACGCCCCCTGTGCACACCTGTCCACCTCCCTTCAGCTCCACACAAACCGCTTCAGACTGGTTTTTTTTACTGCGACCTCCTCCTCTGCTTTTTGTCTGCGTGTCTCTAGACTTTGTGGACTTTTCTGTCGAGCTTTTGAGGATTTTTTTAGCCCGTGCTTTGGGTACAAGTGGTGGATTTAGGACACATTTTGCCAGCTTAAGTTGTGTGAGGTAGGATTATCTGTTGTTTCTTGCCAGTCACTCACCTTTGTGTTAACAAAAGGTTACCATTGTGCAACTGTTGCTTTGAAAAACTGATCATTAGCCAGTTTAAAGCAGTTTTTTTTGTTTGCAGTGATTGCATTTTGTGTGATGTTAGTAATTTGCAATGTTTTTTCTATTGTCATTGGTGGTGTGTGACATAAACTGTTAAGAATTTAAAGCCTTATGTCATGAACGTACACCATAGTCACAGGATTTGGACTCTGAGAAATAAATGTCTAAAAGTACAGTAGTTTTTTAAGTTCTTTTTTCGAACTAGTGCTTCTAAGTGTGGTAGGGTGTTTCTGTGTGCTTACAAAGAGCTTAGCGTGGGCAGCATTGCCTAAAGCCTGCTGCAGTTCAGATAACGGTTTATGATTGGGTTGGAGTTTTCAGTGAAAGGTGGCTTAAATGGGAGGGATTTTAGACCCACTTCACTGCACAAAGAAAGTGAATGGGTCTGTGTGTCTGACTGTCCAGGTTACAAAAAAGTACTTTCAGGTGTACTTTGCTCTTGAGGACACTTTATTGCTCTCATTTAAGTAATAACTGTGCACTTTTACATTTTAATGCAGCACAGGAGCACTTTCATCTGTGTTAGACTTAAAATAAAACGCTTTTGTTTCACAGAGTAGTACAGATAATTCCTTAGTGGAAATTCATGCAGATTATTGTTCTGTTGTTGAACATGCTGGCATTAAATTTCATTCTACGTGGCATTAAAAAGTCTTAAAAAGGTCTTAAATTTGACAAGACAAAACCTGGAGCTACCGTGATATATTTTCTAGGGTTGCACAATATATCGCAAAATTATCATTATCGCAATATCAGCAAATGCAATATCTGTATTGTAAGACTCTAAATATATCGCAATAACGCTGTGGTCTTCCATCTGACAGAGATTTACGCTGAAGAATCATTTTCCACCAGAGCCTTAAAAGAACATGTGTTGTGACTAAATAAAAATGTTTCAAAAGTCCAGTTTTAGGGGCAGTTTAGTCACAATTTAACCTTGTTTTATTTCTGGTTTAGTCTTTGTTAAGTTTTAACTTGTGAATGCAGGGACTTACATTTTTGTCTGAAGTGTATTTAACTCACTGTGTCAAAAAAGTAGTCGCTATTTTAAAATATTGGAATTATATTGTTAGCTCTATTTTCAACATAGTTATCAAATATCATGTTTTTTCCTATCATGCAGCCCTAATATTTTCTTCTAAAATATCCCTAAAGTGAAATAAAGCTTTTCTTCTGTCACTATAAACATTCGCGTTGAGTAAAAGCAGTACATTTCTCTTCTGTCATTTTCTCGCTGTCCATTGTTACTTTTTGTTACATTACATTTTGTTTTACGTAATCCTCTTTTTTTTTTTTTGTATTCACAGTCACAGCGACACACTTCTTCTCAGTCTTCGGGAGGATCAGGAGGGACACGGAAATTCAAGTGCACCGAATGCTCCAAGGCCTTCAAGTACAAGCACCACCTGAAGGAGCACCTGCGCATTCACAGCGGTCAGTTTACACAGTAACCACCTGATCCCTCGTTTAATTAAACATTTACAGTCTGCAGCTGAAGTTCAGTCCGCTGCTGCTCAGGAGAAAGGAGTGTGGTAAAATGAAATGATCAGATTTTCAAGTTGAAAGTAGTGTTTATTGTTGACTGTCCAAAATTAGATACATATATTTTAAAATTACAGAAAGCAGGTTAGCACAGGTACACGAGGTAAAAAAAAAAAAAAAAAAAAAAAAAGTAGCCTAAAGCCTACCTGCATCAGCCGTCTCAGCTGGGCCCCACCCCATAAACACCTCTGAGGCTGCTGTAGTTTGAATTTTGACCCTCTGAGGTTGCTGTAGTTTGAGTTCTGACCCTCTGAGGCTGCTGTAGTTTGAATTTTGACCCTCTGAGGCTGCTGTAGTTTGAATTTTGACCCTCTGAGGCTGCTGTAGTTTGAGTTCTGAGCCTCTGAGGCTGCTGTAGTTTCAGTTTTTACCCTCTGAGGCTGCTGTAGTTTCAGTTTTGACCCTCTGAGGCTGCTGTAGTTTGAGTTCTGAGCCTCTGAGGCTGCTGTAGTTTCAGTTTTTACCCTCTGAGGCTGCTGTAGTTTCAGTTTTGACCCTCTGAAGTTGCTGTAGTTTCAGTTTTTACCCTCTAAGGCTGCTGTAGTTTGAGTCCAGAGTCCAGAGAATGTGTTTGTGTCTGGTATGATCTTGAAAGGTGACATCTGGTGGTGACATAGCAGATTGCGATCCCACACCTCACACTCCTGTGAGCTTGTCCCCCCAAAAAGTCCCCCCAAAAATCATAAAGGCTTTAAACTTTACCATAAAAAGAATGCACGCTCAAAAATAAACATGAGTTTGATGATGTCCTTCTCCTTCAGTCGTGATAGGTTTGTCCTCCCTGGTCGTTTAGGGTTAGTTTGAGGTAGGGATGCAACAACTAATCGGATTAATTAATTATAATTCATTATTAAAATACTTGCCAACTAGTTTAGTAATCGATTAATTGCTAATTGGAGTATTCATAGTCTTTGAAACAGGCCATGTGCTGAGAGAAAAGATTTTATTACCAAGACAGAGCAATAAACGTTACAGAAACCTTAAGAGAGAATATTAACGTTGTGTTTTTGATGAAAAAACATCTTTTTGTGTATAAATGCACTATCCAAATGTCCTTAAGTAGCATACTTGTAGCTTTATTTGGTTAAAATTTAGTAAAATATCACACATTTACTCGGGCTTCACTATCCAATTATTAATCGATTAATATAAAAAAAATCTAAATAATCTTTCCTTTCAGCTGTAGTTTGATGATATCCAAATAATTTTGACGGATGTGCCCATTTATTAACATTCATATATTAGCCTACACACATTTTATTTTGATAAAAATTTCTTCTTGTATCTGAATCCTAGTATCAGCCAGGACTTGGATGCAAGAATAACATTAACATTTTTGTATTTATTTACATTTGTTCCATTTCTGTCTTTCCAGGTGAGAAACCTTACGAATGCGCAAACTGCAAGAAGCGATTCTCCCACTCAGGCTCGTACAGCTCCCACATCAGCAGTAAGAAGTGCGCGGCTGCCAACTGCCCCAATGGCGTCAACCAATCCTCAGTAAAACCGCCCCTGACTGGCTCTCAGCCCATTCCGGTCGCCATCGCCCCGGCACGAGTTATTCTCAAAGACAAAATGGAAAGCAAACCACTCCAGGAGCAGATCCCGGTCACTCAGATCAAGACTGAACCAGAGGAAGAAGACATTAAACCTGTAATAGTTCCTCAAGTGACTTCTAATGGGGTAAACAGAGCGACTGTCGGGGCAACGCTGCCTCAAGGGGTGGCTATGGTCGTCCCCACGTTGGGCCTTGTATCCCCCATTAGCATCAACATAAACGACTTGCAAAACGTGCTCAAAGTAGCCATGGATGGTAACGTGCTCAGACAAGTTTTGGGTACTGCTAACGGAGCGGTGGCGCAAGGCAAGCAGGGAATTGTAGTCCAGCAGCCACAGCAGCAGATTATAAGCCTGCCCGCTTTCGTAGACCACGACGGCACTACGAAAATCATCATAAACTACAGTATTAGCCCGACGGCTGCTACAACTGCTAATACGCAACCCACTAACCTTGTTGTCAAAAATAGTCCACCCGTTGCAGCCACTGTTCCTATTGCAGCCGCAGCGCCGATTCCCAGCAAAACGGAGCAGTCTTGCGCCACAAAAGAAGAACAAGTAGAAGTTGCTACCGATCTTAGTATTGTCAAAGCTGAACCAGAAGCTGTGGCCATCTCCGAACCAACAGAAGAAGGAACTGTGAAAAGCCAAGCGGAGCCCTCACAGCAGCCTGCCTTAGCTCAAATGCCAAAATCTAGTACATGTTTACTCTGCGACGACTGCCCGGAGCACTTGGAGGCGCTGCATCTCCTCCAGCATCGCAAAGCCGCAAACGGGGAAGCCGTGGACAGTGCCGCTCTGGACCCGTCGTTCGCGGACTTGTTGAGTGAAGCGGGGGTAACGCTCGACGAACCGTCCCCCGCTGACGACGTCCTCACCATGTTAAAAACGTCATTCGCCTCCAACGCTGACCCCAGTGATTCAGAGCTGGAGAAAATCTCAGAAAATGTCAGTATTCCCGTCAACGTTGTCCGAAAGTGGTTTGCCAAAATGAACAATGGGAAAAAGGTAGTTGTGGAGAAGTCAGAGCGGGATGATGATGATGATATCCCAATACAAGCTGAGAAGACGCAAGAGGAAACGCAAGAAAATTCAGAATCGCAGAGCACTTCTTCGCCACCTCTCAGCCCCAATAGAGACTTAGTAATTGTCAAAAGTGAACCAGAGGACCCAGATGCACCGGATTCACAAGCAGAGCCACTCGATTTGTCACTACCCAAGTCGGCGTCTGGCGAGTCGACGTCAGAAAATGTTGAAACGGCATCTCTGAAGCAACAACGCCCATTGAATCTGGCGTGTCTGAGTAAAGGGCAGCTGGAGGGACGGACCATTTACGTCACTACTCCTCAGGCCGGGAATCCTGTCAACATCGTCACTGCCACTCAGATCCCCACGTTAGTAGCCATAGCCGGACAGGGAGGCATGGGAGCCTGCTTAAGTGCGATTAACACCACGACGAAACAGCGCACCATCCTCATCCCTCAGCTCACGTATACCTACGCCGCTGCAGCGGGAAACACCACAGGGAACAAGACTGTGGTGCTCAATGGACACAAGGTCAGTAATGAACAGACACAGACAAACCACATTTTGCAACTACAAGTACCCTTTTTAATAGACTAAAATGAGCCTAAACAGGACTAAACTAGGTCTAAATCAGGACTAAGCCATGACTAAACTGGGTTTTAAACCAGGAGTAAACTAGAGTTAAACTAGGACTAAGCCAGGACTACATCAGGATTAAACAGGATCTTAAACCTGGTCTAAGGGTGTGTTCACAATTGCCATGTTTGGTTTCGCTTTAACTTCCTCGTTCGTTTGAGCAGCTGTGAATGCGCAACCAGACTCAGGTGCGCACCAGACAAGTGAACTCTGGTCCTCCTGAAATCAGAGGTCTCGGTGCGGTGCGCTTTGAGCTCTGGTGCTCTCCCGGTGTGGTCCTGGTGAAGTATGAACGCAACGTGGACCAAACTACAGACTAACGCCAGGAACAGAACTAAACCACTGTTTACCAAGGGCAGAAAAACATGCGCGCATCTAACGTGACTATAAGAAAAAAAATACAAATATACTGTAAATAAAATGTATTTAAAAGGTTGCTAATATTAGCAAACATATGTGAAAACACTGCTAAAACCGCACAGATTTCATATTAATCACAGAGAGAATCCACAGCTGTGTTCAGCCGAGATCGCTGCTCTAAAAGTAATACTTGATTAAATATTAATTTTAAGTGCGGCGTATGATATTATTGGGATATATTCAGCTGAAGTGGTGGACTTTTGAGCAATAAATGAGCACGGTTTCTTCTTCGCCAGTTTCTTTATATAAATACTGACGTGCTGCCCTCTACAGGCGAGGTTTGTTACTGCTCCCTCAGTCAGTTCAGTTTGTTTGACAGAGCTCAATGTGAACCCAAACCAGACCAATGACATCATCAACACAGGTGCCGACTTTTGCCCCGAAGCGCACAGAGTCTTGCAAACCAATAACTGTGAACACACCCTAAAACAGATCTAAACTAGGACTAAACCAAGTAATAAACTAGGAATTAACCCTAGCTAAGGCAGGTCTAAGGCAGGTCTAAGGCAGGTCTAAGGCAGGTCTAAGGCAGGTCTAAGGCAGGTCTAAGGCAGGTCTAAGGCAGGTCTAAGGCAGGTCTAAGGCAGGTCTAAGGCAGGTCTAAGGCAGGTCTAAGGCAGGTCTAAGGCAGGTCTAAGGCAGGTCTAAGGCAGGTCTAAAGCTGGACTTAAGCAATGGTCCACACTTCACTGGATCAAGTTCTAAATTAAACTAGTTCAGGACTCGAACTGCAAAAGACCCCTGAGTACCACAAGTAGAGGCCTGCATACCACCAGTAGTATGAATGAATCAATCAATCAGTCAATTTTGGGAAAAATAAAATGTATTTATTATTTTATTTGCAATTAAATGAGGTATTAAATTTTGTTTGTAATAAAATTTTGCCCCAAGAGAGTTTGACTGCAAAAAGTGTTCATGAATTTATTAATTTTCCTCCCTACAACTATTTAAAAAAACAGGTCAGGTCACCCGGATCTGCTTGCTAGAGACGCAAAAGTTACGTGGTGTGATTGCAAAATAGAAGACGTCTTCATCTCTAGAACAAACTATGCCCACATGAAATGTTGTTTTGTCTTGTTTATTATTACTTGTATAATAATTTTGTCCTGTAATGATTATACGCTAGCTTATATTCAGAGATAATTGTATTGACACTGGCGCTGGTTGTTTTTTCATTGTTTACCTTCTTTTATATTCAACTAGGATATTGACTCATGCTTTTAAAAAATGTATTTGCATATGAGAAATATGAAGTAAATCTGTCTTCCTGTAACAGAAGGAGAAGAAGCCAGAGAGCGCTGTGAGAAGTGCGCTCTCTGCAGTCGAACAGGAGAGCAACTTAGACATGTCAGCGAAGAAGAGGAAGCTGCTGGACGCTGGAGTTTATCCCTGTGACCTGTGCTCGAAGGTCTTCCAGAAGGGAAGCTCTCTGTTGAGACACAAATACGAACACACCGGTATGTCTGCGTATCGTACAGTCGCTACAGGGAGCTCACAAAAACAAAATTACAGTTGAACAGTGCAATTTATGAGCTATGCAGACAATTAAAGTAATGAGTGTCAAAGGAGCTCTGTTTAAACCTGCTCCTAAACAGAAACTTCACAGTAAGTATAAAAAATAAAAAAGATGGGGTAAGAGAAGCCTTACTTCTTTAGAAACCCCTTTATTTTCTTTATAAGCCTCTGTAAACAGCAGTTCATGAGCACAGACCACAACCTTAAATGCAATACAAGTCTGGAAGAGGGAAATGGCAAGGTTTTCGCTGGGTCTTAAAAAGTCTTACATTTTAAAGTCTGAATTTAAGGCCTTAAAAAGTTTTAAATTTGCCAAGATGCAGACTATTAGGTCTTAAATGCATTTAAACAAGTCTCAAATAGGTCACGTACGTTAGATGCAACTACCTAAAATGTTCACTTAAATGCTCAAAGGCATATTACTGTCACCAGTATGAGAGCTTAGACTTTTTCTTACAAAAACCAAAATGCTTTGCGGGACTTACTATCAAATGGTCTCAGCTATTTGTGCACTTTGTACTTTCGAAATAGGTCTTATTTTTCTTGAACAATGGTCTTAAAAAAGTCTTAAACGTATTGAAGCGTGCAGAAATCCTGGAAATGCAGAGTGAAGGTAACAGACCCAAAGGTAAACATGCAGAGGGAAGCGAGGGTGTGGCACGAAAATGAAAAGTAGTGGATCAGACCTGATGTTATTTACAGGTGTGGGACAGGAAGCGATAGGTTTCAGGTGCGGTCCTCCTCCTGAACTTCACATAACTAAACGTGTCTCCAGTAAAAACATGGTTTTGGAAATAGCTTTCATGTAACATCTAAGTGTGTTTACATGCACTTGAGTATCAGGTTTTTTGTCTATCCTGGTTTTTGTATACACAGTATCCTGGTTTCTGAGGGGAACTGTCTATGTGGGAACTCGAGATGCGCAGAAAAACAAGCTTGGTGCAAGCTGCAACTTTTTAACGACGACTTGAATGAGTACCTGTGCTTTTAATGTAGCTTTTAGCTTATTGGACTTTTTTCCCCTCTTAACTGCATCAGCTTTTATGGAGGTGCCTTAATACATGTTTCCAAGATTTTTCTAGATTAAGTGTGTTACAAAGCTCCCATAACCACTTATCAAAAGACGGGGACGGAGTCTGATTTCCACATTCAAAAAATCAAGCTTTTACAATTAACATAACAAATCCAATAGCCAATAACCAAGTGTTGTTGCTGCAACTGTACAAGTACCATGGACATAGCAAGACCAATTTTAGGGGGGTATGGCACCCTTAAGGTAGGTTTTTAGCACCCCAAGATGTAACCCAGTGACAAAGTGATTTTAGTACACAATATAAACATTTACAGTACCAATATTGACAACACACATAACTCACAAAGATACATTTTTATAAACTTTGCTATAACATAGGCTACACATAATTCTACACTAAAGACAGCTCTATAAAAGGTAGCATAATACAAGAAATTGCATCTTTCCAATGTTGTATCTAGTGTTAAATGCTTCTTTTGGTGACCTTTCTTAGCTGAGATCTCAGTGCCCCTAAATCTCTAATCCTAAAATTGCCCATGACGAGTACCTCCAAGATGGCTACTAAGTGATGAGGCTTCAGAGTTCTGCCAAATGCACTTGAAAACATAAAAATATATTATTCAGGGTATCCCCAAAGTCTTGAAAGTATTAAAAAGGTATTAAATTTGATGTGGTTAAAATCAAGGCCTTAAAGATATCTTACGTCTTATGGGTAGGTATTGCATTTTGTTTCTCCAGGTCTTAAATTGTCAAGTTTTTATGTTGCTATTACCAAAAAAGTACAGCGATTACAATAACTTTAATTCTAATAATCATTTCAGTTATAACTTTTATTGAAAATTATGATTCCATTTTAAAAATTTAATGCAGCACTGGAATTATTTCATTTTTATTAGGCTTTTAAAATAAAACCCTTGCATTACAGTGGGTGGTATGAAAAAGTGTTTAGTGAAAGGAATACAGATTATTGTTCTGTTGTTGACGATGCTGGTATTAAATTTCACTCTAAATGGCATTAAAAAGGTCTTAAATTTCACAAGACAAACCCTGGTGCTACCTTGTTATTCCAAATAAATAAAAGGGTTTCTCTGCATGGTAATGTTAAATTATTAAATTATTGTCATGTTATGTGTATGGATTATCCCTTTTAACTTTCATCCTTAAGACTACAATGTACTTTTTTCTATTTTTCAGGTAAAAGGCCCCATGAGTGCATCGTTTGCAAGAAGGCTTTCAAACACAAGCACCATTTGATCGAGCATGCACGTTTACACACGGGAATTAAACCGTACCAGTGCGACAAGTGCGGCAAACGCTTCTCTCACTCCGGCTCTTACTCGCAACACATGAACCACCGCTACTCTTACTGCAAACGCACCGGCAACTCCTCCCCCACCAACACCGCCGAGACGCAGCACGGTAACAACACCGGCGACGGAGCGGACAGTCCCGCGGCAGCGCAACACTTGGACAGCCTCAACGCGAGCGAGCGAGACGACAGCGTGGAGGAGGAGGAAGAGGACGAGGAGGCCATGTGCATGGACGATATTCGAGTGGTGCAGGTGGACTACGGGGAGGAGCAAGAGGAAATGGGACAGGAAGAGGCGGAGGAAATGGGACAGGAAGAGGCGGAGGAAATGGGACAGGAAGAGGCGGAGGAAATGGGACAGGAAGAGGCGGAGGAAATGGGACAGGAAGAGGCGGAGGAAATGGGACAGGAAGAGGCGGAGGAAATGGGACAGGAAGAGGCGGAGGAAATGGGACAGGAAGAAGCAGAGGAGGAGGCGGGAGAGGAGCCGGGACAAGACAAGACGGAGGACGGAGGAACAGAAAGTGGTGAGGTGATGGAAATTGAACTCGGTGAGGTTGAAGATGAACGATCAGAGGAGAATTCGGAGGAAAAGATGGAGGAGACTGGGAAATTTGAAGGTAAAGACTGTGACAAACACATCAGGGAGGGGTCAGGCGACGGCGAGCCCACGTCAGAAAACGCCAAATAAAATTGAAAAAAATTAAAAAATTAACAGACAAAGCCGCGAAAGACGATTACTTAACCTAACTATGGCGGTTGCCTGATCTTATCGGTCCACTACTGTGTACAAAACCCAGGTGTGCCTGAACTTGTGGAAAAAAAATGAATTATCAGTGTTAAAAAATGTTTATAGAAGATTTTAAAGCTTACCCATCAATTTTTAGACTTGTTACTGAAATATACCAGGTTGTTATTAATAAGCCACGTTTACTGCCAAGCATTAAGGTAACAGTTCAGATCAGTTTGCATGAAGTTAAAGGTAAGATTTGTGACTTCCATTGCCACAAATGGGAGCATCAGATGAATGAACAGTGCCATGGCCCGAGCTGTGCTACCAAAACTGCTTTTCTAAATGATATATAGATCATATTAATGATTTTTTCAGTTACTAGTATTATCAAATGTCAATGGCAGTCAAGAAAGGCCAAATGGTATTATAGGAAGTGTGTTTCAATGAATCAAAAGCATGTTTTTTTCTCCTAAACTGTATATAGCAGGGACTCTCCAGCAAGCACTTACAAAATCAACGGGACTTGCCTTTTTTTTAAATAAGTTTGCGTCTTCGCTGTGTTACTGTGGGTTCTCTCCGGCTTCCTCCCACCGTCCAAAGACATGCATGTCCAGGATGTACCCAGCCTAAGGCACATAGTGGCTGGGATAGGCTCCAGCACTCGCAACCCCTCACAGGAATATGCAGAAGAAGTATTCAGTCAAGTCATCAAATACCATATGAAATGCAACTTTGAGCCCCATCTTTAAGTACTATTTCCTCTGTATTTGTCCAAGTAGAGTGATGCCATTTTGGGAAAGTACTGAACTGGTATAAGGACGCTTTTAACAACCTGAAACTAAGTTGGTTTTGAACTTACCGTATTGCTTGGTGTAAACGTGGCTTTCTTGTTTGTCTGTTTATTTTGTCAGTGTTACTAATCTTGTTCTTGTTTTAAGACATTTTAACCTGTAAAAAAAAAAAAAAAAAAAAAAAAACGAGAAAGATTTCTATACCTTTTTATTGCCAATGAAGTTTCCTAAATCAGTATTTTATTGAGTTCGACGAACAAAACGAACCTCTGCACTACAGTATTCCTGGTTTACCTATGGATACATGCCTCATGCATCAGTGTTATGATATAAATGTGCACTAGCTAGCCACATGTTGTCTGTGTTAGTGTTTTTTGTTTTTGTTTTTTGTTTTTAGTCTGTGCTAGCTAGCGTTTTTTCAGTTTTGACTGTTAGCCTTAAGGAAAACAAAGTACTCTACTTGGGGAGGGTTAGGGGGGTAGTGGGCGGCGGGATGGGGAGTCTGGGGACAAGAGCGTGACTTCTGTAACCAAATTTAGTCCAATAATAATAATCAGGGAAGTTAAGAGTCAGACAAACTCAAAGCCAGCATTAGGCGCTTGTGTCGTAGCAAACAGAGACGGCTCAGTCACGTCCCATGGTTGGCCAAGATGGAAAACTTTTTAAATGGAGTCAATGGGAAAAGCAAAATGGTGATGAAGTATTTAAAGCTTTGAACCTTCAGCAACAACAAAAAAGTGCTTAAAAAAATATGAGCATAGTCTTATTGATACAGTAACACACTTGGACAAAGAATAAATAATACATAGGAGCTATTAATATTAACTACTTCTCTAATGTCTAAACAATCTTTAACAATGCAGAATAAAAATGAACATAACTGACTTAAAAACCTTTTGTTCGTTTTGTTTGATTAATGCGTATGTGATAGAGGTGTAACAGTAGGTTTTTGCAACAGTACGATATTGTATCTATCCAATCCAAGAACATTGTTGGCTGATTTAAAAAGATACGATTTAACACCTTCATATTGTTGATACTGTAGTACATTTGTGATATACTGAGCTTCCCTAAAGCCGATATTTTCCTAACCTAAATGCGTCTTCAGTCAGTCAGTCCCTAATAATAATAATAATAATAATAATAATGTGTAATAGACTCTGACTTTTCAAACTGTGAGAATAAATCAAAAATCCCCATTGACATCCATTCAAATCTTTCCTCCTTGCCGATCCGTGACTGATCCTGTCCACATCATTTAAATGGGTGCACGTAGCTGACTCCGCCCACCATCGAGGTTTATCCAACACAGCGCCATTTTCTTAACTAATCCCTCTCCTCGTTTAAGATATGAGTTCTCGGTGTTGTCTTTTTAGCCTCTAAGCGAAGTGAAAGGAAGCGGGACGGCCTCCTGCTCCACCCCGATGCCTCCAGCCTTATGCAAACGACCTGTGTGCTGTTAAAGTGCCATTGAACAGTGTTATTTTGGTAACGCTTCAGGATGAGGTGTGTTACTGAGACTTGTACAATGTATTAGCAAATGAGTAATTACATATCTATATGCCATGAAGTCAGCTTACTGGATTACTTGCAAATACAACATAAACTGAGCTGCGGGATTTGAGATGCAGTAAAGTTTTTGAGTATTGCGATTCTCAACTCATGTGACTGTGGAACCTAGTTTTATTTTTTCCTCAATTATTTTCCTTCCACCATTACGACGCATGTAATTTTCAATCTATTTTACCATGACACATAATTAAAACAATATTTAGGCAATATTATATCTCCCACGACCCACTTTTAGGTCCACTCCCACCATTTGAGAATCAGCGCTCCACTTTGCCAGCTGCTTATTAGAAACTGAGTCCATGCCAAAATATTATTGTCAATTATTTTGGGCTGTACAAAGTGTCAACAGATAAGTTTGGTAACATTTTAAAATAACACACTATTGAGCAGTAATAGAGCATTAATAAATATGTAATTAACAATCATTTAATAAATTAACAGTTTATAGATTCTGAATTAACACTGTTTATAATTTTGCACAGATTCACATGAGCTTATTACTAAACAATTAACCCTTATAACACTGTTTATAACTCAGTGGTGTTTATAAACGTTGAAGTAATGCTTTGTAAATAATCAGTTAACTGGTAATTAATACTTAACTAATGCGTGGGAGTTATGCTAAAGTGTTACAGATTATCAGTTATTTTGTAACAGTTCAGAATAACTCCCTCTATTACGCATTAATTAAGAATTAATTACCAGTTAATTGATTATTTACAAAGCATGAGTTATAAACATTGTTATTAATGTTTAATCCTTAAGTAATAAGCTTATTTAAATCAGTGCAAAAGTATCAATCAGTGGTAATTCAGGCTCTATAAACTGTTTATTTATGAAGTTCTTGTTAATTACATATTAATTAATGATTTATTACTGCGTAATACTTGTTAAGTGTTTTTGATATGGTTATTGTAGTGGTTGATATTGCAATATATTGGCTCTATAATGTGCAGCCCTGTTTATAAATGTAGTAATAAGCTATTTACAAGGCAGTAATGTAAGAAAGACTAGTAAGTTATTAAAATGTAATAACATATATGTTTAAAAACCTGAGCATTCATTCAGCCATTCATTTTCTAACAGTTTTTCCCATTAAAAATTCCTGGTTGACATATCCTACCCCAGCTACTTTGAGCGTGAGGCGGGGTACATCCTGCTCAATGAGAATTTGGTCACAGGACAATCCTCTACATAGGAATTATATAACATTAATGTAAAGGGCTTATAACACAAGCTAGGAATATGACACATTCAGTATGGGTGATTATGCGCATTACTAGTTACCCTGTTATTAAGCGTTACAATTAAAAACCTAATTAAAAACAGTTTATCCACTAATATTATAAATAGCAGGAAGAAAAACTACTTACAAACTTAGTAACGGCTACATAAATGGGTTATTACTGATTTGCAAGTAATTCTGTAACGCTAATAAACATCTAGCTCTGTAATTAATCATTCATTGTAAAAGACTTAACACATCTTATTCTAAAGCGTTTATTTCATGCCACGTGTAGCCAGTATTATGTCTTTTTGTGTTACAATAGCCATGTTTACTAATGTTTGTTAACCAGTATATTATGGAGATGGTATCCTATCCTGTGAAAGGATGGGGGTGGGGTCTACGGGATAACTTCAGAGTAACTTATTCCCTACAGTAAGTTAATTGTCAGCACACTTTGGAGTAGCAGACAGGAACAAATACATAGAAGAGATTTGCAGTCATTTATTTTGACATATGACTGCTTTTAATTATGTTTCTTATTTATAAAATGCCAGAAGTTACTGTTACTATTGTACAAGCTCTTCAGTGTGGCTCTGAAACAAAATACAAACTTTTCTCAGCAGCAGATATTGTGGAAAAAATCTTAAAAGTGCTTAAAATTTACAACCGTACATGGCTTAAGCTCTGTGCTACTGCTCCCATCTACTTCTCCAAACTGTGAGTGTACTAACAACTGTCTACTGTAGGACTTTTTTTTTTTTTTATCTCCAAAAACATCTAATAGTGCCATTTGTTTACGAAATACTCAACTATCGCTTTAAATAAACGTACAGCCAATCAGAGAAGAGAAGTGTCCCATAAGGCCCGCCCCGTTTCGGATAGAACTGTTCTGATTGGTCGATTTAAATTGAAAGGATTCTAGAAACGTTTCACTCTGTAAAGTAACGATTAACCGGGCTTTTTCAGCTTAAACATAGGAAAATTAATGTTACATTCATGTGCACTGGGTTTTAAAGGCTTTGTGTGACAAACATTAGTGAACGTGTGAATTTATTACCGAACAGTATTTCTTTGTCCATTTTGTGTCTTTTTTTTTCCTCTTCTCTCCAGCAATGGCAGTATTAGTTTCCCTTTTCACCGAATAAATGTTCAGTTTTAGATGACTTTTTTTTATATTTATGTGTCTTATTTTTGTATTTTCTTTTATTTATTTGTTACACAGTGTAGTGTACATTTACAATGATACTGTCGTTGGAATTGATACGAACGATAATATATTTTAGTACGAAAATATTCTCGAGGCAGACTTTACGTCTCAAAGATGTTGCTCTGGGAGACAGAAGTTTGTTGTAAAGTGGTATCTTCAGATTTTTCTAAACTATTTTGTGGTATTTGTTTATGGTTTCTATGTATGTTGCCTATTATTGGATAACTTTCTGGGGAAACGAGGTGGTGACTAAACCAGGACTAAGCAAAAAAAATAAAAAAAACAGGACTAAATCAGCTCTAAATCAGGACTAAACAAAGTCTAAGCAACAAAAACAGGACTAAATCAGCACTAAACCAGGACTAAGCAAGAAAAACAGGACTAAATCAGCTCTAAATCAGGACTAAACAAGGTCTAAGCAACAAAAACTGGACTAAACCAGCTCTAAAACACAGACTAAACCAGGTCTAAATCAGGACTAAACCAGGCCTGAACAAATTGAAGCCCCAACCAGAGCGGGACTAAAACAGAAAAAAAAATCTGAAACAGAAGACTCCCGAAGCCCGAGTGCCACCAGTGGTACCCGGACCACAGTTTGAGAACCACTTCTATAGGCAGTACGGTAACTATACACAAGTACCACCAGCAACCTTAGTTTAAAATACATCTTGAGATATTACTTTAGAAAAAAAACATAAAAAGATAAGACTTGTATTGTGTAAACTTCATAAAACATAGGAATGAAGTGAGAAGCTGTTACTTGTGCATCCGCTTTTTGAAGCTACTGAATTTTCTGTGACTAAAAACGCATGAAGGATATTATTGTTAAAGACATTTCTCTCCCTTTTTTTCCTCAAAGCCAAATTTAAATCCTTTTTCTTCTGTTTTTTCTTTCTTGTGCCAACCTTTATGTACTGTCGCCACGCTGCATCCAGTCTGTTCTGCACCTCTTTGTAAACCCACTGTCTTTTGTATGGTTTTAGTTTAGTTTTGCTCTGTTTTTATGACTCCCCATCACAAATAAAATGTAAGACTTGCAAGTCTGAGTCCGTCTGTTTCTTTTAATGGTTCCTAAACTCTGGGTATTATTATTATTAGTTAAAGTTGCACTAGAAGTACTCATAGTAGTAGTAATAGCAGCCTCAGCAGTAGTAGTAGAAACAGCAGTAATAGTAAAGAATTGGAGGTAGTGGTAACTTTACACTTTATTTTTCTTATACTTCTGAGTAATACTATTTTAAAGTAACAGTACTTTCACTTGAGTGCTTTAAGCAGCCTGCTACTTTTATATTTAAATATTTAAGTCTTATCTACAAAAAAATGTGTATAATCTTCATACCAGGAGGTAAAAGGACTACAGTTATCCTAAATCATGATTAACCCAGGTCTAAACCAAGGGATAAAATAGAAATTAACGTACCTGGACAAAACCAGGCTTTATCCAGCACCCAAACCAGAACCAATCAAGGACTAAACCTGAGCTAATTAAAAAAAAAAAAAGAAATTTAAACAAGAAGCCCTTGGGGACTGCAGACCTCTCAAAATGGTACAGAATCCCTTTAAACACTCCGGGATCAAAACTGTGACCTGGATCTACACCACGACTAAACATTTCTGTCCTTGGTCCATTACTTTCCTGAGTTGGTGATGCCAAAAGTAAAAAAAAAAAAAATCTGTATTTATTAAATTGGTTTAAAATCTATCACAGGGCACCAATATCTCTCGTCACAATATGTGGCTGGTGTAAAAATCGCCCAAATTATCCAAGCAAACAGTTCCCTCTGGCGACAGGGAGCAGCCAAAAGACGACAACAACATTTATTAAAATACTCTTAGTTAATATCATTTTTCACAAAAGTCAGTTCTGGTTTCAGACGTTGTCCTTGGTCTTATTTTGAAGAAGCTGCTGGAGCAGGGACCTCAGCTCCTTCAGCTCAGCTCGGATCAAACTTAACTCCACACAGTCCACCGCAGGGTCTTCATCCTGGTCCTGCTTCTGCTTTCTGTTTCAAAGAGGACAGACATTCCCATTTAAAAAGATATACAGGGTTTATACACCTTTTTACCAAGAATTTTCCATGAGTTTTCCAAAACTTTTGACCAAATTTGCAAGACCCGAAAAATGACTTTGCATTAATAAATAGTATTCAAAATGTCCAACGTGGTACATTAGAAACAAACTATGGTGCAATTTAATTTGTTAAAATTTGAAAAAGTCACTCAAACAAAACAAAACAAAACAAAAATAAATAAATAAAAAATACAGTTTAGGCACTTCCCCCCCGAGATGTATTATTCCACTAAGTTTAATGACTTATAGCCTACTCACCGCTGATTAAAAGGTAATTATATTTGGTAAGTTGGTACAGAACTAGTATTGGCTGAATGCCCAAACACTTTTCCAAATCTTTACACCAAAATATAAAATTCCAAAACTTTTCCAGGGCCTGAAAATTGCATTTTTAAATTTCATGACTTTTCCAGGTTTTCCATGACTATGAGCTCTGGATATAACACTTGTACCAAATGGTTAATGGCCCTAAAAGTGCTACAGAATTGTAATTCTTTTCATTTAAACTTTCAACGGTTCAGTTTTTTCTATCAACTTGACCAGAACTATTAAAATTTATTGATCCTTTTAATAATTTTTTTTTCAAAAAAAACACTGTTCTAACTCAGTAAAAACACATCCAGGTCTCTGAAGCTGTCAGGCTTTTTCCATGAAGCAGGAGACCAGCACTAAAAACCTCAGGATGTAAATTCAATGTCAAATTATTCTTTTTTTCACTTTCAAAGGTTCAACTCTTCAATCAACTTCTTTCCTGATGAAAACAATATAAACTATATTAATCCTTTTAATATATTCTACAATTGTGGTTTGGTTGCAAAATGCCCCCTATTTTAAAGGTGAAAAACACAAATAATTCCCCCAAAATAAAGTGTAAAGTGAATTATTTAGCAAAGTGGCAAGCAGTAGAAGGTGATTTCAGATAAAAATCAAAGTCAGAAGATGATAGACGGACTGTTTTTTATGCATTTTTCTTTACTCTCGTCTTCACATCCACCACAAAAACACACTCAAACAAAAAATATTTTCTCAAACACATTAACAGCACTTCTCTGACTCAACACCGACTCATCCTGACCATCACAGTTGTTATCATGTATTTCAGTATTTGGAACAGGACCAGCCATCGATCATGTGACTTACCCAGACGCCTCTCGCTGCAGTGACAGGAACTCATCGAGCGTCTCCTGAAAATACACACACACAATATAAGCACTGCATAAGTAAAGGACATTTATTCTTGTGTCAAGTCATTTTTGATCCCTTTTATTGATATTCTTATAACCATTTGTGTAGTTTATGGCCAAATCTTCGTCTCTAACCTGCTTCTACACTTCTTCACAGCAGTAACAAGGCCAGGATTTATTATTATTATCTCCCCATCTTTAACATGTCTTTCTGTGATCAATAATGAGTCCATTTTAAAAAACTTAAAATAATAAATAATGTGTATTGTTGGTAAATAAACTTCCAGAGCGTCTGCAGCTGTGTCTTTTACTGCTCTGGGACACCACCATTTCCCTCCCAACACTATAAACTGAAAAAGAAAGTTAAATTAAAGCCGCAAGCGGCATTGGTAGGCCCTCGCCGACCGCAACCGGAACTGGGGCAGAGGAGAAACCATTTTGCCAAATTTTTTGTTGGTACCTTTTGATAAAAAAATGGCAAAAAGTGTCCTAATACTCCATAGAACTGCATTGAATGTAATTCCCATTGGAATAAAATGGGAGAATTCGACCATCGCCATGGCAACACCGAATGAAATATGACTTGGGTACCATTGGAATTTTTGATCAGGATGACATAAAGAATATTTGTGCCAAATTTGACAAATTTTCGTTGAAGTATAATTTTTTTGTCCATACAGATTTTTGTTTCAGTCCCATTGGAATAAAATGGCAGGTTTCAGTCATCGCCATGACAACACAGTATAAAATATGACATGGGTCTCATTGGCTTTTGTGATCAGCGTCACATAAAGTATTTTTCTGCCAAGTTTCGTCAAATTTGGAAAAACTAAATTTTTTACTGACCATATAAATATTTGTCTCATTCTGTAGGGGGCGCTATTGCGGCAAATTTCATTCTTTCTTATTTAATGGGTTTAAGCTTGGAGGTTTTATGAGTGTTTAAAATTTGAGCCAAATCGGAGTTAATATGTGCGAATTGTAGCAAATTGCAGGTACGGAGAAATCGAAAAAAAATTCGTAAATTTTGCGGCTGCGCCGCACAAAAACCGTAAAACTTTTGCGAAGAATTTGGATAACTTTTAATGCCCCACTTCTGTAGATGATGTAGAGCGATTTTGAGGTCATTTCGTGAAACATCCAAGGAGGAGATAGAAAAAGTACGACGTGTGAAAAATTGCTGACTCAGCACTTCGCAGATTTCAATCCTAAATTGCCGACTTCCGGTTTGTCAGGGGGTGTGGCCATAATAATATTTTTTTTTTGGCTCCACCTCATCAATGTGTATACCGAATTTGGTGGGTCTACGACAAACTTTACGCTTGGCCGACTCCCATTGGCGCAATGTATTTTCATTTTTCCAGGGGGCGCTGTCGCGCCACTTTTGTGATGTTCTGTATGGCACCTATATTAAAAAAAATTTTCACACACGTGAATTTTGGGCAAAATTTGGTGAGTTTTCACAAATGTTCAGGGGGTCAAATTAGCGCTCAAAGAGCAGAAGAAAAATAAAGAAAGAAAGAAAAATAATAATAATTTTAGCAAAAACAATATATCCGTTTACATTATACCCACAAATTATATATTTTCGGAAAGCTCTCGAGGTCCCCCACGTGACCGTGGGGTGAAATGTCAATGACGAGCGCTTACGCGCTCGTCATTGACCTACGAGTGGACTTCGCCCATTGACTCCCATTCATTCTGAGCCAATACAAGTATGAGGCTTCCATACCTGAGGTATATATGATTGTGTAGGACTGGATGTGTGTACATGGGAAAGCGCTTCGCGCTTTATTTTTGTGCGCTTCGCGCACTTATGAGTGGGCTTCGCCCACTGACTTCCATTCATTCTGAGCAAATACAAGTATGTGGCTTCCATACCTGAGGTATTTGTGTTTGTGTAGTACTTGTTGCCATGAGTGTGTACATGGCAAAGCGCTTCGCGCTTTGTTTTTGTGCGCTTCGCGCACTTTTGGGCAGTGCGCTTTGCGCACTGCTGTGCAGACACAATAGGCCCTGCGCCACCCTTGGGGCTCGGGCCTAATTATCACTCACTTTGACCTTGAGCGTGATGCGAGCCCTGTCGCTGTGGTAACCTGGGCTGGAGGCGTGGTCTCCATCAGCCAAGGGGGCGCAGTTTAGCGAAATGTGGCGCTGGTCGTAGAAACGACGCAGAAACGGCATGGAGTCGTGGAGCTGGAGGACGACGGCGGCCTGCTGCATTACAGCGTTGGCCTGGGAGTTATCATGCACTCTGCAGAGAGAGGAGGCCATTTTGTTAACACACATTTAAATTACAGGACATAAGCAGGTTGGGGGTGAGTGTCCTGCAGACTGGAAGCTACATTAGCAAAACAAAACTGACTTTATGTTTCTTGAAAAAATTATTTCTCAAACTTCTAAATGCCATCAGCTCTATTTGGTTAGAGGAGATTCAAACAGTTTGTTTCCTTTTTGGAGAGGGCAGGATATGCTAATGGCCCACAGTTGGGGAACGTGTCTCCCTCTGACTCCAGCCCAGGCCATTCAACTGCTGACTGCATCTGGTTTAACCACACAGCTCACAGACCAGGTACTTCAGAGGTAACAAAAGGCCTGGGATGATGAGGAAACTTTGTCCAGATGCCTTTCTTTTTATATTTTACATTCTTTTTATTAACCATTTTCCATATTTTATACAAAAAAACAAACAGCACAGAAACAAAGAATCAAAGGCAGATCTTTTATCATTTAAACACACAGACAGCACTCAATACAGAAACATGAGAGTATTGTGGTTTTGCATGAACTGAGCTATCCAGCAACTGTTTGTTCATAGCGATAATCTTGTAATTCTCAGACAATCAAAAACCTTCTCCCATTTTTTAATAACATACAATTTACCACTGAGACAATACTTTAATCTCTCAAAGTTATAACATCGGAAATTTAAGCTTTCCATAAGTGAACAGAGGGGGCACCAAACACAGTTACCGTATTTTCCGGACTATAAGTCGTGTTTTTTTTCATAGTCTGGCTAGGGGTGCGATGTATACTCAGATGTGACTAAAATATTTCAGGTGTTGGTTAGAGGGCGCTCTAGGCTTGTGTACCAGCATCTGCTGCACCTGTACCACTGACAATTTAAAATGTAAACATTACCGCTAACAACATAGGCTATAAAGACAACTGAGAAAGAGCGGAATAATTGGAAATGGAACTGATGCTGAGTCTGACGACAGCCACGCAGAGGAGGAAGCAGCGCTTCGTCTACCTCCGGAGTTGGCGGAGTTGTTCAGAAGCGACACCGAGGATGAAGAATTTAAAGAATTTAGTGATTAGGAGTGAGATGGTGAGTTTGGTGAACTTGTTATATTATGTTCTTTATGCTATAGTTATGTGAATAACTGTTAATATATTACGTTAACATACGAGACACCTATTCAGTTCGTTGTTTATGCTTCATGTAGCTGAATAACCATCAATGTGTTACGTTAGCAAACCACACACCTATTCAGCTGTTGTTCTCTATTCTATTATTACTATAACTTGCCTTTCAAGATGAAATGTCTGTTCTTGGTGTCGGATTTTGTAAAATAACTTTCCCCAAAAAAATGTGACTTATAATCCAGTGCGACTTATATAAGTTTTTTTCTTCTTCATTATGTATTTTTTGGCTAGTGCGACTTATACTCCGGAGCGACTTATAGTCCAGAAAATACGGTAATACAGATAAGAGTTCATTCCTGCCTGCTCGTATGTGCGTATGTTATTGTGATGTTGGGCGTGACCTCTGACCTCTGGAAGGTGTCGGTCACCATGGCGATGAGCAGGTTGACGCAGAGGATGGAGGAGGCGGCAAGGAAGGAGCCGCAAAGCACAGGGGCCATGACGGTGTCCTGAGCCGCCATCGAGGCGTAGTCGTACTCGTCCACCAGAGTCATGCGGTACAAGGTGAAGAGCAGGTCTCCCACGGTCTGCATCCCAGGAACTGAGCCTGACCACAACAAACAGAATCATTAAGGTTTAAAACAAAAATTAAAAGTTTAAAATCAATGCGATAGAGGACCAGGAGCCAGTGGAGAGAAGAGAGCACCGGGCTGATGTGGTTGTGTCTGGATGAGTTGGTAAAAAGTCTGGCAGCTGCATTTTGCACCATTTAAAAACAATGGAGTGATGACTGTGTGATACCAAAGTATACAGTGTATTGTAGTAGTCAATAAGTGAACTGATAAAAGCATGAATAGCTTTTTCCAGATTGCTACGGGACAGAAAGGGCTTCACTTTAGCTAAAAGAAACAGCTGGAAAAAGCTTGCTTTGACAACTGCGTTTATATGTTTGTCGAACTTCATTTCACTGTGAAAAATCAACAAAAATCTAAAAATGGTCTGTTACGCAGGGGTTTCTATTACATACAAGTCTAAACATCTGGTCAGTGATTGGAAAAAAACAGCTGTGAATTTTAATCAGAGGAATACTATGTTGTTCAGGCCCTGACACAGCAACCCAACGCCTGACCGCCGTCACAAAAGTCAGGCCGACAAAAGTCTCCTCACGACTCCCCAGACTGCCCACAGAGCAGAGCGTCTGTGCTGCACATGTGCGAGACATAATAACTATCCACAACAGCAGGTGGTGCTAGTTGCTAAATTCTGCTCATAATGGACTTCTGTAGGTCAACACTTAAGTGATAGGTATTTATGAATGAATAAGAACTCTTGGCAGCATGTTGGGTCCAGAATATCTTAATTTTCTTTCCTGAATTATCTTGAACATATCTTGTGTGGTGCCAGTTCTTTTTTAGATTTCCTTGTTTGTAACTTTGTCCAACCATGAGATCTTTAGCATCTTTCTATTTTGTTTTGAAATAGTCCATGTTTCTGAGCCATACAGTAATGATGACCAAACATAACAGAGTAGAATTTTTGCCCTGGTTTTTAATGGGATTTGAGGCCTCACAAATACTTTGGAGAAAGTTTTGGAGAAAGTTTTTTTTTGGCAATTGAAATCCTCTTGATTTCTTCATAACATTTGCCATCTTCAGTGAGTTTATGGCCTAAATAGTTAAAACTTGGGACCAGTCCTAGGTCTTTATTCACATTTACTGAAAATCATTGTCTTTGTTTTGTTTTGTTTTGTTCCCCATTCCTTTTCATACTGAACTCCTTCCCTGCTACATTAAACACATCACATGAATAAATAAAACAGTCTGCATTATTGCAGCAGTCTGCCTTAAGAGCAGCTGTTCAGATGCAAATGCATTCCCAGAGCAGGACAACAAGGGCTATAAGACACAGTGTTTTGGGTGCAAGTGACTGACCTCCAAAAATAATCCAGAAGCTGCAGGCGTAAGGAATAAAGATTTCGGCATAGAGGAAGAGAAAACGCATCACGTCACCAGCAATTTTCCCCAACATCACGATGAACGGACCCATCAACCTGAGCGCAAAAAAAAAAAAAAAATACAAGACTCAAATCTATGTCTGGGTCAAAATCCGGTTATGTTTCACCTGATGTGAGGCAGGGCTTCTTACCTGAAAGCTCTGACGTATTTCATGAGCCGCAGCCAGAGGAAGATGATGGTGACTGAAAACAGACGCATACTGGACACGTGCAGCGAATCAGACGGACTCACGACATCAGCTACGTGTACGGCCACAGACACGCCCAGGAGAGAGTACACCAGCCAATCAGAGAGGTTCCTGAGGGAGAGAAGAGCCAATCAGAGAGGTTCCTGAGGGAGAGAAGAGCCAATCAGAGAGGTTCCTGAGGGAGAGAAGAGCCAAACAGAGAGGTTCCTGAGGGAGAGAAGAGCCAATCAGAGAGGTTCCTGAAGAAAGAGGAGCCAGACAGTATAATGTACAGATACTACATATTTGCTGCAACATAACCAGGTATAAAAGTAGTATTATCAGAAAAGCAGTGTCTAGGTATTAGTATAAGATGAACAGTAAACAATGCTGGAGAAATGTCACGAAAGACTGACAAAGAAAGACTTATCTTCATGCCCTCAAGTGTCAAGTTATAGCTGTATTATGCAGTGTTGGGAGTAACGCGTTACAACCTAACAAGTTACAGTAACGAGATTACAATCGTCAGTAACGCAGCAGGTAAAGCGTTACTTTTGAGTCCCCAGTAATAATATTACAGTTACTAACAAAATACCCAATTAGTTACTCGCGTTAAGTCACTACAGTCAGTTTCATTTACCTGCAGTTTACCACAAGGTCATGGAATGAAAATGCATTAAACGAATAGCGCTAATATGTTTCCTACTTTATTTTCATCCGTTCCCTTCTCTGTTCTTCTTTATGCGTGCAGTGGCCACTCGTCCTGTCCGCGCTGATCCCTCCCCGCGTGCGTCGGGGTGCATGCAGCTGCTTCTGCTGCTGCTGCTGTCAGCGGGGACAGCGGGGAAAGAAGAGACCTGCACCGCTTTGGCGCTAACAACAACTGCATTTTAGCTTCAGTGTAGTGAAATAAAACTGTGTCCACAGGACTTGAACGCTGCACAGGAACAGAGGCAGGAGAACTTAAAGAGCAGTATTTGCTGTGTCAGGCTGCCCTGCTGCTGAAATGAATGCAGCTAAAAAACTAGAACGCCTGTAATAAGAATGTAATAACACAGCTGGTCAGGGCAACAGTGAGGCTATAGGCTTCTTCTGTTTAGAATGGGATTCATTTAGGCCTTCCTGTTAAAAAGTAATCCAAAAGTAAAGTAACTAAGTTATTTTCATGAGTCAGTAACTAAGTAAAATAATATATTACTTTTTAAGAGTAACTAGTAATCTGTAACTAGTTACTTTTTTTGAGTAACTAACCCAACACTGGTATTATGGAAAGAGGCCTAAGATGAACATGATCCAGAAACACTGCTGTCTTTTCTGGGATAAATGGGTTTGTATTTGTCAAATTTTGATGGATTTGATTTTGATTTTTTTGACCAAATGAGCAGTTTAAAAGTTTGTGTTTTAAGTTCAGGGCATATGACATACAGTATGAGATGCAGTGTACACAGTAGAGAGAAAAAATAGGTTTTCAGAGCAGGTCATGAGTTTACCACAGGTCCCGGCTGTAGTTTCCTCTCATGTTTTGAACGGTGTTCAGCTGATCCAGGAGGAACTCTCTGTCCTGCATACACAAAAGCACACTTAAGACCTACATACACTTTATTGATCCACAAGGGACATTTCACTTGGTCATTTGTACACAAAACACTTCAGATGAACGTATAGGCTTGTGCAAAACAAGATGGATTTTCAGTTTGTGAACTTAGAAATCTTGTGAGAACCCAGCTTGCTATTGGCTTGGCTTACAGTATATCATACAATAAAGGTAGAAGTTTTTTAGTTGTGCAGGCCTAAGTTCAGTCGTTGGTGTTGTTAGAGACAATGACCTCTGACCTGAGGCCACATGGGGTGGCAGCAGCGCAGGTCGTCATTAATGCGACGCTCCGCCCACTTCCTCTGGAGGCGGAGCTTCCTGTTTGAGCGGCAAATGTCCATCACTTCCCTCAGAACCTCCTCCAGAGTGAAGAGCAGAGCGATGACCGCGATCAGCACACGCCACCAGTCCTGAATCACAATAACACACATACAGACCCAAAATTATTCATACCCTGGTGAATTTTTACTTAACGGATCTGTTCTGGCTGGAAATGGCACAACAAAGTGGCGAATATACTACAAAGAAATTTTATTTATTTAAATTTTGACATGTCTAAAATTATTCCTACCCTTTCTCAATAATCAGTGGTAAAGTCTTTATTTTCTATTACAGCTATGAAACTTTTTTTTTGTGTGTGTGTGTTTTATTTTATAATTATTGACACTGTTTTTGCACATTCCCACTGGGATTTTGGACCACTCTTTTTGCATAAATCTCCAGGACCTGGTCTTCAGTTTTCTCCATAAATTCCCAATTGGATGAGTCAGTCCTGGGCTCTGGTCTTGGCCCCTTATCAAGATGTTGATCCTGTTCCCAATATTTCTTTACCACTTTGACTGCAGTGTGTTTTGGGTTGTTATGCAGAACCAGAGTATGAATAAATTTGGGCTTAACTAAAAAATAAAGCATTCACTTAAAAAAAAACAACTGCTACATTCAGTAAAAACCTGCACACGTGTATTTGGTTTGAATTTTAGGTTTTATTATACGAGTTATGATTGATATAAATGTAGAGTGTAGTGAGGTGACCTGGGGCAGGACGTATCTGTGAGGTGAGTCTCTCATCACTGAAACAGAGATGACTACCGTTGTCCAGGAAACATTAAACAGGAAGTTCATGATCAGGAGAAGCCACGCCCCCATCCTGCAAAAAACAAACCAAAAACAAAACAGAACAACCAGCATTTTACTCACCCACGGATAGATAAAAACAAACTTAGTGAGAGCATCTGGCATTTTTAGTCACAAACCTGCCGTAGAGTTTCCATTTGACCTCGATGAGTTTGAGAAACACAGGAGTCATGATGAGGTCCAGTTTTCCCTGATGCACCACCACCTCCAGCTGCAACAGGACCATAAAGCCGTAAAACTACTTAATACTAATAAATTACAACAAATATATCTTTGTGTAAAATATAGATGATGTATGGAAAGCTCACAGGAGACGTGGGGTCACTCAGGACTGCTTCTGTCAGAGCAGAAATACACAGAGACAGGTTAATACATATGCTAATTTGTTTATTTTAACATAAATTCAATCTCATTTATCTTCTGCAAAGGGTTATTTTTGCCTAATTCAATACTTATTAAGTCATTCCTCTTCCTTTCTATTGAGGGGCTGTGTTGGTCACCATTAGCAGAGACCCCAGCCTTTACATTTTTCTGTGTATATCTGTGCCTGCCAGTTAATATCCACATTTTATATTAGAGAAGTTTTGTGGCTTTGGCAGTGCATGTCTCAGTTTAATAGTATTTGGTGAGGAAGCAAAGGCCCAAAGACCAACTACGTATAACTCCTCTGTGTGGTTTTAGTTTTCATTCTCTCTGGAGCTTAACAGTGACCGCCCACGAAGTAAATTTCTCATTCATTTTCTCTACTGACTTTTCAAAAAATCCTTATAATAGGCTAACCAGCTATGGGCTAACTCATGATTGTAACACATTTTATTTCAATCAAAAAAATATTTCTGAAACTTGAAAAAGGCTTTATATGCTACAACGCCACAGGTGAGTAGTCTCTGTCAAGCCTTTAAACTCTTAATAAACTGATTTTCCAAAAGGTCAGTGGAGAAAATGAATGAGAATTTGACTCTATAAATGTGCAGTCCTGAACCCTTTAGCTGCTGTAACCTAAATGTAAAAAAAACAAACAGCGCAGCTAAATATGGAGCCCTATCTACTCACTAACAGCACACAGATGTAGTGAATCACCTTCAGTTTATATGAAGCTAATTTTGGTGGCTATGGCCAATGCTATGTTTTATTTAAAAAGTATTCTGTGATATGCTCAATGTCTGAAATTTCCTGTGTGCATGTTAGCAGTGAAATACCTTTGCTGAATGGCTGTGGCGGCTCTGGCTCCAGGAGGTTGAGGAAGTAAAACTGCTGTCTGCTCACGGTGTCTCGCACGTGGAACTGGCTTAGCGCCAGCTGAGCCTAAACACAAACATATACATCTTTATATACACTGCTCAAAAAAATAAAGGGAACACTAAAATAACACATCCTAGACCTGAATGAATGAAATATTCTTATTAAATACTCAGTAGTGGGAGCTCAGTAGTGTGTGTGGCCTCCTCGTGCCTGTATGACCTCCCTACAATGCCTCGGCATGCTCCTGATGAGGTGGTGGATGGTCTCCTGAGGAATCTCCTCCCAGACCTGGACTAAAGCATCCGCCAACTCCTGGACAGTCTGTGGTGCAACGTGGCGTTGGTGGATGGAGCGAGACATGATGTCCCAGATGTGCTCAGTTGGATTCAGGTCTGGGGAACGAGTGGGAAGTCCATAGCATCAATGCCTTAGTCTTACAGGAACTGCTGACACACTCCAGCCACATGAGGTATAGCATTGTCTTGCATTAGGAGGAACCCAGGGCCAACCGCAGCAGCATATGGTCTCACAAGGCTCTGAGGATCTCATCTCGGTACCTAATGGCAGTCAGGCTACCTCTGGTGAGCACATGGAGGGCTGTGCGGCCCCCAAAGAAATGCCACACCACACCATTACTGACCCACTGCCAAACCGGTCATGCTGGAGGATGTTGCAGGCAGCAGAACGTTCTCCACAGCGTCTCCAGACTCTGTCACGTCTGTCACATGTGCTCAGTGTGAACCTGCTTTCTCATGCTACCACTAGAGTGAAAGCACCGCCAGGATTCAAAAGTGGCCAAAACATCAGCCAGAAAGCATAGGAACTGAGAAGTGGTCTGTGGTCACCTCCTGCAGAACCACTCCTTTATTGGAGGTGTCTTGCTAATTTCCTATAATTTCCAGCTGTTGTCTGTTCCATTTGCACAACAGCAGTGAAATTGATGTCAATCAGTGTTGCTTCCTAAGTGGACACAGTTTGATTTCACAGAAGTGTGATTGACTTGGAGGTACATTGTGTTGTTTAAGTGTTCCCTTTATTTTTTTGAGCAGTGTATTATAAAAAAACATAAACCTATCATTCATTTTCTTCCGCTTATTCCCATTAGGGGTCGCGGGTGACTGGAGCCTATCCCAGTAACTTTGGGCCTTAGGTAGGGTACACCCTGGACAGGGGCCAGCTTGTCGCAGGGCTGACAGAGAGACACACAGACAGACAATCATTCACTCTCACATTCATTCACTAGGGGCAATTTAGAGTCACCAATTCAGCAAACACATGCAGGTCTTTGGAGGGTGGGAGGAAGCTGGAGTACCCAGAGAGAACCCATAGTAACAGAGGGAGGACATGCAGACTCCACCCAGAGAGTTCCCATAAACCTATCACTAAACATATTTTAGTGAAATAATAGTCATTAATGAACTATTTTCTAAAGAGTGAAGCTGTCCCACTCACCTCTGGAGTCATGTGACTAATCAGAGCCGTGATACAGAGCTGCCCGTCACAGTCTTTTATTCCAGCCTCTGCTCCGAGCTCCAGCAGAACACGAGCCGCTTCACGACGCTCTGAAAATACACACAATGCTTCAATCTTAAGAAAACTTTTGCCGTTATAGCGACTACAAGCAGCATACACTGGTACAGCGGTCTGTGGGTTGCCAGTCTTTCCGCTTTTCTGATTGGACGATCGGCAGTGCAGGGTTTAGAACGCCTCAACGTCATGGGTTAGAGTCTGGACTCTGACAGTTTACCAAATGTCTTTCCCTGCTCTCTCCCTGATTTCCTGTTATACAAGACGTGGAGCAGAGCTTATGTTCCGTCTGATTCCGGCCCAGGCCACTCAGCTGCTCATGTCTCTGTTACTCATCTGTTTAACCACTCCCTCTGTGAGAGACAATGCTCAACTCCCAGACCTCCTCAGAACTGAGGATGAGGGATGAAGCGTCTTCTAAAGAACAAATGGTGTCCAGACTGCCCTTCTATCTAGGAACAACCTACACCGATATATTACTGCCATGTAATATTAAAATGTTACATGGCAGTATTCAAACGATCACATCCATTTCTCCCTCTTACCCATGTTGGCTGCCAGCTGCAGTGGGGTCCTGTGTTTATTATCTGTACTGTCGAGAAAGGCTCCATGTTTCACCAAAGCCCTGATGGAGTTCACTGCATCACTTTTTGCTGCAAAGTGAAGCGGCGTCTGAGACTGCAGCAGCGTACGGGACTCTGGGTCGGCTGGGAACAGAAGGAGAGAAATAAATATTATGTTTTTATCCTTATCTTTTGTCAGCCAGACAGAGAGAGTCCTGTGGCTGTACTGGCCCTGATGCCTCACTGACCGTTGTTCTCCAGCAGGAAGTGGACCATGTCGCTGTAGTCCAGAGCCGAGGCCACGTGGAGCGCCGAGACCCCGAACTGGTCTGGGATCAGCAGGTTCGACCCTCGGTCCAAGAAGAACCTCATCACATCCACACTCCACGCCCTGGAGATCTGCATGAACACATGTAATGTTCACTAAATGTTACTAGTTCTGAATATTTAAGAGTACATCCATCAAACATACCTCGTGTAAAACGGTCTGTCCGAGACGGTCGGTGCTGTTGGGGTCTGCTCCGTCTGAGATCAGCTGGTCCATGAGCTGCAGATCCACCTGAACAGAAAAGAGTTTTATTTTGATTGAGTTCTTTACCATATATTTTAACACAATAAAATAGTTTCCTGTTTACAAGAATATCACAATTTGATTCATTTTCATTCATTATGTTCCGCTTATTCCCGTGTCAGGGGTCGCGGTGTTTTTTGTTCATATTTCTCTAAATGTTTACCTGGTCTGTGTCCTGATCGCGTGCTGCCAGTTCTCTGAAGTGGTTCAGCAGCCTCTTATTTAAACTCAGGTCTTGGCCCTGGTTCGGGTCCGGGTTCAGGTTCAGATTTGAGTCCAGTTCATCTTCTGTGTCTCCGGCCAGACCTCTGTATTTGACCTGAGCCCTCACTCCTGCTTCATAACACAACACAACACAACACAACACAACACAACACAACACGTGTTTATGATTTATTATCCTGTTGGTTCTGCAGTGGTTTAATTCTTTTACTTCAGTGGTTCCCAAGTGGTGGGGTCAGGCCTAAAAGTGGGACTGACACAAAAAGTAGACTGGCTTGTGCCCCGTTGTGGTTGGATTAAGGACCTTACCTAAAAGTTTGTTCTTCTGTCTCCATCGGCCGCAGGAGTAGGACGCCCAGCGAGCAGCAGATTTCACCGCAGCACAAACCGACCTGGAGGTCTGTGAATGCACAAAACATAATTCACAAAGAGGTAAATGCAAAATGGATGTGAGATAATGTAAATGAGCAAAGCAGACAGAAAAATAAGTAATATCTTAAACCTTAAACCCAATAATTATTTAATACATGTGGTATTCAGTAGGCTGTAGCTTTAGTTTTACTACATGGTACAATAATTAGTCTGTTAGTGCTGACTGAATCTTCTTCAGTGTCATCTCTGTTTCTTCATCGATAAATTAAAATAATCAATGTTATTACAGCAGTTTCTCTGAGGTGGTAGAAGTAAAAATCTGTTTTTATGTAAAAGTACTATCTTTTAGTAGATCTAAAACAGTTTACTTATAAAGTAAAACTATAATAAAATCTGTGAACATTAGAGCCATATTTCCATATATGTTTTATTGTAAATAGTCTGTATTATATGTACTGTATGTTTTTAATGTTTTTTTAATATTTGTGTCCTTGTCTGTTTGTTATGCTCTGTTTTGTCTCAGGGACCTAGTCTGCAAATCAGCTGTTAGCTAGATAACCAAAACAAAAATGTAAAGATAAACAACTTTACGCATTATGTTCAATTTTTTTTGTGTGAATAGCTCAGCTGTACCATTGTTATCAGTAAAACTAATATTTGATTTAAACATTTTTATCTCATATCTTAGGACCCATGGTTAATGTTTATGAAATATAAAAAAATATATACTGCTTATAGCACTTAAGTTAAAAGTACTTTTGAAAGTTTTCTTTGCAACTGCACAGCAAAAACTACAAGTGTTTATTCTTCTAGTAATATTATTACTACTACAACTACTAGACTAAATAAAATACTTGAGCAAAAGTAGTATTTTTTTCCCTTTCCTCAAAGAAAAGTATGTTATGAAAAAGGTGCAAATGTGCTCATGGGACCACAAACTACACTTGGGCTTACCCGGACAGAGCCCTGATGTTGTTCTTGGTCGTGGTTCGGGACACAGTTCTGGGTTGTTTCAGTCATTTCCATCTCCAGCCCGGGGTTCTTCAGCCCCCAGAGTCCTGAGCCAGAGACCCGAGAGCTGCTCTTCCTAACACGGGCCATCGTTTTTAGTCTGAATTCAGCGGCCAAAAGACTCTAAAGAACTGAACTCTTAGATAAAACCAGTGTCTCGACATTAAACCCTGGAGATAATCTATATGGCTCTACACCCGGCTCGCTCTCCTCGTGTTTCTGCCGCTCGTGGTGACAACAAAACAATAAATGTAAGGATGTTGATATATATCTGGGTGTTGCTGCTCAGAGAGTTGGTTTAAAGGTCATGTGTTTCTTATCTGTAGAGCTCTAAATGTTCAGCTACAGCAGAAACACACACATACATACACTTAGGTCCAAGATACAGTTATATAATTCACATGTGCTTAAAGTACAGACTCTCAGCTGTAATTTGAGAGTATTCACATCCAAATTGGAGAAAGGGTTTAGGAGTTACAGCTCTTTAATGTGTAGCTGATTTCACATAAACAGCTTTCAAATACAAATGTACACCTGGAATCGAGCCCTGACCTTTTACACTGAAAAAGAAGCAGCTACACATTAAAGAGCTGTAATTCCTAAACCCTTTCTCCGATTTGGACGTGAAAACTCTCAAATTACATTACAAAGTTCTTTTGTTTGAATGTGGTTGTTACGTCGGACGTCAGTGGGACTTTACTGTTGTTAAAATGGAAACAAGATGAAGAAACAAGTCCCACAGAGAACTGAATAACAACTCGGACTTCAGCAGAACCAACAGGTGACGAAGTAAAGCATTAAATGCTGTTAACCGGGTGAGAGAACTTATTATATTTGCCCTGCTTCTGCTTTCGTAAGAAGCGCTGCAGATAAACGTCTGTGATAAGCCAGTTCCAAATCAACCGGAGAGAAATGGTTCACTGCAAGAGAGGAACGCTCCTGCTTTTGGAAAGCAAAGTAGGAGAGAGACTGCCATCACCAGGCTTTGGCAAACGGCTCTACCTACTGAGTAACAGCCACCCCAGTGAGTAATACTTTATGTACCGTCATCATTGTACAGCAGTGTTTCCCAACCACAGGTACGAGGACCCCTAGGGGTACGTGAGCACATTGCAGGGGGTATGTGGAGTTATTTGACCATTTAAATAGAACCTTTTATATTAAAATATTTGTCTGTCAAAGATTAAAATGAACCCAAATCTGGACTAACCCAGGACTATACTGAGGGATACAACAGGGATTCACAGAAAAAATATAGTACTAAAGAAGGACACAACAGGGACTAAACTTGAACTAAAACAGGTCTAAAACCAGAACTAAACCAGGAAAAAACAGGTCTAAAATCAGAACTAAACCAGGAAAAAACAGGTCTAAAATCAGAACTAAACCAGGAAAAAAAAAACATCTAAAACCAGAACTAAACCAGATCTAAAACTAGAACAATAACCGAGGTCTAAACCAGGTCAACCCAGGGCTAAACTAAGACTTAACCAGAACTAAACCCAGTCTAAACCAGCAATAAACCAGGTTTAAACCAGAAATAAACAAGGTCTAAACCAGGTCAAACCAGGATTAAGCCAGCCCCAAACCTGAACTAAAACAGGAAAAACATGTTTAAAACCAGAACTAAACCAGATCTAAAACTAGAACTAAACCAGGTCTAAACCCAGTCTAAACCAGGTCTAAACCAGAAATAAATTAGGCCTAAACCAGGTCAAACCAAGGCTAAAAAGACTAACCAGAACTAAACCAGTCTTCACCAGGTCTCAACCAGCAATAAACCAGGTCTAAACCAGAAAAATAAATAGGTCTAAACCAGGGCTAAATCCGGTCCTAAGAGTACACAAATACAATAAAAAATATAAAATACAATAGCAGGAAAGTAATAATGCTTTGAAAAGTAGAAACTTTTTTAAATTATTGTTTATTTTCTCTTAGTATTGTTGGCTCTTGTGCTCATAATATAATATGCACTCATATTTCTGAGGTAAAATCAAAAACAAAAACCCGTATTTGTTGTCAGTTCATCTCAGAGCAAACCTTCATTTTCCTTCTGAAGTGTGATTGTTCGTACGGAGCGCGTCCTTCAGCAGCGGGCCATGGTTGTAGAGGTTGGTTGTGTGATACTGAGGGGTGTTTATCCGAACCAGTGGTTGCCCATACAGTCTCTGTTCCAGGGGACTCCACAGATCCAGCACCACTCGGCTTTACACAGAGGACAGCGCATGTGACTGCAGCCTCCTGAAACACACACAAATAAACAAATAAACAAACAAACATCGGTCTTATACAGCGCTTTACAATTCATTCCTTCACTCTGACTGAAACTGAAATACACGAGTAGACAAAACTTTAACTGGCAGGATGGTAACACTTTACAATAACTCACACTATGAAGCATTAGATTAGTAAACAGGTAATTTATTATTTACAAAGCATTCATAAACATTGAGTTATAAACACTAATATAAGGTTAAATTCTTCAGTAATAAGCTCTGGTGATCAGTGCAAAAAATATAAACATCAGTGTTAATTCAGTGTCTGTAAATAGTTTATTCATTAATTTTTTTGTTAGTTACATGGTTATTAATGCTTTATTACTGCTTAATAGCAGTGAGCTACTCTAAAGTGTTACCCAGGATAGTTTTATGTTCACTTGTTCAATTTCTTTTGGCATCTTATAAATCAGCTTTGATTTAAATAACTACGGGCTCAAGATGTTATTTCTCTAGATTGTTTTTATTTTTTTGTAACTACAAATTATTTTAATGTAATGTTCAGAAATCAATATATTTCCTTTCATTCTTTATTTAAGTGATGCTGAAGGAATAGAATAAGAAAAGCATCAAAATACTTTGTAGAAACTGCTAAAAAGTACGGTGGCCCTAAGTTGCAACATCAAAATTGTTTTTGTCCACTAGAAAAATAAAAACAGATGTAGATTTTTTTTTTTTTAAATCTTGCTTTAAAAAGAAACCCATCCCTCAAATTTAAAAAAGAATATACAAAAAATGTAAATAAATGTCTATATTAAAAAAGGAACCTCATTTGTTTTGTCCACTAGAAAAATAAAAGCAGAGGACAATTTTTTAACTGTGTTAAATGCCTCAAAAAACAAGCTCACCTCTAAAAATTAAAGAGTCAATTAAAATAAAGCGATGTCTCAATTTTTTTTATATATATTGTTTAAAAAAACTCACTCATCAAAATAAAATAAACTTGTCTAAAAATGAAAAGCTCTCTTCAAAATAATAAAGCTTGTCACAAAATAAAAAATATTCTTCTATTTAAAAAATAAGACTTTCAAATATTTCAATAAAGTTCATCTAAAAATAAAAACACACAGCTTCAAATTAAAAGAGGGCGCTGTTTCCCCAAAACGTCTCACCCTTTTAAATTAAGACTGCCACAAAAAGAAACCCATGCTTCAAATTTTAAAAGGGTTCAGCTAATGTGGCTAATGCTAAGGAAGTGAGGCTGTAGCTTAGCATTGGAAGGTCTTATTTTTTTTTTAAATAGAACAATACTTTTTATTTTTATTTTGAGGAGATATTTTTATTTTTAGAAAAGTTTATTTTATTTTGATGAGTGAGGTTTTTTTAAACAAGCTTTTTAAAAATTGACACATGGCTTTATTTTAACTGACTTGTTTATTTTTAGAGGCGAGTTTATTTTTTTTAGGCAACACGTTTAAAAATCTTCCTCTGCTTTTATTTTTCTAGTGGACAAAAACAATTTTGATGATGCTCCTTTTTTAATATAGACATTTATTTAATTTTTTTGTATACTTTTTTTTATTTGAGGGATGGCTTTATTTTTAAGGCAAGATTTAAAAAAAAAAAAAAATCTGCTTTTATTTTTGTTGTTGCACCTCAGGGCCACTGTAAAAAAGCCCTGTGTTGCCAATATACTGTATGTATTTTTTTAACTTGCATATTTCAGACCCTGCAGCCCCATCAGACCTATACTGCTCACACACACTCTTCCAACGTGCATTCATCTCCAGTGTATGTCAGTTCAGTTTTATTTCTATAGCTCGATATTTAGCCATATCTAGCATATTTGTAATCTGACAGTTTTCTAACACTGATCTGGTCTCTTCTGGGCTCCTCTTTCTCTGTTTCTTACCGTTCTTCTGCACCGGGGCGGAGCACTGAGGACAGGGTTTAGTGGATTCTTGGATAAAGAGCAGCGAGTCTCTGTCCCACCGCGACCTGAGAGACGCCTCACTGTCCACCGGGAAACTCTGAGGACAACAACACATCACATAAGTACAAGAAACATAAACTAGAAGCAATTGGAGAGCGCAGATCTCCACCAAGGACTTAGAGATTTACCAAAAACAAATGATTTCTTTCTTTCCCCATTCATGACCTTTTCTGGAACATTGTGTTGCTAACAAACAAAAACTTCAAAAACACTTCTAAAAACTTGTGGATCCAGACCTTAAACTAAACTTAAAGGAATTGGTATCACAATCTGACAAAAACAAAACATAACTGCCTTGGTGCCCAAAAGATTTTACAGATTATACTGTAACTGGTACCGACCTGCTCAGTGGGCGGGGCTCCCTCTGCTATGGGCGGAGCCTGTGCACTTGGACACGCCCCTTCGTGGTACTCCTCTCGACAGTCTCTGCAGAAGACCAGCCCGCAGCCCGCTCTGGGGTCACACTCCACCCTCCTGAAGCCACCGGGGACCACAAGCCCCGCCCCACAGCCTGCCCCCGGACACAGCATCCCACCAATCAGCAGCAAGCACTGCTCCGCGCCGAAACGGAGGTAACGGTCGTACTGTAGGGGCAAGGTAATAGAGAAAAAACTGCATCAGCCATAAATATAGCGACTCTACAGGATTTTAGCTTGTATATCGAAAACATTTTTGTGCTCCCCTCAAATTTGACCTCATTCATGACCCTCATGTACAAAAATGTATGTTAAAAAACTGCTATAAAATCATTATACATCAATATTTTTTCTGCTTTTTTTGCATAAATCTCCTAAACCACTTGAAATTTTATCAAAAATACTAATGAAGTCAAATAAATGTTGCTGCTCATTGACAAATCCAAGTCTTTAACCACCAGCAAAGCTCTAGTCCTCTAATTTGGAAAATAATTAGTTTTTAATTAGTAAATTTTATTTTTTTTGTAACACATTTTTCAAAATGTATATATTTAAATTGTATTGACATTTAAAAGGTTAAAATCCATTAAATTAATGTTTGGTAGTTTTGAGCAGATTAAGAGATGTATGCATAATAAAAGCAGAAAACTATATGTATGATAATTTTATAGTAGTTTTTGAGCATGTACAAAAATGTATAATTTCACGAAAGAGTGCAAACTTCAAAAATAGAGTATAAATAATGGAGAGTAAAAAACATTGGATTTCAAAAATGTCCCATGTCCCAAGCGCTAACACAATCAAAATGATCACCAAATGAAAAAAAAAAGTCAAGCAAAATGTCCAAAAAATGTACAGAGGAGAGGAATACGGGTTAACTTATACAGCTACCTCAACCTGACATTACATAGAAAGAGGTGCGATGCTTTGCTATAACACTGAGCATTAAGAAAAAAAACTAACTCTAGACTCTTGAAGCTCCACAAAATCCAGTGGAAGTTCTATAAAGGTATGTACAGGTGCCAAGAGTGGACAAACTGAGCACTGCTGAAAGAGAAGCACACCTCTGTTTCTTCTCAGAGTTAAAGAAACAAGAATGTGGCGCTGACCTGTTCCTGTCCCATAATCCTGAAGTGATGCAGCTCCTTTATCAGAGAATCCTCACAACCAGCTGCAAGAGACAAACACACTTTCTTTAAACCATCATAAGACAGAGCACATATATCTTTTTGTAAAACACAAACCCACTAGCGCTGCACAATATATTCCAGATTTATGGTTATTGCAGTATCAGCAAACACAAAATCTGTATCCCAAGAAATGTTATTGTCGTCCCTCTGACAGAGATTTACACAGAATCACTGCGCAATTACAGACTTCAATGAAACTTCAGTGTCATCAAGTGAAAAAATAAAAAAGACCCAACTTAGATTTCTCAATTTAGCTTTGGTTTAGCTTAAGTTTGGTTTTAATTTTGACTAGTAAATACAGAGATTTAAATTTGACCTGGTGTATTGAAAAGTAAACCTAAATATCGCTAGTTAAATATGATTTCTAGCTTTTTATGTGTTTCATGATTTACTGATGAGAGTCCAAAATGTTGTGAGCTGAAAAACAATATTAGTATTTAGAATATTCCTAATATTTTGCCGCATCTGCCCACAAACATTACACTGCAGTGCCAGGATTGTTAAACGTACCGGGGCAGGGCAGAGTGTATCCAAGCTGTGGGTCGTGAACGAACTGTCTCTCAGTTGAGTCTGGTCTGACAGTAACCACGGAAACAGTCCAGGCAGATCACATGACGCTCGGCGCACGGGAAAACCACCACCACATCCCTGAAGCGCACAGATAACTCAGGATGATACTCAGAAAGTAAAAACAGTCTCCAATACATTTAATCCAGCCACATACAAGGGGTTACAAGCCATGAGTATATCTTTTGTGCCAGTCCCATGCCTGGATAAATGGAGAAGGTTGCACGAGGAAGGAAGTTTAGACACCACTCATCTAAAGCCAGTTACAAATCAATTAAATATGTAAACATTAGTGCATAATCATGAAATGCAATCTTTTCCTTTCCTTTCAGCTTTTCCTTGCTGGGGATTTTCATTTTGGTTTTACGCCAGATACCCTTCTTGGTGCAACCCTCTCCATTTATCTAGGCTTGGCACTGGCACAACGAGTACTGGCTCTGGCTTGTGACCCTTGTGGCTGAATTTAATCCTTAATAACAATATATCCAGAACAATTTCTATACATTTTTAGGACAATTTTTAAACAATGCGTGACATCTTGGTCGTAATGGTTTTTATGTTATTCTACCTTTTGTGGGACAACTGGAAACCTTTGAGTTAAAGGGGCTATAATATGCTTTTATTCATATTTTTCTCTTTAAAAATATTATCTGACTAAAAGAAAGAAAGAAGGTCTTTTGAATAGAAACAGAAAAAGAGCTTTTTACATCCTTAAACTTTTTGTATGATGCCATTTTACTATAAAATGAAAAATGTCTGTGAGGAATCAGTTGAAACAGAGCTGTACACTGTTTTTTTTCATAAATGAATGAGAGCAGACTGAATGTAGAGGGCTTGTTGATTGGTCATTGCTTCCTGGAGTGGGCGGGACTTCGTGGGAGAGGCGGAGTTTTGTGAAATCCAAGCGTTTTGAGGCCTTAGAAACTCAGCACCAGAGACTATAGGGTTACTCAAACAGGGTGAATGAAACAAAAACACAACTCCGGGTATGCTTTTGATGAGGGAACAACATTATAACATGATAGAAAGCTAAAAAAAAGTAAATTTTGCAGAATATATCTACTTTTAAACATAAGAACACATTAAGAGCTTGTGTATAAATGTGAATTTGTGAGTATTTACATGACGTCCATACAGGCGATACACTGGACCTTCCGAGTGTTACGAGTGACCAGGTCCAGAGCCACGGAGCGCTCATCTTCAGACGTGGGGTGGGATGCACACTTGAAGAAAAACTCCTGAAAAATAAACACAAACACATAACATGAGTAAGATACGTAGTTATTTTGTTAATGTGGTTAAAGTATTTCCTACAGGAGACAGCTGAAGATACCTCCATCCAAAAGAAATGTCACTTCAGTACAAGGCTAACAAAGTAGTGGAGAGTTGTGTATATCTGTATATCCACTGGCCACTGGCTGGTTAAACCGACCATAAATGCAAATAACTAATCATCATCCAAGCCCATTTTAGGAATTCAGTGCTTGTAGATTGTAAAACATAAGAGGAGCTGCTGAAGTTTTAAAAAATGCAGATGTACCTTACATACTTTTTTATATTAATAGGGTTTCCACCTAATATCTATCTCTGTCTGTCAGCTGCAGGGACCTGGATGTGTTTTTAACATCTCTGAATACCCAAACGTCTAAGCAAAACAAAAAACATGCAGTGAGCCTCTGTTGTTTATATTTATTTTTTGTAACCTTCAGATGCATGATGCTCCTTGGCTATAACATTTTCCATCTTAAAAAAATGTTAAAGGGGTTATATATTATACTTTTATTCATATTTTTAAACCAATCTTGGTCACCTAAACCTGCTAGACCAGCAGCATGTTTTACAATCTTTAAAAACATTATCTGGCTAAAAGAAAATGTTTTTTTTATGAAGTACTCTACTGGGGACATAAAAAAAAAAAAAAAAAAAAAAAAACAGGTGAAGAGTGTTGCCGTTTTAACATAATTTAAAGAAAGCAGTTTATTCCCTTAAACTTTTTGCATGATGTCATCTTACTACAAAATGAAAAAACTGCTGAGGAATCAGTGGAAACAGAGCTGTACACCGTTTTTTCACCGAGGTTTGTGCAACGGAGCGTTTTGAGACCACAGAACAGCCGTGCCAGAGAATAGAGAATTACTTAGGCAGGCGTAAATGAAGCAAAACACAACTCCATGTATGTATGTTTTTGATGAGGTAAACATGGTAGAAAGCTCAGAAAAGTTGATGTTGCATAATGTAGCCCCTTTAACAAATGAATATCACAATATGTTGATGAAAGAGAATAAAAGCTGTGTCAGTGCCATAAGGTTTCTGCAGCAGCAAACTAAAGTGATATGTTTGGACTTTTAGGATCCAGTTATAGAGACAATAATAATAAACATAAAACATAGCAAAAGATGTGTTACCGCTTCTCCACCGTGACAACCCTCTGAGTGACACACGCCATGGATTTGACCAGAAATCAGCACATCGTCCCAACAGGAAGGACCCTGGATACAGAAACACTCATCACTCACTGGTTGGACTCAGGGTCATGTGACAGAGGCTGGAGGTCACGTGACTAACCTGACTGAGTGTGAGGGTGGACTGTTGGCAGGTTTTACAGCAGACTCTGAGCTTCCCCTCTCGGACACAGCCACAGCGCTTACAATAGACAAAGAATGAACTGCGACCTGTAAAAACACACGCAATTACAGTTAATGTGTGGTAAACGCTACTGGCTTCATCATTTTATATACCAAGATATTTCACGCCATTCCTTTCATGTTTGTATTATGTCCAAAATGTAGCTGTAGAAAGTATAAAGAAGCACAACATGACACTGGATTTAAAAACAAAAAAGGAAGGAAAAACTTTAATTGAAGGTTTTGCTCAAAAGAAGAACGACACTCATCTTTTTTAGCAACTTTGTGTTTGAGGAAGGTACATAGATAGATACGTACAGACAACCAGTCACTCTCACATTCGGTCACCAGGGACAATTTAGACTCACCAGTTCACTTATAAGAGCATGTTTTTGGACACGCGACGCACAAAAACTAGTTTGCCTGGTAAAAACATGATTATATTTTTAGAAAAGGTCAGTAATGGGTCAAAGAGATGGATCACGGTCTGGATCCAGGATTTTTTACATGATTCTTTATGATGTTTCAGAGGAACTGTAATGACTTGGCACTTTCTGAGGGCATGTACTGTAGTTTGTTTTACATTTATTTATGATAATAATAATGGCTTCGATTTATAGAGTGCTTTTCAAGGTAACCAAGTGTTTTACAACTCAATTATTCATTCACTCCTCCGTAACACTTGATGGTGGTGAGCTACTGCCACCCTAAATAACGAGAAAATAGTCACAAAATACTTATAAAGGATCATAAACCCTAACAATAAAAAGACAAGCAGCTATAGTGGCCCATGCTCACATTTATTTGTATAATTGTGTGTATTTCTGTCTGCACTGACCTCTGTGTCCCTCACTTCCATCTCCTCTGTCTCCCTCTGGTCGCAGCTCTTGTGGTTGGTCTCCTCTAAGTCCTGGTTCTTCAGTGGATGAGCTGAGGTCCAGACGGGTCAGACTCATACTAGTGTCCGGATCCTGATCCTGGTTTTGGGGGCTGGGTTTAGAGTCAGACCGGGGCAGAACCACGTGAACCGTACTCTGCTCTGGGAGGTCACAACTCTGAGCAGAAATTCACACATTCACATGAAGCTTCTCAAAAACTGTGCTGAGGATTGGTACAAAAATAGGAAATACAGACTAAATATGACATAAACTCTCTTAAATCTCTCCCCTGGTTGATTGCCGTTACCGCACCTTGAGTGTAGCTGTGTTGTGCAGCTCCCTTCCTGCGAAAAGCACTCTGAGTCGGTCAGATTGGACGCCGAGCCGACCTCCGACCTCTTGTTTCAGGTCACACACCATCGCTTCGTCCTCAATCTCCACCGCGATGGGAGCGCCCTGGTTATAGCACACCCAAACTGACAGAGGACAACAGATTACTACTGTGATATAAAACACGTCCATGGCTTTTTACATTTAAGTTCACATAAACAGCTCTGGAAAATATTAAGAGACCACTGCAAAATGATAAGTTTCTCAGATTTGATCTTTTATAGGTTGAGTAAAATGAACTCCACACTTTGACTAATTTTTCTATGACCTGCTGAGTAGGGGTGGGAATTTTTAGTCATCTCACAATTCGATAAATTTTTGATTCAGATCAAATAAGGACCTTAAAAAATCTTAAAACTGAATCATTAATAGCATTTATAAAGTCAAAACTTGCAAAAAAGGCATACTTCTCTAATAGTAGTTACCAAATATTACAAGTTCATGCTTCTTGTTGGGGCTAAACATTAGTTACTTCTAATTACAAATGAATAGAGTTTGTTGCATACATTCACTAGTCTATATGGTACTTAAGATGTTTCAGATTTTGAACTGAACAAAATGTAATACCTGCCAATGGTATTTAATACTTTTAAGACCTTGAAGCTACTCAGATTAATAATAATTTAGTATAAACAGTGGACTAAAACGTATGATGCTTTCACTTAATATGTGAACTGGATTTTACTATAGGGCTTCATTAAGAAAAGCTTTAATTGTAATTTTTATGTTACTTTTAGGTGAAAATTGGAGGCAGAGGTCGTGTTTTTGGTTGGTCCTCTGGTGGTGACTCCGCCCCTTTGTTATGAAGCCGCATGAGGCAAAGCCAGGGTTCATTAAACTCGTTAGTAACTAATTTACGAGGACTTAACTACACGAGATAATTTAATAAGTAAGACATCATTAAGATTAGCTATTACAACATTTATTGTCTATGACTGGTGAGTCTAACCAGCCACAAACATGACCCCGAAATGTAGATAAGTATTAAAAAATAAAATGCCTCCTTATCTTCGCCGTGTGTACATTAAATTGCATAAATATAGCTCTGTGTACTCAAATATAATGCTATTTAATTGAATCTAACGCAAAAATACCATTATAAACGCTGTCAAACGTACCAAGCATGTTTCTCCTCGCCCTTGAGTCGTGTGCTGCTGTTTCGGTCGCGGTGCATCCTGGGAACTGAAGTCCAACCGCGACTTCTTCTTCGGGTAAGGCAAAAAAATGCGTTTTACTGCCCTCTACTGTTTTTCCAACGCACATACTTCTTGTGTATGGGTCTGCTGCTGTTTAAAATGTTGATTAAACAACGCTAATAATTAGATCTTTGTTGTAAATGGGTGTAGTCTAAATGTAATGGGTCAGGGGTGGAATTGGCAGAGTTTTTAAGAATCTGTACTTTACTTGAGTATTTTTAGGGGTACCTTACTACTTTTACTCCACTGCATCAAAAAATAAATAGAATACTTTTTATCCCACTACATTTCTAAAAAAGCAAAAGTAATTTCTGCAGATAAATTGTCTGAGAAAAGACAACTGACTTACTTACTGACTTGCTCTCAGGAACTAAACAGAACCTCTGGACACAATCTGGATGTAATTTAGCTTTTGCTTTGAACATTATTTGCACAATTTTATAATAAACCAATTTAAAAATAATTGATTAGTATGATCATAATACCCAGTGTACTGTATAATCTCAAAGCTTTTATTTTTCAGAGTCTGTCCCACCTTTGCCCCACTTTTAGTATTTTTTTGAGGTTGTCACCCTAGACCTAACTGTATATCTTAGTGTTGTTTTAAGCTACTTTTAAAGAATAAAGAAATAAAATAAAAACAGTTTATTTCAATTAAGATTTTTTTCATTCACAAATATTATTTGTAGAAAAGCCTCAGAGACAAAACTTAAGTAAAAATGTGTTTGAGACGAGACCAAGACCACAAGAAGTGACCTTTTTAAAAACCTGTTTTGAGATGAAGACCTGTCTCGAGTTCTACACCACATTTACCAAAGTTTATGCTAAAAACCCACATGCCAAAATGAAAGCAAGCCTTAAGTTTCATTCATTTATTTCCTTTAAAAAACTCTGTGACAATGAGATATCTGTATGTTAAGCCGTGCACTAAGAGAAAACAAACCCAAATAAACAAACACATCGTCACATCTTTAAAAAAAAAAAAAAAAAGTCTTTCGATCTAGACAAAATCCCAACTCATAAGCGTCTAAAAACCAAACGGCAAGCTCTTGAACACTACACGGATTTGGACAAAAGCTGTGGGGTTTTTCATGGTCAACATTCATAAGAGACGTGTTCTGTGGAGCTTTGTGCTATGAAGAGGTGTGCAAGGCATGAAATAAATTAGGGACACATATCTCTTTTACAGGCAAAGCGAACTATTAACACAAGCAAGATGGTTTTTCAGTAGTTTAAGGCTGTTGAAATCATCACTCCTCTATCAATCTAGATAAAGAAAGAATTAAGACAATAGATTAATAAACAAATAAATAAATGATATAAAAATAAATTATGTAGTAAAATAAAATAAATAATAAATACGTTGTAGGGTACCACACAACAATAAGGGGCCCATTATAGAGGATTATAAAAAATGCATGTTGTATAATGAAGTTAAAGGCCCACTACCCGAGTTTTAGAGATTTTGTGAAAACAAAAATATCTCTCCTCCTGTTTATATTTGTGTTTTATTTTGTTTACAGGTCTCCTATTCTAAGAAATTGATTTTTTTTAAGCTTTTGCACCTCAAAAACGGACCTGGAGTAGTATTTTGTTTCACTCACATGTTGGAGTAATCCTGTATGCTAAGACCCGTCCTCTCAAGAGCTGAAAACGCTCGGTCTCACGACTCTACGTAGATTTGTAAAACCAGGAAGTGCTCCTGAGCGTTTCTAAAGCTCATACATCGTCACCGGACTCATTCTGATCATGTCAGGGCTTAAACTGACGTCACTACAAAGCAATCAGCTCATTTATCTATCTGTTAGCATTATGTTGCTAATAGTTATGCTAAATGTCAATTTTAAGCTCTCTGTAAAAAGTAAATATTTTAAAATCTCCTTTATGGTGGCCGTTATTGTAAAGTGGTACCAATTTTGGAAGAACTGCTACATTCTCAGATGCAAACAATAATTCATAAACCGTACATACATTATTATAGCCTGGCCAAACAAACTCTTTTCCAATTCTATTCAAAGAAGTTAGTCTGGTTTCCCTTCACTTAAATTTCATTTCTATGGGCAGGACAATCACAGACGGAGTAACCAATCAGAGAAACGAAGGGCGGGACGTAAGCAGTGCACCGCTGACCTGTGAGCAAAACAAACACAGCTGTGACTGAGGAACCAGACTGTCCTGCTTATGAAAACAAAGTAGGAGTCTAGTTGGCCAGGCTACATTATTATGGTCTGAAGTTTCCTCAGATAAGTTCAGCAATATTTATAAAACAGGCAACGTATGAAAGTTTGGCAATTATAAATTAAACTTAAGAGATAATTCAGTATTTTGTGGCTGTTTCAGATACTTCACTCGCTGTTCGGAGTATTTCATCGAGCTCCTTTTACAAAATACTAAACTGGTGGTTCTCAAACTGTGGTACGGGGACCAGTGGTGGGACCTCAGGAGTCGTTTGCCATTCAAGTCCTGATTCAGTTTCATTTAGAGGCAGTTTTATTCCAGGGTTTAGTCCTGCTCTGGTTCCATAGTCCTGGTTTGGGCCTAGTTTGGACATGGTGTAGTCCCAGTGTAGACCTGGCTCAGTCCTGTTTTTTTCCTAGATGAGTCCTGGTTTAGACTTGGTTTAGACCTAGATTAGTCCTGGTGTAGATCTGGTCCAGTCCTGGTTTCTTCCTCGATTAGTCTTAGTCTTAGTTTAGTCCTGGATTAGTCCTCGTTTAGACTTGGCTTAGTCCTGGCTTAGACTTGGTTTAGTCCTGGTTTGGACTTGGCTTAGTCCAAGGTTAGTCCTGGTTTAGACTTGATTTAGTCCTAGTTTAGTCCTGGTTTAGACTTGGCTTAGTCCAAGGTTAGTCCTGGTTTAGACTTGATTTAGTCCTAGTTTAGTCCTGGTTTAGACTTTGCTTAGTCCTGGTTTAGACTTGGTTTAATCCTGGTTTGGACATGGTTTAGTCCTAGTTTAGTCCTGGTTTGGACTTGGCTTAGTCCAAGGTTAGTCCTGGTTTAGACTTGATTTAGTCCTAGTTTAGTCCTGGTTTAAACTTGGTTTCTTCCTGGTGTAGACCCGGTTTAGTCCTAATTTAGTCCTGGTTTGGACTTGGTTTAGTCCAAGGTTAGTCCTGGTTTAGACTTGGCTTAGTCCTGGTTTAGTCCTCGTTTAGACTTGGTTTCTTCCTTATGCAGACCTGGTTCAGTCCTGGTTTCATCCTAGATTAATCCTGTTGTAGACCCGGTTTAGTGCTAGACTAGTCCCAGTGTAGACTTGGTTTAGTCCTGGTTTAGACATGGATTAGCCCTGGTTTAGTCCTTTTTTAGACTTGGTTTGGTCCTATTTTAATCTTTTTTTTAGACTTGGTTTAGTCCAAGATTAGTCCTGGTTGTTTAGTCTGTCAAAGCAAAGAAAAAAAAAAACAGATATTGTTTCTGAGGTGGTTCTCGGCATAAACAGTTTGAAAACCACTGAACTGGATCTGACCTCTTTAAATCCAAAATAAATCCAAAACAAACAGACATTAAGACGTAAGCACTCGAAGGCATTCACACTCCCAAGGCCATTATTTGCATGATCTGAAGGAAAGTCTTATTTTATCCATTGTAAAAAAAAAAACATTAAATTCAACTTTCCCACAGGCACTGCCACGTAGACCCAGTCCTTTATCAACAAAAACAGACTTTTGCATCGTCCATAACCTTTAGATAAACCTCTCGACTGTTGGTCCACCGAATACTACAACTTCCTATGTTAGAAAAAAACTAGACCGGATCCTAAAAAGTCCATATAAGTCTGTGTTTTGAGATCAGATGAACCACTCTTTCTTGCTCTCCTCGATGGTCTCTGTGAAGGCCGGGTCGCTGACGATGATGGCGGCGTCGGCGCAGTCCGCGGACTCTGCGCCCTTGGCCTCGTTGGTGTGGTACGACCCCTTGTGGCGGAAAAGGTGCCGGATCAGGAACACCAGGAAGCACAGGACGGCGAAGATGACCACAGCAATGATGCCTAAAAAAAAAAAAAAAAGTGCAATGGTCTGGAAGGAACAGTGATTCTCAACTGATGGGTCAGGGTCCAGGACAGGGATGGATACAGGTGCATCCCTAAAAATCTGAATTATGTGGTTATTTAAGTAGTTCTATGCAAAAAGTAAGTCTATCCAAGCAACTACAGGTCGTAGGCGGGGTACACCCTGGACAGTGGACAGTTAGTCTCAGGGCTGACACAGAGACATTCACTGTGTGCTGAAGTCAAAAATCAATAAATCGTCATCAATTCATATAAAACTTGGCTGCAAGAACATATTACACCTGTTTTAGCCTCTCTGCACTGGTTACTGATTAGTTTTGGAATTGATTTAAACATTTTATTAATCAGATGTCTGTCTGCCCTGATGAAGACCCAGCATGGGTCGAAACGCGTTGGAATGTCCCACATACAATAAAGGACTTTTAATAATGTTAGCGTGCCTCGGATTCCTCTTCTGTTCTCCAAATGTTGTCTGTTCCACTGATCCTTGAAGAGCACCTGGCTTTAACCATTTCATTTTTTTGACCCATTGATGCACTCACTTTGTTATTCAAGATTTTATTAATCACTTTTAAAGCCTGAATGTCCTTGCTCCCTCCTACATGTTTGACTTACTCTCTCTCTATGTCCCAGGTCGCTGCCTGCGCTCCTCAGGTCAGACCCTCCTGACTGTGCCCCCTCCCGACTCCTCACCACAGGAGACCGGGCTTTTCACTCCTAAACTGTGGCACTCTCTGCCTGACGTCACTTTTAAATCCAAACTTAAAACATACTATTTTAGGAAGGCCTTTTTACAGTTTTGGTTTTATTGATTTTGATATATATTTTTTTTAAATCATTTTTGTGCTTGTTTGTTTTTAAAATTGTTGTTATATGTTGTATGTTTGCTCTATTTTCTGTAAAACACTCTGCAAACCTTGCTATATAAATAAAGTTATTATTATTATTATTATTATTATTATTATTATTATACACAGACAGAAAAACATTCACTCTCACTTTCATGCACGAGCAGCAACTTCTAGATTCTCCATTTCACCTTTAGTGAGTGCTGGACAACCTACTCCAAGAAGGAAAGGAGGCTCAAGACTTTCCACCTGCGTAACCTCAGAGCATCCTCAGCATTGGGACATGTCCATCTCGTTCCTGACGCTAGGATCCCAAGACTAGAGGTCGACCGATGTGGGTTTTTCTATGGCTGATACCAATTTTTAAAATTCAGAGCAGCTGATGGCCAATAAACACTGATGATTTTTTGGCACTGATATGCAGGCTGATTTTCTTAATTTAATGAAAGAAATTAATATAATATAGCCATTTGTTTTAGTAATGCTTATTAAAACAGAAACAAATGTGTTAGAACTAGACAGTGAAAACACTTAAAGATAAGTTTTTTGAGTAGAAGAAGAGCTTGGGGCAGAGCTACAAAATGCATTTTAAGGTTTTGTTCTACAAGGTTCTATGCCAGAGAAATGAGCAAAATCTTTTATTGCGTTTTTAGCTTTTCAGGTATGGAGCTCGTTACATCCCTCTGCTTTTTATTTGACTTACGTTGGGCAGGAGGATCAGGAACGCCACAGAAAAGCTACAAGCAGATGATAATCGAAGAAGCTAATATGTTTTGCAAATGCTTTTTTGAAAAGGGTTTGTAAATACAATTAGAAAATGGTTTCCTAAAGGGATTAAAGAATAATGCTATGAATTCTTTTTTTTAACAAAAGCATTTAGTAATCCATTTAATAGATGCTCTTTTAAAAAAGTGTTTATTAAAAGCTTTATTCCTTTGCGCATGGTGCTCACGATCCTTCATATTCAGGCTGAGATGAAGTGATTTTGGATGTTTCCTATGAACTGCTGTGTAAGAGCCCAGAGTGACCAAAAATCGTCATTAAAGTGCAACAATAGGCCGATTGCCGAAAAAAGGCAAAGATTGGACCAATATATTGGTGACCACTACCCAGAAGATCTGTATGAAGACTTAGCTTCAGGAAGAAGATCCATTGGAAGGCCACATCTTTGTTTCAGAGACGTGAGCAGGAGAAACATGAAGTCAACAAACACAGACCCTGAAAAGTGGAAGGAGACTGCTGCGACTAGCACTGAGCTGAGGACTTGTAATTCTGAGGCCATGCAAAACCCAAACGTCTGAATCCCAGGACAGCAGCTGCCTGCTCCACCTGTGGTAGAGTTTGCCGCTCCCGCATTGGCCTGGACAGTCACAGCAGGCGTTCATTTCATTCCACAGTGAACCAAGGCACAGCTGACCACAGCTTACTACAGAAAAATGAAATAACTTGAACAACTCCCCATTGAAATAACCTATTAAACCTAACCCGGGCCCCTGGTTGGGAAACTCTGGCTTGGTGGAATAATCAGTCAGTGAGGTCTTGGTCGACTAAAGTTTTTTTGGTCGATTAATTGCATAAACTCTTTGCATTGAAAAAGCTTGTCTAATTTATTACTTTTTTAGTTTTATTGTTCATATTTTTAGATAACAATGTAATTTACAGCCATCTTTTGTAAATACTGTATCACATAATTAATAGGAAGTTCCTCCACACGTCCTTTGATTTGATTTCGGTTTCGATTTCTTTCTTTCTTTCTTTCAACACCAAACGCGTGCAGACTCCATGCAGAGAGACTGTGCGTCGGCCGGCCTGAAGATTGAACCCACAACCTCCTTGGTGGGAGACAGGAGTGCTAGGCTAACCACTCTGCCACACGCACCTAAATACAGTGGCTCTGTGTTTGTGGTTTACCTCCAATCACTGCAGAGTTACGGTCCACTCCGTCAGAAACAGCCTTGTCGTTATTTGAAGGGAGGTGAACGCCAGCTGTGGACACATGAATGAAACTGATTATTACTGTAACAATTTACTTTTAGGTTTTGTTTCAATAAAAGGAAATAAATGCATCGGGTCCGTACCAGCCTCCACGTGCCAGGGGTCGTTTGCTGAGGCCAGTGGGGAGATGGTGAGAGGAGAAGCTCCACAGTTAGAGGGGACCAGGATCCCGTGGGTGCTGATGGGAGCGGTGAGACCGGACCTGAGGGCGGCCTTCAGGGGAGCCATGTTGTTGAACTGGACTCTGGACAAACAGCCCATGAATCCTGGAGTGTTGTAGCGTTCGATCAGGACGGGGTCGATCTGCCCAGTTTCTGTAACAGGATACAGCTGTTTTTCGACTTTTACAAGATTCATTCATTTATTCACATTCATGGTTGTTACACACAATCCATATAACATTTAATAACAAAAAGCTATTTTTTTTATAGATAATAACAAAATGGTGGTTAAATACATAAATAAAAGAGTAATAGAGAAAAGACTGTAATTTAGAGATAAATTAAATATTTGAACATACCAAAGACTTTTCCAAGGAAGATGCTTTTGATGAGGTTGAACTGAGTGTCAGAGGCTGCAGGTAAAGTGTAGGTGGACACTGGGTAGTGATCCAGCTGTAGAGACCAAATAAAGGCAGATATTTTACTCATGCATTGTTCCTTTTTGAAAAAGCTTATGTTCAGGCTGGCTGGGAAAAGGGTTAACTCCACAGATGAAGCTAAGCTGCTCTGGGAGCTAGAAGCTGGAGGAAGTATGCTGCACTGAGCTTCTATCCTCTGGCTCTATCTGTCTTTCCATTTCTGTCACTATCATTAATATACAATATTAGATTATACTGCTTTCAAATGCATGTTGGACAATTTGAATGGTAGTTTTCTCCGAGGTTGGAACTTGTTTACACGACTTGTGTGCATTCAGGTGCTTTTTGGTCAGACAGTGGGAACCAGGAAACGTCATAATAAAGTTCAATCACATTACATTTTTGTGACTTCTGCTTATCTACCACAATCACGTTAGAGGTTGTTACTAGGACCTTAATGATAATTTTGAAGCTTATAGTGAACTAAATATGAAGCCAGGTGTCGCACAAAACAGCAATTTCCCTAACATTATTAAACTTCAAAAAATATCCTTCTATAGTTTACTTCTTTCCCCAAAAATTATCTTGACATTTTTTTTCTTGGGGTGTTCATGTGTTCTTTCATGTTAAAAACTCGTATATTCAGATGCTTATTTTTCTGCGATCTTTTTCAGAAGTGTCATGTGATGTTTCTGTGACTAATGCATCAGTCCTGGACACATCTCCAGCCTGTCTGTCCTGACAGTGGATCTCTCCCTTTTTTTTTCTGTTTTTTTTTAGGGGATGTACTGAGACAGTCTTTGTGCCTATTTTACTGTTCATTTGTTTATTTGCATCTATCCTGTAAAGCCCTTTGAGGCATCTGTTGTGATATTGGGCTACATAAATAAAACTGAATCAAACTTTTAAAGAGCAGCTCACCTGTAGCCGTATCTCTCGGAGCTTCCTGGTGATGTTGACCGAGTGCGGCTGTCCGTTGGCCAGGTTCCTGCGGTTAACGTTGATGGTGAAGGGTTCTTTCAGTCCACCCAGGCTGTAGCGGATCTGGAGGGTTCCTGGACATACACAGAGAAATACAATTAATGCTGTCGTGAATAATTATTAGAGCTAATGCATCCACAGAGGGTCACAGCCCAGTGTATAGTCCTGGTTTAGTCCTGGTTATGGCACAGTTTAGTCCTGGTTATGGCACAGTTTAGTCCTAGTATAGTCCTGGTTTAGTCCTGGTTATGGCACAGTTTAGTCCTGGTTATGGCACAGTTTAGTCCTAGTATAGTCCTGGTTTAGTCCTGGTTATGGCACAGTTTAGTCCTAGTATAGTCCTGGTTTAGACCTGGTTATGGCACAGTTTAGTCCTAGTATAGTCCTGGTTTAGTCCTGGTTAAGGCACAGTTTAGTCCTAGTAGAGTCCTGGTTATAGCACAGTTTAGTCCTAGTATAGTCCTGGTTTAGTCCTGGTTATGGCACAGTTTAGTCCTAGTAGAGTCCTGGTTTAGTCCTGGTTATGGCACAGTTTAGTCCTAGTATAGTCCTGGTTTAGTCCTGGTTATAGCACAGTTTAGTCCTAGTATAGTCCTGGTTTAGTCCTGGTTATGGCACAGTTTAGTCCTAGTATAGTCCTGGTTTAGACCTGGTTATGGCACAGTTTAGTCCTAGTATAGTCCTGGTTTAGTCCTGGTTAAGGCACAGTTTAGTCCTAGTATAGTCCTGGTTTAGTCCTGGTTATGGCACAGTTTAGTCCTAGTATAGTCCTGGTTTAGTCCTGGTTAAGGCACAGTTTAGTCCTAGTATAGTCCTGGTTTAGTCCTGGTTATGGCACAGTTTAGTCCTAGTATAGTCCTGGTTTAGTCCTGGTTATGGCACAGTTTAGTCCTAGTATAGTCCTGGTTTAGTCCTGGTTATGGCACAGTTTAGTCCTAGTATAGTCCTGGTTTAGACCTGGTTATGGCACAGTTTAGTCCTAGTATAGTCCTGGTTTAGTCCTGGTTATAGCACAGTTTAGTCCTAGTATAGTCCTGGTTTAGACCTGGTTATGGCACAGTTTAGTCCTAGTATAGTCCTGGTTTAGTCCTGGTTAAGGCACAGTTTAGTCCTAGTATAGTCCTGGTTTAGTCCTGGTTATGGCACAGTTTAGTCCTAGTGTAGTCCTGGTTTAGTCCTGGTTATGGCACAGTTTAGTCCTAGTATAGTCCTGGTTTAGTCCTGGTTATGGCACAGTTTAGTCCTAGTATAGTCCTGGTTTAGTCCTGGTTATGGCACAGTTTAGTCCTAGTATAGTCCTGGTTTAGTCCTGGTTATAGCACAGTTTAGTCCTAGTATAGTCCTGGTTTAGACCTGGTTATGGCACAGTTTAGTCCTAGTATAGTCCTGGTTAAGGCACAGTTTAGTCCTAGTATAGTCCTGGTTTAGTCCTGGTTATGGCACAGTTTAGTCCTAGTATAGTCCTGGTTTAGTCCTGGTTAAGGCACAGTTTAGTCCTAGTATAGTCCTGGTTTAGTCCTGGTTATGGCACAGTTTAGTCCTAGTATAGTCCTGGTTTAGTCCTGGTTATGGCACAGTTTAGTCCTAGTATAGTCCTGGTTTAGTCCTGGTTAAGGCACAGTTTAGTCCTAGTATAGTCCTGGTTTAGTCCTGGTTATGGCACAGTTTAGTCCTAGTATAGTCCTGGTTTAGACCTGGTTATGGCACAGTTTAGTCCTAGTATAGTCCTGGTTAAGGCACAGTTTAGTCCTAGTATAGTCCTGGTTTAGTCCTGGTTATGGCACAGTTTAGTCCTAGTATAGTCCTGGTTTAGTCCTGGTTAAGGCACAGTTTAGTCCTAGTATAGTCCTGGTTTAGTCCTGGTTAAGGCACAGTTTAGTCCTAGTATAGTCCTGGTTTAGTCCTGGTTATGGCACAGTTTAGTCCTAGTATAATCCTGGTTTAGTCCTGGTTATAGCACAGTTTAGTCCTAGTATAGTCCTGGTTTAGTCCTGGTTATAGCACAGTTTAGTCCTAGTATAGTCCTGGTTTAGTCCTGGTTATAGCACAGTTTAGTCCTAGTATAGTCCCGGTATAGTCCTGGTTCAGACATGGTTTAGTTCTGGTTTAGACCTGGCTAAGTCCTCGTTCCTCAAGGTTAGTCCTAGATTAGTCCTGGTTGTGGTACAGTTTAGTGCTAAAATAGTACTGGTTATGTGCTGGTGTAGTCCTGACTTAGACCAAGTTTAGTCCCTGTTTTGTCTTTATTCACTAAAGACTCACTGAACCGTGTAAAATCTTCAGACTGTACCGTTGTGTCGCAGCACCACCGCGAGGTAGTCCTGAGTCCGGGAGCTGATGTAGACCAGGATACTGGGAGTACTGGACGTGCTGAAGCTGAACACCAGCTCCTCCTGCGTCAGGTTGGTCTCGGCCGAAACATTTACTCCAGTCAAACTCTTCTCCTCCAACATCACCTCTGGCAAAAAGTCGTACCGCACCAACGTCCCGGTCTCAAAATAACCACCAACATCTAGAAGTGAGAAAACACAGAACATAAGCATTCCTCCACAGAAAAATTATTATGGTCTGCTGAGTTTATCACGCTGTGAAAGAAAGCCAAAGTTACACAGTGTGGCTTTAAAAATAAATAATATAAACGTTTAGATATCTTCAGGCTAGGAATGTTATCAATAATATTTTTCCTACTTTTCCCAGTTACGTCGTTACTCAAAAGTAAAGACGCAACTGTAAGTGGCGTGCTCTGTGATTGGTCAAATCCAGGTCTGAGCAAAATAAATCTAACCTTTTAATCCTGTAGATATGAACAGTGGCAGGACTTTCTCCTGTCAATCACCACACTAATGTAATGTGGCGTGCGGCTCTTTAAGGGCTAATTAAAAATAGCCCTTTTTGTTCTTTGCGGCAATATTAATTTATTTTAAAACAAAAAAACAATAGCAAGCATGTATCTAATACAAGATTAGAACCTCATAAGACACATATGAGATTATTTTATAAATATATATTAATTTACTATAAAAACTAAGTACATTTTGTCTTTGAAAATTACCATTGATACCAGTCGTCCCTCGTCTTATTCATCTTAAGTGAAGTCTCCAGCTCCACCCACGGTCCATGCTTGGCTTAGAGACACTCCACTCTTTCTCAAAATGGATAAAGTAAGGTGTACTCTTAAAGGTTCACTGGCGATATTTAAAAATACATGGGATCCTTTTTTTTTTCCTTTGCTGAGTCGGTAAATTTCCCCTCAGTCCCAGAGTAATAGATTTATCAGCCTTCACTCTCTGTTCTCTTCAGTGCTGTGCGTGTTTTCTGACACTGCAGCCCTCGATTATTTAGTAGGCAACCCCCCTTTTTTATTCTTTTTTTTTTTTTTAGTTTTTTTTTTGTCTTAACTCAATAATAAGTGTATATTGCTATTGTTATGCTATAATTCACACCTACTCCTGTTAAATAAAGTTTTGAAAAATAAAAAACTAAACAAAAAACCTAAATACCCTCGGTGCAGAAGGGTCCATCGAAGGCCGTACTGGAGCAGTCGCAGTAGTATCCGTTGTACTGCTCGATGCACCTCCCTCCGTTCTTACAGTGGATGCCGAAGCTGTTGCAGTGACCCTGACAGCCCGGGGTCACCCCTGCAGTGACCTTTGCCTTCTCCTCGAGGTCAAAGTTCAGGCCGTTGATCCTGAGCGCTCTCATACAACCCAGGAACCCCCTCTGACCGCTGGAGGCACCTATAAAAAATGCAAAAAGTTCATTAGATCAGTGATTCTCAAAGTACCCCCCTTAGAAAGTATTTGCCTCTTAAAATACTGTTTTAGTGGACTAAGATGAGTCTAAACCAGGACTTGTTTTGTCCTGGTCTGGTTTAGGACTAAACAAGGACAAAACCAGGACTAAACTAGGCGTAAACCAGGACTAAACCAGACCTAAACCAGGACTAAACCAAGACTAAAATAGACCTAAACCAGTCATGAACCAAAATAAAAAAGTGGCTTTTTTTTAAACCTAAAGACAAGTTATAAGTTTGTATATTTTAGGAAACAGTAGCTTGATTTTATGTTTAATTTGCTCTAACTCTCCAATGGTACTGTACCTTTACTCTACTGTACTTCATAACCATTAAGTGTTAGTAAAGCTTTCAATCAATAATGACCATAATGCTAATTAACTGATTAATCAATTAACCACAAACTCCCCTAGTGGAAGCTATACACTGTTTTTTGGATAAATGAATGAGAGAATGAGGGCTCGTTGATTGGTCAGTGCTTCCTGGAGGGGGCGGGGGTTTGTGGGAGAGGAGGGGCTTCGTGGAACTGAACGTTATGAGACATCAGAACAGCCGTGCCAGAGAATAGAAGATTACTTAAACAGGTTTGAATGAACCAAAACACAACTCTGGGTGTGTTTTTGATGAGGGAACAACATTTTAACAGGGCAGAAAGCTCAGAAAAGTCAATTTTGCATAATTCCCCTTTAAATTACATCAGGACTAACTGCAAAAGACTCCTGAGTATCACTCAATACTTACTTAACATCAATGTGAAATACCATATGCCATTGCTAACCCTGCAATTATTTTTTGTAATTCTCCAGGATGTACCCCACCTCATGGCCCAAGTGACTGGGACAAGCTCAATCCCATAAAAATAAACAAATGAATGTGAAGTTCTTACCAACGATGAGCTGGGTGTAGACCTGTAGTTTGTTGTTTCCTTGCGGGATGGTCCTGACCTCTCTGTGCTGTCCGTCCAGCTGCAGCCGCGCCTCTTTCAGATTCTTCTCGGCCTCCACGCGATGCCACTGGTTATCGTTCAGAGGAACCGGAGAACGGACGCTCAGCTCCATCCGCGTGTTTCCCAGACCGAACGAGAAGGACACCACAGAGGACCCTACAAGAGTATTACAGAATACACATGGAATAAGGTGATTAAAATATTATAGGGTACTTCCGGGGGTGTCCAGATTAAATTTAAGAGTTTTTAAGACCTTTGTGATGCCACTTATTATATATTTTAATGCCAAATTCTCATCTACATTTAGACAGTTCATCATCTGCAGGCACTGGTTTGCATATAATTTTTAATCATGGGTTAAATAGCTGATGCACTTTCTTCATTTATCTGGGCTTGGGACCGTCACCAAAGAGTGCACTGGATTGTGACCCCTTGTGGCTGGGCTGTCCATACACCAAATGATAATAAAAAGTTATGTTTCTGATATTATTTTCCAAGTATTATTAATATTTGACAAATACAAGCCTCCAGTAGTGGCTGTATGTTGATATTACAGCTTATAACACTTGTACTTTATATTCTGGTATACATTTTGAAAACTTTTAAAAGCCTGTATTAGGAAAGAATGTAGGTCTTTTGGGGTCAACTCTTTCTAAGAAATGACTTTGCTTCTTTCTTCACAGCAAAAAATTCAATATTGGCATTAGGTAAAATGACTTGAATTCCGATTATTAATCTCGATTTGAGTCATTTTTTACTAGATTGGATTTATTTACTAATATGGCTAGATTATTTGACTTGTTTCATAATCTAGCCATATTAGTAAATAAATCCAATCTAGTAAAACATGACTCAAATCAAGATTAAAAGTAGGAATTCAAGTCATTTTAACTAATGACGATATTGATTTTCTTGCAGTGTTAACAATTTAGCAGCTATCTCAGAGGGTCAAAACTCAAACTACAGCAGCCTCAGAGGGACAAAATTCAAACTACAGCAGCCTCAGAGGGACAAAATTCAAACTACAGCAGCCTCAGAGGGTCAAACCTCAAACTACAGCAGCCCCAGAGGTCAAAACTAAAACTACAGCAGCCTCAGAGGGTCAAAATTCAAACTACAGCAGCCTCAGAGGGTCAAAACACAAACTACAGCAGCCACAGAGGTCAAAACTCAAACTACAGCAGCCTCAGAGGGTCAAAATTCAAACTACAGAAGCCTCAGAGGGTCAAAACTCAAACTACAGCAGCCCCAGAGGGTCAAAACTCAAACTACAGCAGCCTCAGAGGGTCAAAACTCAAACTACAGCAGCCCCAGAGGGTCAAAACTCAAACTACAGCAGCCTCAGAGGGTCAGAACTCAAACTACCGCAGCCTCAGAGGGTCAAAACTCAAACTACAGCAGCCTCAGAGGTCAAAACTCAAACTACAGCAGCCTCAGAGGTCAGAACTCAAACTACAGCAGCCTCAGAGGGTCAGAACTCAAACTACAGCAGCCTCAGAGGGTCAAACCTCAAACCACAACAGCTTTTACCAATTAAGGTTACTTAAGGCATACACATTTCCATTTTGTTGCATCAAATCCAAAGTCAGACAAATTTAAAATGAGAAGCAATTTCATAAAGCAAGAGGTGTTAAAATCCAACTCAAAATTATCCGATCATTAAAATATTGAGAGAATTCCCACATCACATGACACTTACCTCTGAGTTCGATGTGTATGAAGTCGCTGGCGCCCGAGTTTTCGAGGAAGACGCCGTGAGTGGAGGAGGTTTTGAAGTAGAAGGAGATGTCGGAGCTGCGGTCGGCTCTGAACGAAGGGAAAAGAACGTGGGAGGCCGGGCTCGAGAAAGACGCGCCATTCCAGAAGTTTTCTAGAGACACAACAGAGTGTGAAGTTTATACTGCACCATAAACACAGCAAGGGATGTGGAAATAAGAGACAGGGGTTCCTAAATGGTGGGTTAGGATCTCAAAGTGTGTCTCAGGAAGGTTGGATATAGCTTCATTAGGTAACGATAGGTAGCAATAGTTGGTAAGCTTATTTGAAGACAAATGAGACAAAAATATGAAAAATCCCATTTCTGATTTAGCGCTCTAAATGGAGTGAGTGTTTTCAACAAGTTCACAAAAACAATGTCACGTTTGCAGACGTAGTGACACTTACAGAGGCAAAGACACCACAAATAAGCCAAACAAAGGCTACAGATTCTTTCATGAAGAATTTATTCACGATTATCCAGGGAAGTTAAAAAAAAAGGTGGAAATTCTACCGATGACAGCAGATAAACAGCGTAGTATTCAAGTCTGAAATTTAGATGAAAATGTCTCAAATGAATTATAGAACAGCAAAGGCTTGTACTTTATATATTTACTGCTGAGTCTGACTCTCAGTGAGCTCAATGTGATGTTTTGTTAATGATTTGTGTAAATATAGATAATCTTTTTAAAGTCATATTATGTAATAACTTGTATCTTTTGTCTCTGCCTCTGTGTGGTATGAAATGAAGTCGAGAGGCCGGTAGTTGTCAGAGCAAAAAACATTTGTATTTTTGGGCTTTGGATTTTATGCTACTTGTAACCACAAACTGGAAGTACTGAAATATGATTTACGGTTGAAAACGCCAAAGAAAAAGGTGTATTGTGTCCCAAAGTGAGACGAGTTGAGAACCAGTGAGACATCTGAAAACAGTACATTTTTATAATAAATACTTACTGTCTCCTCTGCACCGGAGCGGCCCCACAGTGAGTTTGGCCTCAGACCCAGACCTCCCTGTGTCCCCCAGCACCACCTCAGACACAGGGAGGTGGTGCTTATACATCAGCAGGCCTGTGTCCTCCTTCCTGCACACACACAAAAAATACAAATACGAATATAGGCAAGAGTGTCAGAGTGGAGTTAAAGGGTACAGTTCACCCAGGGACAAACTGTGAGTCAGAGGAAGTCAGTTTTGGAAGAGCCCGCCGACAGATACTGTGTAAGAGAAGGTCCCACTTATCGCTCCTTCAGAAAGAAACTTAAACAGTTTCTTAAGAGGTGCTATGAACTGTATATATTTTTTATATTTCATAAAAATTAACTACAAGATATGATGTAAACACGTTTAAATCCAATGAGTTATTCACAATTAAAAATATATTTTACACAATAGCCAAGTTGTTTTTGTTTACATTTTGGTTTTGGTTCTAAAACTGCACTGCTGATCGTCCAATCAGAGAAGCAGAAAGGCTGGCAACCCACAGACCATTGTTTTGACTTAGACTGCAGTAGCGTTTTCATACCAGTACGACTGCATGATGCTTACAGTACCTTTAAAAGAATTCAGTCATGTAATTATTTTAACTAACTTTACATTTCTAATGTCCTAATGTGTGTCTAAGGGTTTTATGTTTGTCATTGTACACTGTCCTCTGTGTTGTTCAGTTTTACCTGCCTCAGGACGACAGATGAAATTTAGCAACAATGCTACAATCTAGGTAAAGGTACGGTAAAGTGCTTTATTTGTCATTATGCATACAAGGTGTACAACAAAATTAGATCAGATGGAGGGTTAGTCCTGAGCTGCCACTCTGGGCAAACCTGACCCATATGTTTTTGGTGGTAGGGGAAACCGGAGGAAGCCTACGCAGACACAGCGAGAACTTGCAAACTCCACACAGAAAGACTGCATCCAGTCTGGGAATCAAACCTATGACCTTCTTGCTGTGAGGCAAGAGTGCTAACCACTGTGCCACCGTGCTCCCAATCTGGCTCATCTACAGTCTGTACACATGAATCAGTTTACATAATCCAGCCAAGAAAGGAACTCTCTGAACAGTTGCACAATACTGTTAAAGTACTTTTACTTCAAAATAGTATTAGAAAATATTCAGTAAAAAGGTTTACTTTACTTACTGCTAAGAGAGCTACTACAACTACATTAACTACTAACACTGCTACTACTATCCTTACTACTACTCATACTACAGCTACTATTAAGACTCACGTTGCCACGAAGGTCAAAAATACTGTTAGACGTTTACAGTAAAAGTGACACAGGAGTTTTTCAGAAAATCATGTCAAAAGTATTTAAGTCCATCTGCATGTTTCCATTGAAAATACTGTCCATTCATAAAATAAGTTTGTTTAATGTGATCCTGCTCTGTGTCATCTTTGGTGCATTTCCTGATCCCATCCAGGGCATCTGGTGAAATGGCCAAAACTTTTATTTACGTATATATGATATCTTTAGGCCTTTTTCAGCTTTATTAGACGGGAGAGAGAGTGGGGAGAGACATCCGGCAAACTGTCAGAGTCCAGACTTGGACCCACGACGCTGAGGCAGGCTGTAGTTGCCCTGTATATGCCTCACAGCTCTACCAACTGAGCTGTACTGAGGGGCAGGTGGCCGTTTTTTGTAGTTTAAATTTCACACACACTAACAATAATGGTTGTCTTTTTTTTTTTCTTAGTAAATTATTACCAGTTACTAGTTACTACTGTTACTATTACTTACTGCAATGGATATTAGTTAAAGTGTAGTAATAGCATCCAAGTACATTTTAATAATAATACCCTCATCTCTCTACCCAAACTTTACTTCACTTTTAAAAAACAAAAAAACTATATATATGTATAATTAAAATCAGAGTTAAAGTTTTTTCAACCTGAAGATTCCTGCCCTCTCATCTCCGACCGCTGCACTGCCACACCTCCGCCTCAGCCAATCAGCATTCAGCTGGCTAAAATTAAACTGGCCTCTCCTCTTCATCATCCAGCAGCTGTTTAACCCTGCTCCACCCCAGCAGTGGATCATCTCTGCTTCAGCATCAGCAGCTCACTCATCTCTCACCACCACCAGGGCCAAGGATTCACCAATCCTCTGCTCCACTACTCAACTCCTGCAGAGCGTTACACAAAACGTTCCCTGCCGGGGCCTAAGCGCCAAAGTTTACTTTAATAAATGTTATTCTAGTTCATTTGTTTTGTCTCTGAGTCTATCTAAATTTAATCAAAGCTAAAGTGTTAAAAGTGTAAAGCTATTCTGGTGTTCATAAGCACCATCAACGATAAATACACAGAAGATCACATGGTCAGTCTTTGTGTGACCTGCTATGTCAAAATGGCGGTGTCACTGACTGTGAGAAAGGAACAGAGGGAGTGGGAGGGAGTGGAGGTGGAGGAGGTCACTAAAGACAAACTGCTGGGCTGTTCTTAGATCATTCCTTGCCTTAGTCAGATCAGGTCAGTCACATTCTTCAAAGTACTGTTGTGTCACACCTACAGTGTTGTTCTATAGTTTGGTGAAATGATGCTCAGCTCATCGTTTTTTTTTCACACTAAGCACAACTGTCCTGGTTATCTGTGGAGGCAAAATTATAATCAAGTCTTCTGCTGTTTATTCACTGAGTTATGGTTAAAAATTAGCCCAGTTTCGTTAGTGATAAACTCTTATCTTTCATAAAGATAATAAAACTTTTTTTTAATGTCCCCTTAAACAATGACTGACACTCTTCTTTCAAACGCTCCTCTCTGTGACTTAACTGCATCACTGGGTTAAGTCAAATGTTCTCTTTTAAGTCTGTAAGTCAGAGCTGTGTTTTTATTTTATATAAAATAAAAAACTCAAAAAGCTTTTAGGACATTGAAAACTCTTTCTACAATACAGAAAAGTTTATAATAACAGATTCTTAATTAATAGAGCAATCAGTGAAATGAGCCCTCACCAGGAGCGCAGGTCGGCGTCGCAGTTGCAGTAGTGCGTGGGGCTGCTGCAGTTGTGCTCGATGCCACACGAACACTTCTGGATCCCAGGCCCGGACCCGCCCCAGTACGAGTGCCTCTCGTTGGACCGTCCCACCCACCAGCTATACGGGACTCCATCTGGGACAAAAAAACATGGATTTTAACTTGCCACAAATGACTGTAGTTACTCTGATGTGAGTTGTGCATTGACCAGAGATCGGGCTGTACCTGGTGTGTTGAGCAGGCGGGACATCCTGCAGGCGTAGGCTACGTACTGCTCACAGTACTCTGCACTGTTCGTCACTGACAGCACCTGGAAATACGCAAGAGGAAGAGGTAGCTTAGCTGTTGTTGGTGGTGCGGTAACACTTGGTCACAGATTGTTATTACACCAGACGGCAAGAGGAAAATCGGGTAACGTTGCTTCAGTGTCACAAGCACTGCTTACGCCAAAATTTAAAAATGGTTCTCTATAAGGCTGCATGGGAAAAAGCGCTGAAATCAAATCTTAACACAGACTAAACCAGCAATAAAACAAGGCTAAATTGTAATTAAAATAAGGAATTACCACTAAAACTTGACTTTTTAACTATTTTCATTTAGTCACAACACATTTTCATTTAAGGCTTTGATGGAAAATGTTTTACCTGTTCATCGGTGACATTGTAGTCGATTAGGAAGACCGCCTTGCCGTCCTGCCCTGGTTTGGGGACTGGGGTCTGAGCTGACAGATTGTTCTTCAGTATGGTCCAAACATTATCCTCTGAAAGAAAATAGAAACGGAAATCACTCTTCTCTCTTATTAGTTTAGTTAATTTAGTAGCCTATACCTCAATATGACAGGCGAAATAGTAACAAACATACACACTACTAATTAACTAATATTATGCTTGTTACACAGCCTCTATTTTTATGTCACGGCTTTTTTGTGATAGGAAGACACTTAGCGATATGTAACACATCCACAACTTACTATTAGACTATGTTAAAGTGTGTTACAGTCATTTATTTTGAAACATGAGCACTGAGTACAAGTATTATATTCAAGCCACATCGCTCAGATTATGGGAAGGACACACAGTAGCAGGCACAAGGACAGGCTCTACTGCAGTGTGAGTCCTTACCTGTCATTTCACAGCTGACTCTGAACGGAGCGAGGGGTCCACTGCCATCCGGGTCGATCCAATAGGTTCCTGAAGGCCTTCCTCGATGTTTGTACTCCTCACACGACTGATGGTACATGGCTTCACAAGAACACAGGACACAGAGAAGACCGAGGTTAATTATTATACAATTACGTATAATGTTGTTTTATCACTTTTTAGCACGCTTTTGAGTCTTTTAAATGTGTGCAGTGTCTAGTGTAGAAATGTGAGTAGAGATGCTTTGGCCTTTCAAGGCTTTATTAGATTGCACAGACAAGAAGTGACAGGAGATGATGGGACAGAGATCAGTTTCCACACGTTGGACGGTGTTGTTGTTGTATCTTGAGTCGTGTCTATAACCCCCCCCCCCCCCCCCCCCCAAGTCTCTGATGGACTTAGCCTGGTGAGCCAGACTCTCCTATTTTCTTTTTAAAAGCAGGACAGTTTGGTTCCTCAATGGCAACGAAGCGTCTCTCCCTGGTCGATTTAGAACTGGGCTATCACAGACGTTTATCTGCAGTGCCTCTTACGAATATGAATGCTAACCAAGGTAGCACTGGCTACTGAGCTAATTTAATAACTTCTCTGCATTTAGTGCTTTTCTTCGTCAACTGTTGGTTCTGCTGAAGTCTGTGTTGTTGTTCAGTTCTCTGTGTGTTTTTTTTCATCCCGTTTCCATTTTAACAACAGTAAAGTCCCATTGATGTCCAAGATAACAACCACATTCAAACAAACCCACTTTTCCCACAAGTCTTTGTACAACTGGATTCTGCTGTTGTCCCCGTTCAGAAATAAGTACAGAGCTGCTCATAATACACAGTTTACTCATGTTTTATGACTAAAACGGCAAACCTGCCGTGTTTGTTTAGGTTATAGGTCAGTGGTGCACTGCTTACATCCCGCCCTCTTTTTCTCTGGTTGGTTACTCCGCCTGTGATTGTTCTCCCCATAGAAACGAAACTGAAGCAAAGGGATACCAGACTAACTTCTTTGTATAGAATAGGAAAAGAGTTTGTCTGGCTCTGCTGGTCCAATGTTTGGTTGGGCAATAGCCGCTGTCACTCTGGACTGACGATGATGTTGTGACTAAGCTGGTGGTGGTATGACTCCAGGAGCTGGTGGTCTCCCAAACACACAACTGGGTCAGAGTGCTTCTTGTGTCTCTGGCCAGTGTCTTGTTCTTTTTGTGCTGACCCTTTGTGAAACTGCAAGCGTCCAGAATCAAATCCACGACACCAAGGCGCCGCACATATCTCAGGCCAGGGCCATTTAGAGTAACGCATGCATGTCTTTGGACAGTGGGAGGAAGCCAGAGAGAGTCCACAGTAACACAGAGAGAAACCCACAATGTCTTTGCTTTGTTGCTCTAGTTCGTACCCCCATGCCACTGAGAACCAAATTCTTTCTTTAGAAGGAGGAGGAAATATCTGCAAAAATATGTAGCCATGGCTGAACTTACATATATGACAGATAGCCCCAGTGTATCCAGTGCTAGTGCAGTTACAGCTGAAAGTGTCCCAGGTCTGAGAGCAGAGTCCCCCATGTTCACACGGATTAGGAACACACCTGGACAACAATAGTTCAAGTTAGCCTGTAAATAGAGTGATCTTATTTAGCAAAAAAATCCTTATGCCTCTAAGATAAAATACCTGTCCACAATAGCGCACATGTCCAGGCTGACATTTTCGAAGCTACCCATAAGCCCCTGCTCCACGGCTCGGAGGTCGGCCAGGTGATCGTCGATGTGGATCATCTGCATGCAGCCCTGGAAGGAGCGCTGCATTGTCTGGGCGTTTGAGTGCTGGAAGTAACCTGAAAAGACACCAAAACATAGAAATTAGTAGCACAAAATATAAAACTTATGGTAAAGGCTATCCCTGCAGTATTGTTCATCACAGCCACAGTTTGGAGAAGCAAACAGGAGCACTGTCTCAGCCTTTGCGTTAATGGGGATGGAGGAAATATTTTTATATAACAACTAACAAGGCTTCTATCACTTCAAAAATTACTATGCAGTGCAAGAGTGTAGTACACAGAAAATATCCACTGCTATCCCCTGCTGCTGCTGGACAATCGGCATATTCTTTCAATCCAATTTTATTTAAAAACTACACAGCTGGCCTTAGCGCTGTAAATTTAACCAGAAAAGTCCCACTGAGATGAAAAATATCTTCTGCAGGGGCCCAACTGGAGACCTATTGTACATGCTGCTGGTGGTACAGGAAATCAGAGCACCCAGAAGAAACCTACGCAAACTCCACACAGAGAGCCGCTATCCTGTCTGGGAATTAAACCCAGGACCTTCTTGTTGCGAGACAGGAGTGTTAACCATTTTGCTACTGTGCCGCCCAATATGAAATCCCATATTCTTAGCCCTACCCTTCGCTCTTCTCCTTGGCCCTTAAAAAACAGGGTTAAGGAGTAAGCAATGGGAGTAAGGCTAAAAAAACAACCCTAAGGCTGGAGATATTCTTGCTGCTGAGCCATGCCAAGTGTTTATGTCACAGCGAGTCCTTGTTCACACACCTGCCCACATTTGTTACTTGTTACTTTTTCGAGAGAGCACAGAACAGACTGGCTATAACACAAACTGACACAGAAGTTCTTCTTCCGGGTTAGTGCGGTCACTCCTCAAAGGTAAACATTGTAATTTACTTATTTATTTCTGTCACTGTGTGGTGGCATGTTCTTTAAAACTTACACTCAGAAATGTGCTCTGATGTTGTCATATTTATTCTCACAAATCCATTAAATCAACCATGATCCCACCGGTGTTCAGCAGGTTGTAGCATAGTGTTACACTCTGGAGCGATGCCCCATGTGCGCATAAAATCTACATGCAATAAAGACTTTTACATAAATTAAAAGGTGACTGATGTAATTTGAACACATAAAAGCCTAGAGGACGCAAAAAACATAAATTCTTCAGTAAAAGGTTTGACTTTTTTAAATGAAAAAGTCAAATCATGCTTTACACATGAACGCTAAATGCAGAAAGGGCAAAGGGGAAGAGTTGGAATTGGGCCACTGACAACAAGACACGTATGTATAAGTGAAATGGTGCCTGGCCATAATGAATGTATGTGAGAGTGAATGGTTATTAAAGTGTTAGAAGTGCAAGTAAGTAATATTTTCATCTTTCACCTCCAAAGTAGTAGGTTCCTTCAGTCTGAATCTGGATGGGGATGGCTGTGCGGACGGTGGACGCTTCGTCTCCATCGACCGTCAGCATGGCATAGTTTTCCAAAGCGTTTAAATGAACGTTGTGCCACTGGCCGTCGTTTAGACCAGAACCTGAGAGAGAAAAAAAAAATACTCATTAACTTCAGGCAATAGTAATTTGTACAGTGATAAAATTAAATGTAAATTGAAGACATTATTACAGGGGATTATGAAGGTTTTAACATTATGACCACACAGTGTTGTAGTCAAGACTGCGCTAATTGAAACCAAGACCAGCCCGAGTCCAGAGCAGAGCTGGGTACCGTTCAGATTTTTTTGATACCAGTACTTAAACAATACCTGGTTTTTGATACTGGTAGCTGAGCGATACTTTTTCTGAAACCTATGATGACCTAATTCATCTTCTACAATCATAAAACACAATAATATTGAATAAAAGACCAATTTTTGGAGCTAAATTCTTAGCTGTAAGTTAAAACCAGTAGTTTGTATGATTTATTCTGTGTTATTCATTTGTATCATACATGCAAAGGAACATTAAAGGTCCCACTAGGTATTGAAACTTGGTACTGAATAAAAAAAAATTTTTTCAAGACCAGTGCATTGTAACATTTCTTTCAATATCACATAGGTATAGTTTAACGGTACCCAGCCCTAGTTCAGAGTGAACCGAGACCAAGACAAGGCCGAGACTTTCAGGGTTCGAGACCGAGACTTTTAAGGATCAAGACTAAGTCGAGACTAAGACCAAGCCCAGTGAACTAACACTAAATCAAGGGGAAAAGATAAATAAGTGGTTCAAATACATAAATGATTATTTTACTGATTTAATGCAACACGGTCCACAAACAAACAGAGGACAGAACATTTTCCTGCTTCTGATGAGGAAAACTAATTACTCCAAAATTATGAAGAATAGCATTTTCTTATAATGTTTGGTAAATAAAATCTCTGAAGCCGCTATTTCCGAGCCTGAGACAAGACCAAGTAAAATTGGAATCAAGACGAAGACCAAGGTTGTAAAAAAAAAAATGTCTCAAGACCAAGACCGGTCTTCGGCGCTACAACAACACTATGACCACCTGCCTAATATTGATGGTCATAATGTTACGCCTGATGTCTCACAAAACAGCTCACCTGATGAAATGTCTATGTGCGTGTTCTTCTTCTGCGTCACGTTCATGTAGACCGTGACTTTTCCGTCCGCCAGCCCGACCTCGACCCAGCCGTCGGCCAGAGCGGTGAACAGGAGCAGGCCGTTGGGGTTCCAGGTCCTGAAAGACAAACTGACTGAGAGGGTGTCGCTGTCGGTCTGTCCCGGGAGACGCAGGAAGGAGGTGGAGTTAAAGAAGACTGGGAAGAAGTTGGACTCGGCGCAGGAGAAGGTCAGGTTACGCTAAAGGGACAGAGACAAATGGGCAAAAAGAGAGGATCAAGGGGGTTAAACATGGGGTTGTGGTGTAAAGAAGCAACTTGAAGCTGCTGGGACGCTACCCACTCAAGTTTATACAAGGGATAGGAATAGAAGATAGAGAGTATTTATGTGAGGTGTGAAAATGCCACGAAAAATGGGCCAAGGACAAAATGATTCTAACTTCACTCACTAAAGAACAAATGATTAGTTTTAGTAGTTTCTTTACCATTGTGAGATATAAAGGGATTGTGGCCGGATGGAAAGAGCATTTACTCCTGAACTAGAACATCTCTGAGTTTGAGTCCAGGTCTGGGCACCTTATTTTTACCATTGTATGATAGGAACAGTGCTTTGGCAGAGGTCTACACTCTCCATGTGCTTCTATTGTTTAGATTTTTTTTTTTTTTTCTTCTTTTTTTAAATTTTGTGTATTTTTCTACATTGATATTTTATATTGTTTGTTTTTAAAGTTTTCAGTAGACTGGCCCTACAGTACATCACAGACCTCATCCAAATGTACACACCAGCGCTCACTGAGGTCAGAAGACTAGTTCCAGCTCGTGGTACCAAAGACCAGACTTAAAATCAGAAGGGGGCAGGCCTCCCCCCACACCCAACAGTAGGGCTGCACAATATATCGCAAAATTATCGTGATTGCAATATCAGCAAACGCAATATCCGTATCGCAAGAATCTAAATATATCGCAATAACGCTGTAGTCTTCCATCTGACAGAGATTTACACTGAAGAATCATTTTCCACCAGAGCCTTAAAAGAACATGTTTTGTGACTAAATAAAAATGTTTAAAAAGTAGGCTCTATTTTCAAATATCGCAATAATATCGTTATCGCAATTTTCAACATAGTTATTGAATATCGCATGTTTTCCCATATCGTGCAGCCCTACCCAACAGCCCACGAATGTTTTAAGTCTCGTTGTAAGACCCACTTTCATTGATTTTACTGATTGTTATTGTTTTAATGGTACCCGTTTTGTTTAACTGAATATTTATTTATTGTTTTATAATCTTGTGCAGCACTTGGGAAACTGTCTCTGAATGTAAAATGTGCTTGAGAAATAAAGTGGACTGGACATTTGTTTGTTTATAGCCATCTTTCTGCCCATATACTCACTGTTTCTCCTTTGTTTAAACCATCTTAATCTGGCCTCTCTGATTAGTATTGCCATCAAAGCACCAAGGAAAAAACTCTGCAGACACAGGCAGAACGTGCAAACTCTCCATTTGGTATCTTTAACTACCACAGCCATATACATAAAGGGAAAATGACCTTGTTTTGTGTCAGTAGTGGGCATGCGTGATGGAAGGGTCTATTAGGGCGCACATTTGTAACTAAACACACAAAGAGAAGCCTTACAAAGCTGGAGGTGTCCACCCTTTTCCTGCGGATGAGGTTGGTGATGTTGTCCCCGTTGTAGTTGATGCGCTCCATGCAGCCGACGAAATTATCCCGAACTCCTGAGCTCGGCTTCGAAGATGAGGGCAGTCCTCCAAAAGTGATCTGAGGGCACAGTGAGTTAGAGATGATCATGATGAAACTATATTTAAAATACAATTACTGTGGTTGCCTCATTTCCTGTGAAGTCCACATTTAGACAACAGAAGGTTTACAGAGCACTGAATATTTTAAATAGAGATAAAGACACCATAAACAAGAGGATTTTTACACATCTGACCTTCTTCCTTCAGAGAAACAAAATTCAATGTTCAATGTTCAATTAAAAGCACTACATCTTGCTGTGTACAAAAGTTTCTTCCCACAAGCTGTGATGAGTTTGAACAATGCACTTTAAAGGTCTCCCATTGTGTTGGATCAACTTTTTTTTTTATTTAACCTTTTTACAATGCTATTTCCAACTTAAAAACATACTTGGAGTAGTATTTTGTTTCATTAATGCCTGTTTGAGTAATCCTGCATGCTGAGGCCGTCCGCTTCTCCAGAGCTGAAAACACTCGGCCTCATAGCTGTACGTAGACGTGTGAAACCAGAAAGAGCTCCTGCACGTTTCTAAACCCCATACATCATCTCCGGACTCATTCTGATCATTTCAGAGCTTAAATTGAAGTCAATACAAAGCAATCAGCTCATTTATCTATCTGTTAGGATCATGTTGCTCTGTTTAGTCCCCACCATTGCCAGTAGGGGGCGTCAGACACCTAATCCAAGTGTTTTCCTGCAAAATTAACATAACAGCTCCCCAAAAGAAGACATTTTCCATACATATACATTATTTTAAGTTATAAAATGTGAAATACTAATGCAAAGGTGTCCAAAACTCTTTCATAAAGCCTGAAAAAAGGGACCTTTAGACACTTCATTGAAGGCAACTGTCTCTAGTTTCATTATTAATACTTATATTAATATTTATTTTTTAGTATATATTTCCTTCCGGATCACTAAAATATCTATTTAACCTAATCATATTGTCTTTGCCTTATGTGTCAGTGCACTGTGGTCTTCGTAAATGTCTTGTGGTTTTCTATACTACAAAAGACAAACTGAACATGTGTGTGCAGTCAGTGAGCAGGTAGAGAACATTAGCCAGTCAATATACAGCATTCAGCTCTATTTAAACAAGCATTCAGGCTACAGCAGCAAAACCATTTCACTATCAGGGAGGCTTCTCAAATAAAATAAAAAAGTTAACCAAACGAGTAGTACCTCGAAGTCCAAATCCAGGTGGTCGAACTCTCCGTTGGTCCTGAACTGTTGTGTGTGATGGTCCAAGGTGAAGTTGACGTTCCTCCTGTGGCGTTCGATCATCACAGAGTGCCAGTGATCGTCGTCCAGCAAACTCCCGCTGGTCACTGAGGTGTGTCCCTGGATCGAGCCGTACTGGTTACTCCCTGCACGTGGACACAGGACAACAAAAAAACAAGATAACTTTTTAGGTTTTTGAGAGTTAGTAGGTTTAACACCACAGCAGGGAGAAGAATAAGCAAAACTTAACAAAGACAAAACCAGGTCTAAAACAACTCTAAATTAAAGGAGCTGTATTGTGCAAAATTTACTTTTCTGAGCTTTCTACCATGTTATAATGTTACCTCATTAAAAACATACCTGGACTTGTGTTTTGCTTCATTCAGGGCTGTTTCAGTTTTCCTCTATTCTCTGGCATGACTGTTTTGAGTCCTCAAAACGCTCTGTTGCACAAACCTCCACCTCTCCCACCATCCCCCGCCCACTCCAGGAAGCACTGACCAATCAACAAACCCTCTACATCCAGTCTGCACGCATTTATTTATCAAAAAATAACATGTACAGCTCTGTTTCCTCTGATTCCCCACAGATATTTTTCATTTTATAGTTAAGTGGCATCATACAAAAAGTTTAAGGAAGTGATTTGCTTTTTTCCCTTTAACTTATGTTCAAAAGACCACAACAGTACTGCACTCTGCTGCCCTCTGCTGGTCTCTTCACCTGTTACTTTATGGCGTCAGTGGAGTACTTCATCAAAAATGTTCACTTTTAGTTAGATAATGTTTTTAAAGATTTTAAAACATGCATTGCTGTTCTAGAGGTGACCAAGATTGGTTTAAAAATATGAATAAAAGCATAATATATCCCCTGTAAAGCCCTGAAAGAGTTTTGTAGAGTGTTGTTGTGACTGTACCCAGGTTGATGAGCAGCTGAAGCCTGGCCCGGTGCAGCTGCAGTGTGATGTAGTCGCCCTGTTGCCCCTCTCCGTGGAGCAGCACTCCGTCTCCAGCCGTGGTTCGAAACTTCAGAGAGATGACGTCCTTTAAAATCTTCAGCCGCTTGTTTCTGAATCGGTACGTGATTATGCTCTGGCCGTCGAAATTGATCACATCACCCCCTGGAAAATAAAACACATTTACATTAGAGCTACCTAATATTGGGAAGATAAAACAGAGGGAGAGGGGTGTACTTTTTCTTCTGATAGAGGCAACCTTTAGCCTTTGTATTTTATTTTGTAGAAGAAATGAGTTTAAAAAGCACTTTCATGTTCTTGCCAATACACAGGATATATGCCATTAAGAGTTGGAAATGCGCAGCTGTAAAAATGTCTCAATGCCAAATGTCTCTCTGTGCTCTCTCCAATTTCCTACTTAACCCTGTCCTATCAATAAAGCCTGAAAATATCAAAAAAATTGCCTAAAAAATAAAAAAAATTAAGCTTATTTTATGACTTGCACTATTTAAATCTTAACGTATTTGAATTATTTTGATGCTTAATGCCACTATTGTCTTTAATATACAGTTAGCACTCCTGCCTTACATCGTGTTCAAATTGTTCGGGACAAGAGAGGTAGAGTCATTCACCCACTAACCAGAAAGTTGGCGGTTCGATCCCTGCTACCATTTATTTCTTTGAGCAAGGCACATCCCACCTTGCCTCCAGTGTCTGCGTACACTGGTGCATGAACGTGTGAGTGTTTGTGAGGGTCAGTGGTTCCCGGATGTAAAGAGTGCCCATGGAGGTAGAAAAGCGCTATTATACTGTACATAATAATAATAATGGATTGGATTCATACTGCACTTTACAAGTTTCTAAAACTCCTCAGAGCGCTTTACAATTTGGGCCATTATTCATTCATTCACACTCAGTGGTGGTGAGGTAATCTAAGTCTAAATGGTTGATAAAATTTTTTGGCCATTTTCCAGGGGCCAAAAGCAGCTCTTGCCCAGGGGTGTCCAAACTTTTTTCAATGAGGGTCACATTGTTTCCCAAACAGGGGTACAGGGACCCCTAGGGGTACACAAGCACTTTGCAGGGGGTACTTAGAAATATTTGATAACACATTTCCAAGATGAAAAATATTTGCAATCTTTTTAAATTAAGCTATTCAAACTAATGAAAGACAAGCTTAACTGATAAAAAGGAGGTGATACTGCTAAATAATATTATTGGAAGATCATATTTTGTACTTTTTTTAGGTTTAATAACTTGTTTCAAAGGGGATTTATTAAAATTATTTAGAACATTTTATAGTAAATTTGTTATGAGGTTAAGATTATTATTTATTATTTTATTTTTTTAGGATAATTTTAAACATTAACATGTATAGTAAAATAAATATAATAGGAGTTTATAATGTTTTATTTTATTTATTACTTTATTTTAAATACAGGCAAATTATTAAAGATTTCATTTTGAATTTGAGTTACACAGAAAAATGCACAAGAATGAGCATTTACAATAAATTTTGTATAAAATGTCTTTGTACTAATAAACAAAGATGGCTTTTTATTACAATTTTGAAAACTTATCAACGCATAAGAGTGTGGCGGTAGGAACCTGGGGGGTACACGAGACAAAAAAGGTTGGGAACCACTGACAATACATAAAGAGGAGGGCCACTTAGCAGAGGCACCATATTTAGTCTCACCATAAAAGAAAGTCTCTCTCAGCTGCTCCCTTTCCTTTAGGGGTCAATCCTTCTCTTGGGTACTCTGGCATAGGATTTTGCTCTAGATGCCCTTCCACAACCACACATTAATCTGGTACTTTGTATAACGGGCTCTGCCAAAGACTAATTTCCATTTTTATCCTTGATGCCAGGTCCATCATTTTTACTTGTTTGGACACCCCTGCTGTAGCCTGTGTGACCCGCTTAAAGATTACTAAGTCCATAACCATTAAAGCTATAATATGCAGGATTTGTCTTCCTCAGTGTGTACTCACAGTAGGTGCAGCCGTAGAGCTCCAGCCGGACCCCGATGCGACCCTCGCTGCTCCAGGCCAAGGGGACAAAGCGAATGTATCGAGCAATGATTGAATGCTGCAGGTCATGACGCACCACTCCCTCACTGTTCACGTTACCCTCAAATGTCTGGAGGAGAACAAAACACACACGAGTAAGAGTGCTGAACAAATCAATCTGGCCTTTCCCAGGTTATTACAGCAGACTGTGTATTTTACCCAGGTGTTTCCATCCTGCACATAGGGCCTCCAGTTCTTCTGTGTGTCGCTGTACAGCAGTCGGTATCGGGACGTCCAGTCAGAGCTGCTGTATCTGCCCTGCGTCGCTACAGCCACCACCTCTTTCCTCGAGCCCAAGTCGACCTGAAGCCACTGGTAATGGTCTGTGTCCAACGGGCACCAGCCTCCAGCCCCTAGCACAAGCAAGACACCAGCATCATTAATACAAACTTAAAAATATTATAAAAGACAAGGTTTCCACACAGAAGACATGAACTACTTTTAGGATCTGACAGCATCAGTTCAAGGTTGTGTTCAGACAGCATACAAGTTTATACAACAAGTTTTCATTATTAAAGCTTGAAAGGTACGGCTGTGTGCAATGCAAAACATGACTTGCACAACTTGACCTGGGTTTCTAAAGCAATAATCTCAACTCTCAATATTCTCTATTATAAGATATTATAACGATATTATGCATTCTCATTATGTAGCTACTTTTGATTAGAGAGATAGATACTTTATTGTAGGGCTGCACAATTAATTAAAATAGCAATTTTAATTGACGCAATTAGCAAATCGCAAAGGCTGCATTTATTTATGTGATTTAATGTCCACTGCAGAGAACAAAATAATCCATCTCCGCAGGGTCTTAATGTGTATAAATCATGCTAAAGTTGTGTTTAGACCTCTACAGACATGATCTGAAATTAGTTCAGCAGTGAACATTTCAGTCTTTTTTCAAGTGTCACTGCTCGATCACAGGCTTTAAATGTAAACTGTGAACTGTACATTGATTTTAAAAACTATATTGCTGCAAAACTCATCGCAACCATTTAGGCACACATAAAAAACAGTGCACTTTGACAACATTTCAGTAGTAGTAAAAGTATAGTCAAAAATTATAATAAATAGGTCAGGAGTGTCCAAACCTTTCCCATCAGAGGGCAATGCAATAAAGTTTTGTATGTAATGACCTGATATGCAAACAGATCTATGATGAAACTTCCTTTATGGTATTGAGGAGATCAGACATGTTAATCTCCCTACCAACCATTGACAGTCTATTCAGTAATCAAAGTAGATACTCATTATGAACCACAGCACCCCCTTGTGGGCCAAATCAAACCCCTTGAAAGGCCAAGTTTGGGCACCCCTGAAAAAGACAGATTTTTAAACTGAAAATGTACAGTAATATTGGGTAACAAAAGCAAAAACCAATCCAGTTATGGCAGACTGACAATAAAAGTGTCTAGAGTGACCGGTGACCATTCATTTCCTATGTACGCTGGGGAACAGAGGCGACAAGCAACGCGAATCAGGCGACTTGTGCATAGAATTGAGTTGAACTGAAGTCAATTTTATGTAAATACGAGCAACACTGATGAAGCGATCGCCAGTCACGGATCAAAATTTGCTAGACACTCGAGAGGAATTGGTTCAGGCAAAAAAGACCTCCTGCGCCTCGTCAGCGATCTATATTTATGTCTTATTACCGCTGTGGGAGTCTAGTCGAGTCCAAGTCCTGCGTGTAAACAGAAAGTGGTTTTGAATGTAAAAATGGATTAAAGAGACTGAGAAAAACAATTGTACCTAGTTGGCGGTGGAGTTTTCCGTAGCCCGCTCCATAACGTTGGCCGAACACTGATGAACTGGTGAAGGAGCTGTAGGGCAGAGGAGTGGCCAAGCTGTCCTCACACCTCCCTATGTGACAAAAACAAATAAACAAACAAAATATTTTACCAACAGCAATAGCACACTGCTGCAAACAAGATAGGACTGGATGATATAAGAAGAACATGCTATAACAACAATATGAATATTAAGGTGAAGGCTTTATTCACCATAGATAGTAAACCATGTAATTAAGGTTTTTATTTGCTCATAACATATTTGATATAAGACTCCAGATCCTTATTTTGACTGTGTCACTTTAGATGGAAGACAAACATTATTGTGATACATTCAGTTCATTCTTGCAGTATGGATATTGTGTTTGGAGACATTGGAGTAAATGTATTTATTATCCAAGAGAGAGATCAATATCATTTTGTAAGATACTCACAGAGGTAAATGTGGTAACTGGGGCCAGTGAAATAAGGAGTGTTACTAAAATGTTAAAGTCTCTAAATGAGTATTGTGGCAGAGTGAGTAACACACAACACAGAGGTGGGTAGTAATGACTCGAGTCACGTGAGTAACTGAATAAACTGTAATTCTAAGAGTAGTTTAAGATACTTTTTACTTCTGCTTGAGTAATACTATTTTGAAGTGTACAATATTTGTCGACGCTGCACACAAAGTCCTGGGTTCTAGTTACTCTAGTAGCTGTAGTCATACAAAAGGTAGTAGACTTCAATAGAATTTGTCCTTTTCAGTCTACATTTGATTCTTTTTTACTTTTACTCAAGTAAGACTTTTGTTGAGTACTTTTACTTCTACTTGAAATAAATTGAAGTAAAATAGGGGCAGCAGTAGCTCAGTACAGACGTTTGCCCACAAACCTGAAGAATTACATTTGGATTCATGCTACAGCATTGCATACTGTCACGTCACCCACCTCGCCTGTGTGAATGTGTCAGTGCGACTGTGATTAGTGGTGGTTGGAGAGGCCATAGGACCAGATTGGTGGCCACACTTCCATCAGTCTGCCCCAAGGCAGCTGATGGCACAGAAGTGGCTTACCACCACCGAGTGTGACTAAGGAGCAGATGGGGACAGTAATGAAATAAATTTACTTGAGTACTGTACTTAAGTATATTCTTTTTAGAATCTGTACTTTACTTGAGTAGTATTTTTTAGGGGTAACTGACTACTTTTACTCCACTACATCTAAAAGATAAATATAATACTTTTTACTCCACTATATTTCTAAAAAAGCAAAAGTAACTTCTGCAGAGAAATTGTCTTAAAACCAAAAGACGACTGACTTACTCCCTAAAGATAATTATTTACTACATAATACTACTCACATTTGCTCTCAGGAACTAAAAGAACCTCTGGACACAATCTGGAAGTGATTTAGCTTTTGCTTTGAACATTATCTGCACGATTCTATAATAAACCAATTTAAAAATAATGGATTAATATGATCATACCCAGTCTTATTTATAAAATGTATGGCTGGTTTTTGCTGTAGAACAATTTTATCTATTATGGTTTTATAAGTTAAACCCCACATTTCCTCACTAAAATGATGTAAAATGTATTTTGTTCATATTTTTGGAGCTGCAAATTTGAACTCATTTGAAATATTTTTTGTTAAAGTACCTTGAATACTTATTTTTGAAAGCACATACTTCATTACTTTAACTCAACTAAAAATTTTACTTTGCAGCTTTTACTTGTATTGGAGTAATATTTGACCTGGAGGAGCTATACTTTTACTCAAGTAATGAAGTTGAGTACTTTGTCCACTACTGTTGAGGAATGTGTGACTGAAAAAAGCAACTTTGAGTGTCTAGAAAAGTGCTGTATTAGACTAATGCATTATTATTATTATTAAGTAACAACATTTTTACTTGAATTCAGAGTTTAACTGCATTTCCAAACTGAATTTTATCTCCATAACTTAGCACCCAGAGCACACTTTGTCAGATTTGTACTTGGCATAAAAGCACTGCAGCAGTTCCACTTAAAGAGTCACGCTGCTGCAGAGAGAAGTGGCCTAGATCTGTTTTTCTGTATGTTGTGACCCGCATTAAGTCAAGAGTAAAGAAAACTGGTCTTAAAGTGATATCACAGGAAGTCTGGGTCCAATTAGAGCCAAGGATTAAACGGTTTAGAGACCCAAAACTGCTGCTTAGTCCTGAATCTGACCCTGATCTAGTCCTGGTTTGGTTCTGGTAACTGCAGAGGTGGAAATAACTACATACTATTACTTTAACTTGATATTTTGTATTTTTGACTCCAGTAATAGTAGTAACAGTAGTAGAAAAGGTAGTAGTAGTAGTAATAGTAGTAGTAAAAGTAATGGTAGTAGAAAAAATTGTAGTAGTACTAACATTAGTAGTAGTTGTAGTAGTTGTAATAGCAGTACCAGTAGTAGAAGTATTAGTAGTCGTAAAAAGTAGCAGTTTTAATGTGCTAATAGCAGTATAAAAAGCAGTAGTTGTACTGGTAGTAGTTGTAGTAGTAGCAGTAGAAGAAGTATTACTAGTAGTAGTTTTAATAGTACTAATACTAGTAGAAAAAGTAGTAGTAATAGCAGTACCAGTAAAAAAAATACTCATACAAATTAAGAATGCTCAAGTAATAGTACTTATACATCAATAAAGTACTATCATTTTGAAGTAACAGCAATTTTACTTAAATACGTCTGAGTGACAGTTTGTTATATTTAAAAGTAGAGGTCCCCGATTCTGCTAAATCGACTTTATTGAGCTTTTAACCATGTTATAATGTTATCTCCACCTCAAAAACAAACCTGGAGTATTTTTGTTTTATTCACACATTTTGAGTAATCCTGTATGCTAAGGCCCGCACTCTCAAGAGCTGAAAACGCTCGGTCTCACAGCTCTATGTGGACACATGAAACCAGGAAGTGTTCCTCTGAGTTTCCAAAGCTCATACACCGTCATCAGACTCATTCTGATCATTTCAGCGTTTACATTTCTGTCTCTATAAAGCAGTCAGCTCACCTAATCCAAGCATTCTCTGCAAACTCAAGGTGACAGCTCCCCAAAAGAAGACATTTTCCATACATATACATTATTTTAACTTATAAAACAAAAAGCCTGAAAAAAGCATAATACGTCCCCTTTAACTAAGAGTGCTTTAATAAATACAAAGCTCAGTAATGGGCCAAGGACAAAATGATTAGCCAACTTTTGGTCCAGATCCAGAGCACTGTTTAGACCCAGGAGTGTTGTAACCAAAGAAACTAACTTCACTCACTAAAACAACAAATGATTCATTTGAGGGTTCTGTGGATGAACAGGAAACGCTTTTGCTCCTGAACTAGAAGAGGTTTAGGCACTGTATCTTTACCATCTCTTCTTCTCCATAGGTCTGGCTTGAGAGCAGTAGATAATATTTGCAAATGTTCAGTGAAAGCTCCTCCTGAAATGCTGCTTGGCTTTATTGGAAAACCATAAGCAATATATTTTATTACTGAAGCCAAGGGCTAAGTGAAATATTGCCAGTGACACGACTCACTAGCCCCTGGGCTTATAGAGGGGTCTAATATATAGCTTAATATTATAAATGGTATCCAAAATTGCCAATTCATATTGCTACTGTCATGGGGTAACTATGTCTTTAAATAGTCAGAATCAGAATAGTATTTATTGCCATTGTAAGTGAGAGTTTCACATCACTAGGAATTTGCTTTGGTCCTTGGTGCAAACATAAAATAAAATAAGTAACATCTAATTATCATAATAACAAACATGCAAGAAACAATACTAAAAAGTAAAATAAAACATGCTATAAATTGACTTATCTAAATTTACAAAATATACAGAAATGAACAAAACATTGTGTTTAAATTATGTGTATTCACAAAATAATATAAAAGTATAAAATCTATCTAAACAGGAACCATGACTATACAGATGAAAATGAACAGGACCAGATATGATTATGTACATTGTAGTGCAATATAAAACCAAAGTGCAAAGATGTCTTCTGTCCTTAGTTTTAGTACTACTGTAGAAGTAATTTTGGTCGGTAAAACGTCCTGTATGATGCGTTATGATTTGGCTAAGGTCTTCAAAACACGCGTGTCCAAATGAAGGGGTTAGGCGTTCAGTCTGGGTTACTTATATTCGCACAACACCACCAGCGCACCGCACCCCATTTTCCCTTTTTCCTCACCTAAAAAAAAAAAAAAAATCTATTCATTTCTTAAACCTGGCCTGTATGGAGTGTGCTGCACTGGTGTGTTATGGTGAACGCACCCCAGCCTCCTCCTCCTCCTCCTCCTCCTCCTCCTCCTCCTCTATTGTGTGTGTTAGAAGTGTGTGGTACTTACGGGATGCTGCGGCGTAGCTCCTCAGTGCGCACAGAAGAAGCGTCGGCAGCAGTAACAACAACATGATAAAGCGACTGTGTCTGGGCATAACCTCAGTTTGACGACGACATACGGAGACAATAGTCCAGCTGGTTCTCTTTTCTCCTCTCTCCTCTCTTCTCCTCCACCTCGTTGAGCTTCAGATCAAGCGGTTCCAACCCGGGGCGCGCTTTTGTTGTTTTATTGGCAAAATAACGCAACACGCCCTAGTCACAGATTACCCTCAGCGCTTCTTAAGGAAAAAAAAATGCATTCCTAAAAAATATGACAAAAATAGCAAAAGGAAAAATGTGCGGTTTTGCTAGCGGTCGTGATGCTAGCTCAGGTGCATCTTCACACAAACAGACACCTCATTTGGACGCCCCCAAAATGAGAAGGACGCCCCCGCTTCAGAGGAGGAATGGTACGGCCCGATACGCACAACAATACCGTGCTCCAGGAGCGAGGAGGGGCCTGAGGGGACGGGACAGGTGGGGGGCCGGCAGAGGAGGGGCCCAAGGCTGTTCAAAAAAGGAGGCAGGGGGTCTTTTAGGAACAGAGATGATCAATAAATCACAATAAGGATGGAGCAATAGAAGTGTTAAAGGGTTGTAAGGAGCGGATCTGAGCGCGTACAGGACAGGTTTAAAGGAAGGCTTTAGGGGGGAAAGGAAGCATCTGTGGTGCGTTGTGCTGATCTCATCAATACAGAGCAGAGAACAGCGTTTGGTCCATCTGCCACGTGGTACTGGTAGGGGCTTCTTCCAGGAGGGGGCGTCTGTTTACGCACAGGAGAGAAATTAATGTCCATTTTAACGTTGATGTTTTTTATTGTGCCTTATTTTTTAAGAGGACAAATATGTTGTGTTTTTTTTACTACAATCTTTTTCGCACACCAGTGATAGAAGAAGTACTCAATTTTATTACTAAAGTAAAAGTAGGCCAACAGATAAATGAGCAAAAATGTACTCAAGTAAAAATAAAAGTATCACTTTTAAATGGTCACATTTATATAGCGCTTTCCTACCTTCATGGGTACTCAAAGCGCTTTACATCAAGGAACTATTCACCCATTCACACTCACATTCATACACCAGTGTGCACAGACACCGGAGGCAAGGTGGGTTAAGTGTCTTGCCCAAGGACACAACGACAGTATGCAATGGTGGGAGTGGGGTTTGAACCACCAACCTTCTGGTTAGTGGACAAGCAGCTCCACCAACTGAACTACTGCCTACTACTGTAGTATCTACTTCAGTAAAAGTATAACACTTTAAAATGTACTTGAGAGTAACAAACAGTGAAAGTATTTTGCACAGATTCAAGAACGAATGAATGTGTTAAATGTGACGGATTTTGCTGAAAAACTGTGCCGTAAACTAAAGGTTAACGGTGCAACAGAAGAGACTGAATCTGTAGGTGAGGTTTTTCTGAAGAGTACTACTTTACTGCATTTTTTTATACTCATGTACCGTGTCTACAATGATGACACTACAAAAACACACAATTTTAAATAAAAAACACAAACAATTTTTACTTCAAACCAATTGAAAAAAAGTAGTGGAGTAAAAAGTACAGATATTTGCTCTAAAATGTAGTGAAAATTGTACTTAAGTAAAATAACTAAGTACTTTTACTTCATTACATTCCACTTCTGTGGCACACAGAGATGATGGAGGTAATAAAAAATAATAATGCACAAAGATCATATATAGATGATCTTACATCGCATTGCAGTATTCATTCACTCCTCAGTCACACTCTGTGGTGAACTACTTCTGTAGCCACAGCTGCCCTGGGACAGACCGACCACCACATTGACACATTCATACTGACAATGTGGGCGAGGTGTCTTGCCCAAGGACACAATGACAGTATGCAATGTCAGCAGCGGGGATTGAACCGCCAACCTTTAGTGTCTCTGCCGACTGAGCTCCTGCCACCACAGCTGTCCTGGGGCAGACAGATGGAGGTGTGGCTGCCATTCTGCCACCATCTAATATACAAATATACAGTCACTGTGGGTGAAGCATCTTGCCAAAGGACACATATGGCAGTATGAACTGGGGAGAGTGGGATTTGAACCATCAACCTTCCAGTTATAAGACAACCGCTTTACCTCCTGAGCCACTGTACTGAAAAACTGTTCTTAACTAGAAAAAACTCTACTTCAAAATATTACTACTCAAGAAGAAGTAGAAGTACTCAACAATATTATACTAAAAAATAAATCTAAGTGTGCTCAGAAAGTGCATGAAAGCATCTACAACCCACCACTGACGGCAAATGCAAATCTTATACGGCTGCTTTAGTCAAAAATCACAGTAAAACAATTTCTTTAAGTTGTTTTTTCTGAAATCTGATGCTAAAGTTACACGTTTCCCAAAAGTCTGATGATCAAAACCCGCAGTACCTGACTATTACCACAAGAGGTCACCAAACAGCTTGCTTCATTCAGACACAGACAGGAGAAGGAAAAGGTCAACAATTTATTATAATAATGACAAACAGGGAATCCAAAAATATACATGTCTTTTCCAAAATATTCACTCAACAAAGATAAAAGCTTTTCACACAGCTCAAAACAGAGACTTACTTCATATCAAATACAGTTAGTGTCGTCTTCTTATGGTAACATTTGGCCTAAAACATACTTAGAGTGACCACCTGTCCCAGTTTTGGTTGTACTGCACAGCCATTTAGGCATTTGTCCCCCCGTCCCATGCACTTATTAAGATAATGTCCTACTTTTTCAATGGATCTTAACTTAAATCTCATTTTTTTTAGGCCAAGAAGAACAAGGTAAGGTCTGTATTCTTTGAGAAAATGTAAAATATTTATTTGTGGGACTCTTGCTGGGTTGGAATTGATGGTTGGTGCCCCTTTGTTTCAGGACAGGGCTCTGCATGGATCTCGAGTCCCACTAAAGACATTACTTTGCAAAATGTGTGTTTTTATCAGCTGAATGTTTTATGTAAATGAGTTTTAGACTCATTAATTTAGTCAGATAATGTCAAACAGCAAGGCTTTTATTTCTCGAGTCCCACTAAATCACACAACTTGTCCTACTTTCAGTACTTTCTGAGGTGGTCACACTACTCATGCTGTATATAGCTTTAGTCAATGAACAACAATTTTACAAAATATTTAACTGCATCTACCATGTGGTAACCGATAATGTAATAATGGCCAATAACGTAATAACATTGTGCCAATAATGTAATAAGTTGTTACAGTACTGGCCTAGCCTAAAAAAAATCTGTTGAAAATATAATAACTGCAGCCTATAATGTAACAATACATCAATAAGACTGCATTTCTTGGAATTAAGATGTTTTTATTTACCGTATTTTCCGCACTATAAGGCTTTAATTTTCTCAAAAACCGACAGTGCGCCTTATAATCCGATGCGCCTTATATATGGATCAATATTGGTTAATTATGGCTACCGTATTCAGGGGGCGTCGCCGAAGTGACAGCGGTAAAAACGATAAAGGGGAATTCCAGACCCAACTGTTCATGTAGAAGAGTTGCGACACTGAGGGGACAGAAAACTGAGCGCTCGAACGCTGTTCATGTAGCTTTGAACTGTGACAAATGGAGTTGGAAATACATTGTTTTCAACGAGGGAGTTGTAAAAACGCTGGTTTGTATTTTATTAATAAAGTTTGACTGAATGACTTATCTGACTGTTTTATTGACATTCCCTTTAGCGCAGCGCCATCTAGTGGATGCGCCTTATAATGCGGTGCGCCCTATATATGAAAACAGTTTTAAAATAGGCCATTAATTGAAGGTGCGCCTTATAATCCGATGCGCCTTATAGTGCGGAAAATATGGTATTTGATTTTTCAGCTTTGTGTAGTTTGCTCATCAGAAATATGTTTAGTGGATGGCATAGTTAATCATGTCATTTTATTTTTTCTTTCGGCTGCAGCAGAGTTTTTACGCCCAATGCCCTTCCAGTCGCAACCAGCCACATACAGTGACTGGAGAAGTGTCTTGCCCAGGGACACAACGGCAGTATGCGCATTGGCTGAGATTTGAACCACCACCCTACAGCTGCTGGGCGAACGCTTAACCCACTGCACCACTGTCACCCCATTTAACCAATTATAACTGTAAAATAATGTAAAGCAATTTTTCAGCCAATAATGTTGACAATGCAGAGACAATGACAAAACATAAAAAGTCTCTTGGATAAGAGACAAAAACATCTAAAAAAGCTAAAAACCAAGTCCAGCTGATTTATATTTAAACATTTTTTTGTTGTGATTTAGAGCCTGGATCTTGGATGAGTCTTCACAGACAAATGTATTTTATATATTCTGTACATAAAACAATTCTCAAACTGGCTAGTTATTACGTTATTGGCTTTATTACATTTAAAATTGCTAAAATGATTACGTTATCGGCAGGTATTATATTATCGGTTCTTAAATGCCATTAACACTTTTAGATACAAACTTTGTAGAAGGTATGTAATGAGTAGAAATTGTAGTAACTATTAAAATGTATCAACAACAATACAATTTTCAAGCTTTTTTGAACAATAAAGAAATATTATCTACCGCAACATAAAGCTCTCAGTGTCAGACTTTCCTGATCCCAGTCGTTTGAATGAAACAGTGCACACATTAGTGACATTAGTCTTCGTTTGTACCATTAGTCCATCTCCAGTGTCTCCCCTCTCAGGCCGCGGCTTCGCTCCTCTGGTTAAACAGCAGCTCCACCACTTTGGGGTCGGCCAGCGTGGACAGGTCGCCCAGGTCTTTGTCGTTACGAGCAATCTGCCGCAAAACTCGCCTCATGATCTTCCCTGAGAGAGGACACAAAACAGAATATTTAGAGAGGTAAAAGAGGTTTTGTTTTTTAATGAAGCAAAGAGTTACCTGAGCGGGTTTTGGGTAGAGCCGGGGCGTTTTGGATGAAGTCCGGTGTCGCGATTGGTCCGATTTTCTCTCTCACTAAAAAGCACACAACAAAACCTACTGTTAACTAAAACTACAATATGCACATTTGCAGGATTTGCTCCCTCTATAGGATTATTTCTGCTACTGCAATACACTCACAGGGACACAGTTCAGACACAGTAAATACAGGAGGTCAGTGGTTCCCAAAGTGGGGTCTGGGGCCCTCTGGAGGGCTGCCAAGGTACTGCAGAGGGGCCCCCACAGGTTGTTTATATTAAATACAAATAAACTTGTTTAAAAATATTACTTCAAAACAATTTTTAGCCAACAGTCAGTGTTTTTTGTAACGTTTTAATAGAAATATATGAAGAAAAACAGGGCATAGTCTTTTGAATAGAGGGTAGTTTTATTGTTGGGGGTCCACGTGGGATTTTTGGAAATTTAAGGGAGCCCCAACACTCTTGACTTTGGGAATAGCCGCAGTAGTCTATATCCAGAGTCAAGTCAAACCCTGTTCACAATAAAAGTTACTTCAAAATAATATTACTCTAATAGAAATAAAAATACCAAACAAAAAATATTCACTTGAGTAACAGTAAATTTAAAAGTAATGAATGTGAAGATTACTTTAGTGGGAAGTAATATTGAGGGATTTTTTGTTTGAGGTTGCACAGTAAACCTCTGATACCACTACAACTAAAAATAATACTACTACTACTACTACTACTACTACTACTACTGCTACTACTGCTACTTCTACTACTGCTACTGCTACTTCTACTAAGGCAAGCATGCTACACATTTTGCCACCAATGTGAAAAATTACTTAAACTCTTTTTTATTAAAATTGAGTAAAAGTAACATTTTTCCTTGTCTTGCTTTCTTTTCTAAATCGGCAAAGCCTTTTACCTGCATATTAAAAAATATATATATATATAATCTATTGTAAATAATGTCTTAAGATCTTATTTTTTCACTGCTGGACACTGTGACACCTACTGCAGGTTTTATAATACCGTCATGTGTATATACTCTCTCTGTGTGTGTGTGTGTGTGTGTGTGTGTGTGTGTGTGTGTGTGTGTGAGGATGGACTTATTGGAACATAGAATAAAAACAGAAACAAAACAAACAAACAACAGAAACCTCTAGATTTCCCTCTCACCCAGTCCCTTGAGCTCCTGCACCAGGCCGTGGTCGAACTCAGTGCTTCCCTTCAGAGACACGAAGCAGTGCAGACACTCCCCTTTGACCTGATGGGGGCGCCCCACCACAGCAGCCTCGGCCACCCCGGGGTGCTCCGTCAGCGCCCCCTCCACCTCAGAGGTACTCAGAAGGTGACCTACACCAGCACAACACAAACCTTTAATCACAGGGCTAACATTTGGAGAAAGACCAGACAAAAGAACTTTGAAAAATGTCTTATTATATTTTGCAGCACAGTAAAATCTACTACTACTACTACTACTACTACTACTACTACTACTACTACTACTACTACTACTACTACTACTACTACTACTACTACTACTACTACTACTACTACTACTACTACTACTACTACTACTACTACTACTACTGTCCCAAACCTGGCACAAACCCAGAACTGTTGGCTGAATATTTGTTTCTCAAATCTTGACTTGAGTAAAAGTAAAAGTGTCTTAAAAATATGTAGTGGGTAGCGTGAAAGCCTTAGATGGTCACAGGTTTGATATTGGTTTGGGCATAGTAGTATTAGTAATAGTAGTAGTAGCTGGCAAAAAAACATCACAAAAGCATAAGTCATGTTCTTCTCTGACCTGACACATTGAGCATGTCGTCTATTCGTCCTGTGATCCAGTAATATCCATCTTTGTCTCTCCTGCAGCCTGAAAAAAAAAAAAAAACCCACACAACAAACATATAAACAAAAATTTCAAACATCATCTTCTCATCGTGTCTGCTCCGTCTCTCACCGTCACCGGTCACATAGAAACCAGGGAATTTCTTGAAGTACGTGCTTTCATATCTCTCGTGGTTTTTGTGCAGGGTTCTCATTATTCCAGGCCATGGTCTCCTGAAAACCTAAAACACATCAGGAATAGAGTTTTACGACGTTATTGCTGTTATTGCTATTTGTTTGCTGAAACTTCTTGATTGATTGCACTGGTCTACAAATTTTTGGACTCAAGCTGCTTCTGAGATAAAAGTGGCTAAATCTCATTTATTTTGATAAGATGAACTGAAAATCAATTGATAACTGTGCTGGTTAGTTAATGTGTTCAAGATATTTAATGATATTGTTTCACATCAAAATTGCATCTGTTTATACAATAGATTTAGGCATTTTTGCTTAAAAATAATATTTATATTTTGAAAATATTTAATTTCTCTACATGCATGCATTTTGTCCACTTCCAAGAGACAGATTTCTGCAAATAAAAACAAAACATTTTATGTCAAAACTCTAGACATATTAACATGAATGTATTGGAATGTGCAGCTTTCAGATAGAACTGGTTGCTTGTAGACACCGTACCTTCTGATAAACTAACGTTTTTGCCTTATTTTGCATAAATTTCCTATTTTGACCCAATACTGTTTCTTGGAAACTAAAGCCAATCTGCACTTCTGACTTACTTTTTCTTTATTAGTGACCTAATCCAAGAAAAATGTCATTACTTTTGTTCCAGAAGCATTTTGCTGTAGACCAGTGATATAACTCTGTGTGCTTCTCTCTTGGTTAATTGCCAATAGCTCATCATTATTTTTACCATAATAATATACTATGGGGTTTCTTATATTAATTTGTAAGCTGTGATCTGATCTGGAGCCTGGGCAGCCTTTTTTGACTTTTTTATTAGTGCTTGGATTGGTGACTGGACTCGACTTGCACCTTCACTTTTTTTTGGTGACTAGGACCGACACTTTTAAATGCTGATGACACGACTCAAGCTTAGACTCGGACTCAAACAGTGAGTATTTGAGTGTGACTTTGACATGAAAACTTGTAACTCCACCTCAACACTTAGCAGTATTTTTTGGAGATTCTCACCAGATACCCCTCTGCTTCCCCTTCCAGCTCCTCTCCGTGTTCATTCAGAATCGTGGGCTCCACACCGAAGAAAGGAAACGTCTGAAAATTACAAGAAATTACTTTTGCAATCTTAAAAGTACTACTAAAATGCAAACACTACTAGTTTTAATAAGATAACATATCTGTAGTAACTAGGGCTGCACAATATATCGCAAAATTATCGTTATCGCAATATCAGCAAACGCAATATCCGTATCATAAGAATCTAAATGTAACGCTATGATGTAACAGAGATTTACACTGAAGAATCATTTTCCACCAGAGCCTTAAAAGAACATGTGTTATGACTAAATAAAAATGTTTAAAAAGTCCAGTTTTAGTGGTAATTTAATTAATTTAGTCACAGCTTAGCCTTGTTTTATTCCTGCTTTAGTCTGTGTTAAGTTGTGATTTTGTCGCTGTTTTGACTTGTAAATACAGGAACTTACATTTTTATAAAATGTAGTGAATTTACCTTAATATGTTCGAAAAGTAGGCTCTATTTTCAAATATCACAATAATATCGTTATTGCATTTTTCAACATAGTTATCGAATATCGCATGTTTTCTCCATATCGTGCAGCCCTAGCAGTAACATATCTGTAGATGATCTGTTGTGGTTTATTTAAAGATAAACCAGTGAAGTGAGGTAAAGGCACTTACTGCAGAGCCAGGCTTCAGAGGAGTGGCAGCAGGAAGTGGAGTGAGCACATGGCCTCCCTGTGGACAAAATACACACAGTTTAACTTAAAAACCTTACCTAACTCCACAGACACCATTTATTTTAGGGAGTACAAACAGGTTAATTACAAGCAGATGGTACAGTTTGCAACAGAAAAGCATTTTAAAATATTTGAAAAACTTGTTTGCTTATATTTTTTCCTTTTCTGGGGGTCGCCACAGCAAATCAGCACTCTTCTCCTAACACAACCCTTTCCATTTATCTGGGCTTGGGACTGGCACAAGGAGTACACTGGCTTGTGGCTATATTATTTTGGTAACAATATAACCTGCATATTTCAAGATTACTTCATCAAATTCAGTAACTGGTCTGATTAGGGCAGCTAACTGTATCACTGAGCGTATTGCAAAACTGGATTTTCATATCATTAAAACTTCAAAATAAAAAAAGTTTTGGCAGGTGTGAGGTTTTTTTTTTTTTTTAAATCAACCCTCAACACATGTTCAGCAAAAAAAAAAATCATTTATTATGGTTATGTAGCAGTCTATTTGTCTGTGTCTTAGAGCAAGTTTTTTTTTTGTATTTCCTTAAGTGACAATGAGGAGTGGGGTGTTCATAATGTGTGGGATGGGTGATTTTTCTTTTTGTTAATTTTGTATTTTTGCATTTTTGTAACATAAAAACTCAAAAACCATATAAAGTTTCAAATAAGACGGACACTGAGACTATATTTAACCCTCACTAAATAAGTTAAAATAAAGCAAGGCCTACTCACGGTCTCCGTCTGCCAGAAGGTGTCGACCACGGGACACCGGCCCTGTCCCACCACAGTGTGATACCAGAGCCAGGCCTCGGGGTTTATCGGCTCGCCCACCGAACCTAAGATCCTCAGACTGGAGAGGTCGTACCTGGAGCAAAGAGAGGGAGAAGAAATCCACATTATGTTTTATTTATATCATACTTAACATGTACAGGACCAGGACCTTAACGCCTCAAATATCAGAGTTTTTCTCCAAAACGTCTCACATGAGCTGTCCCTCTGATGGACTCATTCCTGATCCTGTCCATCCTCGTCTTAAACAAAGAGAACCTCAACATCTTCAGCTCTGCCTCGTGTCTTTTCCTCAGCTCCACTGTACTACAAGAGTCAAGTGTATTTATTTATCGTTGCTGTGCAGTTACAGTTACGGTTAAGGTTAAGGTCCCACATTTGAGATGGGCTCACTACTGAAGTTAAAAACCGGATTCCACTCAATTTTTTTATTTTTTTCATCCTTTTATTTTTCAAACTCAGGATTCATTCAAGTGGGCCTGCAACAACTAATCAAATAAATCAATTATAATCGATTATTAAAATAATGGTCAAGTAATTTAGCAATTGATTATTCGCTAACTGGAGTATATACAGATATTGAAACATAAAATGTGCTGACTGAGGAGGTTTTATGATCAAGACAGCGCAGTGAATTTAACAAAACAGTAAAAGAGAATATACATGTTGTGTTTTTGACGGAAAACCTGGCCATTGTATAAATCAGTAGCAACCTAACATTTTCATGAAGCTCGATTTTACAAAGTGCACATTAAACATGCATTTTATTAATAACTTAAATAATTAGTTAACAAGTTACCCAGGTTTTATACTAATGAATTTTAAACTAATTGTGCATCACCAGGACTTTCTTTCTTCTTTCTTTCCTTCCATTATTCTTTCTTCCTTTCTTTTTTCCTTTCTTTCTTCCGTTCTTTCCTTCTTCCTTCCTACCTTTCTTTCTTCCCTTCCTTCCCTTTCTTCCTTTCTTTTTTCTTTCCTTCCTTCCTTCCCTTTCTTTCTTTCTTTCTTTCTTTCTTTCTTTCTTTCATTTCTTTCTTTCTTCCTGCCTTCCTTCCTACCTTTCTTTCTTTCCTTTCTTAATTTCTTTCTTTCTTTCCTTTCATTCTTTCCTTTCTTCCTTCCTTTCTTTCTATCTAATTATATTTTGTGAACTATAAATTACTATGTGGTTTTAGCGTTACTAAAACTATTACTGATTTGAACCAATACTGTATTTTAATTTACTTATATGCAGTATATTTTACCAATTGTATACAAGATAAATTTTTTTTTTCCTTACTCTTGGAGTGGTTCCCGTCCGTACTTCATGAGCAGGCGAATGGCGGTGGGCGCTGTGTAAAACTTGGTCACTCTGTATTTGTTGATGATCTCCCAGAGCCGTCCCACGTGAGGATAGGTGGGGATCCCTTCAAACTGACGAACATTAACGTTAATCACTGTCTGTAATCGTGCAGGGAAAGGACTTAACCCCCACATTAAACTCACCAGGACACTCGTAGCTCCGTTGGCCAGCGGTCCGTAGGTGATGTAGGAGTGTCCTGTGATCCAGCCGATGTCCGCCGTGCACCAGAACACGTCCTCAGGGTGATGGTCAAAAACGTACTTAAAAGTCAGAGATGTGTAGAGGAGATACCCAGCGACGGTGTGCAGGACGCCCTGGGCCCAGAGGAGAGAGATAACAGGGCCATAATTAAATTACAATTATCAGTACAAGCAAGGAAACCGAAATATGGGGACATTGTGTGTGCCAAGTTGACAAAGAGTGCACTTACTCTTGGGCTTGCACTTGAAAATTATGCTTTTAAGCAAAGAGAAAGCTGTAGAAATGTTTAAAAGTCAGGATATGTATTTAATGTCTCCTGTGTGCAGTGGTTCCCAAACTTTTTTGTTGTGCGTACCCCCTGTGCTTTTGGTCATACAGTGGGTTCCACTAGGGCTGCACAATATGGAAAAAACATGATAATTAATAACGATGTAGAAAATTGCAATAACCATATTCATGCGATATTTTAAAATAGGGCGTACTATTCTGACATAGTAGGTTAAATTCACTTAAAACAAAAATGTAAGTCTCTCTATTTACAAGTCAAAACAGCGTCAAAATCAAAACTTAACACAGACTAAACCAGGAATTAAACAAGGCTGTGACTTAATTAAGGAAAATTATTACTAAAACTGGACTTGTTAAACATTTTTATTTAAAGCTCTGGTAGGAAAATTATTCTTCAGTGTAAATCTCAGTCAGATGCGTTATTGCGATATATTTTGATTCTTGCAATACAAATATTGCATTGGTGATATTGCGATAACAATAATTTTGGGATATATCGTGCAGCCTCAGTACACCCTCAATTATACGTATACATTTTTCAAAAACTGGTCTTAGACATTTCTAACATTTATTGTTTTAAAAAATGCCTTTAAAAAAACAATATAAAAATTATAACAATATTAAATTAACTATTTTTTTTATATATTTCAAAATTAACTTCATAATAAATGTACCACAAGAAAAATGTATTAAAAATAATAATAATTTGAATAACTCCCCTTTTAAACAAGTCATAAATGATATTTAATATAACAGGCCTATTCAAATAATATTTTTAGCAGTATCACCTAACTTGTGCTTGTTTTTCATAAGTTGTAATAGTTTATTAGGAAAAAAAAAATAGCAAAAATTACAAAATAATTCCAGGTACCCCCTGTGTGTGTGTGCCCCAGAGGTCCGCGTACCCCTGGTTGGGAAACACTGTTCCACAGGATTGCAAAGTTGGGCGGCTTTTTAAGAGTTGCTGCAGGTGAAAAGAACTGTGCACAGGTTGGGCAGAGTTATTTTTGCATGTAGATTATGTGACTGGTGGCTATTTCTCCATATTTTGAACGACAAATCTTTAAAACCCAAAGCTAATCACACTAAAGCCCGGCCAAATCCACTCATCTCTGTGTCTGAGGAGCTGTCTGTGAGAGAAGGTTGCACGGTGTTTTCATTCACTGTTCTTCGGGTTTGGGGTGTTTTTTTAAGTTGCCGTTGGGCGAATTTTGACTTTCAGACCTGGCAACCCTAGTGTGGTAACAGCAGCTGTCGTACCTTGGGTTTTCCCGTGGAGCCGCTGGTGTGCAGGATAAACAGCGGGTCCTCAGCGTCCATCCACTCAGGTTCACACTCCTCAGGACAGTCCCTCATGGCCTCGTCCCACCAAACGTCACAGGCTGCGTCCCACGGCGTCTGAACACAATAACAATTTTTTCTTCATGATATCTCTTCACATATTTACTGGACTTTATTTCTTTTATAACAGAACATTATCTGGTAGATGATTGAAAAGTCATAATAAAAGTCCCAGACCTGTAGTTTGTTGCTCGTAGCTCCACTCTTTGTCCTCAGAGCGTGATGTTTAACCACGAGGCACTTGGTCACACTGGGACAACCTCTGGAAGGAAACACACACAAAAAACAAAAAACATTGCCACTGTCATTTAACAATCTCTGTCCTGTTATTCCAGCGTTATACCAAACCGTTGTATGGATTATAATGGATACTTCATGTCTAAAGGTTTTTCAGGTTTAAAGAAACCTGGAGAGACCCAGCGGTGGTTTAAAGCAGTTTCCAAACCAGGGGTACCCCTAGTGGTACACAAATACTTTGAGTGGGGTATTTGGAATTCTTTCATAATTTATTTCCAAGATGATAAGAAAATATTCGCAATTTTTTTCATATTGAACTATTAAAACTGATGAAAAGGAAGTGAAACTGATGAATATTATCTGAATATTATATTTTGTTATATATTTTCAGGTTTAATAGCTTGTTTCAAAGAAGAGTTATTCAAATCATCTTAATTTTAGATTTTTTTATTTTATCTTATTTCATAAAATATACTGATATAGAAGATATAGTAAAATCGCTTAATGTAACAGGAGTGTATGTTTTATTTTTATCTTAAATGCATTTGAGTTTAAAAGAAAAAATGCAGGAGAGTTAGCATTTACAATAAAGTAGGTATAATTTGTGTGTGTGTTTAATATCTTTTTGAATAATTATCAATACATAAGAGTAAGGGGGGTACTCTCATGTTATAACAACAGGGGGTACCCAAGACAAAAAGTTTGGTAGCCACTGCTGTAAAGGATGCTCTGAACCAAGAGAAGCACCACTTTACACCGGTTTTTACACTAGATGCCCTAGCTGGTGCAAGTCTCTTCATTTATCCAGGCTTGGGACTAGCACGAAACTCTCCAGCATATTAAATGGTACAGTAAAATAACGCTATATAACGCTAAAATGAAAATATTAGTGTGGTAGAGTAGGCTGATGTGTTGTTATTTCCTCAGGGGGTCAGATTAAACAGAGTCCCAGCTGACCAATGGCTGCCCTCCAGTCTCCGGTTGCTATGGGAGAATGGGATGTTTCCCTGGTAACCTCTTTTCACCGTGGAAACAAACCCCTCACCACGGAAACCTCTCCTTTTTTCTTTTTTTTTTTTTTTTATTGAATGAAATAGCATCATTACAAAAATAAAATAAAATAAAATAAAATAAAATAATGTTGTGTGACAGAGCCTTACCTTTCCCTGCACCTCTCCAGAGCCTCGTCCACAATCTGCTTCAGGTTGATCAGCTTCTCTCCTCGATAAACACCCTCTGAAATATACAAAATGTCCACGTAAACACTCAAGAAATAACATAATAAATAATAATAATAATGCAATAATAATAATAATCCTCAAAAGAAACAAGTTATTTTGCATTTATTTTAGTCCAGGTTTGACTGTCCAGGCTAATTGCTCAGTTTATAGTAAATAAGTCTATACTATAATCTGTTACCTGCTGTGACCAGGACGCAGCTCTGGGCATCGATGATCCTCTCACACAGAGACTCAGAGGAGAAACCTGCAAACTGCAACAACACACAAAGGTGTTAAAGTGAATTTCGTAGGAATTTTGTAAAATATGAGCTAATAGAAATCTTTAACTGAATAAAATATGTTGAAACTGCCCTTAAGCACCTTGTAAAAGCAGAAGTAAACGTGACATTTTGTATTTCTTTATACCTGAGATGGAAAGTAACTAAATTTTAATCACATAATTTAGTTAAAGTAACATTTTGTTACTTGTACCCACATCATTACTGCTTCAATGGGGCAATAGTTTCCAGCGTAAGAAAGGGGTTCACCACCAACCTATCTTTGACTTAAGGGCACAGATAAACACAGGTAGACTTTATTGTCCCTGTAGGGAAATCTGTTCTCTGCATTTGACCCATCCTGGGACGCTGGGGCGACCTGTCAGATCTCAGCCCGGATCCTGGTCAGGACCGAGCAGGAGGTTTAGCCTATCACATGTGTTATAGAGTGATGGAGGAAACATAAAACTCCACACAGAAAATTTGAGCAAATCCAGGACTAAACCAGGTCTAAACCAAGGCTAAACTAGAACTAAATTTTGACAAATCCAGGACTAAACCAGGTCTAAACCAAGGCTAAATTAAGACTAAATTTGAACAACTCCGGGACAAAACCAGGTCTAAATCAAGGCTAAACCAATTCTAAACTAGAACTAAATTTGCACAAATCCAGGACTAAACCAGGTCTAAACTAAGGCTAAGGTAGGACTACATTTGGACAAATCCAGGACTAAACCAGATCTAAACCAGCACCAGTACTAATCTAGATAAAACTTAACCTAGACTAACCTAGGACTAAATCACGACTAATCCAAGATAAAACATGGACAAAACCAGTGACCCCAACAAAAGCACTAAAACTAAAACAGGAATAAAACAGGCTCTAAACCAGGGCTTGAACTGCAAAAGACTCCAGTCCCGAGTACCACCAGAAGAAACCCACGTACCACCAAATATTTTACACTCTGTACATTTCTCCTAAGTACAGTATACGCCTCAACATGTCTCCATTAAAAACACCCAGGAAAGTCACTGTTGCTATTGATTTGGCCCCATTTCCCATAAATTATCTTCTATCTCCAGTCACTCATCACTGTTGGTCTGCCCTGCTCTTCAGTTATCTGTCTGTGTGTGGGAACTGGCAGCAGCTGCTCTAAATAAATGGGTCAGAGCTTTTACAGCCTGGGTCCAGACCGGGAACTATCCTGACTATTCAGAGTCAATTCCAACTTAGCTTTGGCCAAATACTTCTCTAAACGTCTGGTAAAAATAGCAGCTGGCCTCTTTCTTTTTATGGTGTGAACTGAAAAGTGCTCAGTCACTGTTGGACAAACCAAAAGTGATGTGAATGTTCTTTCATAAACTGCAATGACTGTGGAAAAATGGAAAGAAACTTAATACTTTTACTCCAAAAATGTACATTCAGAATACAACAAAAAATTACAGTACTGTAAAAATACATTTTAAAATATTTTAATGAGTAAAAGTATTTAAAGACATCAATGACAAAGTGAGCCTTGCAATCAGAAAGTTTTGGGTTTTAAGTAGATCTAGAGATAGTAGTATGAATAGTAGTAGTAATAGTAGTAGTAGCAGTAGCAGTCGTGAACATAGTAGTAGTAGGTTGCAGTAGTAGTAGTAGTAGTTGCAATAGTAGTAGTCGTAAACATAGCAGTAGTAATAGTGGTAGTTGCAGTTGTAGTAGTAAATGTATTAGTAGTTAAAGTAGTAGTATTAGTAGTATTCATAGATATAGTAGTAGTGATAGTAGTAGTAGTTGTAAACATAGTAGTAGCAGTTGCATTAGTAGTAGCAATAATAGTAGCAGTTGCAGTGGTAGTAGTCATAAACATAGTAGGTGTAATAGTAGTAGTAGTTGCAATTGTAGTAGTTGTAAACATATTTAAACGTACTTAAAGTAGCAGTAGTAGTAGTAGAGGTAGTCTTAAACATAGTAGTAGTAGTAATAGTAGTAGCTGCAGTGTTAGTAGTCATAAACATAGTAGTAGTAGATGCATTAGTAGTAGTAATAGTAGTAGTAGTAGTCATAGTAGTCTGTTGTACTAGTTGTTTGCCTTTATGTTGACTTTACATTCACAACTTTTTTAACTTTATTTAAATTTGTTTGAGTACTTTTGCTTCTACTCCAGTAATGTTAATCTGAAGTAACAGTACTTTTGCGTGAGTACAGATGTAGTACTTCTTGCACTTCAGTCTTGTGTAACTATTATCAGGCCATGCAGTTGAGTTGAGAGTCCACTTCATAATGACACAGCAGCTTGGCCTCAGTGTCCCAGGCCAGACTCTCGTCACTGACTTTAGGCCAAGGGCAGAGTGACCTGGTCCAGACTCAGCGTTTCTGAAATCGGACTCTGCAGAGACCGGATTCCGCAGAGACCGGACTCCGCAGAGACCGGACTACGCAGAGACCGGACTACGCAGAGACCGGACTACGCAGAGACCGGACTACGCAGAGACCGGACTCTACACGAGACCAGAGCGTGAACAGCTGACAGTTATGGAGTGTGGTGGTGCAAAAATCTGGTCTGGTATAAATCATAGGTACTGCACTGTTACAAAGTACAAAAATATATAGAATGTTTACTCAAGTACAACTACTGCTAGTGCTAGTTCTACTACTACCACTGCTACTACTACATGTTTCCTCAAAAACTGCCCAAAGAAAAGTATGACACTGAAAATTCTTAAAAAATGCACTTAAAGTTCCCCTATTCTGCTAAATCGCCTTTTTTGAGCTTTTAACCATGTAATAAAAAACAGACCTGGAGTAGTATTTTGTCTCATTCACGTGTGTTTGAGTAATCCTGTATGCTGAGGCGCTGCCCTTCTCAGGAGCTGAAAACGCTCGGTCTCACAGCTCTACATAGACACATAAAACCAGGAAGTACTCGTGCGCGTTTCTAAAGCCCATACACCGTCACCGGACTCATTCTGATCATTTCAGTGCTTAAACTGCATCACTACAAAGCAGTCAGCTCATTAATCTATCTGTTAGCTTCATGTTGCTAATAGTATAAGTATATAATAAGCCATTTTATGCTTAAGCGTTCTCTGCAAAGTCAAAGTAACAGCTTGCCAAAAGAACATTTTAGAACATTTTACATACATTTACATATACATTATTTTAATACTAATGCAAATGTGTCTATAAAACATTTTCAAAAAGAACAATATACTGACGGAATGTAGGGCTGCACAATATATCACAAAATTATCGTTATCGCAATATCAGCAAACGCAATATCCGTATCCTAAGACTTAAAAGAAAATGTGTTGTGACTAAATAAAAATGTGTAAACAGTCCAGGTTTAGTGGTAATTGAATTAATTTAGTCACAGCTTAGCCTTGTTTTATTCCTGGTTTAGTCTGTGTTAAGTTTTGATTTTGTCGCTGTTTTGACTTGTAAATACAGGAACTTACATTTTTGTGAAATGTAATGAATTTAACTTACAATGTTCGAAAAGTAGGCTCTATTCTCAAATATCGCAATAATATCATTATTGCAATTTTCAACATAGTTATCGAATATCGATCCAGGTTTCTTTATCGTTTTCTCCATATCGTGCAGCCCTAATGGAATGTAACAAAGTAAAATTATTGTGTTAATTTACTTTTACTTCACAAGTATCTGTACTTTTTACTCCACTACATTTATGACTTGGTTTCAAGTACAAAGTATTAAAATCATGTGTTTTTGTCGTGCCGTCATTGTAGACACGCAGTACATAAAATATAAAGTATGCAGTAAAGTAGTACTCCTTTAGAAACATCAGAATAATAAAGACAGAAGACCTCAGTGACAGATTGTCGCCAGTTTGTTCATTTCACCTGTAATCAGCACAATTCTTCTTCCAAATCCCGCACATTTAACTAGAAATTTTAAAGTGATAAAAAAAGCAGTGGGCCTAATGCGATGCTTAATTTCTCTGATTGGGTGCATGTATTATTATTATTTTTTTTTTTTTTTCCATTGGTCTAGAGCATTATATTTTGTGCTTCTGTGACTCTGATTGGTTGTAAGTAAATCTGATTGTGGTAATGAAACGTGTCCATTTGTTCTGCCCCTTGAAAAAAATTAAACCTGAAAAAACAGACTAAGAATCGTGTCTAAATGAATAGCCATAACTGCAATCTTTATTTTTTTCCCCACCAGATGTTGCCAAAAAGGTGATAAAAACATGAATACCACCTTAGTTGATGCTTCTTACCACGACAGAGTGGACTGCTCCGATCCGGGCACAGGCCAGCATCGTGTAGACCAGCTCCGGGACCATGGGGAGGTAGATGGACACGCGGTCTCCCCTCTTCACGCCTGGACCACGACACAAGCACATGCAGTTATTCGCAGCCTTCAACGAGCCCTATGTTTAGAGCCGAGGTGACGAGTTACAGGACAATTTATAACCGCCGTGTTTATTCTGGGAGGTGCTCTGGAGAGTTTGATCTTAGCCGCCTCACAGCTAAGGCGGAATAACACAATAATAAAACAATGTATTTTTATATATATTCAGATTTGGATAAAAATGTTAACTTTTGCTCATATATTTTTACTTGACTAATCCTTTGGCAACACTGTACTTTTTATTTAACAGCAGTCTTGTGCTAGTTCATATATATAGTACATTTGCACACAGTGATGAATATATAGAGCCAGTTAAGTATGACATTGCTATTGTAGTGCTTCCAAAAAAGTTAAAAAGTTATTTGAATGGAACTGGAATAAAAGTCTAGACTAACTTATACCTGTGTGAGTCTGTTGCATAATCCATTGAACTGCATATTGACTTTAAATAGCTATGCATGTATGCTCATAGTTACAGTGGAAAGAAAACGTATTTTTGCATGGATTTTTGCATGATTTGGTCATAAAATGTGATCTGATCTTCATCTAAGTTACAACAATAGACAAACACAGTCTGCATAAACTAATGCTGCAAAAAAATGACATTTTTCATATTTTTATTGAGCATTTATGTAAACAGTCACTGTACATGCCTCGTACTGTACATAAATTTAAGTGTTTATAGACAACTATACTGTATGGCTATTGTATTGTCCTTATACTGAACTTACTTCTGGTGCGATGATAAACCACTTATTCTGTTGTAATGTGGCTCCAGTTTTACTCAGATGTGTACATGTATTTTAATAATCCATCTATGCATAATAAATACTTAATAAATAAAATACTTACCCATTTTCTTGAGGACATTGGCACATCTGCAGACCTGGCTCAGTAGCTGACTGTAAGTAATCTCCATGTGGTGGTCTGGGGAGTTCCCCTCCCTGAGAAAAAAACATCACATTTGAAGAAGTGCACTACATTTCCAAAAGTATTCGCTCACCCACACAAATAACTGATTAGGATTATGGGGTGGGATTGTTTTCAGGAGCTTAGTGCCAGTGAAAGGAACTCTGAATGCTTCAGCACCAAGAGATTTTGGACAATTCCATGCTCCCAACTTTGTGGGAACAGTTTGGGGATGGCCACTTCCTGTTCCAACATGACTGCACCAGAGCACAAAGCACGGTCCATAAAGACATGGATGAGTGAGTTTGGTGTGGAAGAACTTGACTGAACCTGCACAGAGTCCTGACCTCAACCTGACAGAACACCTTTGGGATGAATTAGAGCGAAGACTGCGAGCCAGGCCTTCCCATGTCATATTAAACCCTATGGATTAAGAATGGGACGTCATTTAAGTTCATATGTGTTTAAAGGCAGGTGAGCTAATACTTTTGGAAATTTTGTGTAACTTTTACCTGCATAGCATATTAGGGCTTATTTTCTATGGTAATATCGCTGTTAGTTTATCCAGAAGCAAGGAGAGTTAATTAAGTCTCATTATGGAGCAGCAACTATGAGCTATGATTTTTTTCATGATGGCGTGAACAGCACAAATCAGATTTTTTTCAAATGCGACCCAGGCCACTTTCATGTGTGGCCCTAAATCAGATACGTATTTTTTTTACAATGTGACTGCAGTCTGATTGGCCAAGTCGTATTTCATCTGACCTTTATGTTACAGACAACTTGCCAGATCAAATGATCAACATGGCACACAGAGCTGATGGAGCTGGTCAGTAAAAGAAAAGTGAGATTTAAACTTGATTTGTATTTAAGGTAACAATCCTGTTGAAGCTAAAGTTGAGGGGTTGTATCCAGGGCTCAACATTTACTTTTTTTCTCTCTGGCCACTGAGGCTAGTCTTTGTCAAAAGTTACTAGCCAGTTAGTGTTTTTACTAGCCACAGTTTAATTAGTGGAGTTTATGTGCATATTTTATAGTATACAATAAGCTTAAAGAAATATTAAATTTGTTTTTATGTCTGAACAGGGATTTATCAAATATTAAAAACAGGTTTACCTATAGACAGAGTAAATTGAATCTCTGTGCATGTAGTGTTACATCTTTGAAAACATGCAATATTTTTAAATTACTAATTTTCTGTCTTTAATCATGATGAATTAAAATTAAATAAATGGTGTGCACTCGAGCAGAGCAATGTAAATTCAGGCCTAACTTCTGAAGTTAAGCTATTGGCCTAGGTAAGCATAAAATTCAACCAGCCAAAGTGGCAGTAGGAGTATTTGTGTCACTATCCAAAATAAAAATCTACCTGTATGTGGCTGGTTGGCTAGTGTTTATGTCAAGCCCTGGTTGTATTGTAACTGTACTGAGGAGAAATAAGATGAGAAATACAAAGAAATTAGGACTGAGGAGCGTCACTGACAGACATATTCAAACATCTGCCACAATATCCTGAAATGATGGATAAACTGAGAGACTGAGGTAGAGAGAGTGAACCTATAGGAAACCTCTACACTAAAAACAGCTTTGAGATTAGTTTAAAAAGCCTAATTTAGATTGTACCCATGCATGTCCTTGCTTTCTAAAAATACCGCTCCTATTCTTCTGTGAGTGCATCGGGTTCACTGAGGAGACTGCATTTAGCCTCCCGTTGGGTCAATGTTGAATTTGGAGGAGTGTCAGGAAGGCCAGAGCTTGTAAAAAAGGTATTGAGTACATTTTGCACTGGCCAGAACAAACAGGCCTCCTCTGCACCTGGGACAGGAGCCAAAAAAACACAGAGTACCCACCTGTCTTTGACCTCCGAGTCGCTCCGGGAATAGTGAAATAATGAGATGACTGCAGTGATGAAACTGAGCGATCACAAATGCAACAGCTGCCAGAGCACAAGCAGAGCTGTCACTCAACGGGATGCTATAGACACTCAATGGGGTGATTCTTATTGCTACATTTAATCTGCTGTTTTCATGCCAAAAACACACACATTTTGCAAAGTAATGTCTGTATTTTCTTAACACAATCTTGCAGCAGCTCACAGCCCCTGGAGAGGCCTTCCCTAAAACACAGGGGCAGGAGCACTGCCTATACAAAAATATATTCAACCCAGAGATATGGGATGCCCACAAGTATTTATTTTACATTTTACACAAAAAATACTCATCTTAGGTTGTTGTTTAAGGCACTGAGCACCAATGAAAAAGTGTGTGCATGAAACTGATTTGTGCATGTGTAAAACAATATGTGTGTCTGTATTGTAATGCGTGCAAATCAAATTACATATGCACAAATCCATTTACACACGCACAAAACCTTTTACTACATTAATAGCCTCATATGTATAGGCCCTAAACATTAACAACTCTATATATAAATGTGCTTCAAACTCAGTAAATTGTAAGTTACACACTGAAGCTTTTATTTCTCGAGTCCGTCCCACTAAATCGCCCATTTTTAGTACTTTTTAAGGTCGTCGCCCTACCTGCAGTAGATAGTGAGTCGCCTACTTCCAGTTTGGAGAAGCAAACAGGAGCAAGGTCAGAGAGACTAAACATTGTCCTGGGATAAATGGGGTCACACCCACCGCTGAAAACACAGAAGTAGTTCAGTGTTGTTGTTTAACAGTATGTGCTGATGGTAAATAGCTCCAGTCACACTGAAGACCTTTGTACTGAGGAGTGTAAAACTAACAGAAGGGTGAGATATTATATATATATATATATATATATAGGTCTGAACCCCCTCAGCCAGATAATCACCAAGACTGGCTATGGGTACCGACTCAGGAACGGGGCCACCATCAGTCACCTCCTCTACATGGATGATATCAAGCTGTATGCAAAGAGCGAGAGAGACATTGACTCACTGATCCACACAACCAGGATCTACAGCAATGACATCGGAATGTCATTCGGACTTGAGAAGTGTGGGCGGATGGTGACAAAGAGAGGGAAGGTAGTCCATACAGTAGGGGTCCCACTCCCAGACGGCAGAATAGCAGACATTGAGGACAGCTACAAGTACCTTGGAATCCAACAAGCAAATGGCAACCTGGACCAGGCCACAAGAAAAGCAGCCACAGCCAAATATCTCCAACGAGTAAGGCAAGTCCTAAGGAGTCAGCTCAATGGCAAGAACAAAGTCAGGGCAATCAACAGCTATGCCCTGCCGGTCATCAGATACCCTGCGGGAATAATAAGCTGGCCAAAGGAAGAGATTCAGACCACAGATGTGAAAACACGAAAGCTCCTAACCATGCATGGAGGGTTCCACCCCAAATCCAGCACCCTGAGACTGTACACTAAGCGCAAGGAAGGAGGCAGAGGACTGGTGAGTGTCAGAACCACTGTCCAGGATGAAACATCCAAGATCCTTGACTACATCAGGAAGATGGCCTCAACGAATGAAGTTCTCAGTGAATGTCTCAGGCAGTGGAAAACAGAGGACGAGGTGCTGGAGGAACCATCATGGGAGGAAAAGCCCCTACATGGAATGTACCATCGACAGATAACTGAAGTGGCTGACATCGAGAAATCCTACCAATGGCTAGAAAGGGCTGGACTGAAGGACAGCACAGAGGCACTGATCATGGCTGCACAGGAGCAGGCCTTGAGCACCAGAGCAATAGAGGCCAAGATCTACCATACAAGACAAGACCCCAGGTGCAGACTGTGCAACGAGGCCCCTGAGACAATCCAACACATAACTGCAGGCTGTAAGATGCTGGCAGGGAAAGCATACATGGAGCGTCATAACCAAGTGGCTGGTATAGTGTACAGGAACATCTGTGCAGAGTACAGTCTGGAAGTCCCGAGGTCAAGATGGGAAGCACCTCCAAAGGTGATAGAGAATGACCGAGCTAAGATCCTGTGGGACTTCCAGATCCAGACAGACAAAATGGTAGTGGCGAACCAACCGGACATTGTGGTGATGGACAAACAGCAGAGGAAAGCCGTTGTGGTTGACATCGCAATACCAAGCGATTGTAGCATCAGGAAAAAGGAACACGAGAAGCTAGAGAAATACCAAGGCCTCAAAGAAGAACTTGAGAAGGCCTGGAAAGTGAAGGCAACAGTGGTGCCCGTGGTGATCGGAGCACTCGGGGCAGTAACCCCCAAACTGGAAGAGTGGTTACAGCAGATCCCAGGAAAAACATCAGACATCTCAGTCCAGAAGAGCGCAGTCCTAGGAACAGCAAAGATACTGCGCAGAACCCTCAAGCTCCCAGGCCTCTGGTAGAGGACCCGAGCTTGGATGGATGAAACCGCCCACGGAGGGCGAGAAGACAATTTTTATATATATATATATATATATATATATAATAAAAAAATTGTCCTTATATATATATATATATATATATATATATATATATATATATATATATATATATATATATATATATATATATGCTCCGCTAACAGTATTTGACCAAGGTGAGAACAATATAATTAGTAACACTACCTGTCACTTTGAAAAGGTCACGTCCTGCCTAGTGATGGGACCTTGTTGTTGTGCAAACATTGGAAAAGACCAGCACCATTTCTTTGAACACTGCTGAGCTTGCAACTATTTCTAAGTATTTTTGCAGTTCACACACTAAATATGAGCTGCAAATAAGTTATAATAGCACGTATAGCCATTCTGTTTCTCCATTTAACAATCTTTTGCATTCAACCTCCCTGTGACTCACTTTTGGGCCTTGACCCACCAGTTGAGAATCACTGGTTTGTAGTATTTTATAGTATATATATTTTTACTGTCTGTCTCTGTGCTGTTTACTGCTCTGTCTGCCCACATGGCTTGTGCAGTGAGCCAAGGACACTAACGAAGAGGCGGCAGTTTGTTTGGCTGCACCGGGACAGCGCAGAGGTCACACCAGTTGCTATTTACTTTGAATACTCGACTCGGCTCTGGGAAGCCTGTCCACTTACAGCACACAGAGGTGGGAAGTAACTAGTAACTACTTTTATACTCAAATCATTTAGAAAAAGTACTTTCTGAGTACATTTCTAGAGCAGTGATTTTTAAAGTTTTCACACAGAATACAACCTCAGAAAATATTTTGATTATTATTATTATTATTATTATTATTAGTATTAGTAGTAGTAGTAGTAGTAGTAGTATTAGTAGTAGTAGTAGTATTAGTATTAGTATTAGTAGTAGTATTAGTAGTATTAGTATTAGTAGTAGTAGTAGTAGTAGTAGTATTACTTAGCTGGTTAAACGGGTCTAAACCAGGTCTAAACCCGTACTAAACCGTGCCAAAAGCAGGACTAAGCATTGGTCTCCACAAAATGAATCCCCAATCAGAACAGAACTAACGCAGGAATAAAAGCAACAAAATTTACTTCGTCTTGAGTAGTATTATTTTGAAATAACAGTACTTTTCCTTGTTGAGTACAAACTTTGTGTACTTCTTCCACCTCTGCACTCATCACTCACCAGTAATAGGCCACCTTCTCGCCCAGGTTCCCCTCTTTGACGTGTCTGTCCAGGACGTTGTAGCACATGTTGGTCTTGGCTCCTTCCATACATTTGACAGTAGATGCTTCCCTTTGTCACGTCGAAGTTGTACTGAAGCATTGGTCCCGTCGCAGGCTTCTTCCAAAAGAACTTATTGGCCACTTCTTTCCAAAAAGCTGAAAAAACATGAGATCTTTATGTAGAAAAAGTAATTTGGCATGGCCTTTTTACTAGTGTTTGCACAAGAAGGTCTCAAGCGAAGTGTTTGGCATGCCCCTTTCCAGAGTATAAGAAGATAGTGTTACTAATAATATTGTTATCGTGCACTGGACTAAGTGCTGGTTGCAGAATAAACAGTGATTCTCATCTAGTGGGCCAAGAGTTTATCTGAAGCCTACATATTAATGTAATTACATAAAATAGTCAAACAGAAGTTGAAATACATGTGCCATTAAGGTCGTAGTGGAATAAGAACCATATGAGGGCTTACAGAGCTCATAGCTCAAAGATAAATAGCAGAGTCCCTGATATTGTTGGCAATGGTCAGCACCATGGCTTGCCAACATCTAGCTTGCAATCAGAAGATTCTGGGTTCAGAAAGGAGAAGATGATTTTGCAAAAACATTCAAATGTACTTTCTACTTAAGTTTATTTTTATACCCAATACTTTCTTACTTTTACTAAAACAAATAGTTTTGTTAGGTACTTTTACTTCTACTTGAGTAATATTATTTTTGTAGTAACAATACTTTTACTTGAGTACAGCTTTTGAGTACTTCTTCCACCACTGAAGGCTGCTAATGGGGCCAGTAAAACTACAGCTTTACACACCTTTTAAGGTTTCCACAACTCCCAAAACTCCTATAAGTGCAATTGTGTGTCCCATGACATAATAATTTCTATCAAATCAGCAGCTTTTTATCCTGTTCCTTATTTAAGTTCCTCAATGTTGCTCTGACATCTAATTATTTCTTCTTTGCGCTGACCTATTTTACAGCCATACATGGTTAAGTCTCGACTGTCTGTGTCTCCAAACTATTGGTGCATGTTTTTGTTAAATACAAGTTGTCTACATGCGTTTCTACAAGAGTCTGTGCTGAAAAGTCAGTCACGATATGCATAAAGTTCCAAGCATACCTTCTGGATTCTCTATAGACTTCTTGTAGAGTCCCAAATAGGAGTTGAAATCTGGCACATGGGCGTCCCTCTGCAAGTCAATGGGAGGGTAGTACATTTTGTCCTGCGCCTCGGGAACAACCATTGTGATAGATGGAGCAAGCTGCTACTGCTACTGCTGCTGCTCCTCTCTCTGTCTCCGTCCGTCTCCTCCTGGGCCGTGTGTACCAAAGCAACAAAAGTCAGCATGCACACAGAGACACACCTCTAAAACACTCACACTCTCTCTATCAATCTGCTCAGAGCCAGGCCCGGGCCAATGGGACGGCAGGAAACAGCACTCCCACTTTTTGATTGGTCGAGCCCTCACTGGCCTGTTGATGGCATTATTGTCCCAAGCTTGGAGGGAGGGCAGAGGGATCGATGGATGGATGCCAGGGATAAAAACAAAGGATTCAGAGCTGGCAGACTGCGATGAGAACTATGAGGATATGACGCAAATAAATTCCTATTAACATTATGCTTCACAAAATACACAGAGTTTCAACATCCAGTTTGTGTTGAAATAATGATTGCATGTCTTTTACGCAATTTAAAAGTGGTTCTTAAACATTTTACACCAAGTAACACCTCAGAAAATATTTGGCTTTTACAAGTACCAACTTTAATAAAATGAACCAGGACTATACTAGGACTAAACCAGGAAAAACAAGGACTATTTCAGAACTGAACCAGGAATAAACCAGGTTGAAACCAGGGTTAAATCAGTGGTTCTCAAACTGTGCTACAGGTACAACCGGTAGTCTGCAGGCTTCTCCTGATTTAGTTTTTAGCAGTTTAGGTCTCGATTTAGTTTAATGCACTCTGTAGAGACTGTTTTATTCATTTTCTTTGTCATGTTCTGAGTTGGGCTTAAATTTGAAGTCTATACCAATGTTTAGCCCTGGTTTTGTTTTGATGTAGACCTGGTTTGGCCCTGGTTTAGTTCCACTTTAGTCCTGGTTTAACCCTGGTTTTGTTTTGATGTAGACCTGGTTTGGCCCTGGTTTTGTTTGATGTAGTCCTGGTTTAGCCATGGTTTTGTTCTGATTGAGACCTAGTTTAGTCCTCGTTTGTCCTGTTTTATACTTATTCATTAATGTATTTTTTTCTGTGTTAAACCTATTTTATGTCTTATCTTGTTTTAATCCTGATTTAGGCTCATTTTAAAGATGGAACTTGAAAAGCCAAATATTTTCTGAAATGGTACTTGTTGTGAAAAGTTTGAGAACCACTGCTCTCAGCATAATTACTGGGGTTACAACAAAGTATATTTGGTGTAAGCTAAAATTATTCACTGTGGGACGCCACTCACAATAGGAAGGTCATGTCCCCTGTGTCTCCAGTTACGCCTATGGCCATATAAGGATTTACTATAAATATATGTAAACTGTTACAATAACAAAATGAATTGATAGAGTATTATAAAGTAAAGGTACAGCAATGAACAGCAACTAGATACTTTTACCCAGGTACATTATTTTTAAACTTTGTGGTAAATTGGGTAGTAGTAGTAGTAGTAAGAGGAAAAAGTGGTAATAGTGGCAGTGGTAGCAGTTTTTATTTAAGTAAACTTTACACTAAACATTTGTTGAATAGATTTACTTCTACTTGAATAATAACTAAGTATCAGTACATTACTTCCACATCCACATATACAACTTCTAACTTTTCTTCTTACAGTTCAGTGCCTAGGAAATTAGCTTAATTTAATTTGTACAGCTACATCTCATGACCCCAATACTAGAGGTCATGTTGCTCATTTGCTTTGATGCCAGTTGCTTTGAAGTCTATAACTATATTTTGAAATCATACATTGCAAACAATTTTCAGTGAATGGGATGGTTGAATATAGAAGATGGTCATTAGCCAGATGTATTCAGGGCTTCACATTAAGTTTTTTGTCCCCTGGCCACTGTGGCAAGTCTTTTGTGGAAGTTTCAAGCCAGTTAGGGTTTCCACTAGACACAATTTAGTTGTTTAAATGTTCGGTTTTACAATTTTTCTAACGCCACTGGACTTACATTTATCAAATATTTAGAAGACCAGTATACTTAGAAAAAACAGTGGTGGAATGTAACAAAGTAAAAGTACTTAGTTATTTTACTTAAGTATAGTATTCATGTCTTTGTGCTTTACTTGAGTAAATTTTACAAGGGGTACTTTTACTTCACTACATTTTAGAGCAAGTAACTGTACTTTTTACTCCACCACATTTATGAGCTGGTTCGAAGTACAAAGTATTTTGAGTTTTCGTTTAATATACACAGTACTTAAATATAACAGGTGCTGTGAAGTAGTACTTATTTAGAATCAGAATAATAAAGACAGAAGACCTCAGCGACAGATTCAGTCTCTTCTACTGCAGCAGTTTGTTCATTTCATCTGGAATCAGCAAAATTCCTCACATTTAACATATTCATGAGTTGTTGAGTCTGCGCAACATACTTTTACTTTATTACTTGCATGTCACTACTTGAGTAAATTTTTGCTCCTTTATCTATAATTTTACTTAAGCAAAAAATGAGGTACTTCATCCAATAGTGGAAAAAAAATATCTTTTTGCATGAATCAATTAAATGTTTTCATATGGTTCAACTAAGGCCCTGTAAAAACTATAAATTAGGGAGACATTTCCAAATTTAGTGACAGAAATTCAGGTCTAAAATCAGACATTGTAACTATATATGTAGGCTGTTATCCCACTGACAGAAGTAGCTTATGGAAGTCAACTTGTTACTAGCTAACATTAAAATTCACCCACATTTGTCCTTTGGGCTAATGGTAATGTACGTAATATTATGAATGTTGAAATAATGTACTAAAAATGTATCTGAACAATAACAAGAACTGATGGAGTCTGCATGTTTTTGTTTGTTTTTGGTGTCCTTTATAACCTGTATGACCCTCTTCTTTGTGCAGCTCCTTCTTTGTGGGCGATGTGAACCGTGCAGAGCAGCCGCTGTTACATAACCTGTCCTGCAGTGAATCCAAATGTCTGCGGGCTCCTCCTGTGGCTTGTTTTTGAGCTCATGTTTTGCTCTGGGATCGGCTGGGTTGGGCTGTCACGTGTTGTCCCTCCTCAGACTTCCCTAATCGAGCCTCGAGCCGCTTTATGTTGACGTTCGCCGCCGCTGTCCCGTCGCGCAGCTAACTCCCCGGGACAAATTTACAACCTCAGGATGTTTTTGGCTGCTGCTGTTCGGTCTGCCGTGTCTCAGACGGTACTGTTATAATGCCACCATGTACCTGCAATGATTGTTAAACAGTATTATTCTTAATCTTGAATGAAAGTGTGATGACTTCTGACAAGGACAAGCGCTGCAGGCCGCTAAAGCTAGTTAGCTTAGCATGGAGCAAGTTAGCATTGGAGGTTAAAGCTGTCAAAACTTTGCGAGTCTGTAAATCTTAATATTTTTATATGACTTCAATGCAAAGTATTATTTCTATTTCAAATTTTTAACAAGCAATGTTCAATGAGTTTTTATATTAGCACTGTCTACTACCGGTCTTGTAGCACGTAACGTAACGTGTTTACATCAGCGGCTCTGTCCTAAAGATATGAATAAACCAGGTCTAAACCAGGTCTAAACCAGGATTAAAGCAAGTCTAAAGCAGGTCTAAAGCAAGACTAAACCAGGTCTATATTAGGTAAAGCCATGAACATCAATGAATAGCTGATACACTTTTATCAATTCACATTAGGTTTTATCACTCATCTTTTTAAATCACACTCATTTTTATAAGACTGATTTTACTCTGGTCAGTATTTAATTCAAATGCAGTTTAATCACATCTGCTTTTACCAATTAATATTTCAGGGTAGCCCCAAGTTCTTAAAAGTATTAAAAAGGTATTAAATTTGATGTTACCAAAATCAAGGCCTTTAAAGCATTAAATCTTTTGGGCAGGTATTACATTTTTTATTCATCTAGGTTTTAAGTTGTAAAATTGGGACATCTAAGTCAAGTTTCTCTGTGTTGTACTTGTCAGAAATATAATTTATATTAATACTTGCAAGTAAAAACAGAGAAGTTTGTCTTTTTTGCGTGTTGGATGTGAATTTGGCAACAAATTCTATCAATAGTAGTTTTACAAATATCTTCAGTCACCCACTCAAATGTGCCTTTATTTAGTTTTTGAAAGCTAAGTCTACTGTTTATGGGCTGTGTAATGTTGCAGGCGTATTTGTTGCAAAAAACATGACCACAATACAGTAAATGCTGTTACCAGTGAAATTTATGATCCCATTTTGAGATTTCCAATGAAGAACTGGAGTTATTTCACCTGTATTAGATTTTAAAAATAAAACCAGAGTTTCAGAGAGTGATATGGATATATTTTTGTGTGAAATTAATACACGTTGGACAACAATCTTGGCATTAAATTTTATTCTAAGTGGTATTAAAATGTCTTAAAAAGGTCTTAAATTTCACATGAAAAAAACTGAAGCTACCCTGTATTTGTTACTTCCAGCCCCATAAATAGCAACCAATGTAAGTCCTAGTTATAAAAGACTCACTGAGATCTTTATAAACAAAAATGTTTGCTTTATATTATATAATGTAGATACAGTATAAAATAAATACATATCAAATGCATCCAATATTAGTTCCTGGTAGATCTACATTCAGTCTAAAGGGGTTCATTAATTAAATAGCGCCAAAGTATATATAAAAATATATGAAAGTGTTTATGTTCTTGTTTGTTTCTTCTCTTTTTATGCAATGGACCATATATGTGTCTGAAATAAAGTTTAATGATTACAATTAATAGTCTTAGTAATAAAACATCAACGAGGACGTGTATTATGAAAGAGTTTTAGATTTGTATGTAATGAAAATTATGATTTTAAATGGGTACAATAGTTTCGTAGACACAACACAAAAAATTATTTAAAATTTATTGATATAATGATTTTAATTTCACTATACTTATGCCAAATGAGTATTGTATTTTTTACCCATGTTTTTGCTTTTGTGTCCACAGGCCCGACAGGTCAGAGGTCTGCATCGGTCGGCTGCAAGAGCTGGAGCTGGGGGCATCTTTGTGGTGAGTTCTTCTCCCTTTGTGTGGCACTAAATATTTAAGACTTGACACACAGGTCATGCTTGGTTTATACTAACACTTTATACTGTCCAGAATATGTTTTTGTGGGTGCGCAGTTATTCAGTTATGTTGTAAAGTTTAAACTGTACACATCTGTCAGGGTTTGGCAAATGAACTGTAGTTGTTTAGTCTTAATTAGTAATTAACCCCAGGACACCAGTTTATACTTTTAGCTCTATGGGCAACAGTTTTGTTCTAATTAAAATCACTGTTCAAAAAACATCACATGTGATTTTCATGCAATGGAAATGTACCATGGTTTCACAATCCCAAGACAATATTATGTGTGTTTAGACCTGCCTTTAGTACAAACATGTTCATGTGTCACAAAGTTGTTCTCTTTAGTACTTAATGACTTTTATAATAAGTAATTTCCATTGTGGATTTATAAAGTTGGTCTAATTCTAATCCCTGTATTTGGATAGTTTAGTATTTTTCACTAACGTACTGTACATTAACTATACACCAGGGGGCAGTGTGGGGAGAAGTTATAGCGACTTATTTACTTAACATGTGAAAACCCTGTTAAAATAATATTATTAATGATTAACAATGATGATTTACTTAATTGAAGAGCCATTTTTATAAGTCACATTTGCTTGTTATTCTAATTAATGTTTCTCTTTTAGCACAGAGATACACCTGACAACAACCCCGACACCCCTTTTGAATTTACAGAGGAGAACAAGAAGGTAAGAGGAAACAGCATTTATTGTGTATCATAAATAAACAATATTTTATGTTTTTCCATTATAATATAACTGTTGCGCGTTTAGGTGCATATTTGTGGAGCCAAGGATTTCAAAGATGCATTTTTCTTTGTAGAGAATTGAGGCCATTATTTCAAATTACCCTGTGGGACACAAGCAGGCAGCCACCATCCCTGTGCTGGACTTAGCTCAGAGGCAACACGGATGGCTCCCGATCTCTGCTATGAACAAGGTAAAGGACTCATGGAAAATACTTTATTTCTCCAGTAAAAAAAAGAAAACTATATTCTTGTAACATTAGAAGTGTTACTTATTAGTAGGGCTGCACAATATATAGCAATTTTTTTGTCACTGCAGTATTCACAAATGTAATTTTTGTATCGCAATAACAAAATGTATCACAACGCTAAGATCCTCCATCAGAATCATTTTCCTATCAGAGCCTGAAAATGGTTTGTGACCAAATAAAAATAATTTTAAAAGATTTGGTTGATTTAGTTTTTAATGTAGTCCTTATGTAGCCTTGTTTTAGTACTGGTTTAGTCTGTGTTAAGTTTTTTGATTTTGACACAGTTTTGACTCGTAAGGGGACAGGAGACTTGTATTTCTGCTTTAATTTAAGTTCCTGTGTCAAAATAGTATATCAAAATTTCACCAATCATACCATTATCGTAGTATTCAACATAGGTATCTCATGTTTTTCTCAAATCATGCAGCCCCACTCATTAGGGAGGAAATTCCAGAACATCGTTTAAGAATAAATAAAGTGACTACTGGTATAGCACTGAACAAATAGTGGAAATAATATGCAAGGATAAAAAGAATTAAATCAGTGATTTTCAACTGATAGCTTGCAAAAAGGTTGAATAATTTTAATGTTTAGATTATTCAAAGCACAAATACAGTAGCAATTACAAGAAATGCTTAAATAGATTTTGATGTGACAAAAATTATGTTTAGAAGCACATCTTGGTATCAAAGGCTCATTTATTTTTATTTACTTAAAGATTTTGGACGAGGTCAACTATTGGTGTCTTGTGGCTGAATTACGAACTCTGTAAAAAGCTCTCTTAACCCTTATACCTCAATTTAAAAAAGTTTATTTAGCCTTGGGTATGTCAAAGATTACCAACATTTATTTGTAGGAATAATTTTTCCTGTGCTATGTACAATCTAAAAAACAACTTCCATTAAAACTGGAGATGCTATTACATACACTGCATACAAAAAATTTAATTATGAAAATAAATATTTGGTATTTAAAGTCAGGGCAGCAGTTGATTTAAAAGATTTATGCAAAAAAAGTAGAAAAAATATTAATGTATACTATTTCTGATAATGTTTTATGTTGGGGACACTTTTGTCACTGAACAGGAGCAATGTAACAAATTTAGTTATACTGCATTTAGAATATCAAAATGAGTGATAAAATAAATACACACCTGAGCCAAATTTCACAGAAAAGGTAAAAACTGCTGCAAAGTTATAAAAAAATAAATAAAAAATAAAAAAAACATTTGAAAAGAACTAATTTGTCCTCGTTGGGGCACAACTATAAACAAATGTAGCTACAAATGTAATTATACACAGTATATACCTGGCAATAAGCATGAGCAGGTACAGTAGTTAAATAAATGGTAACAGTAGATATTTTGTGCATCTTACTATCATCTTTGTTGTATCCCTGTGCAAACCTGTCATTATCTGTCTTGTCTGATTCATATCTGTCAACCACAAATGTAAACTTATGTAACAGATCATTAAGTATTTGCGAAAGTAAACAAACTAGACGGAGTATTATTTCAGGTCAGTAGAAAAGTATGCGGCTCATGTGACGCATGCAGCACTTCCCTTTAAACGAACAATATTTAATGTTTTGAAATCGTCTTGCTTCAGGTCGCTGAGGTGCTGGAAATCCCACCGATGAGAGTCTACGAGGTCGCCACTTTCTACACAATGTTTCTGCGACAGCCAGTGGGAAAATACTTCATTCAGATCTGCACCACCACGCCGTGCATGCTCTGCAACTCAGACAGCATCCTGGAGGCCATCCAAAACAAGCTGGGTAAGAGCGAGGCACTTTCCATTTCAAAACCAGACACCAGAGAAGACACAAATATGTAGACGAAACAATCTTTTTTTATTGCATATCTTAGGGGTAAAGGGATACAGAGCAAGGCATTTAGATAGACACTTGTCAAATACAAGCAACAAAGTAAGGAAACTTAATAAAAAACTATGGGCTGTATACACGTACATGGATATTTTTAGAAACCTATTTTCTCATTCCATTTAAAAAATATCTGTCCTCAAGAAAGCATCTGGCAAAATTTCCCCTTCCAGTCGGGCCAGTACAAATAAAAATAAATCAGTTCTCTAGGCACAATATAGTGGAAATCAGTTTACGAGGCTGAACAAACTATTGCAGCGAAATCTATCCTAAAGTATTAGCGACAGAGAAGGATTTATTCGCTTAGAGCAGTGGTTGTCAGATGTGTGGTACGTGAGCCTTATCTGGTGCTACTGACGAAGTCTTTTGCAGTTGAAGTCCTGATTTATTTTAGTTTAAAGTTTTATCAAGTAGTAAGTGAAGTGTAGACCACTGCTTCGTCCTGGTTTAGATCTTGTTTAGACCTGGTTAGTTCTGGCTTAGGCCTGATTATGGCTCATTTTAGTCCTTTAAATATTTTCTGAGGTGGTGCTTGGTGTAAAACATTTGAGAATCACTGGTCTGAAGCATTTTTAACTTATTTTACACTTAATCATGTAATAGTTTTTTAATTACTTTTTGTCAAGTTGTTGTTAAATTATGTCGTTTTCCCTGCATTACTGTAACTTGTGCAACAGTTGTTTTTAAAGTTTGCTAGATAAATAAAATGGGTCGCCTTGTTCATATAGACAGACAATAAGATGGCAGAAAAGCCAAAAGTTCACAATTAATATTATAACTACAGCCAGATTTTGCCAAACCCAGGTTACAGCTGCTGGCATTGTTGTGGTATCGCAGCCCCAAGGCCATAAAAGTATTAAATATTATGGGTAGGTAATAAACTTTGTTCATCCAGCTCTTAAACGGTCAAATGTTTATTTTGATATTACAGAAAAACGACTGGAATCTCAATACCGACGTCCACAATACACTTAAAATGCTTAAGAACGTTTTATTATTAAAAATTATGATTCAGATTTATTTAATCTGTAATTAGACTTTTAAAAAAAAAGTACAAAAAATCCTTAGTGTTAAATTCAGATAGATTGTTCTGTTATAGAAGGTAATACATTTAATTCTACGTGGCATTAAAATTTGGAGCTACTCTGTGTTACTATAAAAGCTCTTTTTTTTTTCTTTTTTTTTTGCATCTCCATGTCTCTGCTGTAAAAAAAAAATCTCTTATGTGCGATGACGTGTGAACAAATTGCATAGAAAATATATAATTGTGTCATGAGAGCTTATGACTATTTAACCGTACACACCTTGTTATTTAAGCTCCAGATTATCAAAGGGAGATCCTATACTTTTGTCCTGTGCGTTTTGTGTTACAGCTACAGTAATCATGTAATGTTAGGAGCAGCTTAAGCGACATGTTTTGGTGGTTTTCAGTAACACAATATGGATTTTATTTCTGCAGGTATCAAGGCGGGTGAAACGACTCCAGATAAGATGTTCACGCTACTAGAAGTGGAGTGTCTGGGAGCCTGTGTCAACGCTCCCATGGTCCAAATTAACGACAACTATTACGTAAGTTTTTGACTGTTTTAACAATTTGACAAGTGTGACCTTTCTGTTTCTCAAATACAGAGGGTATCCAGAAGAGTACACCTTTTTATTATTGTATTTATTAACAAATGTGGGAAATAGGTTAGCACATTAACATACATTTCACAGAACAGCTTCTGTTAAACATGAAAATTATATGAGTTAGAGTCTTGTCAGGGTAGCCCCACAGTCTTAAAGGCATTAAAAATTATGAGTAGGTATTCAGCTTTGTTAATCTAGTTAATATTTGTCAAAACATTATGTTAATATCACAAAAAAGTAGAGTCACTGCAATAAAAATAAATTTATTGAAGAAATGTTATCGCTGAAATGCATGACTCACTTATTCATGAGTTTTTAATGCAGCACTGGCGTTTTTTCAACTGTATTTGACTTTTAATAACAAAACAAAACCCTTGAGTTTCAGAGAGTAGTATGGATAATTCCTTAGTGTCAAATTCATACAGATTATTGTTCTATAGTTGACGATACTGGCATTAAAAAGTTTTAAAAAGGTCTTAAATTTCACAAGACAAAACCTGGAGCTACCCTGTTTGTTATTCTTGCAGTCTACACTAGAGACTGATTTGTTTTTTTCTATGACAGCTACCTTTTTTTTTTTTTTACAAATCTAGGGCAGCCGATGGCCAATAAGCATTGACGATTTTCTGAAATTTTACCCGAATTATGTAATAAAAGACTATTACTGCCTATAACATCCTGTTTCATCCCCATGTACTGTACTGTGCATACACGACTTTTATCCACATCAGAAGTAAAAGAAAAAGAAAAGCCGTAGTGATTGCCAATTTTTTTTCAAGTGACTGCTACAGCCCCGTTTTAATAAACAGCTCTATAAGACAACATTTAACTGCAGTCAGCAGAATTGAAGTTTCAGTACAGCACCTTCCTTCTCGTTGCCAGATACTAACGCTGCAAAGGTGAATGCCAAAGCTTTCCAACAAAGCCTCAGGTATCCGGTGGTCCATCATGTGGTCGCCCGAACAAGTGCCTGTCCAAAAAAATTGGCCTTAAAGCACAACAAACAGCCGATTGTTTAAGAAATGCCAAAAAAAAATAAATCTGTCAATATATCGGTCTATCTCTTGTCTACACACAAAAAATATGCAAAAACAAGGATCATAATACAAGCATATGTATAGCAAATGTTGATTTAATTATCTGCTATTGTCTGTCTTAATTGCTTGACAGTGTGCCTACCCTAACAATATCGTACCTACTTCTAAAGAAAACAGAGGGGGCACTCACTTACTATGATTGATCATTACCTAAATGATGCCTCGATGACTTTCTTGCAATGTGTAATCTTGGGTAATTAAAATAGGGTTATGGCATCGTGGTTCATGTCTTGCCAAGAAAATTATCCAGTTACTTTTTAGTCAGTGTGGCTGTGAGTTTACAGATTTTTTTAACATTGTAAGGAAAAAGGAACATTACTGTTGGCAATCTCTATAATGCCACCACCTAGGACAATAAAGGTGACAAAATAAGTAGATACATTTTGGTTATATAAAATAAATAGGGTGCTCTGTTTAATCTTCATTCACTCAAAATAAATCTGTAACTTGTGTGTTTTTAGTGTAGCAGTAACTAGAGCTGGGTACCATTCAGATTTTTTTGATACCAGTTTTTAAACGATACCTGGTTTTTGATACTGGTACCTGAGCGATACTTTTTCTGAAACCTATGGTGTGATAATTCATCCTCTACAATCATAAAACACAATAATATTAAACAAAGCAACAATCTTTGGAGCAAAATTCTTAGCTGTAAGCTTAAACCAGTAGTTTGTATGATTTATTCTGTGTTATTTATTTGATTCATACATGCAAAAGATTAAGGTCCATTAAAGGTCCCACTAGGTATTAAAACTTGGTGTTGAATAAAAATTATTTTTGTATACCAGAAGTATTTGAATGTTTCTTTCGATACCACAAAGATATCGTTTAACGTTACCCAGCCCTACCAGAAAGCCATTACTTCAAAATATTTGAGAGATTTACCTATTCACTTTGTAAAAATTGCAGTGGCTTTTGAGCAACAAAAAACGTGCTTTATACTCTGCTTCCCTTTTAAATGCTAATATACTTTTTTGATATTTTTAATGACACTAAAATTATGTATAAATCTTCAAAGGTTTTAAAACAAGAAGTGGTTGTATTTATCTTTTTTGTTTAACTCACTATTTTTTTTCTTTGACTTCTCTGACAAAATGCCAATAGTGGCATCATTAAACAGCTCATTTGTCGTTTGTATTTCTAGACACAGCCTCTTAACCAAACCAATGAGACACAATAAACAAAATCAGTCTACTGCAGTTTAGTAATGTATTTGAAATTCCTTGTTTGCAGGAGGACCTCACGCCCAAAGACATTGAGGATATTATCGATGAACTTAAAGCTGGCAGAGTCCCTCCGCCAGGACCCAGGTAAATATCTCTTCATGATAGATTTTGTAAATCATTTTAATCGCTTGTTCATTTCCCGATTAAATGGCTTCATCAGGGTATCCCCAAGGTCTTTAGAGTATTAAAATGCATTAAATATAATGTTGTCAAGGCAGGGATTACATTTTGTTCATCTAGGTCAGTGGTTCTTAAGCTGTGGTACGCGGGCCTCTTCTGGTGGTACTCAGGAGTCTTTTACAGTTCAAGTCCTGATTTAGTTTAATTTAGAGCTTGATCCAGTAGTATTATGTTGGCCCCTGCTTAGTTAAGTCCTTAGACCTGCTTTAGACCTGGTTTTGTCCTGGTTTAGTTTTAGTTTTTTTATTTAGTCCTGATTTAGGCTCATTAAAGATGGTACTTGTAAAGCCTAATATTTTCTGAGGTGGTACTTGGTGTGAAAAGTTTGGGAATCACTGCTCTAGTACGTAAATGTTAGTGTTGCCTTTTTGTTGGTGGTGAAGTGAATTTATTTTAGTATTTCAATTGTAAAACTGAGTGTATCGGTATAGTACACACACAGTGAAATATTTCAAGCATGTATTTATTTTAATTATGATTATGTTACGTTATAGACCGATTAATATCAATAGTTCGACATATTTCTGTTGAGACTATGAAGGCACGATAGAAAGGTAGCCTCAAGGTCTTAAAAGTATTAAAAGGGTATTAAATTTGATGTTGTCAAAAATCAAGACCTTAAAATATTAAATCTAATCCTTAGGTACTAAATTTGTCAGATGCTTGAAAATATAGCAGCAAGCGGCGATGGTAGGCCTTGCCGCGCCCGGAGCCGGCACACACCTATATCACCGGATCCGGCATGACCCCATGAGTGTGGCTATTAGTGTTTGATTAATGATGAGCACTTCACGCACTGCTCTTCAGTTACAATAGGCCCTACAACATCCTATAGCAGTGTCTACAATATACTTTTTGAGAAATGTTATCACAAAATGTTATGATTCAGTTAAATTTTAGTTGTAGTTGTTTTAATGCAGCACTAGAGTAATTTCATCTATATTTTACATTTAATTATTGTTTGGTTGTAGATAATGTTGGCATTAAATTTCATTCTAAATGACATTAAAAGGTCTTAAATTTCACTTGGCAAAACCTGGAGCTACCCTGCATAGTGATCTTTAATAAAATTCAGTGTTTCCCTTGGCTATAAGCACCTACCACTTTCGGTACTATACATTACAGGCTATACGAATATATACATTTAGTTTATTCCCCCAAAACCAAATTTTAATGCTTTTTATGATGCAGAGTTTATATTAAATTAACTATTTGTTGAATTTATGAGTTATAAGTCAGATGTATCAAGGACAATCATTTGTAGATTCACAATTTGGAGGCAGAGTGAGTTAGCGAACACCTTAATTGACAGAATTTATGCAGAAAACACTAATATCCTTTAAATAAATACATTTTTTGGAGTAAATATGCCAGTTATTGTCTTTATTTAGTCTTCAAGCACTCCTTTTAGCACAGTATATTAGTTTATGATGATCAATTTTAGGGTCGCCCCAAGGTTTTAAAGCATTAAATAAAGTATTACATTTGATCCTTGTCAAAATCAAGGCCTTAAAAGTATTAAATATGAGTAGATATTAAATTTGGTTCATCTATGTCTTAAAATCTGTCAGAACATTATGTTGATGTTACAAAATGTAGAGTCACCACAATAACAAAATTTCTTTATTAAAGAAATGTTATCGTTGAAATGCATGATTCATTTATTCATAATTTTTTAATGCAGCACTGGAGTTCTTTTATCTGTAGTAAATTTTAAAATAAAACCCTTGAGTTTCATAGTATGGATAATTCCTTAATGTAAAATTCATACCGATAATTGTTTTGTTGTTGACGATGCTGGCATTAAATTTCAAAAGTGGCCGTAAAAAGTCTTAAACAGGGCTTAAAATTCACAAGACAAAACCTGGGGCTACACTGAATTTATTGTCCAGCTTGTTTTTAGATTATGGGGGACAAAATAAGCGTCTTCTCAATTAACGGGAAACACTAAAATTATATTCTTGAAATACTAAATTTGATATTCTAATTTTTGATATACGACTGTATATGCTAGCAAACATGTATGCTAAGTCATTGTAAGTCATCACTTTTTTAATGTTGTGATCGTACAAGATTTTAGTGAGGTCCATGTACTGCCATCAAGCTTGTACTGAAAATATATTTGAGAAATACTTGGTCACTAGTTATACAAAAATATGACTTAGATGAATGCATATATTTTTGTGAGCGTGGGTGTGAATTTGTGTATAAATTATATGTTGTGTGGTGTTAAAATGTTCTCAGTAGGTCTTGAATTGCACCTGCTAAACCCTGGAAGTATACTGTTTATTGTTGAGCCTTTATCTCTAACGCTTTCCCCCTTTTTTTTCTGTAGGAGTGGGCGTTTCTCTTGCGAGCCAGCTGGTGGACTGACTTCTTTAACAGAGCCACCCAAAGGACCTGGTTTTGGTGTAAGAGCGGATTTGTAATCGCACACGGCTTGTGTTTCTGAGCCTGATGTAATGTTTAAAAAATCCTATTGTGTAAATAAAATGTTCATGTACATGTGCTCTAGGTGTCAGTGTGCCACTCTATCTACATCAAACATACTTCAACAATGTCCACCTGAAATATTATTAGCTGCTAATCGATTTAAATTTATCAGAAAGCTGTAAGCGATGCTTAATATGGATTTTTAGTTCTTTTCTGTTATTACTATGGCTGTTGTAATGGACACACATTTAGCTTGCCCTAAAATGTCTTAGAACCATCATACTTTTTGCAATAGTGCTATACATATGCTATACAAACATATCTGCACCAAGTAGTCACTATAAACCTGGATAGTTTTAGTAAATCTGCAAATATCCCCAGTCAAATCCAGCTAACATTACAAAAGCTTCCTTCCACCTCTGCTCCTGTCATTTCCATCCCACCCCGGTGGCGTTTTGGTGTCTCGCCGGTGCCCCTCCCCCACTCCGTGTTCCTCTGGTGAATTTCAAGCTCTGCTGCTCCTCCGCAACATATATTATGCACCACGGCGCATGCGCACACGCGGCAGTATGATGCAAATGCCACTGCGCAACCAATTCAAAAGCCCGCAGCTGACATGGAGAAAAGGCGGGATAAAGGGGAATTAACGGAGTGCACTTGCTGCTTAAAGTGTAGGAAATTATACAGGCATGCTCACAGTAAAAGATAGCAACCGCTAATCCTCTGTCAACCATAACTATGATCTTCTAGAAACTTCCCACCGACCGCAACACAGCAGCGGAAAAGATGACGTCAAGCGCCCATTACTGTTCTCCCTCCATTCGTTTCAGTCTAAGTTTAAACAATAAAGGCCTTTAGCAGACGTCAGGGACCTACCATCTGATGACATACGACGCCACGCGCAACATTAATGAGGTCTGTGCCTCGCGCTTACACGTAATGTTAGAAAAACGCAGGTAAATTGGTTCAGCACGTACCCACCTACAGTACGTCCAGCAGACGGAGACTTGTTCAGCTCAGTGGGGCTGGTGTGATCACGTGGCTGCTCTCGGCCAATCAGCGCGAGGCTCGCGTGTTTTGCTGGGCTTTTCTCAGAGCCGAGCGCTGATGTTTTCAAACCCAGCGATGAACGTCACACAGCCGTAGGCTACGGTAAACCTCCAGTATTTAGGAAATTATTCTTTATAGTGCGCACATACACTTATATCAGAAGCTGAATGAAACGGAGGGGACGTGTAATCCCGTTTAAAGGTAAGAGCTTGACTTAGTTTTGGTGTTGCTTTTGCTCCGAGCAGAAGGAGTAAAATCCCACTGAACGTTAGCCATCTGGCTAAGTTCTGTAGCACGTAGGCTAATGTGGAGTTAAGCTAACTTGACGTAAACTGCGTGCGAAATGAATGTAATGTTTTTGCGTGGGTTTGGTATAGGCTTGTACCACGTGCGTTACACACCTTCTTTACTTTTTGTACCACAGTGGAAACACGTTTACTTCTTCTTTAGTAACTCAACGCCCATGAGAGTACTGAGTAAAGAGGAAAATGTCGGGGCTTAGCAGAATGCGCTGGGTTAGCCCCAGCAGCTAGGTTAGCTCATGAAGCGCTGGGGAGGGGGAACATACTGAGGGCAGTCAGGGGCTGCAGTGGGCTTTTGTCTCAGGTTGTGCTCTGCTTTCGTAATACTGAATATAACCGTGGAAGCATTTACATAAGCTTTATACTCAAGAAGCAGCGGTATTTACAACACACTGCTGTGAAAAGCTGCTTTGAACATTATAGTAAAGCTCTCATATGTCCTTATGTTTACTTACCATGCCCAAGTTGAGCATTTTAGCGCTCAGCCTCGTAGCGCTGCTCTGTACTACAGCACAGCGACATGTCGTTAGGTGGGAGGTGCTGCCTCTAAAACGCTAGTTTTTCGTTATGCCGTGTAATACACATTTCTGAAACCAAAATCGTGTTTTTGACGCGCAGAAAAGGCAGTTTGCTGAAGAACGAGCAGCGTGCTTCTCCCAGTCAGTGAATGTGACATCTTGGGGGTGTGTTGCCTGATACAAAAGCTGTCTGTTTTAGATGGCTGTCTGCAACGACCGCGTTGAACCGTTAAACGACCGTCCTAAAATAAATAAAACAACGGTGTTTTAAAACAGTAACGATCACTATTTACACGCACTTTATTGTAAATGGTACAGGTAATCATGCCTGTATTAATAATTAGTAAATAAAGAATAGAGCAAAAACAATGCTTAACGTTAAATGGTTGGATAAAATGCTGTCAGAACAACCTCTAATCAATTAAATATACAATTTTAATTCAGTGTATTTTAAAAGTGTATGTATTTAAAAGAAGCAAGGGCATGCAAAATAGTATAATAAAAACCCACAAATGGACGAATTTTAAACCTCTTGCCTTAAATGATGCCTAGTTTGCATCCATCTAACACATTTTGTGTATATTTTATCTAATATCTTGAGCTGTAACTATGGTAAAGTACATCTTAAAGTCTCTGAATGATAATATTTTATGTGGCTTTGGCTCACATTTAGCATAACAACATCAAACAATAAAAAAGAAGCACATTTCAATTCCAAGCTAATACTTATTGCTGCACTTAGCTCCCTAACCAATAAATGCAGAATTACCATGAAAAACCGAAATATATTGATATATCTTGGGGATAGTTCTACCTTATAAAGCCTTTCTTGTCTCTTCTTCTAACCACTTTTACTCAAACATCTTTAATTAATATTTTGTAAATATGGCAAACATAAACCCAATGCCTTGAGATAGGTATTGCGCGGTAACTATGCCATGGGCTCCATAGGCTTGTCAGAGAGAACAAGGTAAGCCTCTTAGAGCATAGAGTATTGACCAAGACGCTGAACAGAAAGAACAATTATGTAAGGCCATAGTATTCCCCGAGTTCCTTACAGTTTATGAGTAGTTTTGCCAAGAAATAATGCAAGTCTAATGAACTGACAGCAGTGAAGATGAAGAATGAACCCAAAAAGGTTCAGGAGAAGAAGGGCTCATCACCTAATGCAAAAAATGTAGGGCTTTTTGTAGAATATGAGTAAAATACCTTCATTTATATAGTATTTTTCTGTTTTCATTGGCAAACAAAGCGCTTTACATTTAGGGAAGGTAACTGAAGTGTCTTGCCCTCGGACACGTCAGCAGTATGAACTGGTAAGAGCAAGGATGCCAAACTGCCAAACTTCAGGTTATTACACAACCTGGTTTAGTTCCTCTTTTGTCCTTATTTAATAATAATAATAATTTTAGCCTGTTAAGGTGGTACTTTGACAGATACATGTGGTGGTGGTGGTACTTGATGTGATGCATTTGAGAATCACTATGACATACTATAAACCCAGGATTTCACATCGAGGTCCACACGCATCTAGGTAAGGTAGTTAAAAGCTTTTTGCCCTAGGACACATCGGCAGTGTGAACTGGGGAGAGCGAGGATTGAACCACCAACCTTTGGGTTATTGGACAACCTGTGCTACCTCCTGAACCACTGGCAAGGTTCAGGAGGTAGCACAAAGTGGACACATTTTCAAGGTTTTTGTCCACATTATATACTTGCATGCAATTAAAAAAACAGCCACAGGTGGTCACAAGCCAGTGTACTCCATGTTCTGATCCCAAGCCAAGATAAATGGCTTTCACAACGCACAACCAGGCACATTCACTTAACTTTCATTTTTTGCCCCTTAGCAGTAAGTTAGCAGTAGCCATATAATAGTTTTAGTAATAAAAACGCACTTGAGTGGATCTACAGGTTTGTTCTGTGCTCTCTGGAGGTAAATTTGCTACAGTGGGGATGACCAGCACACACCTGTCTTAGCTGTATCCAGGGCTTAAGTTAAAAACCCAGCTCAAAACATGGAGGTGTGATGCGGCGTGTTGCTTTTTTTCTCCCATTTTACCACTAAGTACTGGCGCTTTTTGGTCGGTACCACAAAGGTATCGATGTTCGGTTCCCAGCCCTAGTTATAAACGTAGTATAAAATGAAATGAAAAGTAGTGCACCGATGTTGGTACTTTATTATCAGTGGACCCAACATTACGACTTGACCATCGCTGCTACAGTAAAATGGCAAAACCACCCCACTTTCCCCAATCATCCAGGCGTTCTCATGCTCAGTCCACCTCCAGTTATCTTCACTTACACCAGATTCGCACTGAAGGCATTGCGTTTGCAGAACGTCTCTCGTACAGTTTTTGGCTCAAGTGCGTTGTGTGTGGCACTTTTCTGACCAGAGCCAGCTGGAGAGACTGCGTGTTTATGCTGGAAGTTATGAGTTTACACGGTATCAACCATGTAAAAAGCCAGGTTTGCGTGTCTGACCATGATCTCCTGTTCATTTGTAGATTTTATGGACATTTAACCAAGGTTGAAGCACAAGAGTTGCAGAAATATGTTCTTCAACCCTGGGTTAGGACGCTACGTATTTAAATACTGTTTTTTTTTTTTTTTTTCATGTTTAATGCTGTCCGGTCTCGTTTGTGATCCCGTGTCCTCAGTTAAGACATAATGTTTACAGCAATGTGAGCAACAAGCTGCACGAGCGCTTTTTTTATTTTTATTTACTAGATCCTCTTCACTGGTCCCGGGTCTGACTTCCTGTCTGGCTTGATCTGCTCTGTTCAACTTTATGCGTGACGGCTCCGGCATCTGACAAAAATAAACTCTTAACTTCTGTTGGAGCGCCGGACACGGAGCCGTACTGCACCGCAGCAGGTGTGAACTCACTCATCCACTTGCGTTGCGTGTATTTGTTGCGGAGGTTGTACGGGCCACGTAACGGACACGCAACGGCTTGAGTGTGAACTGGGCGTTACCCAGCAACAGCACATCTACTTCAAACAAACTGTTAAAGAAAATACTGAAGCCAGATAAGTGTGCACTGCCTGTAAAGTAATGGACAGAAATGTGTATGATTAGCATCATGTTGTTGCACAAAATGTTAGCATAGATGTGACTAAGCCTGTGGACGAAGTGCTGCTAACACACTCTGTATTACTGTCTGTGTGGTCTACCATTATTTTTTGACAGACACTTCACTGGAACACTGTGTCTCTTTTGAGGAGAGAAGATATTTATTAGATAGAGTAGGTATGAATGGAAGTCAGTGTGAAGCCCTTATAACATAGATAACATGGATCTATCAGCAGTGAATTAATATTGATATTCTTGGAGTGCATATATATCTGAACGACTATGTACTGTATCTACAAAGGGCTCTCTGTCTCTGAATGGCTGCAGGAATAAGTACAGGCCATAGCGTCCAAAAATTACTTCTTCATGGCTAAATAATGCACTGTAAAAGCTTTTTGTAACATATAACACATGAAATATTATTATGCTTTTGTGCTTTTGTTTAAAATTAACTCATTTATTTCTTCAAGTTGGCATAAGAATATGATCTCACTGCTGATTGGTGAGGTATAGGTAAACCAAAGCTATCGACTGTTGTTCTGACTAATCTTACCTTCTTCAAAAGCTTCGCTGATTATTTACAAGTAGTGCCATTTGCAAACATACTTCAAAAACAAATTGTACAGATCCATTAGACTATGTATACAGACTGTCTCCACATGAAAAGCCTTGTTTTTAAAGAAAGGAAGGCCTGTGCTTCCCACTGAAATATAAAATTTCTATATAAACATGTATTCCTTCTTCATGGTATACTTTGTTAAACATTATGTTTTTACTGTTGACCCTATATATATTTTATAGAAGTAAACTGGAACAAAATAGAAGTAATTTGTTCTCTTTGTTTATTATAATATAAACACAAAGCTTACCATGTTTTTTCCCATGTGCCAAATAAATCCATCCACACTTGTGGAGATCCCAAGCCCACATAGATGTATAGAGTTGCGTCAAGAAGGGCATCTGACATAAACCTGTACCCAACACCCAGGTTATCAATATAATATAAAATACTTAAAGCTTACTTAATTTATTCTACTCTTTTTAATTTTATTGAAATGATAATTTTTCAAATGAGTTCTAACCAGAATCCAATTGAACTGAAACACCAAATAGTTAATCTCAAACACAATATGTTTGAAATTTGATGCAGTGTTTTCCTGTAATTATGAAGCGTACTAAGAGTCCTAAGATAATCTGTTTTTCCTTCTTGAGCAAAGAAAAGTAATAGAATATGTAAAATTTGTGGGACTGAAAACCTCAGTAAAGTCTTGCTTGACTAAAATTTTATTGATTGATTAGTTGCATTCACAAAGCTGCTCTAATTTCTTATGTGATAACTTTTAATTTTCTTTTTATTCAAGGTGACGCTGTTTTTTAAGTAAAATATATTTTACTGTCAACTTATGTTAATTTGATTATCACCTAACTAATGTGACTTCACTTCTAATCACTGCTCTGGCCATGACTTTGTTCGACTACAGCTCTATAAACCAGAATTAATAATATGTATAATAACCAGAATTGATAAATGTTTTACTAGATTTAAAAAAAAAAAAAAAAAAAAAAAAAAAAGCTGATTTGTTTTCACATATCCCCCCATAGACTATATGTGATGATCTGGAAACCTCTGTGATGGGACCAGCAACCGTAACTAGTGCACCTGTACTGTCAGCCACCTAACACTAAAATAAAACCACAATACATTTTAAGTGTTTGTATATTTGGCTGCGGTTAAATAGAAATGACTAAATAAAAAACGTCTTTCACAGTTTAATGTTTTCACTTAATTTTGAAAACTACACATCGGATTTGATTCATAATTCTGTGCTCAGTGGCTGCTGTATCACAACCTTGTACCATTTTGCTGCACTTCGAAAAACGTGTCATAGTAAAGTAGTAAAAGTTTTGCCCTTTCACTCCCACTGAGAAGCATAATCTAGTTCCTCTTTTTCTGTTTTCATGATCACAGCCGCTCCAAGTCTTTCGGGGAACTCCCCAAAACTGACTAAGTTGTTTAAAATCTTTTTTGTGACCAGGTGTAGACCAGTGCTTTCTCGTAGATAATGTTTTCAGCTCAGATTTCAGTCTCGTCCATGCATCACATACTGTAGCAACTCAAGCTCAAATTCCCATATACTTTGCACTTATTATGGCCTTACCATTTTCTTTTTAAGTTATAGCCAGTGGTGGAGGAAGCACTCAGTTATTTACTCCCATAACTGAGTACAGATAAGGAGGCAAAAATGTACTAAAGTAAAAGTATGACAGAAGGAATGAAAGAATTCCACTCAAGTAAAATTAATAATGTACATGAAGTATAAAAGTGAAAGTATAGGAAACAGATTCAATAATAACAGTGTATTAAATGTGAGGGCTGGGTACCGTTAAACGTTAACTTAAAACTTTGTGGTATTGAAAGAAAAGTTACAATGCTACTGGTATTAAAAAACATTTTTATTCAATACCAAGTTTTAATATCCTAGTGGGACCTTTAATGGTCTACTGGTTTTAACTTACAGCTAAGAATGTTGCTGCAAAAATTGTTTTTTTATTTAATGTGTTTGTGTTTTATGATTTTAGAAGATGAATTGGTTCACCACAGGTAAAAGTATCGCTCAGGTACCAGTATTGAAAACCAGGAATGGTTTAAGTACGAGTATTGAAAAAATCTGCAAAAAATGGAATCTAGATAATAGACCTTTGTTGTGTTTGTAAACAGAACATTTGCCTTCCAAAGACTGGTACTGGAAGTTAAAAAAGACTTTAATACATTTTTAATAGAGCAATTGGGGCAAGCCATCAAACATTGCAAATTAGAAATATTAAATGACAGGTTTGGCAACTGACAACCACTCGACCTCATGTGAGTAATATCAGAGTCAGAGGACGTTTAGCCATTTAATGTAACATTGCATTTAGTGTCTATAATTGGCATATAAGCTAAAGGCTATGTTATTTACACTTCCTAATTTCAATGTTATGCAGGACAAATGGTAACAAATGTGATGAACCATAATAGTTTGACAGTTGTTTGCTCAGATTTAATTCATAGAACACCACAAATCTTACTTTTATAAGTTAACTTTAGCAACTGGTACTGACTCAGATCTGGATTATATTGATTCAGAGTAATTTTTAATAAATATAAAAACAACAACCATTTGCTCCTGCCGTCCAGAAATGTCTAAAATTATATTTTTATTTTGAGATGTGATGGTTCTTGGCGATGGTTCCTTCTGGGGTCGCCTCAGTAAATCATCTTCTAGTGTGCAGTGATTCTTCTCATACTCATTTGCCATAGGGTTTACTTCTGATGCAGTCCTCTCCATTTATCTGGGCTTGGGACCAGCACAAGGAGAACACTGGCTTGTGACCCCAGTTGTGGCTGGATTGAAGTATAGATATTTGCTCTACAATGCAGTCAAGTAAAAAGTACCGCTTGCAAAATCTCCTAAACTAAACATGTGTATATACCATATACCAGCGGCTCTCAAACTGGTTTAGTCCTAGATTAGTCCTGGTTATGTTCTTGTTTAATTCTGTTTTAGTCCTGGTTGTCCTTGCTAAATCATGGTTTAGGCCATTTTCAGACTTGCCTGGAAAATCCAGACTGATATGTCTCTGTATTATTATACAGAGAAATATCAGTCTGGTCACCACGCCAGTCCGCAGTGGTTTACTCAAATCCCAACCGTACCGTGCATTTTGACTTGCTTATTTAAATCACGTGTTCTTCGCGAGCAGCGTCCGCAACAACAATTATCAAGGTGGCGCACTGAGGAGCCGAGTTTGTTTCATTCAGCGGTAAATTCCGTTTTAAATGACCAAAAACATATCGAGTCATTAAAACCACAGCAGCTTGCAGCACTAGAAGCCTTTATTTAAAAAAAAAAGTTTTCGCATTGCTTACTTTCTTGTCGCTTTGTTAACGTCACGTCCGCCATTTTCTGATTGGCTAACTCCGCTGCCCATTTGCTCCGCGCTAGAAATCGAATTGATTCTATGGCGACCAGACTCATCCACTGGTACAGCGGTGAGTCTGGAATTTCCAGGCAATTTTCAGACCTGGTTTAGTCCTGGGTTAGACCTTGGCCTGTGCTGCTTTTGTCCTGGTTTAGTCCTGGTTATTTTTTTTACTTTTTTTTTTTTTTTTAAATTACTGGTTATGTCTCGTTTTAGTCCAGTATCAGACTTGGTTCAGTCTTGTTTTAGTCCTAGTTTAATCATGATTTAGTTCTGATTGTCCTGGTTTAATCCTGTTTTAGTTCTGATTGTCCTGGTTTAATCCTGTTTTAGTTCTGATTGTCCTGGTTTAATCCTGTTTTAGTTCTGATTGTCCTGGTTTAATCATGATTTAGTTCTGATTGTCCTGGTTTAATCCTGTTTTAGTTCTGATTGTCCTGGTTTAATCCTGTTTTAGTTCTGATTGTCCTGGTTTAATCATGATTTAGGGAATTTTCAGAGCTGGTTTAGTCTTGATTAGACCTTGGCATGTGCTGCTTTAGTCCTGGTTTAGTTCTGGTTATATGCTTGTTTAATCCTTGTTATGGCCTTGTTTTAGTCCAGTTTCAGACCTGGTTTAGTCCTTTTTTATGTCCTTGTTCAATCTTAGTAATGTCCCTGTTTAGTCCTGGTTATGACTTGCTTTAGTCCAGTTTCAGACTTGGTTTAGTCTTGTTTTAGTCCTAGTTTAATCATGATTTAGTTCTGGATTAGTCCTTAGTTAGTGTCGCTCAATTTAGTCCATTAAGATACAAAGATGAAGTACTTTGAAAGCCAAATATCTGCGCTGGTACTACATGCTGTGATAAGTTTGACAATCACTGAGCTGCTGAGAAACTTTAAAGTCAGGATTTCACTTTGAGGTCCACACTTCCTCTCCCTGGCCTGATGCCTCGCTGGTCTGCCGTCAGTGGAGGATCTGAGCCTTAGACAGGACGAAGGGGGTGGAGTTTCTTGGTTATTACACAACATGTGCAAGCCTTTGCCAGAAGCTGTGTGTGTCTGTGTGTCCAATGCTGTTGTTTGGCTGTATCTCTGTAACGGACGCAGCCGATGTTGTCTTGATAATCCAACCATGTGCTCTTGAAGCATGTCTATCTTCAGAGCCTCTATACTCAAGTACAATAAATTATATGTAGAAATGATAGATATTAGTAGTTTTTTTGTAGTCCTAAAATATAAAACAATACATTTTTAGAAGATGTTGTGGATATGACTGTATTTAATTAATGGCATCCTGATCTAGTCTTCAGTTCATGTTAATTCATTAAAGTAAGATTTGTAGATAAACTTTGAGCATACATTGACAAACTGTTGTGGTCCACCATGTTTCTGTAACTACTTATCCAGCATAACAAAAAAATTACTTAGCGTTTGTGGAGTAATTGCTTCAGTAATTGAAACAACAAACTAGCTGCTTGCTAATGTTCTCTACCCAGGCATACAAAAATTATCCTGTTGATTTATAATTAGCAATATTTGGTGACTAAAGCAGAACAAGGTGTCACACAGGAGTCAGCTGAACTTGTGAGTCATATACGGGGAGCTCCGTAGAGGAAGAGGAGTCAAAAACAGTGAAGAAATGAGAAAAGCTACTGAGTTTGGCTTTGACTTTTTCCACAACAAACTCTCCCTGTTGTTTCTGGGCGTACTTTGAAAACAAGTGTCGCTGACCTGGAAGTCCCACGTCTCATGAGAAAGCAGGACTTCATATTTAGCAAAACAACAAGATAGCGATCACTTTATTTCTTGAATTTCGTCATGGCAGAACAGCCAAATGGCCGGAAAAAAAAAAACCGAAAGTAAAGCTGAGCGAGAGGTTATACAAGAGTCAACTGGATTTGTGAGCATTTATGATAATTGTTTACTCTGAAATATTGAGGGAGCTCCATAGAGGAAAATGAGGCGAAAAGTTCCATTTTAACTTATTCCACCATAATGTGCACAGTCATGTTTTTAAAAATGCTCTATATTTTAATAGTGTGGCAAGTCATTTGGGCAATATGGCGAAAGAAAATTATATTGCTAATTAAACAGTTATCCAATTAGTATAGTAAGTATGTTACACTTAAAGCTGCCACATTTCTAAACCATACACACTGTATTGTTGCTCTTGCGGGTTTGCAGTAAACTTGCTACAATTTCAAACTGGGATTGGTTAGTAGATGTTAGAAGAGGACAGAGATGTGCTGTTGTTCATTCAAAATCTTTGTGACAACTGTAAATTTGTGACCTAGTCAGTTATAAGAAATGTATTTTGATAGGTAATCAAGACAACGTTTTGCTTCCAGTGCCGTACATTGCCAATACCAAAGAAAGCGCTCATATCCTGTTTACTCCAGATTATTCATTATAAACAATACTATGGTTACTTTAGCCTTCACTGCCTTAAGATATACTGCATGTCTAAATATTGGTAAAACACATTGTAAAACATGCTTAGACAATAGGTGTGCTAACATTTATTTTTTTATTGTCACTTCTCTCAATGAACAATCATGGTATGGCTAGATACAGTTAACTTAGCCTGCAATTTATGGTCTGCATTCCTCTCTGTTGTGCTGTTTTAACTCAACTAATGCCAAAGAAAGCGCTCATATCCTGTTTACGCGAGATTACTCAATGCTTTCACCAAGTTGAAAATCACTGTGGTGCAATTAGAAATGTCTCTCATGCCAATGTAGGTAACAGCAGGTAGCTTGAATCTTGACACTATCTTGATGTACTCTGGAGATACACTTGTCTTAATGTGTTAAATCATAAACAATAGTATGTCAGGCTTATCGTCTTGCCCCAACATGCACTGCACTGGCACATGTCTCTGTTTACAATGTGAGTACAGCTAAAAACAGAGCAGCCACATCCTACGGTATCTTGTATTTACATGGACCTGATCTTGAAGAATAAGAAAACAAGGACATGAGAAATTATTCAAAAAGATTGTTCAGTCAGAAAGACGTGGTGTAAACTTTGTAATACTGAAATTACACACACTTTCATTCTACGTTTTATTCTTGTTAGGGTTGCCTGGTGGCTTGTGTGGGACCAGTTGGACTGACAGCCTCTGGTTGCTTAAAGCAAAACTCAGTAACTTTTTTACCTTTTATATAAACTGTTTTGGAGTCCATGTGATGGTTAAATGAGTTGTTGTGGGGTAAATGAAGCGCCCTTCATCTTCCCCTGGTGTCTGTGGGCTGAAAGTGACTCTTGCAAAAGTGAGTGCCGTCGACCCGGAGTCACAGAAGTCTCTGGTGGTGGCTTTATTTCTTGATTTTTGTTGTTCCAGAGCGGCAAAATGGAAGAAAAAACTTTGTACAGGTACGCAGAGGAAAAAAGGAACGTAAAGATGAGCGAGGGGATACACAGGAGTCAACTGGTCTTGTATTTATGATAGTGTTTACGATAGTGCTTTACTCCTGTAGGGGGAGCTTTGTAGAGGAAAATGAGGCAAAAAGAGCAGAGAAACGAGTAGAGTTACTGAGTTCCACTTTAAGGCGCTTTTCCACTAGGGAGAAGGGTACAGGATGCCTTGGAACAGGTACCCCCAAAACCTGCTGGTGTTTCCATTACTCTGGGTCCAGGTGACTTGCGTCTGTTACGTAAACACTGAAGTCACACAAGCGCAACAAAATTTGTAGTAATAAATGAGATAAAAATGTGTTTAAAGAGACTTTTAAAACATAAATGCAGTGGCAATATTTAATAAAAGAAGAGTGTAAATCCTGGTGTGTGTCATTGTGTGGCTGGAGCTAAAGCTTTATTAGCTTCAGTAAACAGGAGACTACTTCCGGTTTACCGCCAGCTTTCTGTGCATTAAATTCACTTCTCTGCTTCTCTTTATGAGGTGTTAAATGAGTTTAACTAGTGTTTAAACAAATCTAAACTAAAAATGAAATGGTTTGATTTCTGAAGTGAGAGCTGTACTTTGTCAAAACAGAAACAGCTGTTGCTAATATACGCTAGCTTCATTTTTCAAAAGAGGCGTCACAACATTTAGCTCGTTCTCTGTTGTAATACGGCTGTTTATCACAAGGACAAGACGCGTTTAATTAAGTACTAACATTTTCCCTTTTATTTTTGTCCTTCGGCATGTTGTTATTGCCCAAGTGAGGATTTTCTCTCGTCCAAACAAACAAAACACTACTCCAGGTATGTTTTTGATGATGGAACAACACTATAATAAGGTAGAAGGGTCAGAAAAGTAAAATTTTTACTTAATTATTAAATTTGACGTCACTTGTTTCTGTAACAGTTGGTCAGTTCATTTCTGTGCTGGGCATGACTTTGGTTGATTAATCAGTGGTTTAGTTGTTGCAGCCCTAATTAGTAATACAAATATTGTTTAATAAAAATGTATATAACACCTACTTAATACAATAATACTTTACGACAGACAAAGGCATTTAAATGTTAATACTCTATTGTAGATTAGAGGCTATATACAACTCTTGGTTCATATTGGCATTTTTGGAAACTTTGACTTCTTATCTAGAGTCGCCCACAACACGTGCTTTTTCAAACTAAAATAGTGTTTGGGGGTTTTCAAGCTCTCTGTTTTAGTGTTCTGGAGAAGTGTGGACACTACACAAAGAAAATGACATTTAAAAATATAGACTAAAAGCAACAAAAAAGAAAAAACTCTGAGGCCGAGTCTGTCTGATGTAGTGGGCTTGATTATTGCATCAGTGGCAATCAAAATAAAGTTATTTGAGTTTGGAGAGAGGTACTAGCTGTAATGATTAGTGCTAAATTAAGTGCAATTTTTGTATAAACAGGGTATATGTTTTATTTTTATTTAAGCGTATTCAAACTAGGGGTTGGGAATCTTTACGATTCTATTCGTGGGTTTCAATTCAGAGGCCTTCAATTTGTTGAAGCATCAGACCTTTCTGGTTCAAAACTAGAGAACTAATAATTGATGTTGCAGTAGCAAATTCTGTTAGCGTTTGCCAGAGCTGTCTCTTTGCAGCCCAGCAGCAAAAGATTTGTATTGAACACAGCCTACTGTAGTAATTTTACAAAATTCTGATTATTAGCTTTTCTGAATTGATTCTTTTTAAAGAAGCGATTGATGCATCGGAAAAAATTATTATTTTTCACACCTCTAATTCAGACTGCATTCTTTAACAGTCCTGTTTTTTGTTTTTTGTCTAGAAAAGCTAAAGAAGAACCTAGGCATATGTCTTGTCATTCTTCCAAGCCAGCTCATCTCACTTGTCCATGACTGTGCCTATTTTTCCTGCTTTCTGTAGCCCTTCCTCTCGCTCTAGTTCGAAGCCTCACAGCTGCGGTTGTAGTCCATGTGTCAAGCCCGTGATCCGATCGACATCTTATCAGCCTAATGGGACGTGACAGGTGTAGACGGACCCATTTCTAAGACGCCATATTGTGGAAAAAAAAAAAAAAAAAAAAAAAAACAGCATGCGATTTTTCCCTATGGTTTATTTTTCAGGCCCACTTACGACGGGATGTCCTGATGTCGTTTTTGTATAGAGTTGTGAGCCATAAGCCTTGTTATACTGTAAAGCTGCTGGACTCTGGCATCTTGAGGATTTAAACACTGACCTCAATTTATCCTTTGAGTGGAAAAGGAAAGAGCCGGAGGATGACAAAGCAGAATCTGTGCAAAATTAAATCAGTGCTTGATACTTGCTTCTTGTGTGTGTTACAGGACAGGACTTGCAAATGTGCTATACAAAGTGCAATTAATGCTTAGATATTCAATCCATATGCACTTTGTCAGTATATTTGACCAAACAAGATTTGCATTAACACAGATTCTTTCCCCAGTTAGGCTTTCAAAACTTGGTGCCCCTTGATTACCCCCAAGGGATATTTTTTTGCAAGTCACACTGTCATTGGAAAATTGAACAACAGTGCTCCATGTGTTTCAGTGCTGTTCTAAATCTAGCTTTTACATTTTTCTTGTAGTTTTATTTATGTATTTATTTTTTTTTGCTAAAATGTCAAAGCTGTTTTATTGCTTACTTATTGAATTTGTCTTGTTTTGGCTTAGGTCATTGGCAAAAAATGAGAAATTCTGCAATCCTCTTGTCCTCTTAGTTACATAGTTTTGTATAGTAATGACGCTAAACTATAAGGGGTTTTATTATGCAGAATCCACTTTTTTGAGCTTTTTACATTATAATGTTCCTTCATCAAAAACATACCTGTTGTGTTTTGTTTACCTTGCATATCAACCTGGATTGTCGTGAAATTGGTGAGTTCACAAATTTACGATATCCATTTTCTTTCATTGTCCAAAATTTAAAAACGCAAATTATGTCGATTTATCGGCCAGCCCTAGGCTAGGGTTAAATAAAAATGTTTTAAAAGTCAAGTTTTAATGGTAATTTATTTAATTTACATTTTAGCCTGTGTTAAGTTTGATTTTGACACTGTTTTGACTTGTTACAATTTTGTTTTAAATTAATTTTACTATTTAAAAACGTTTTATTTTTTATATTTCAATATCATTATCGCAATTTTCAACAGTTATTGAATAGCGCATGTTTTTTCCCTATCATGCAACCCTAAAAAAAGACCCATGTGCACTCTTTCTCCTCTAAAAACCTGAACTAGTTTAACAAAAAGTAAATACCTCTACTACTTTCAAATCATTTGCACAGCCCCATTTGTTCCTATGACTTTTATATTGTAATCCCTGTGCTTCTCAGCCTATGCTGCAGATCCCATTGGCGCAGAACAGCCGCCTCAGTGTTCGGGTCAGCCATGTGATCCCAGTGCTGCGGCTGAAACGGGACCAAATACCCCACGCATAGGTCCTAACCTTTGCACTAATCTCTCCCCCTCCTTTTTAACCCATAACCAGCTAAACTAAAGGCTCCATTGTTCTTGGCTATTCGAACATTAACCTACATTCAGCAGCCTGCTTAAGACTCGCTCTCTCTCTCTCTGTCGCTGCAGAGCCAGTAGTATGGGTGTGTTATAGGCTCAGACCAAGGGAAGTTGAAGTTAACCCCGTCTCTGCCTCCACTCTACAAACATTTGAATATTTTTATGAGGCTTTGATTTATGTGCGAGTGATGTCCCCAGCCTCTGCCTTGTAAATTTAGGACTATTTCTGTTTTCAAAAGGCCATAAAAAGTTGAGTCCTTACATAACAAATATTTATGAGGTAGAAGAAATAGCCCTGGGTTTAGTACTGCTAAGTGTTGTGAAGTATTGTGAAGTCTGCCATTATGACGTTGTGTTTCTGCACGCATGTTTTTATTAATAATCTAATATTAGACAATCGGCCGTCTGGCACAGTCGAACATTTTGGCTTGTTTGGTGTGTTCTGCACCATCGGGACGTAGTAGGAAATAGTTGGACCTAGTCACATTCACAATTTGTGAATAGATAGTTAATTTTGTTTCCCACACAAATGTGCTACCATTTGCTTACCTTAGCTTGTATTTAGCCTTGTGCAGACAAAATATTTTAGCATCCCTTTTAGGAAAACCGCTGCAATAATCAAGTCGTTTTATTAATTTATGTGAAAAGATGTGTTGTAGCTTGTATGATTATTATTCATTGACAAATATTGGAGTGAAACACTTGAGAGCTTTATTTACAGAAGCCCATTATCAGCAGAGTTTAATGACTTGCGCCGCCTGCTGTTGTAAGTAGTTATATTTTGCACATGTGCAGATACTACTCGCTGCACGGTAGTTGGCCTGAGTATCTTCGGTGTCTATGTAGCCACTTTTTGAGGTGACCACAGGACACGTGGGGAGCCAGAGCAGTCGCCCTGCCTCCTCTAACGGTGGCCGGGTGTTGGGTTGGTATGTCCCAGCCATAAAAGTTTATTTATTTCTCTTAACAAATGAAAATCCATCTGGAAGCGTGTGGAATATTTGGCTCATGTTGCAAAGTTGTGAGACAGAAATTCAACTGCTCTGCCTGGTCAGACGAGCCCATCCACTTCAAAATGAAATGGGATCTGGTCTTTCCCTTCACAGTAGTTGTGTCCCGATTGTCTCTCTAACTGTACTGCAGTAAAAATGCTGACACACACCTCACAAAAGTGCAACAAGGCCCCATGAATTTTTAATCTCTGACATTACACAAAGTTTAATCACCTCTCAAAACCTTATGCATGTTGGCCTTTTTGTCAAGATGCCTTCATAATTAATAGTAAGTTAATAGATTTGGCATTGTGGAAAAAATGGTCACATTGACAGATTTATTGGTATGTTCAGTCAAAGCTTGTCTATTTCTCAGTGTTGGAGGTCAGTCTGTATTGTGACACTCCTCCCAGTAACACGTCTGGCTCATGTCTGCGTTTGAACAAGTGCTGCAGTTCATTTAGCACGGCCTGTCTCTGGTTAGAGAGGCCTGTTTAGTCTGTGCAGGGGTCAGAGTACACAGAGGTGAAGAGACGCCTGAGGCATCCACTGTCTCTGTCTGTTTGTCCTCAGGGCAGGAAGTGTCATGGTCTGAGCAGCACAAGGACATAAGTCAAAAACGCATTTGTTCTGGACTGGAGGAGGTGAGCTTTTGGATAAATATATAATCCCAGTTCCTTAAAAAGATGGGACACTGTGTAAAATGTAAATGAAAACAACATCTCATAATATTTTATTCACAATAGAAGAACATCTCATGCTTTGAAACTGAGATATTTTACCATTTCATGACAAATACAAGCTCATTTTTAATTCAATAGCTGCAACACATCTAATAATGTCAAAGGTGTCTGGATATAAAAAAAAAAAGCATTTTAGGAAGGCCGAGTCTCTGTTATTAGTGTTAAATGATCTTCGGGACCACAAGTGACAGTGCATTAAAACAGACATGATTCTGTACTGAAAATCACTGCATGGATCAAGAACACTTCCAGAAGTCAACTTTTTCTGAATTTTGGCAGATTTTGAAGCTTGAACAAGTAGAGTTAACATACTGAATAATTGTGTGTGTGACAAGGAAGCGGATGTTTCTGGTATTCTACTATTATTTACAATATTTACCCCCCAAAAAAGCAAACCAAGTGTTACATAACTTTGTCCCATTGTATTTTATGCATCAGTCTTGTGGTTAAAATGGTTTTGCCTTGCTCAATGCTCATTTTCAGTCTTCTTCTGTGTTGTGTACCTATATAAGAGGAAGGAAATTGTCATGTCTCTTCCCACAGTGTAACTAGATGATTATTGAAATTGAATGTAACAGTGCAGTGTATGAAATTGTGGCATATCTTTCATCATATTGTACCCACTAATACTATACTTTTATAGATTTGAGAAAAGAATGGTGCTGAATTAATTTCAGCTGGTATCATTTCAGACATTTATTTTCACATGCAACTTAAATAATAATGCTGCATTTGCAGTTATTTTCTTTATTAGATGGTTATTGCGTTGTTTATATAGCAATACTGCCATACATTATATTGTGTAGCTGATGTGTACAGTTGGACAATCTTAATATTAGATTATTAATATTTTGTAATGTACATTTTAGAAAGACCAGCTTGGGTCAACAGTACATTAATAAAAAATACATTTTTATTATTCATTCAGGGTTTATTTTCAGTGATGGAAGAGTTAAATCAGAAAAAAGGAGGTTGTTGTTTATCCAGGTAGCACAAATTTGTCTCTGTTTAAAATGTATTCTGTTTCCCATTAATTGAGAAGACTATAGTGACCCACCATATACTTATTTTCTTCCCTATAGTCTAAAAACAAGCAATAAATTGGACAGTAAATTGGAATAACATGTTTGTTTGTTTTTTTTTTTGCTTCTGTTACTGCGATAAAAACTATACTGTGCTAAATGGACGGACTGTGAATTAAATATAAACATTAACTGGCATTTTTACTTCAAAGATGTATTTCATAAAAGGATTTTGTTAAGCATCACCAGTGCCACCATAGTCTCAACAGAAACCTGTCTTAAATACATATAGTCCTCCATGTTTTGTTTTTTTTGTTTTTTTTGTTTTTTTGTCTTAATGATAAAAAAAAAAACTTTAAGAAGGTTTTAAGATTGTGAATTTAAACAAGGATACACAAAAAATGTTTTTAGAGATATCACTTGCTCTACTTTTACATAAACTAGTTTTCATTAAAATAATGTTCAATGCAATCAAAACATAACACTTGAAGGTGCTATGACCAGTATATGTTGTTTTTTTTTATCTCATAAAGCCACTTGTCCTAAGATATGACGTAAACACTTCTAAATCAAATATTAGTTTTACAGATAGCAGTGGTACAGATGATTTATGCACAATAAAAAATATTTTACATAATGCCCAAGTTGTTTATGTTTACGTTTTTTGTTATGGTTCTAAAACCCTGCATTGCTGATCGTCCAATCAGAAAAGTGGAAAGACTCACAGACCATTGTTTTGACAAACCAGTACGAGCGCATGCTGCTTCCAGTACCTTTTAATAAATGTTGGAATGCTTCCCAGAATTTTTATTTTATTTTGTATATATTCATGCATTTTATATTTTAAAAAATGTGACACACTATTAATTATTGCAATGGTCATTAAGAAAGACTGCTGCCTTGTTTGTATATTGGCTAGTGAATATTCAGATGAAAAGCCAGTATTTAAAAAGGTATGCTACTTAGTTATAGTACTGGGTTATGTTACTACGTGCATTGAAATGTACCATAATCTGGATATACTCATCTTATTGTTGTCCTTGTGCTGCCTCTCTGTGTCGTGCCTCTAATCTGTGCCTGGCTTTGTCCTGGTGCTCATTATGCAGTCTGAGAGAGAGCGGAGTCCTCCCCCATCGTTTAGACCCGTACAGTCACATGACCAGACCCCCCTCACCCCCTTTCTTTTCAGACCAGAGTCACATGACCAGACCCCCACCCCCCTTTCGCTTAGACCAGAGTCACGTGATGAGCTGTTTATCATCGCAGCAGCAGCTCAGTGTGGCTCCATCCTGCAGGCAGCTCACCACGACACACGACGGCTGCCTTCATTCAACAGAAAGATTCAGTGTACCAGGCCTTTAGATTATGTTATGTTATGTAATGTAATGTAATGGCCAGTGTCTGCTGGGGAGAAGGCGATGTGTTGGCTGCAGGAGGGAGGGATATCCAATATAATGTGTAATGTAATGGTGCACACCTATTGTGAGGCAGGGGTATGCTGGCTGTAACTCTTGAAGCATTACCACAGTATCCCTCACACAAAGAACTATTTCTATCACAATAGAATTATGATCTTTCCTAATAATTGTTAAAATGTGGAGTCTCAGCTGTAGAGGTCGACCAATATTATTATTTTTTTTTCCTATGGCCAGTGCCGATACAGATTTTTAAAATTCAGAGCAACCGATGGCCAATAAACACTGCCGATGTTTTGGGACCGATATGTTAGCTATATTATATTCATTTCTGTCATAAAATGAAGAAAATCTGCCTAATTGTTTTAGTAACGCTTATTAAAAAGCAAACAAATGTGTTAGAATGTGACAGTAAGAACACTTTAATGAGGTTTTTTTTAGAAAACCAATAAGGCAATCTCAATCAAACTCTGTTCAACTAGAGCTTGGGGAGAGCTACAAAATGCAATCGAAATTTTGTTTCTACAAAGTTCTTTTGACAGAGAAACAAGCAAAATCTTTTTATTGCCGTTTTGAGCTTTTCAGGCTGAGATAAAGCAATTTTGGACATTTCCTATGAACTGCAGAGTAAGACGTCCAAACTGCTACAAGATGGTTGGGGAAGCTGGGGTCCTTCAGTCACATGGGGACCTGACCAAAAATCTGCTTTTAAAGTGCGACAATTGGCTGATTTCCTAAAAAAATGCAAAAATCTGCCCCATGTATTGGTTGACCTCTAATCAGCAATGCCAAAAAAAATCAGTTTAGTGTTGGTTTAGTCCAGGTTTTGCCTTCATTTAGTCCTTGATTTGGTCCTTGGTATAGTCCTTGTTTAGTTTTTCTAATGTTACAGCTAGGGCTGTTGTGGTGAGAGAATTTCCCCTGTGGTATATAAGCGGTATAGCATAAGTTAATAATAACACCTGAAAAAATGACAAATGAATTTTAAATTGAAATATAGTTACCGCTACTCTAACAAAAACCCGAGTCAGGCACAAGTAACAGGGTCCTTGCAGCATGTGTAATGTGGTGGCTTTAGAAAAACCCATATGTTCAGGAGGCTAGCAGTGCTCCCCGCGGCACTGACTGTACCTGCAGGCGAGGTGAGAGGGCAGAGAAAAACCTCACGTAGTTATCACGTCACCAGGCGAATGGATCGTCATTCGAGTCTACAGCTCCTCCTCTGAGTAACGCGTAAGCCCCATGTCTGCTTGGGAAGCGGTTAGCTTTAGTGAGGCAGCGCAGCTCGTGCAGAAACCTTTTTTTTTTACTCAACATTAACTCACCACTCCCAGCGTCTCTGAGTGTGTATACGTGTGTAAACATTAAATGCTTCATAGTTTACTGTAAAATGAAACTGTGCATCCCATTAGGGTCTCAGTAAAATGATAAACTGTGGTTACCGCGGTTGCTTGTGCCCTCATGCGGTTGGATTGATAACAGTGCAGTATGACAATAATGCGCTCACTGTGACAGCCCTAGTTTTAGCCAGTGAAATTTTGCCTTGTATTCATTTAGTATCATTCAAATATATACCATTATTGCAATATGTACTACTATTGTACATTTCCTTCATGTGAAGCCCAGGGGTGTCCAGACTTTTTTACTGATGCCCACATAGTCAAAAATAAGGTGATGGAAAGTACCATTCAGCTGTGCCCTTTCTTTCAAACATCTCAACACTGAGTCATTCACATGTGTACTTTGGCAGAGGTTTTACTTTTGATGACCCTCTGCAACCGCACACCACACAGAAGAGGTGAAGCACATCTATTCATACAATGGCTGCTTCTCAAAGGTCATCTTAATGGTCCGCATTTTGCTCCCTGGTGTAGCCCTAGCCCTAGTTAAATCCCATATCTATGTATTCAATGCAAATGAAGAACAGACTGTGGGGTAACACTTCTGCTGCTGTTGGGGCTGTAGAGTATGTTATGAAATCTTAAGTTAGCTATTTATGTACAGCCATATCATGTCTGCATATTAGCATTTATAAATTAAGGCCTACAAAATATATTACTAAATTATGATCTTTAAATTGTTTTTGTTAAAATTATTGTCCAAACAAAACTGATGAGTTTATGCATTTAGTCCAACTTCAGACCTGCTTAGTCCTGGTTTAGACCTAGTTCAGTTCAATTTAGTATCGCTTTAACCCAACTTCAATGAGTAGAAGTTAGTCCAGGACCTTTTTATCTGCCATATATTTAACATCAGTCACGTTTTAGTATCTCCTAAAGCATTTTCTGCTCATATCTACATCATATTTGAAACGGGAACTGCATATTGCAATTGTAAGAGCAGGAGCAGCAAACCCACATTTTCGCACACGTGTTTCAGAGCATGCTGCTGGTTGGGTTTGGTACTGTAGCAGGCTGCGTGCTAATTTTAGCCCTCCTCTTCCTCTCCGTCCCATCCTGCAGTGGATCAGGTTACTGTACTGCATGTGCTCCCCTACATCTACATCTTACAACAACACAGCGCACTCTTCTCTTTCTTCTCTCGCTCTCCCTTTGCAAACCACCGTTTTCTTCATACCGCTCGCTCCTTCAACGCACCAAATCTGGCACAGCTCTTTGAAGCAGCCGCGACATTGACAGTCACGGGACCAACCTTCCCAGTGTATTAGGGAAGTAGTTATTGTTACTCAAGAGCTAGTGCGGTTAGAGTTGGCCCAATGCAAAGCAGGTTATAAATAAAATACACATGTGCAGCTTGTTGGTACTAGCATCGCAGCCTGAACGCACGTAGCTCTGTGTCAGAAATGGTCATGGATTTGATTTCTCACATGGAGCCAAAAAAAAATCCAGTGTCACTTTTTGCCAGTCCCAAGCCCAGATAAATACAGAGCAAAACAAAGGCAATATAGAAATACAGCTATCATTCTCTAGTGATGACTGGTCGTCTTTAGCTTCTGCAGAGTCACTGAGGCCATGCAGCGTTTGCTTTCACACACAGTCTGCAGCGGTTAGTGCAGTAAAGCACCTTTATCATCAGAATGTTTCTTGGGTTACATGCAATCAGGGCTGCACAATATATTGCGAAATTATCGTTATTCCAGTGTTAGCAAATGCAATATCTGTATTGCAAGAATCTAAATATATTGCAATAACGCTGTGGTCTAACATCTGACAGAGATTTACACTGAAGAATCTTTTTCCACCAGGGCCTTAAATGAAAATGTGTTGTGACTAAATAAAAATGTTTTAAAAGTCCAGTTTTAGTGGTTATTTTCCTAAATTAGGTCACAATGTAACCTTGTTTTATTCCTGGTTTAGTCTGAGTTAAGTTTTGACTTGTAAATATAGAGACTGACATTTTTGTTTTAAGTGAAGGCCCTATTTTAAAATATCACAAAAATATCATTATTGCAATATTCTACATATTTATGGAATATCGCACATTTTTCACATTGTGCAGCCCTACGTCCAACATTATTAACTATATAGTATAATACAGTGGTAGTTTATAAATATTTTAAGGACACAAAAGTGGCATTCATGAATCTAAAAATGTTCCAGAGTGAATTGTTTTCGTAACTAACCTGACCATTGTGTACACTGCCTCAGGCCCATATTTGCAGAGATACCCACATCAAACCCACAACCCCTAACAGAATAATGCGTTATTTGTGCTTTTGTCTGTTACTGGCTCACACCGTGCTATGACAAATACTGCATTTTGGTTTTCATGAAAAATAAATTAATATGCGTGTGGTGTGTACGATGAGCGGTAAGTGAGCTCGGCTTGTTTCGCTGGTGCCGTGGTGGTTTTGTGCTTCAGACTGAGATTAGTTAGTTATGTAAACTATTGAAGCAGCTCAGATGGTGGTTTTGTTTTGACTGAACGGTGAGTCACCAGCTGTTCGTCTCAGCAGCACTCATCTTCTCACACTCGTTTTAACTGAGCACTTTATTTGTAAAACAGAATAACAGACTTATTATTTTTCTTCACATGAGGCAGAGTAATACTACGGCATCTTATTTTCTATTATGAAGCCCTTTTTAAACTATTGTTGTTTGTCCTAGTCCAGATTTGACTTCAACAATATTCACAATGGTCACACAACTGCACTGTATTAGTTTCTGTGACCATCCATAGCTTATAATATACCAGATCAAAATAATGTGCTTAAACCGTCTGTATATCAATAGCCTAAATGACCATACTACTACTTTTTTTTTTTTTTTTTTTTTTTACACATCCCCTCCTGCTCCACAGCTCTACCCCTTACTGGAATAATTGTTTTAGCATTTCTTTTCTCCCTGCTCTTTTAGTTGAATTCATTTTATCAGTGTCAGTACAGTGAAGTCAGACACCATCACTGCGTCTTTGCGTTAATGGTAGATGCTTGAGAGTGGAGATGAGGGGCACGAGGAGGTTACAGCAGACACTAAACTGAACTCAAAACGCATTTCATATTTATTCATTAATCTCATAATGAACCCCAGCAAACTACATTAACACAGACGGGCCATAGCTGTTTTAAAAGACTTGCCTCTCCTGCCATAAACTTTTATATATAATCTGAAGTAGGGAGTTAATATTCCAAACAAAACCAAATTAAGAAGTGTTTCCTGTAACCTAGACAGTACTTCAGCAAAAAGAATGAAAGGTATAAAACAATCCCTCGTATGTGGCTGCTGCTCACAGAGGTTTCACTCTGGTGGTAGCTTTAGCGAGCTAGCTTAATTGTGCACCATGGCAGTTAAAGTGTTGCATCATAAAAGTGCGTACTTAAGAGCGCACATTAATTACAATCAACACCTGATTTAGTTGAGCTTAAACAAACCTGTGCAGGCATGTTTAATGTGCAGTGCTACTCTGTCATCACTGTAGGTTCTGAGAGGATACTGTGTATGGGTACTCTACTGTACAGCATAATGATTAATAGTTGATTGTTAATTGATTGTTACTAATGTTAAAAACTGTGGTCACTATGAATGGAGCTCAAAAGTGACCTATGTCTGATTGTGGAAGTAAATTTCCCATTCATTTTCTTTATTGGCTTTTCAAAAAAATAATCTATATATTAAGAATTTAAAGATGTGACAGAGGCTAATTAGCTTTGGGGTAACTCATGTCCATAACACTATTTATTTTGATCAAAACAATTATCTGAAATAACTTTGTACATTTACCTCAGACATTTTTGCCACATTTAACACATGGACAATCATGTTATCATCTCGGTAAGTAATATTTATGTGAAGTAGAAATATTTCTCATGTGTATATTGTAATAATGATAAAATTACCATGTATAGAGTAGCCATAGTTTCCGATACAGCCCCATGTCAGAGTTTAGTGCATGATTCAAAATAAATATAACATTTTAGCCATATTTGCTCAGTGCTTTCCTTGTCAGTGCTGAATAATTATCCAGCACAGGCCTCGGGGATCAGCTGCTCCCCTTCTGCACTCGGCCTGTATGCCTCATCAGTCTCAGGTTTGCCAGGTAATTGTTGCTCCGTCGTTGTGCTGTGCCAGTCCTAATCCCGGTTTAGTGTCTGTGAACTCCAGCAGTTTATGGAGGCAGCGGGGTTTGAACTCGGTTCGAAACACTCCAAGGTTAATGGCAGCTCTCTGAGGCTTACTCTGCCCTGAGCCGCTCGTGAAACGCACTGACTGCCAAACTGGCCTGGACCCAAATACCTCAGTAATTATAGTCACACCCTCCGCCTCGTCCCGGGCCAGAGCAGCGTCCTGTCAGCGTTTTGCTTTCTGGTCTGCTCTGTAAGGCTGTGTAAATTTGTGGTAACACTTCAGAATAACACACCACTATGAAGCAGTAGTAAAACATTGATTGATTATAATTACAAATAGTTTAATGAACAAATAGTTTATAGATTAGTAGCAGTAGTAGTTGTAGTAGTTTAAAATATTTGTTTACATGACCTTGTGACTCAAGTATTAAACATTTATGACATGTTTGTAACCCAGTGGTGTTTATTACTGTTGAAGTAATGCTTTATAAATAATAATAAACTGGTTAAATGTACTGTGAGCAGCATGCTCTCGTACTGGTTTAACCCTTGTGCCCCAATGAGGACAAACAAACTTTTTTCTATGAAATGTGTCTCAGGTTTGTATTTTATCACTAATGTTGATTCTAAACACAAATCTGATATTACTTCATTTTTACCATCGCTAACTAAATTTGTTGTGTTGCTCCTGTTCAGTGACAAAAGTGTCAGCAAAACATCCTAAAAATGTATAAATCTTATAATCTTTTAATCAACTTCTGCCTTGACCATAAATACTACATTTTAATTATTTTCAGAATCATAACCATTTTATGCCAGTGTGTGTCATAGCATCTCTTTAGATTTAGATGGATTTGGGATTTTTTTTGTAGTAACAAAAAGTTAGAATTGGTATTTAGATTCTACATAGCACAGGAAAGAATGATCCCTAAAAATGTTGTTGGTAATCTTTGACAGACCCAAGGCTGTAATGACCCCCTTGTTGCCAAGGACACTTTTGTCACTGAACAGGAACAACGTAAAAATGTTAATTCTTTAAAATTGGGGCACAAGAGTTAAAAGCGGTACTGCAGTCTAAATCAAAACAGTGGTCTGTGGGTTGCTCGTCAGTGTGCTCATGTTGGCCATGTGGCAACCACAACATGGCGCTTTGTCTGCTTTTGATTGGATGAACGCTGATGTAAAGGTTTTAGAACTAAAACAAAAATGTAAACAAAAACAACTTGGCCATTATCATGTAACTTTTTTTTCTTTTTTTTTTACTGTGAATAAATCAACAGTACCATTGTTATCAGTAAAACTAATATTTGATTATCATCATATCTGGGGACAGGTGGGTAATTTTTATGAAATATAAAAAATATAAACTTCTCATAGCACCTTTTAAGTAATGCTTTATAGTGTGTGAGTTATTCTTAAGTGTCAGGAAGTAATAAGGAAATATGGGGCTCCAGGCTAACTTCCACGAGTCAAAGCCTTATTTATTTCACAGTAGTAAAGATATAGTGCCCAAACCAAGGATCCTTTAGTCCAGGGGTAAATACTTCTCTGTTGAGGCACAATATCTCGCAGCCCGAGTTATTACAATATTAGCAAAAATCTGTATTGCAAGGAAATACTTGTATCACAATGGTGTCATGTTCTTGCTTGTCAAAATAATTGTCCAATCAAAGCCTTAAATGAAACTGCGATGATTCCAAATAAAGTCCTGGTTTAGATCCTTGTTGCCTGGAAATTCCAGACTCACCGCTGTACCTGCGGATGAGTCTGATCGCCTTACAATCAATTCGATTTCTAGGGCGGAGCAAACCCGAATTAACGGACAGCGGCGTTAGCCAATCAGAAAATGGCGGACGTGACATTAACAAAGCGACAAGAAAGTAAGAAAGTAAACAAATGGAGTAGTGAAGCCACGAGGGAGGAACGAGGGAGTTATTTCAACATTACCGTACCATACCGCTGAATGAAACAAACTCTCGGCTCCTCGGTGCGCCATCTTTATTGTTGTCGGCGAGGAGACGCGTACGAGTGACGCTGCTCGCGAAGAACACGTGACTTAAATAAACCAATCAAAATGCATGGTACGCTTGGGATTTGAGTAAACCACTGCGGACGGCGTGGTGACCAGACTGATATTTCTCTGTAAAATAACACAGAGACATATCAGTCTGGATTTTCCAGGCAAAGATCCTTGGTCCTGGTTTCATCCTGTTTTAGTTCTACATTTAGTCCTTATTTTTAGACCTGGTTAAATCTTAGTATCAGTCACAGGGCATTAAAATATTCATTAGTTGTGGGAATCTGGGCATCTCAAGATTTGATTCTGAAGTGAAAATTGATGCATCAGACACCTTTCTAGTTCATGTCAGCATTAATTCTTCAATAATGATTCATGTATTTTCCAGCTGAAGCTTATTTTAAACACGTTCCACTCCAAAAACCAAAACTAGAGAACGAATAATTTATATTTTGCTGTAGCAAATTAACCTAAAGTAACCCAGTAGCATAAGATTTGTATTGGACATAGCCTACTTTAATTATTTGTAGCTTTTAAAAAAATCTGATTATTAGCTTTTCTGAATCTTTTTAAAGAAACAAACCTCTAACATTCATATGGTTTGTATTATTGTAATATTCAAAATAGTTATTGAATAGCACATTTTTCCAGTATTGCAGCTGTCCTCATTGTTGCTGTGAGCCGTGTGAATGGAAACGCTGCTGCCACTCTGGGCTGATGTGCTGAGTAATGATGGAGCAGGAAGAGAAACCATCCCTGTCAACACACTGCCATTACCACGAGCAGCAGCGGCTGCAGAGAGCTTGGGGCCCTAAAGTTCAGGCCACACAACTCAAAACAATGACAGATTTATAACCATGACACAACAATAGTGCTTGTATCAGTCTTAATTAAGGTCAGCCTCCTACGTTGGATCAGTTTCGGTTTGGGAAGGTGTTTTGAAGTTTAGTATTTATTGTAGTGTACTGTATTTTTCAATTGAAAAATCCAATGTCTTTTTATTTAGTGAAGTGGTTACTGCCTCTGCCTGTGGTGTGGGAAATCATTGGTTTGATTCCCTGGAGCCAAAACCCCAACTAGCCCCAAGCCCTAATAAATTCATAGAGCTGAGTTGGGAAGGGATTGGAATCTGGTGTAAAACATGCCAAAGTTTTATACTATTTTTCAGGCTTTTGAAATGGTTTTGGACAGCTTTGAATTAGTATTTCATGTTTTATAACTTAAAATGTATGAAAAATTTTTCTTTTGTGGAGCTCTTACTCTTGCGGGCAACAGTGGGGAATGAACTGAGCATAAAATGGGTAATTAGCATGACCATTAGCAACATGAAGCTAGCAGATAGATAAATGAGCTGACGGCTTTGTAGTGACGGCAGTTTAAGTGCTGAAATGATCAGAATGAGTCTGATCTTCGCGTATGAGCTTTAGAAACGCAGAGGAGTACGAGCGTTTTCAGATCTTTAGAAAGGGACAGCACACAGGATTACTCAAAATGTGTGAATGAAACTAAATACTACTTCAGGTATGTTTTTGAGCTGGAAACAACATAACATGGGTAAAAGCTCATAAAGTCAATTTAGCATACTAATAGTAATAATGTTAAGATAGAGGTGGAAAATTGGGCAGAAAATTGTGTAGTTGGGCTCACCAATTTTTTTTATTTTTATTTTTTTAACTCATGCAAAGGTTACAATAATTTTGACCGTCAGTATTTGTTGGTCAAAATGTCTAACAATGAATAACCTTTAACTTAGTAGTATTGTTACATAGATTAATTATTAATACAACGACTGAAATTAGCTGCATATCTCTGTACATACAACAGTTTTGGTTTCTGTATCTAAATAACAGGTACTCACCTCTCTTTCTCAAGACTTTGTTTACATCTCGAGTCTTGTAACATTTCAAATGCTGGTTAATCTTCTGCAGCAGAGAGAGAGAGACGCAGATCCTCAGAGGATTATTGCTCCTCAGTCCCAGCCGTAACCACAGAGGCCCCAATGACAGGACGGCACTGCTTACGTCGTAGAAACCGTACATAACATTATATAAACAACAGTGTATTTATGGATGCGTGCTATGGTAAAATTAGCTGTGGGATTTGTGTTTTTAAAATTCCTCCCCATTCAAAGGTCCTCCGTTTTTTGTTACAGAAGACAAATATAGAAATGAGTCACTGAAAGCAAACACCATGCCTTTTCCTGGTAAAATCCTCTTTTATGACTTATCCATAACAGTTCACTTCTTGGCGGCTAGCTATGACTTTGATTTACTGTTTTTTATTATTCTTGACATGGTTAAGTTGCTTTCATTTTGTCCTTGTCTACATTTATAGAGCTAATGTTTTGACTTTGCTGTCGTAAAATCTGAAGTTGTAAGGCTGGATTTGGACACTGTGCTTTGGTGTCGTTTGCTCTGTAGCACGTAATCATTAGAATACATGAAAATATACACTTCCTGTTATGCTTTTCTAGTTAAAAAAAATATGGCTTTAGTCAACTGAAGTTATGGACAATACAGAGGTTAATCAACCAAAATCAACCAAATGACGTGAGGGGACTTTCTGAGTGTTTACACAAAGAAGTGACTTTACATTAATTGGGTGATAAAACATTTAGAAAATATGGCTGTAAAATATATTATCTAAAAATCATCTATGCTTTCTTAAATAAAATGAAAATAAAAGTTTATTAAGTCATAAATTAGACTGGCCTTATTGATGCAAAGTGTTCATGCAGATAATCGACCAATAAAGTTTAGTCGACCAAGACCTCACTGACCAATTGAACGTCTAAGCGACCAGAGGCTGTCAGCCCTAAAAATTAAGTAACAAAAGTAAGAAGATGGGACAACCATTATTATAGATTACAAAATGGCGTTTTAAATCCATTGGTCAGTGTTTTGAAAATCTGATGTATTAGATATTGTTGAGGCTATTTTATTACATAGTGCTAGGGCTGACTACGTTTGGGAAAGTGGACAGGAGCAGTGCCTCAATGCCATACAACTACTTTCACTACTGTTCATTTGAATGTGTCATGTCATCTGTACTGGTGCTGATAAATGGCCAAAATGTACATTAAGTTAAGACAGTTGCATTCAGATTCTTGTACTGGAGAGCGCTAAGGTCTTGGTTTGTGTAAATAAGAAAAAATAAATAGTCATATGATTAAAATACACATGTAAATCCAGTTTCAGTAACACACACTCGCACTGATCAGTATTTTCAAAGCTTTAGTTGTTGTAAAAGGTTTTTTACAGGCCCCATTAGCAGCCATATTGTGTCTGTGTCATTGCCCCGGACTGCCTTTCCTGCTTGGGTGTGCTTATAATATATATGTAGCCCCAGCAGTATAAGTTAGGTGTATTTATGAGGAAAAAAGTTGTATAGTTCAGTAGACTGTGGTAGGCCGTCATAATCTTCTGAATTAAAAGAGAACACTGCTAAAGTGTCATCAGAGTCAATTTATTTATAATGTCTTTCTGCTTTAAATGAAGTGCTCATATGAATGCTCACAACAGTTAGCTTAGACCAGGTATTCATGTTTTTGGTGCAGTCAGGTTTCCGTTCATGCAGGTCTTACTATGCTAAGTAGTTTCCAAATGAAACAAGTATAAAAAGTAGGACTTTTCGAAATTGCTCATATGTTCATGAAAACCTTTGTAACCCGCAGCTGTATTTTGTAGCTTTGTTAAAGGAAGTTAATCATCACAGTTTGAGGAGGTAGGTTTTTTTTTTCTTCTCTGTGTTGAGTGTGTTCACTACATTCGCCCCCACAGAGCCCCACTACACTGCCCCAGACCACATCAGAGACCAACTTGGTTATCATAATGAGTAGGACGCACTCAAAACCACCAGAAGGGGATGTTTTCCTTTTTGCAAGCCCCTGTCCCAAAGATAGTGAATCACGCTGCAGTGTGTGACAGTTTCCTGCCTGGGTTTAAGGTTGAGAGAGGTGCAATGGAAAGTTCAATAAAAATCCCTACTCACTGATCAGCTCTGAGTACTTCCTCAAACATGCCTGACTTTTAGTTAAGTGCTAATTTAGACAGTGTGACTGTACGTGTTAAAAGTAAAGAGAGCTTTATTTAGCTTTTTATTTGCTGCTCTTAAGATAAACATTGGTGGCATGCAGCTAAATGAATGAATTAGTTTGTTATATTTTATGTTTTATTTTGTGTCATAACTTTGCTCAGGGTGATGACAAATGGACGCCAGACAACAGAATATATAAAAAAATAATGATTTTTATTTAAAGTTATTTTAACCGGAATAGAGAAAATGTTAGAACAATGGGATGTGCTTGTTTGTAATGTCAGTAGTTGACTGGTCATGATGTGTAGTGTGTAGTATAAAATGAAACTAAGGCAGAAAAGCGATAAGGCGATGGAGCACAGGTGATGTCAGAGAGAGAGAGGGAAGCCGGCAGTAGGCGAGCCCAGGCACTCCATGCACACCCAGATGTGCCCTCAGCTCCAGCTGCAGCACAGCGAGCACACAACGCAGCAATCACAAGAAGGAAGGGGTCATGACATACACTATATTTCCAAAAGTATTTGCTCACCCTCCAAAATAACTGAATTAGGATTATGGTGTGGCGTTGTTTTTAGGCCTTGGCCTCTTAGTTTCAGTGAAAGGAACTCTGAATGCTTCAGCACCAAGAGATTTTGGACAATTCCATGCTACCAACTTTGTGGGAACAGTTTGGGGATGGCCACTTCCCGTCCCAACACGACTGCACCAGTGAACAAAGCACGGTCCATAAAGACATGGATGAGTGAGTTTGGTGTGGAAGAACTTGACTGAACCTGCACAGAGTCCTGACCTCAACCTGACAGAACACCTTTGGGATGAATTAGAGCAAAGACTGTGACCCAGGCTTTCTCATCCAACATGTCTGATGTTGGATGAGAACGACATGTAGCTGTGTATGAAAACACCGTGCCAGTGCCGTTGTGCTGTAAGGAGCTCTTCTCCGGTGGCACAGACGCGCCCCCTGACTTCTCTCACAGACAGCAGCTCCTCAGACACAGAGATGAGTGGATTTGGCCGGGCCTCAGTGTGATTAGCTTTGGGTTTTAGATTTGTCATTCAAAATATGGAGAAATAGCCTATCATTCACATAATCTACATGCGAAAATAGCTCTGCCCAACTTGAGGACAATATTTTTTTTCACCCGTGGTAACCCTGGTTTATCTTGCATCAAAATAAAACTGTTTCAGTGAAATTGAAAACAGACATTTTAACTAGTGGTTCTCAGTTTTATCCTCATTATTTTATTGTGTCTAAAGTTATTTTCATAATTATTTTACCTTTATTATTCACTTAGATTGAAGTCTCTTTCCCCATTTCATGTAACTAAAACTTCCCAACGACCCATTTTTAGATCCTTGCCCACCATTTTGGAAGCACTGATCTTAAAATAACCCTGTGAAAAGCACTATTAATACTTATTTAACTCTTTTGTTAATGCCCACACAACAAGCACTACTAACATTGTATATCTTTTCTAAGAGATTTGCACAAATGTTATTTAGTTTGTTTTTTTAAACAAGTTAACTCATCATTTGGCATATCCCTGCAGGGTTCCTGTACTGCACACTATATTAATACCAAGTTTTACTCTTAGAAACCATTAAATATTAATTTTGTCTTTAAATTAATGTTTGTTATTCGAGTATATTACAGTTATGTCTGTTGTTCTCATTGTAAACTTAATATTTGACGACATTAATCTCTCCTAAAGATAAATTGTCATCATAGAACTCTTCTTCTTTTCCTCAGGTGCATGATGAACCTACAGTGCTGTTGCAGTGACAGCTAGTCAGGAGCCGGACCATGGCCAAACCTGGGAGTGACCGAGATGGCGCCATGGTGGATAAACAGGCGGGGAAGAAGGTACTGGCTGCTCTGATGCTTTTGGCTTCCTTGCTCTGTTACACAGATTACCAGATGTTTTTGCACACGCACGGCCTTTCCTCTCCTCCTCAAAGTGCATTTAGCTGTATTACAACTTGCCGTACTTAACCTAATGTTGTTTTATTTAGTGACTAGAAGATGCCTTTCGCCCAGACTAAGGTTACACGACTGGCCTCATGTATTTGCTTGCTTTGTGTGTGAGATAAAGAAGTGTCATCTATTTTTATTTTGACATGCATTGCAGGGATTTCTGTGGGTGAAATACCAAACTTTTCTTGTTGTTTGAGTTGCCATTGCAATATACTGCAGCTTGTAAGTAAATGTATGTAACAGTATAACTTACAATATTTTAATTCCCTCCTGAAGTTCAAGTGTTTTTTTTTTCCCATTGAAGCTTAAAAGAATCACAGTAAGGGATTTAGACTAATTTTCACACCATTATTTTGTCAGAGGAAAGGGATTTTCCTGCGAGATTTTCTGAGTTTTGAATGAATAGACTCCTGGTTTCACTTTGAAATAGCTCATTGTTGTTTTGACTCTTTCATTCTCATAGTTTGAGACAATTACTGATACCTGGGCTTATTGTAAACCTTTCACACTAAGTACCACCTCAAAACACATTTGGCCTTTCAAGTACCATCTTTAATAGATTAAAATAAGCCTAAATCTACACAAACCCAAGTCTAAACTGAGCATCAAAATAGAGTAATAATAATAATAAAACTTGAGTAAAGACAACAGGGACTAAACCTTTACTAAGACCAGGACCAGAAAAAGCATCACTAAACCAACACAAAACCAGGATTAAATCATGACTAAACCCAACTGCGCCTATAGGTGTAAGGACCATTAAACCAGAACTAAACCATGACTAAATTGAAGAAGCCCAAGTACCACCAGAAACACTGTTATTATGTTGATATTGTCTTTGGGATATAGTTATTTCAAATGTTGATACTGCAGTGAAGATAAATATGATACATTATCCCATAGTTGGATTATGGGTTGATGCCTATCCTGATGAAGACCCAGCACGGGACGAAACACGTTGGAATGTCCCTCACATAATAAAAGATTTTTAATAATGTCAGAGTGCTTCGGATCCCTTTTCTGTTCTTCACTAATGTTTGGATTATGAGTTGTTGCTGTTTTTGCCCGTTAGTGTTTAGGTTTAGCCAGTATATGGAGCAGCCAAAGCCTTTACCATTTAGGTGCATGGGGTTTCACTATAATCACACATATGTTAATTATTAAATCCCTTACATTAACAATTTTATGACCTTTAGTGGCTAATCTGGGTTTAACAGTGTTGATTTTTGTCCTTTTTCTAACATCCAATGTAGTCTAGTGAGTAGTGCGACTCTGGCTTTTCCAAACTGTGGGCTGCCTCAATTTGTGTTGTGACATTGTGCCCGTGTGACAATCCAGTCTGTCAACATGGTTAATGAAGAAAAAGCATGTAAACAAATGCCACCAATTAGAGACACGCAACATTTAAACTTCTTTGTTCTCTGCATGTGGCTGTGTTTACAACAGGACCTTTGTTTGAGGAAAAGGTCGGCCGTCCCACTTTCATTTTGTTATAGACTCGCTCGATCTGGGTATGAGCCTAAACAGACCCACAACAAACCTGCGGTGCGTCTGTCTCCAGTTGTTTGGTGCATAAATGGAAAAGATATTAAAGTCACACATTAGTTATTTTGGTATCTGCCACAGAATTGAATGTGTTGATTAACCTGCTTAGATCAGGGTTATTCGTGGTTTATGGTGTAACTAAATACTGTTACTCTCAAGAAAATTTACTTGACATTTAGTAAAACATGCCATTTGCTGTACATTTTTGTTAGAATTTTTTTCGCCTTGCAATTCGAAAGTTTCCTGAGCTAGATTGGTGACAGAAGTAGTTGTGTAAGTAGGAATATATTATTTTAAATTGGCAATACTGAGTAGGGACTTTGTGTTCTGCCTCCACCTCTGGTTATTTGCAAATACTAAATGAAGAAGAGGAGAATTTATTTATATGGCACATTTCATACAAAACTGTTACACAATGTGCTTCACAATAAGCAAAAACTACACATAAACAATACTACATAAGCATACCATAGAAATACACAGAGGATATTATACATAAAACTAAACAATCAGATAAAATCTTCTTCCTAACAATTATAAGCCAAGGCAGGTGAAGAAGAATCTGCCATAGACCAAAATGCTGTTTTGTTACATTATATTGAATAGCATTTAAAAAAATAATAATAAAGCATTAAATTTATATAGCACATTTCTGTGTGTGCTTTACATGAGTCCATTATTCTTTCACTCCTCAGTCACACTTTGTGGTGGGGAGGACGACCGCTCTGCCTCCTGAGCCCTCTCCAACTTGAACAATGTGTTTGCTGACATTGTGACGTACATGAGGTCTTTGATGGGGAAGCACAGGTCCTAAAACAGGTGTTTACAGGTCAATTATAACACAGTCCTGGGATTCTATTGAGTTGAAGCTAGTGAAACCTGTTTACTCAAACCAAGCAGCTACATACTCAGCTGCTAATGATCACTACCCAGTCACTGATGCGCACACACGTCATTTGGTTACTATTAGCCAATAATATTGTAGTGTGTACTTTCCAGTGACGAAAACTCTATTTCTATTGAACAAAATACTGTGGCAGATTTTACTTTGTTGTTTACATGTAGCTCATGCACTAAAAAGATGCCAAAATGTTTTACAACACACTAGTCCTGCCTTCTGACCCACTAGTTGGAAATGCAGTGAATAAGAAAGCCAAAAGGGTCATTTCTTTTATTGTTTAATTGGGTTTTGTTCAAAGAAAACACAGCAAGCTAATCACACTAAGCTAATGGAAAGTCCAAGTATATTGCTATTTTTTTACTTTTGGCTTTTCATTTCTGGATGAGCCACAACAACTGCTGCCTTGTAGCATCACATTGATTTGGCTTAGGAGTTACATTAGATGCCTTGGGACTGGCACAGAGTACACTGCTTGTGACCCCTTGTGACTGGATTTATATTGACAACTACTATCAAATTATTACTGTTGATTTCTGTATTTCTAGGGCTGCATGAATTTGCAAAAACAGGCAATAACTAAGTTGTATATTGCACTATGGATGTACCTGGCGCTATTTTGGCATATACTTTTAGACACATGTTCAATCCTGATCAAACAGAAATAAAAAGTCTACACATTTTCTAGTCAACTGGGTGAAAATGAAAACTTATGCTTAGGACTAGACTAAGGGTGTGTTCACACTTGCCATGTTTGGTTCACTTCAATCGAACCCTGGTGCGCTTCCTGGGACAGTCCAGTTTGTTTGAGCAGCTGTGAACATGCAATCAGACTCAGGTGACACAGGTGAACTCTGGTTGTCCTAAAATCAGAGGTCTCTGTGCGGTGCGTTTCGAGCTCTGGTGCACTCTTGGTGTGGTCCTGGTCTGGTCCTGGTGAAGTACAAACACGGATCAAACTACGGCCTAACGCCCGGGAGTGGACTACAGCACTGTTTACCAAAGACAGAAAAACATACGCACATTTAACTCTGACTATAAGAAAAAAATACAAATATACTGTAAATAAAATATATTTTAAAGGTTGCTAACATTAGCAAACAATTGGAAAACTCTGCTGAAACAACACAGATCACATTAATCACATTAGAGAGGCCACAGCTGTGTTCATACAATATCACTGCATTAAAAACGTAATACTTCATTAAATATCAAAGTGTGCCGTGTGATATTATTGGGATATGCGGACTTTTGACCAATTGCGAGTTTCGCTTAGTACATACTGAAGCACTGCCCCTACAGGCGAGGGGTGTTACTGCTCACTCAGTTCAGTTTGTTTGACAGAGCCCAATGTGAATTCGAACCAGACCAAAGAGATTATCTACACAGATGCGGACTTTTGCCCCGAAGCACACCGAGTGCTGCAGACCAATAAGTATGAACACACCCAGAGACTCAACCAGGACGAGACCAAGGCTAATCCAAGAGCAAACCAGGACTAAACCATAACTAAAGCAGGACTAAACCAAGGCTAAACTAGAACTAAACCAAGACTAACCCAGGATTAAAGTATGGCTAACCCAGGACTAAAGTATGGCTTGACCATGGCTAAAACCAAGACAGAACCAGGTCTTAACCAGGACTGAACCAAGGCTAAACTAGAACTAAACCATGGCTAACCCAGGACTATATCAGGATTAAATTAAGGACTCAAGACTTAATCAGGCCATTTCATTGATTAGACAAGGATTATTTTTTGCAATATGAATTTTGCATCTCTGAATATTGCGATAACAATAAATTTACGTTATATTGTGAAGCCTTACATATTTCTATGACTTTTTGTCATAGAAATAGGTGTTTTTCTCTATTGCTTTCTATTTTAGCACATCAATGCCACACCTTGAATCCAACTGCATCTATAGCATTTAATACACACACTGGCTTGATATACTTCTGCTATTACCAACTCTATTCCTGTATATTACAGTTATCTGTCAGGTTTAGCCTAAAGGGAAATTAAAAGTCAACCTGCCTCATGTATTTTTTTATGCCTTGCCCCACATTCTATATTTATCCTACATTTATAATTGTGTCATGAAAAAACAAGGACAGCATTTTTGTTTTTTGTTTCTTCACCCCGTTTCTCTGTGAATACTGCTGGACTGACTCCTCATTTTTGCAGCTGGCTCCGTGCTTTACTAAAGATCAAAGAGGCACCACTCTGCAGACATTTTAGCTCCTGCCAAAAAATGTATTTCACTGCACCAAGGAAAAAACTGGTTCAGAAACGGCTTTGTCTGCAGGATCACACGCAGCAGCAGCACGGCACAGCCACATCTGACTCCTGAGCTAATCCAATAACAAAAACGTGTGCTTAAGACTGGCCACAGTATGCAGATGGCTTGTATTGAACTGTGATATGTGTTGGTCCCGAGGTCATTGGTTCTCAAACTGGTACTTGGGCTTCATATGTTGGTACTCAAAAGTCTTTTAGAGTACAAGTTCTGATTTAGAGCCAGTTGTATAGCTTATTTGCAGTGCAGACCAGTGCTTAGTCCTGGATTTTTCCTGTATTAGACCTGGTTCAATCCTGGTTTAGTGCTGGTTTAGACCTGGATTAGTTGGGCTGAGTACTGTTCAGATTTTTTTGATATTAGTACTTAAACTGATACGTGGTTGTTGGTGTGCTAATTCATCTTCTACAATCAGAAAACACAATAATATTGAATAGAAGTCCAATTTTTTATTTCTACATTAAACGTCCCACTAGGAATTGAAATTTGGTAATGAATTAAAATAATTTTTTCAGTACCAGTAATATTGTAACTTTTCTTTCAATACTACAAAGATAAGTATCCAGCACTATGGATTAGAGCCAGATCGAAGCCAGGACTAAAACTGGACTAAACTTCAACTAAAGCTGGCCTTGTGTAGGACTAAACCAATTATAGTTTTAGATAAATAAAATGGAAAAAAACGCCTCCCTAGACTGCGCTTTTATGAGAAAATTCTGTGGGCATAAAAATAGAAAGATGGAAAATGCATGTTAATCGCTTCTACGTGGAAGCCTTGTTAGCTGTTAAAAAGTCAGTTTCTATTGCTTTCATTAGCAGCCATACAGAACACAATGTGTGCTCCTGTCTGCTACTCCAAACTGGGAGTGACTTGACAAAAACCTACTGTAGGGAATAAGTTACAAGGATGGATCAATTTTATTATTATTAAGAAAGCTATGGTCAGATTTTGGAGCATGAATTGGAATAATTAACAATTTAGCTTTGCATGGACTGAGCTGTATTTTACCATAATAACAATGTTTGCAGTAGTGTTGTAGCGCCTGAGACCGGTCTTGGTCTTGAGACCATTTTTTGTGGTCTCGGTTTCGTCTCGGTCTCGATTGGTGTTACTCGGTCTTGGCCTTGAATCCAATTTTACTCGGTCTTGTCTCAGTCTCAGATGTGGTGTTCTCTGAGACTTTTTTTCCCCAAACATTATAAGAAAATGCTGTTCTTCATAATTTTGGAGTAATTGTTTTTTTTGCATCAGAAGAACCAGGAAAATAATCTGTCTCTGTTTGTTTGTGGAGTCTGTTGCATTAAAATAATCATTTATTACTTTTCCCCTTGATTTAGTGTTAGTTCACAGGGTTAGGTCTCGGCCTGGTCTCGATTGGGCTTGGTCTCAGTCCATAAAATTCTCAATCTCAAACACTGGTCTCAGCCTCTGAAAGTCTCAGCCTTGTCTTGGTCCCAGTTCACTCTGGATTTGGACAGGTCTTGGTCTCAGTCTGAATTACTACAGTCTTAACTACAACACTAGTTTACATTTTACACTCATATTTTTACAGTTAATAAAATAAAAATAGTTTCTGTTAGCAAAAGTGTCAGCCATTATCCAAGCCATGTGATAGCAGCTGTTTTATCAAGACAACACAACATGATAAATCTATCCTATTGCCATAAGAATACATGGATACTCATCATTTTATAACCGCATGAAAGTTTAGTAAAAAGAATAGGATTTATCACTGTATGTCCAGATTGCAGTCAATCCTTTTTAATAAATTTTAATAAAGATACAGTTAGGTTGTATGTAAATGTATTGTTTTGTTTAATTTTTAGTTTTCTTTTGAGGAGATTATTCCCTGCAGTGAACACCTTTTCTTGCCAAGACCAAAATGTCATAATGCATGCTTACAAAATGGATCTTATTTTTCCTTAACCGTGGTCTTAAAGTCCTAAATAAAACTTATTGAAGCCTACAGAAACCATAATGTTTACCACGTTCATATTTTTAATCGTGTTTTTGTTTGTGTTTCTCTTCTGACAGAGTAAAGACAAGTTGTCCCCTTTCACCAAAACTCCGAAGCTGGACCGGAGCGAGCTGCTGGGGAAGGAAGGAAAGGCCAAGTCTTCCATGAAGCGAAAGCTGTCCTTCACAACCAGTCCGCCCCGAACAGATGAGCGGGACTCGGACACAGGTACAGCTCTGTCCCCCTGAGTCTGGCCCCTACCGCCACCACCAACGCTGCTGCTGGCCCTCTGCCACGAACTCACAGCGCCCCCTGGTGGAGAATAACGAAATGATTACTGTGACTTGAGTTAATTCGCCTTAGCCGATACTATTAAACAACTTCATGTTGTTTTTTTTGTTTTTTTTGTGAGTTAACAAGAAAAAAAGCAAGAAATAGAAGAGCATTTAATAGTTTTTAGTTATGGTTTCCTTTGTGAAGTATATGAATTGCAGGGTTGCAGAAACAGAGCCAGCCTTCTGTTCAAGACTTCTGATTGGATTTGGTATTTTTTATTAGTTCTGTTTTTTTTAGGGGCTTTGGGTTTGTTTTTTTAGACATTGTACATTTGGAGTGGTATAAAAGTGCATCTAACAAGGGTTAAATTGGGACAGTTGCAAGCAGCTAGAGACAGTTTTATAAAGTAGTATAATCATTTTAATGTGTGGTTCTGCAGCGATTACAGAAAACAGCCCATAATTTAAAATCTGCTGACTATAGACCTTTTCACGAGTATGTAATCAAACTGTGTGCACATTTTGGTGACAAGAGGAGAGGTTTTTACATTTATTTTTACCATGATACAAACTAGAAAACTTTAAATGGTTATGACATTTTCCTTTGTTTAAAAGCACAAAGACCTAGTAGTATTTCTGATTGTTATTGATACACTCTCATCGTACATTGACAAACTATAGCATACAGAGTTAGTGACCTTTAGCATGTAGCTTTTTGCTTATGTAGTGCTTACTGCTTTTATAAGCAAAACACAAACATTTGATACACTTATTAATGTTTTCTACTCAGGCTCACATTGCACATGTGTAGTTGATTGGTTGCCATTTGCCAAAACCATCTTTTTGATTCATAATTTTTGGTGACAAACGCTAATTCACCCATTGAAAACATATTTTGTGATTTGCCATGTTGTTTACAAACACTAAAAGAGTCTATGGGCTACATTTAGGATTAAAAACCTAAATTATCTGGCTATAGGCTGGGACACACCAATCTAAAATGCCCGACCCCTGTCAGAAGAGGCATGTGACTGCTCTGTCTCCTCACGTCTGGCATGGTCAGCACAAAAAGTAACTGCAGACACTGCAAAGCAACTCAGACCCAGACCTCAGACTCGGATGACTGAGTAGCGTTATAAGCTTGTATATTTTAGGGAACAGTTGCTTAATTTTATATTTAATTTCCCCTAAGTCTCCAATGCTACTGTACCTTTACTCATCTGTACAGCATAATGATTAATTGTTAGTATTTCTTTCAATCAATTATAACCTTAATGATGACAGCTTTATTAATTGGCTAACTGCAGCACATTAGCTTCACAGATGTGGGAAACCTAATTAACAGTTGTTAGAACAAAAGTTCCTTATTTTAATGTCAGTTGTGAGCTGTACGACACATTGTGAAGAGTACACAGCCAATCGGAGCGCTCATTCGATGCCGACTCAACATGTTCAGTCGCTCAAAACCAGGTCCAACTGTCTCCTACTACAGCCGATCATGCACAACACACTAAACAGACTCACGTCGCGGACCGTGTCAAACTTTCCATCCCTGCCAGACGGGCGGTGTCTCCCAGCCTTAATGCTTATTCCCCCCTTTGAAAATATATTGTGCACAGTGTTGTTACGCAGCCATGTTGTTTACAAAGACACTGAAAGGGTCTATAACATGCCACATTTTGTCACAAAACTAAACTGTCTCTGTGGGAGGCTTTGCTGTTCTGTTGCTTTGCCAAAGACCACCTCTGTGAACCCATTGACCATCTCAGACTCTCTTCAGCGTTTGCCGTGTCGAGTCATGTTACGTGGCGCGGTGTGAGTGTCCAGTTCTGGAGGAGTGTGTGAGTGACGCTTCCTCTCCTCCCTCCTCTCTGCTTTTTGCACTGTAGATGAGTCAGACCCCGGCCATTCGAGTGACTGGGGAGAGAGATTAGTGCCTCCCTGCAGGATATACGCAGGTAACCATCGCTGCGGCCCTTGTCCCTCCCAACGCTGAAACACTACGCTGCTGTTAGCATTAGACGCACTTTGCACGTGTGGGTTTTTTATTTTTTATTTTTTTTTTTATTGTTTTTGTTTGTTGCCCTCCTTTGCACCTGCTATCCCCTCGTCCCAGCTCACGCATGTCTTTTGTGTTTTATTTAAGCTGACAGAGATGGGGAGGGGTAGGAGGACTGGCCCGAGAAGTGTAGAATAGAATTTTTGTACTTGGCTGGCTTCAGTGAATGCTGTTTCCACTGCAGAGGTATGGTACGGGTCGGGTCATTATCATCTTTTTATTGTCAAAAGGGGTTAGGGTAGGGATTAGGTTTGCTGCAACGTGCAGATGCTCTACCAACTTAGCAATACATAAATAAACTACATTTTGTTGTAGAAAAGTCTTTAGACTAATGCTTTCTACTAGGGATGCACATTTGGTTAATTTTCTTTAATCATTTAATTGGTAGTCTTAACGATTATCGATTAACCGTTAACCACCGGCTTGACATCACCTGTCATTATATTTTATTATAAAAACTAAGGGTGCTCCGATCAGGATTTTTGAGGCCGATCACCTTTGCTGTGATCGGCTGATACCGATCATGGCCGATACCAATCACATGGTCTTCAATGTAGTAATGTAATGTATGCAGGCTATTATTATTTCTACTTGAAAAATACTGTAGTCTTTGTAAATGTAAAAGTACAACAAAATTCTACTTTTGTTGCATTATTGGCTTTTAATGTGTGCCCAGTGTCTGTGTGGCTTTGTTTGAATGCTCCGCTGATGTAAAAATCAGCTGTTCTTCTTAATTGGTGCCTTTAGTGCGAGTCCGCGGGTGCAGCGCCTGCGTCCGTGTAACGCGCAGCCAAACCAGGTTGAAACACAGAGGACTAAAGAGCAGACAGCTCCTGCAGCCAGGTCTGACAACGTCTGAACGAAGAAAACGTGCAAAGAGAGCAGAGAAGACAACGATGAAAGGTGCTCTTCCCAGACACAAATGCCTTTAACGTAAATGTTAGCGGGTTAGCTGTAGCTCTATTTGCGTTGGCGTTTGCAAATACACACTGCTGGGTCTCGGTTCTGTCCCGTGCGCTCCAGGAGCAGGCGGGGACATAAAGCAGCACCGCCAGCGCAGGTTTGTGTTAGATATAACGCGGGCTTAACTTAAAAACACTGCTAGAACAACGCTACTGCTGTTTAATCAAACCGGAGTTGCAGGACAGTAAATGTGAGAACCTCGCGTGTTTGTTGTAATTCGATCGGCCCATTTTACCGATCACTCTATTTTTAGCCATGATCTGAGCACCCTTTAAAAAAACAGCTCTTTATTAAAGTCATGAACCATCATAAAAGAGTGTCTCATTTAAAACTAAAGCCAAGTTATAAGCTTGTATATTTTAGGAAACAGTTGCTTAATTTTATGTTTAATTTGCCCTAACTCTCCAATGGTACTGTACCTTTACTCTACTGTAGAGCATAACAATTGTTAGTATTTCGTTCAGTCGATTATGGCCACAATGCCGATTAATCGATTAACCATGAACACACCTACCTTCTGCTCAGTTCAGTTAATTTCAGAAAACTATATTTGTACCCTGGAGGCTATTCAAAGGCACATACAGCAGCATTAAGATAAAAACATAGAATAATAGAAAACAAATATGGCTATTAGATGCTTTAAAACATAATTAAATGTATTAGAGCAACTAACTTTAGGGCTGTAGTTGACCAAAGTGATTATTAGTGGGTTGAAGTTATGCCCAGTACAGTGATAAACCACCCGAAATCAACCAAAAGACGTGGGGGACTTATCAGAGTCACCAGAGAGTTACACAAACAAGTGACTTTACATTAATTAGGTGATAAAACATTTAGAAAAGATTACTTTAAAATACTGTATATTGTCATCTAAAAATTATTTGTGCTATCTTAAATAAAATGAAAAATAAAAGTTATCATGTAATAAATGAGATGAGCTTTATTGATACAAAGAGTTCATGCAACTTATTGACCAATACAATTTTAGTCGATCAAGACCTCACTGACCGATTAATCAACTAACAACCGGAGGCTAACTAACTAACTAACTTATACATTTAGTTGCATCAAAGTTTGACTTTAGGTTTTAGCTATATGTCAAACTGTGAATATTTGTGTTTAGTTCATTGTTTTACAATAATTGTGAATGCTGTTATTGTGAAAATGCATTTTAAATATATTGTGCAGCCCTGTACGAAGCACATCAAAGGAGTGGAGTGTATGACTGAGGGGGTCACTAAACCCCAATCTGTTCACTGGAGATTAGAGCCTCCTTATGTGGGCAAAAATTTGATATTAATATAAAGCACAATAATATCTGAAGCTTTCCATGTGTTTGAGTTTACCAAAATTAAAAAAACACATTATATTCTAGCCTGAATTATATGAAAACATAACATTAAATAGTTAGTTTCCAAAATAAAGAACTGGTTTTGATTGTAAATAATGTTCTTTTACTGGTTATTGCAGGAATATACGGCTATACATCCAGCCTCTTATTACTGCTATATTCACCAGGATTTATTTAAATTGCTCTAGGAAAATGACTTAATCACAACACATTTTGATTTTAACCCCTTGCATAGTTCGTGTATGACACCATTTGTCACATTTGGGCTAATATTCCCCTCCCAGATTACCAAACTGAACTGACCCGTACCATACCACTCAATGGAAACGTGGCTTTAGTTTCCCCCTTTTTTTGACACTTCAGCTTGTCATCTGTTTTCACCGGGAGCTCAACAGATACAAGGCGAAGAGGAAAAGCAACCTCCTTTGACACACACAAAAGAAAAAAAGCCAACTCTTCACTACTTGTGTGTCAAAAACCATACTCTTATTTCTGCCTGGTTTTGTTTTAGATAAAGATGGACCAGACAAGAAGAAGGTGAAGAAGGAGGGAGGGAAGAAGTCGCAGTCGTCGAACCTGCTGTTTGGGTATCCGCTGTCGGAGAGGAAGCAGATGGCTCTCCTGATGCAGATGACGGCCAATAGTCCAGGTTTGTTCACTGTAACCACATCCTCGGCTCTGTCTCTGGATCTGTGTGTGTTTACCGAGGGGTGAGTCAGCCTCTGAGTGATGAAGACAGTATGTTATTTATCGAAGCTTTGGGGAAAAGACAGTACACGCAGAGGTTAGTCACCGTCAGATTATGTTCAGGAGTTGATTAAAGTGAAATGAAAGTAGTGCATGTTTTGTCTTTTTATTTGAGAAAATGGTAGTAATGGCATCGTCTGTAATTAAGAAAGACCTTGAGATGTCAGCTTTTTTATTTTTAAGCCATAGATTGGTTCAATGGTTCTCAGACTTCTTCTTTGGCACTTCACATCCAGATTTAGTTTCATTTAGAGCCAGTTTCCGTCCTGTTTTAGTTTGGGCTTAAATTTAAAATTTAGACGACTGCTTAGTCTTGGTTTTCATCCATCATAAGACCTGGCTTAGTCCTGGGTTGGATCTGTAGTAGTCCTAAATTAGACCAGGTTTAGACTTGGTTTACTCCTGGTTTACTCCTGGTTTAGACACAGCTTAGTCATGTGTTAGACCTGATTTAGACCTGGTGTAGACCTGGTTTAGGCCTAGTTTAGACCTTATTTAAACCAATATTAGACCTGTCTTAGTCCTGGTTTAGTCCTGGTTTAGACACAGCTTAGTCATATGTTTAGAAATGGTTTAGTTTTAGTTTAGTCCTGGTTCACACCTGGTTTAGCTCTGGTTTTGACCTGGTTTAATTAGTTTAGACCTGGATCGGTTTAGTCCTGGTTTAGACCTGTTTTAGTCCTGGTTACATCCTGGTTTAGCACTGGTTTAGACCTAGTTTGGACCTGGTTTAGACCTTGTGTAGACCGGATTAGGTTAAACCTGGTTGGATTAGCCCTGGTTTAGTCCCTGATTTACATGTAACAATCAAACATCAGTCCCTGTTTTTGTAACAAAGACTATTATAAGCTAATGATGAAGCAATGAGTTTAAGGTTTCCAGTCAAACCAGTTCACCAGAGTCTGCTCGTCTCTTTGGTTTACTTTCCAAACAAACTGCACTTCCTGTTCGTTGGAGGTGGATTAGATGAGTAATTGTGTTTCATGTAAACACAAAGTAAAGACAAGCTTCAGCATGTAAACAATAGGAATGAATGAGAATCAGGTTATCTGTGTCATTCAAATACATTTAAAGCCACGCTGCCTTTAGGAAAAGTTTCACTCTAATCTATATACACATGTTTACTTAGATTTATTTTGTAATGTGACTGCTATTTTAGTGTATGTTTACAGACCAGAACTTAGTATTTATGTGTAAGTCTTTTTTTATGTGGCTTAAAATAAGAACAGTCAATCAGCAACACACTATGGGAAATATTGTCTGTATACAAGTGGTTCTCAAGCTGTGGTACGGGTCCCACTGGAGGTAGTTGGGCTCTTTCTAGTGATACTTAATGAGCGTGATTTTTGAAGTTCATGCCCAAGTTTTGTTCTGGTCTAGCCCTGGTTTTGGTCTGGTTTAGTTATGGTTTTAACCCTGGTTTAGCCCTGGTTTTAACCCTGGTTTTGGTCTGGTTCAGTCCTGGTATTGTCCTGGTTTAGCCATGATTTATTCCTAGTTTTGTTCTGGTTTAATCCCGCTATAGTCCTTTTTTAGTCCTTGTTTGGGTTTAGTGCTAGTATAGTCCTGCTTTTGTTCTGGTTTAGTCTTGGTTTTAACCCTGGTTTTGGTTTGGTTTAGTCCTGGTTTAGTCCTGCTTTTGTTCTGGTTTAGTCCTTGTTTTGACCCAAATTTTGGGTCTGGTTTAATCCCTGGTTTTGTTCTGGTTTAGGTCCTGAATTTGTTCTGGTTTAGTCCTGGTGTACTTCTTGTTTAGCCATGGTTTTAGCCCTGGTATAGGACTGCTTAAGATTAAATTGCTGTTTTAATCTTGGGTTTAGTCCTGGTTTAGTCCGTTAAAGATGGTACATGGAAAGACAGATGTTTTCTGTGTTGCTGCTCTGAGTGAATCATTTGAGAATCACTGCTCTATACCAGCGGTTAAGTGTTTAAAATATATTTTCCATTGGCCTCATTGACCCAAGTACAAACATTTGAAATGGTAGTATTTTAATCTGGTCTGGTTTTCTGTGTCTCTGTAGCTCCTGCATCATGTAACACCAGGAAATATGCCAAAAGACCTTCACTACATCCATAAATCTCTTCTCTGGTCTTCTTCTGGGCCTCCTGCTCTAACCTCAGCATCTTTCCACCCATATAGCCACTATCCCTCCTCTGTGCATGTCCAAACCATCTCAGTCTGGCCTCTCTGACTTTATCTCTAGCTTTTCCTCTGATGTTCCTTTTTGCTGAAACTCTTCCATCCCACAACACACCTGACACTTTTCTCCATCCATTTCAACCTGCTGCATTTTTCATGGTTATAATATTTGACCTTAAATGGCTATAACAATATACTTCTTACATTTCTCTCCAGACTCCACTCCCAGCCACCCCTCCCAGGCGACCCCGGTGCAGAAGAAGGTCCCGAGCAGCACCTCGTCCCGACAGAAGGACAAGGTGAACAAGAGGAACGAGCGCGGAGAGACCCCCCTGCACATGGCGGCCATCAGAGGGGACGCGAAACAAGTCAAGGAGCTCATCAGCTTAGGGGCCGACGTCAATGTCAAGGACTTCGCAGGTACGGCGGCCCGGGAGGGACATGTCTGTGTGGTAACTTTTAAAAGACTCTAACCTGAGATGAAATGTTAAAGATGAATGCTGGATTATTACCACAGTTTGTTTTTTTCAGTGAGGCTTTATGGAGTTTACTGGAAATTTTAAGAGTATTTATCATTGTGATCGCCATTAAAATATTCATGTAGATTGTTCTAGAGATTCCTTATTCTTTCTTATGTTTGTTCTTATATTATGTTTTTCAAGGTTGCTTTGTAAACTTTTGTAAAGCTTTCGCCTGAAATGGATATAGATTTCCATAAATAATGCAACCTCACTCATAATATGCCTTGGGTAATGTTAAGAAATGTTCAGTTTTGACTCAGATTCTTATGTGGCGAGGAAACAGTGAGGAATAGTCAAGGTCAATTAAGGCGTCAGCTTGACATGAAATATGAGGAATAAAACTAGGTCTGTCTTGAATTAGTTTAGAAAAGACTGCACTGGATTATTATAGAAAAATACATGGATGTGGTTTTAAAAAAAAAGGCAAATCTTGAAAGAGTGGAAAATCCTTATATTATTTTATTTGTCTCAAGCCCTCATTATACTGTGCTTTTGGTCATTGGACGAACACTCAGTCATGCCTTATGCTTATGTAGTTTCCTTATGGCAAATGTTCTCAGGTATACAGTAGTTAGGTAGCTTTGTTAAAAAAAAAAATATGCTCAAAGATTTACCTCACAACACTAAAAGGCAGCTTAGTTTTTTTACCAAACTCCTGCTTTTTGTGGAGTAATTTTTATGGGTGCGGTGTCAGATGAACTCTAGTAAACCTAATAAAGAATGAGGGGGAAAAAAAGCTATTAACTAAACATTAACAAAATGTTGATGTGTCATGTTGTTGTGTTCAGGCTGGACCCCTCTGCATGAAGCCTGTAATCTGGGATACTACGACGTGGCCAAAGTGCTGATCGCAGCCGGAGCCGAGGTGAACACCCAGGGCCTGGACGATGACACGCCACTGCACGACGCCTCCAGCAGCGGACACAAGGACGTAAGAGAGATATATGTCACATTTATTATGCTGTAGTCAATAATATAGACAATGAGATATTGAGACATTTGCAAGACTGCCAAACATTCGACACTTGCATGGCACTTTATCAATTTTTTTTTAACAAGCCAGGTGAGCAATGATTTAAATGTGTTACTAAGCAAAATTACAAGTACAAGTGTCACCTGAGAAACCCTGTACGTACCCTGAAGCTATTTTCTCTGTGAATATTAAAACACATATTTCATTAGTCTAACTAGAATTACATAAATCAAACCTTTCAAAAACATGATCATAAATCCCACACAGACTGTCAGATGCTCAAGTCTGGACATTTTCATGCATTACTGCCAAATTCTTGAAGCAGAGACACGTGGATGAAAAATGTCCAAATAGCGAGTCTATATGTATAAATATCTAACTTGGTGTTTTTGTATTTCAGATTGTGAAGCTGCTCCTCCGTCACGGCGGTAATGCGTTCCAGGCGAACAAGCGTGGGGAGCGGCCGGTGGATGTGGCGGACTCTCAGGAGCTGGAGCAGCTGCTGAAGGGAGAACTGCCACTGTCGGACCAGGATGAAAGCTCCTCAGGTATTCAGAACATGGATTCGCAAAATGTCTGCTTAGGTAATGCCATGACAGAGGAACGTGATATTAACAGATGTACAGCATTAAACACTATCTGGGGCTGGAGAATGGGCAAAAAAATAAAATTCCTTCTTGGCATTTCTTACACAGCCACAAAAGCAGCACAATATCCCCCCCCAAAAAAATATATATATACAATGAAGCCCGAAATTCTTCATACCCCTGGCAAATTCTGACTTAAAGTTCCTTTTATTCAACAAGTAATTTTTTTTTTTTTTTTTGACTGGAAAAAAAAAGCTGAGAAATATTTTTTTCTACAATGATACGTCTTGTACATTGTCTTATTATCTTTTGGGAGAAGCATGTGTCAGTTCCGGTCAAATAAATTCCGGTTGAATAAAAGGAACTTTAAGTCAGAATTTGCCAGGGGTATGAAGAATTTCAGGAAAGAATTAAGTTTAAGTTTATTTCGGTCACATAAAAATATAATAGTTGTACTAATACACTTTGTAATACATATACAGATACAGTACATATATACAAAGAGAAAAACAATAACATTACAACCAAAAAGATGTAGGCTGAAGCCACAGCTTATTACGCCGACACTATTTACTTTACTACATCTACCATGTGATATCTAGACAATTTTTTTTTTTTAAAGAAAAATATCTCTTCATTCTTTGACAGAAGATCAAACATACAAAAAAATAAATATAAAACAAACAACAACAAAGAAAACAAACAACAAAACTCAAATTTCATTTTCATATTTGTTTATAATGAATTTTTTGAATAGTTTTTTAAAGTAAATTAGTGAATTGCTCCTCTTAAGTTCATCTGTAATCCCAGAATTCCACAAATTTACCCCTTTAACAGAAATGCAGTTTTTCTTTACATTAGTTCTAACAGCCTGTCCTCTCCCCTCAGATCATATTTATTATCTCTGTCTTCAAACATACACAAAATATTATTTGGCAATAACTTTTTTTTTACTTTATACATAAACAATACTGTACTAAGACTAACTAAATCATAGAATTTTAATGCTTTAAATGTAATAAATATTGGTTTAGTTGATTCATTATAAGCAGAATGGTTGATGATCCTTATAGCTTTTTTCTGTAAGATAAAAATTGGTTTTCTATTTGTTTCACTGTATATATATAAAAAGCTAACCAATTTTAAACAGTTAGCAAAATAAGAATACATTAATTTACACTTGAATGTTGAAATTAATTTAAACTTCTTGCTGGACCAATATCTAATAGTAGTATGCCCTATTCATACATTGGCCCAAGTTTCCAAAAACTTTCTCATTTACTAAGATATTTGATAATTAAACCCTATTCAATATCTTAAGGCCTTTTCTCCCAAATGAGTCTTGGTAGGAATGATCTGATCCAATCCTAGTATTAAGTATCAGCGCCTGGATTGGTGGATATGTGAATAACGTTGACCGATGGTCATTTTCAATTTTCAATTTCATTTCATTTTTGTAATTCTGAGCTGTGCTGCTTCACGCGCAGCAGAGGTGTGCACATATTTCATATTTTCACTGCGAGAGTTTGAATCAAATTTAACAAAAGACATTCCCTCATCCACCGCAGCTACTTTTACAGACAGTGCTGCACGGAGCACTGATGGGGTCTTACATATTCAAAATTAGTTGTAAGAAGAAATGCGGAAAACCTCAACAGTTTAAAGCAGACATATGATATACCTAAGCTATATTAACTATATAGATTTTAATCAACAGCGGAGATTAAAGTGAAGAGTAAAGAGATTAAGTGGCACAACCTGAATAAATAACAACCGAAATGTGAATGTGTACAGTCTCTGCACTGGTATTGGTTGGTACCAGTATTGGTTGGCCGATACTCAAAGCCCTGGTATTGGTATTAGGAATGAAAAGATCTGCTTGGTGTATCCCTAATTCTTATTACAATATACTATTACATTATTACACAGTAGTCCTCAAATACTGTACAAGAAAAAAACATGTTTAAAATTAATACCAATATTATTTTCTTCTGTGCAGATTCTGAGGACCCGCCGTCCGTGAATCCTTCCAGTGTGGACGACAACATGGACGACTCCGACACCGAAAAAGACTCGGACGGAAAAACGAAATCCTCCTCAAACGTCCCGGGACTCGACGAGTACGAGTTCAAAGATGAGGAAGAGGAGGAGGACCTCAGCAAAGCCCTCAATGAAAGACACATACTTCGGCGGGAGCTGAGACAAAGAGAGAAAGAGGAAAAGGAAAGGAACCACGTAGCGGGAAAGCAAAGTGGCAAAGGCGACAAGACTAAAAAACAGAAGTCGTCCCGTGTGCATTGCAGTTCGGACTCATCCAGCGACGAAATGGACAGTCTTCCCGATAAAAGAAATTCGCCTACTTGCTCTCAAAATTCTGAAAGCCACTGTAGTGAAACGAGATCGAAAAAGGACGATCAGAAGTTGGGCAAAGTCAAGCGGAAGAGTAAAAGTCTAAACCGAAATAAAGAAAATCAAGAGGATGGCAAAGAGAACAGCAAAACTCTGGTCCTGTCGCTCGCCACTGTATCGGAAAACACGGAGAAAATACGAGAAGAGGATTCGTTCAAAATGTCATTCAGCGCCAAAGACGAATCCTCTGTCCACCTCTTCCACTTGTCATCAATAAAGTCGCCGAAGCTAAATCACAGTTTGACGGATAAGCAAACGCCGTTAAAACAAGAAAATAACTCCGTCGACAAGTATAACCACTACGCAGAATTGGATTACTGCACAGAAGGGTCCAGCACAAAAGGCTGCAAGCATAAGGAGAAGAGCAAACATCAACAGAAAGACACTAGTGCGGACGGAGACGACGGGCATTCGAGTCCCTACAACAAAGACAGCAGCGTAGGAAATAGTCTGGACAGTTCGGACGGGGCGCTGAGGAAAACCGACGTCGAGGGGAAGGTGGTCAAAAAGCATAAACTCAAACATCGAGAGAAAGACAAGCACAGGAGAGACTACGAGGGGAGTAGACATAAGCTGAAGGAAGGCAGGAAAGATGGCCACCGCAATCTGGAGTTCGACCGGGAATTTTGGAAAGAGAACTTTTTCAAAAGCGACGATACAGATGACGTGGTGAAAAAGGAAGGAGAGGATTCCCATTCACTGCAAAAGATGTCTGACTCGCCGTGTCTAAGAGAGGAGAGAAAGCACTCGGTTAGTAAAGAGAAGCGACCCAAAGAGGAGAAGGAAAGGAAGAAGGATCGGAAAGAGGAGAAGGTGGATGGGCATAGTTCAGGGAGGATTGTAGAGGAGTCGAGTGTGAAGGAAGAGGCAGAGGAGAGGGCCGTGAGCACAGATCAGGAACAACTGGAGACATCGGAGAAACGGGAAAAATCAGACAAGAAACTAATAACAAAAGAGTGCGAAAAAGTTGAGAAAAAACATTCAGATAAGGAGAAAAAGATTAAATCTGAGCATTCGGAGGAGCGCTGGAAGGACAGAGATAAAAGTTATAAGGAAAACGAGAAACTAAAATCGGCGTCTTCAATTAAAAGGCACGAAGACAGTCGGAAAAGTAAGGATAAGATGGAGAAACGGTCCGACAGGGAGAGTGTAGGGGAGCACAAGGAGCATAGAGAGAAAGAGCGGACCAGTTTGGATAAGAAAGGAAAGTTACAAGAAAAAAGCAGCGACCACAGTAAATCCGAGCGCTCAAAAGACAGAGATTGTGATAAAAAGAGGAAGGAGAGGCCAAAAGATGCTACCATTTCGAGTTCAAGTTCAAATCTGAAGTTACTATTGGAAGAAAAGAGGAGTTATATCTCGGAAAGTGGGAAGTTGATATCGACAAAATCAAAGGAAGAAGTGGTCAGGACGCCCGAGAAAGATCGGGACAGAAGAGACCGGGATAGAGATTTCGACAGGCATAAGGACCGAGATAAGGAGAGGCACAAAGAGCGTCCCCAGCAACAGGCCAAACCGAACAAACCCAAAACGAACGAAAGCGACGTGGACAAAGCCAAACTCAAGGCTTCTCCGGCGCCGCAAAAGGACGCCAAGCCGAAGGAAAAACGGTTGGTCAACTGACGACCTGATGCAGACGAGCTTCGAACGCATGCTCAGCCTAAAAGACCAAGAGATCGAGCAGTGGCATCGGAAACACATGGAGAAAATCAAGCAAAAGGAAAGAGAGAGGCTTAAACAGAGACCAACGGGAGATTCGGTGAAGCCCAGACTGAAAGACAGGACCAAACCTGAGTCGTGTTTAAGCAAGGAGTTGATGAGATCCAAAAGCTCTGAAACGCAGGAGAGCAAGGGCCTAAAGGAGGGCACTAGTCCCAGGACGGTGTCTCTAGACGGGAAAAGCCTGCCTTCAATCGGCGCAAAAGTGATGTCCGTCATGGAGAACTGCTTGACGAGATCGCCGAGACCGGACAGTAGCGACCGCGGCGGGCTAATGTCCCGGTCTGTGTCGATGGTGTCGGTGGCCAGCTCCGAAGACTCGAGCCACGCCACAATTTTAACCCCAAAACACACAGAATATGACTCGGATATGAATATGGACGCCTCTGATTCACAGCCGGCCTTCCTTCAGTCGTCTCTGGTCATTCAAGCCACGAGATCGCCGTCGATTCATGATAATAGCTGCAGTATTTCAGATAGTAACCGGACGCAGCTACCGGTGAGGCACGAGTCTCCTTGTCTTAGAGCGATTCTGGACGAAGATGCAACAAGTGACAGTAAAATGGTTGAAAATGTACCAAAAATAAGCTTGCCAGTAGAAGAGACAAGACCAAGAGACGCCCTGACAGAAGAAGATCCCAGCTTAAATCCTCAAACAGGACCAGCAACATTTAAGTTTAGCCTCCGATAGCGGTTTAGAGAAAGACGCAAGCACTTTGCAAAGTAAAGATATCGCAAGTAAAAATCCTACGCTTCCTAATATGCCAGAGCTGAGCGCTTCTTCTTCTTCTTCTTCTTCCTCCTCCTCCTCCTCCTTCTCCTCTGAGCCTAATCTAGTACGGGACATCCAGTGTGACGCTGAGGACATAAAGGTAGATTGCAAGGATCACCAAGCGACAACTTCAATGGGGGCTGTCCCAGTTGAAGCTTCAGCAAAAACGGAGAATGAACTGGTTATGAATTTGGACAGCGCAGAGGTGACCGAACCTCAGGACAAAATGCACGAGAGCGCTGACAACATGGACCAAGACAACACAGAAGCTAATTCAGAAAGTGTTGATAATAGTAATGCTAATATCGCTAGCCCTGTTCCTTCGACAAGTAGCGCTCCAGTTCCTGGATCCACTCCGGTCGAATGCCTACCGGGGTTTTGCGCAGACCCGAGCTGCTCGCAGGAAGACATGGACATGGAGGTAAATGACAACAAGACTTTAATAAAAACAGCTAGCGATGCAGCAACTATCGAGGACAAAAAGGAGACGCCAGGATTGAGTTGCGAGGACGTAAGCGGGGTGCAACAAGAGACGAGTGGCATGCCCGAAGATGAGGCGCATTCGAGTAAAAGCAGTGACAGCTTTGGTGAATCTAAAGCGGAAAACGTTGAGCCAATGGAAGTGGACAGCGCTGAGGAAAAGTCTGAGTTGCCGTCTAGTTTAGAAGAGCAACGTCCCATGCAAACGTTATCCCAAGCGGACACGAGCAGCAGCAGCAGCAACACTTCAGGCAGCTCCTCCCCTCAGTCCGGCGAGTCCGACTCCTGCGGCGGCGCGAAAATCAAAACCCGCTCTTCGGACGAGGAAATCGACGTCCATGTGCCACACCCGCGAAAGAGAAAGATGCCTAAAATGTCCACGTCGCAGTCCTCGAGCTCGCAGCTGGACAAGGACGAGGACAAGGGGCAGCAGTCGTTGGCGGCCATCGTGGACTCGGTGAAGCTGGAGGAGATCGAGCCGTACCAGACGGAGAGGGCCAACCCGTACTACGAGTTCTTACACATCCGGAGGAAGATCGAGGAGAAGCGCAAAGTCTTGTGCAGCGTCACGCCCCAGCCGCCCCAGTATTATGACGAATACGTGACCTTCAACGGGTCCTACCTCCTGGACGGGAATCCACTCAGCAAACTGTGCATACCAACTGTGAGTAATGTAGTCTGTTAATGTACTGTATGTCTGAGGGGACAGTCTGGTGTTTTGTAAAGGGGGTCTTTGAGATATTTGGGTAACTTCTCTGCTACAGTACAGTGAGTCTGACACTTTTCGCAAACAAGGGCAAAACCAGGGCAAGAACAGAACATTCACCAGTACAAGCTCCTCAAGTGTCTGCTCATCTCTGAGGAACATTTAGATATTTTCTATGTATTACAAATTGAAAAGGACATTTAATTTTAAAATAAATATTACAATGCCACCAGCAAAACGCGTGGCTTAATCTCTGCGGCATTGCTCCTATCTGCTTTTCCAAACTAAGGGTTTGCTAAAAAAAATCTCCTGGCGGCACGGTAGGCAAATTGATTTCTACTGTCGCCTCAAAGCAAGACGGTCTGGGGTTCAGTTTCCCTACCTACATTTTCTCCCTGAGTCCTCTGGGTGCTCCAGTTTTCCTCACCAACCTAAAACACACACAGTAGTCTAATCCTCCAGTTACATTGAAGGATGGGTCAAATGCAGCGAACAAATTTCCCTTCCCTTACCTACAGTAGGGATTCAATTAGCTATCCTCAAGTATTATCTAATTTTTACAAAATATTCCAAATTAAATGTGAAAAAACTCAATGCAGGCAGCTAAAAGTCGATTCACACACTCTAAAATGTGTCTGTTTTCTCTCTCTGTTTTGTTTATAACCAGATAACGCCACCTCCGTCGTTACCTGAGCAGCTGAAAGAGATGTTCAAACAGCAGGAGGTGGTTCGGATGAAACTAAGACTTCAACACAGCATTGAAAGGGTGAGCGCATGTACTATTACTTTGTTTAAATGCCTAAGAATATTCTGTATACTCTAACTTCTGCTGTACTGACAAAAGAAAGTGGTACATGGGAAATCTTATGACTTGTTTTTTTATTCCTTCAGGAAAAGCTGATCGTCTCAAATGAACAGGAAGTCCTGAGAGTTCATTACCGAGCAGCGAGAACACTGGCCAATCAGACGCTGCCTTTCAGTGCCTGCACCGTTTTGTTGGACGCTGAAGTTTACAACATGCCCCAGGACGTCCAGGTTTGTGTAAATGTCAGTAAATAATTCCTATACCAACATCAGATCAAAATAGAAGCCACAAAACTTTACAACTGACTCACGATGTGTTGTTTTGCGTTTGTTCAGAGCGAAGACGGGAAGACGTCGGTGAGAGACAGATTCAACGCCCGGCAGTTCATGTCATGGTTACAGGACGTGGACGACAAGTTTGATAAACTTAAGGTGAGACATAAATCCTGAAACTCCATGAAAGTAAATAAAGTTTTTTTTAATAGTTCACTTAAACCAGGTGGGAGTGAAAACAATTATTTTGTATTTTTATAGTCATCATGATCTGTTTTATCACTGACATGTTTCCATCTTATTCCTGCCTCTGTTACCTTGTACTAAAGACCATCACTACTGCTTCTACTAAAACAAATAAAACTATATACTGACTATTTTTAAGTTACCAACAAAATTACAATGTCTTCAAATATTACATAATTGTGTGTAATATGTGAAAAATGCTTCTAGATATGTTGTTTTTAAGACCAGTCCGAGACCAAAGTGAACTGAAACCAAGACAAGTTAAAATACATTAATGAATATTTTAATAATTTAATGCAACAGATTCCCCAAACAAACAGAGAACAGATCATTTTCCTGGATATTCTGATACTTTCAAAATGATATAATGATATGATGAGTATTTTCTTTAGTTAAATGTGTTGGGGGGGGGGCAAAATTGTCTCAAGACCAAGACCGATCAGCACTAATTACAACCTCAATAACGATGTTTAACAGAAGAGAAGAGCTGCTAATGAGACACAAGCACAATACTGACGCAAAACTAAAACGCTGCCCTTCTTTTTTGGCCTTACTTTAGCTATTTTCTGAAAACAAAAACTATTAAAGCTGCACTACCTGATTTTCTGACTGTAAAAGTGATGTGTCTAAAAAAAGGTTGAGTTTGAATGATACACTCGTTTCCTTGGCGACGCTCTATCACAGTCTCACACAAACCTGGAAGTCTGTCCACAGCCAGGAGCTGTCACAATAACACAGCACAGATCTAGAGTTTGCTTTTAATTCTTTAAAATAAAAAACAAAAATACTGTGAATAAGCTATACATTTTAAAATAAAACAATAGCTCCTTCTCATTATTCCTGATAGATTCTAGTTCTGGATAGATAAAGGATGTATCGACCAATCAGAGCGCTCCTGTCCTATGAAAGCGTGTGATTGGTTACACTGTTTCTTCCCTCGCTCTAAAACAAAAACCTTTATAATCCAGCCCACAGGTGACCTCAAAGTTGCTTTTTTTTTTTGCTGTGCCTAATAACTAAATAATTATCTTTGCTGAAATACAACAAAAAAGAAATCGAGTAGTGCAGCTTTAACTGTGACGTACACTAACTTTATTGTTGGTCTGGTTGTCAAAATTAGGCCTCTGGAGTCTTAGCAAACAGAGAGGAACAGCAGAAGTTACATTGTGCTGCTTTAAGCTTTAGAAACACCCCTCTAAATGTCCCTGTCTCTCTGTCTCTGTCCCCCTGTGTCCCTCAGACGTGTCTCCTGATGAGGCAGCAGCACGAGGCGGCCGCTCTCAACGCCGTGCAGAGACTCGAGTGGCAGCTCAAACTCCAGGAGCTGGACCCGGCCACGTACAAGTCCACCAGCATCTTCGAGATCCCCGAGTTCTACATCCCGCTGGTGGAGGTGAACGACGACTTCGACCTCACCCCCATCTGAGCGCGCCCTGGATCCGGCGGCCGAACCCCCTCCTCCTCCTCCAAAAATGAAAAAGGATGGGACACAAACGCATGATATACACACACAACAGTCTGCGCATTTGAGATACAGAGAAATGTGAAGCACTTACAGAGTCAAGGCAAAAAGAGCACTTAAAAAGACTGATCCTCCAGAGAGCTCTTAGTCCTAAAAACAGACGCAGGCGGACCGGTTCGAGGATACAAAGTCCAGGGTCCGGTGTGCAGAAGCGTCCCGGGACAGTGGAGACCAATAAAGACACAAGTGCTACTCCTCGTCAGCGGAAAACACAAAGCTGAACTATTTCAAAATGTTGTTCATACGTAATGTACAGACTGTGCTCTTAATTTTTTAACTTATTTTATACATAAGAATTGTGCATTTGTAAATAGCCATGTAATTATTGTTTTAAACCTGTAAAAAAATAATAGATATTTTGATTGTAAACTCGTTCAGTCTCGTTTTAATGGACCAAAGTTGTTTTTTTTTATATCGAGTGTCCTCTGTCCGTGCTGTTCTCGTTGATGTTGTTAAACTTACGCATGTGTTGGCTTTTGTTTTAGCGTTTTTTCTTCTTCTGCTCTCTCTCATCCGGCGCCACAGCTGTTGTTCTTTGACTTTTGGCAGTTTTAAAAGGCTGTGCATGCGTTGCGTGTTTGTATTTTTTCCTAAAAGCTGTTCTGTGGACTTATCGTGGGGTTGTTCTGGGCTTCTTCTCTTCCTCGTGTTTCACTCCTCACGTTGTCGTCCGTCGTGTCTCGCGCACATTAAAGTCTGTTGTGGCTTCACAGAAAGGAAAAAAAAAACACATACTTTTACAGTTTCAATGTGAGATCACAACAAATCCTATTTTTTCAACATAATGCCTTTTGAACGATGGTTCTAAAAATGTCTATTTTAATATTTACTTGTTACATGACCTGTACATATTTGTAATATATACTTGAATAAATTTTATTTGTTGTGAAATGAACCTCAAGTCGTCCTGTGTTGATTTAGAGCAGTGTTTCCCAACCAGGGGTACGGGGACCCCTAGGGGTACGCGGCCACATTGCAGGGGGTACTGTGGTGTTAAATTATCATTTATAATGCTTTAATATATTTGGTTTTAATAGACTTAAACTTAAACCAGAACTGAACTAGATCTAAACCAGAACTGAACTAGGTCTAAACCAGGACTAAACTAGGTCTAAACCAGAACTAAACTAGGTCTAAACCAGAACTAAACTAGGTCTAAACCAGGACTAAACTAGGTCTAAACCAGAACTAAACTAGGTCTAAACCAGGACTAAACTAGGTCTAAACCAGAACTGAACTAGATCTAAACCAGAACTAAACTAGGTCTAAACCAGAACTGAACTAGGTCTAAACCAGAACTGAACTAGATCTAAACCAGAACTGAACTAGATCTAAACCAGAACTAAACTAGATCTAAACCAGAACTAAACTAGGTCTAAACCAGAACTGAACTAGAGCTAAACCAGAACTAAACTAGGTCTAAACCAGAACTGAACTAGGTCTAAACCAGAACTGAACCAGGTCTAAACCAGAACTGAACTAGGTCTAAACCAGAACTGAACTAGGTCTAAACCAGAACTAAACTAGGTCTAAACCAGAACTAAACTAGATCTAAACCAGAACTAAACTAGGTCTAAACCAGAACTGAACTAGAGCTAAACCAGAACTAAACTAGGTCTAAACCAGAACTGAACTAGGTCTAAACCAGAACTGAACCAGGTCTAAACCAGAACTGAACTAGGTCTAAACCAGAACTGAACTAGGTCTAAACCAGAACTAAACTAGGTCTAAACCAGAACTGAACTAGATCTAAACCAGAACTAAACTAGGTCTAAACCAGAACTAAACTAGGTCTAAACCAGAACTAAACTAGGTCTAAACCAGAACTAAACTAGGTCTAAACCAGGACTAAACTAGGTCTAAACCAGGACTAAACTAGGTCTAAACCAGAACTAAACTAGGTCTAAACCAGAACTGAACTAGATCTAAACCAGAACTAAACTAGGTCTAAACCAGAACTGAACTAGGTCTAAACCAGAACTGAACTAGATCTAAACCAGAACTGAACTAGATCTAAACCAGAACTAAACTAGATCTAAACCAGAACTAAACTAGGTCTAAACCAGAACTGAACTAGAGCTAAACCAGAACTAAACTAGGTCTAAACCAGAACTGAACTAGGTCTAAACCAGAACTGAACCAGGTCTAAACCAGAACTGAACTAGGTCTAAACCAGAACTGAACTAGGTCTAAACCAGAACTAAACTAGGTCTAAACCAGAACTGAACTAGATCTAAACCAGAACTAAACTAGGTCTAAACCAGAACTAAACTAGATCTAAACAAAAACTAAACTAGGTCTAAACCAGAACTTAACTAAACTAGGTCTAAACCAGAACTAAACTAGGTCTAAACCAGAACTGAACTAGATCTAAACCAGAACTAAACTAGGCCTAAACCAGAACTGAACTAGATCTAAACCAGAACTAAACTAGGTCTAAACCAGAACTAAACTAGGTCTAAACCAGGACTAAACTAGGTCTAAACCAGAACTAAACTAGGTCTAAACCAGAACTAAACTAGGTCTAAACCAGGACTAAACTAGGTCTAAACCAGAACTAAACTAGGTCTAAACCAGAACTGAACTAGATCTAAACCAGAACTAAACTAGGTCTAAACCAGAACTGAACTAGGTCTAAACCAGAACTGAACTAGATCTAAACCAGAACTGAACTAGATCTAAACCAGAACTAAACTAGGTCTAAACCAGAACTGAACTAGAGCTAAACCAGAACTAAACTAGGTCTAAACCAGAACTGAACTAGGTCTAAACCAGAACTGAACCAGGTCTAAACCAGAACTGAACTAGGTCTAAACCAGAACTGAACTAGGTCTAAACCAGAACTAAACTAGGTCTAAACCAGAACTGAACTAGATCTAAACCAGAACTAAACTAGGTCTAAACCAGAACTAAACTAGATCTAAACAAAAACTAAACTAGGTCTAAACCAGAACTTAACTAAACTAGGTCTAAACCAGAACTAAACTAGGTCTAAACCAGAACTGAACTAGATCTAAACCAGAACTAAACTAGGCCTAAACCAGAACTGAACTAGATCTAAACCAGAACTAAACTAGGTCTAAACCAGAACTTAACTAAACTAGGTCTAAACCAGAACTGAACTAGATCTAAACCAGAACTAAACTAGGTCTAAACCAGAACTGAACTAGATCTAAACCAGAACTAAACTAGGTCTAAATCAGAACAGACCTAAACTAGATCTAAACAAAAACTAAACTAGGTCTAAACCAGAACTTAACTAAACTAGGTCTAAACCAGAACTAAACTAAACTAGATCTAAACCAAAACTGAACTAGATCTAAACCAGAACTAAACTAGGTCTAAACCAGAACTAAAATAAACTAGATCTAAACCAGAACTAAACTAGGTCTAAACCAGAACTTAACTAAACTAGGTCTAAACCAGAACTGAACTAGATCTAAACCAGAACTGAACTAGATCTAAACCAGAACTAAACTAGGTCTAATCCAGAACTAAAATAAACTAGGTCTAAACCAGAACTGAACTAGATCTAAACCAGAACTGAACTAGATCTAAACCAGAACTGAACTAGATATAAACCAACCAGGTCAAACCAGGTCTAAACTACGACTAAACCAGAACTAAGTGAGGTCTAAACCAGGACTAAATCAGGTCCTGGGGTACACAAAATCAAAAAGGTTGAGAACCACTGATTTAGAGACCTTGAAGATACCTTGAATTCTTATTTAACCTGCAGGACATGCTCATGGCACCGGTTACAAAAGGATTTCTAAACTTCTGAACGTCCCAGTGAGCTCCTCCATGAACCAGCCATGGCACAATATGAGTTGCTTAGATGGTCCCTTGAGATTAAAAAAAAAAAGTTTCTGAAAGGACTACTTTGATGAGAAGCTTGTAGTCAAGTCATTTTTTGTTCTATGATTAAGAGCAGTAAGTGATGTGTACAGTAGAGGGCGCTATTGCAGCCAAGGTACAAATGTCTTTAAATGAATGTTCAACAATATCTAACATTTACTGATGATCTATAAACTTCATCTTCACTTTAACATTTTATCTGACAGAGTTTGTTTGCAGGTTTTCAGTGTAGTAGTAAAGTTTGATGCAGAGCACAGAGACAAAAATTACCCCCAAAGTTTGGAGAGGTTTTTTTTTTTTAATTATTATTATTTTTAAATGTATGTATTTATTTATTTTAATATTTAATTTCTTATGGGCTATAAAAACTAAATAATGTATTTAATTTAAAGATACATTTCCTTAAAAGGTAAATTTCCATGAAAATATGTCACAGTAAAAAGTTAGGTTAGGTGTGTCCCATAGCTGAGAGTGATTTGGGGCCCTCTTCTGCTTGGGGCCCCAGATAAAAGCCTAACGTCTCTGGTCAGTCTCCCTTTTTTCTTACCCTCACCTCTTTCAGGACCTCAGGAGTGTGTATTGTCTTGAAGGTTGTCCCACACTTGTTCCTGTAGTCTGGCCTCGTGCCCCGGAGGCGGAAAGCGGCGCCTTTGATGTGGACGGGACAGCACGCGCAGACACCAGAGGGATTTTACAAATGAGCCTCTCTCCGCGGGGGGGGGGCCTGGGTCACAGACAGACGGCCCCTCTCTCACCTCAGAGGAGCCCAGACACAGTAAATGAGAGGGGGGTTCTGTTCCGTTCACAGGTTTAGGAACGACCTGGGACAAACGTGAACCGTGCGTCGTGGCGCTACGTCTTCTGTCTGACGCACGCCCAGGCCTCGGTGAGTGATCTGAGAGAAAACAGCAGCTTATTTTAAAGAAATAGTCGCGGGAAAACACACATTTGGGAAAAGTAGCGAGTCTGAAAACCACTGTGGGCTACTCCTGGTTAAAAGTCATTTTAATAATAAACCACTGAACATGAAGAGCTCAGAGCAGGTCCCCAACCTTTCTTGTCTCGTGCACCCCCTGGGCCTTTTGTCAGACCATGAGCGCCCCCCACTCTGTGTGTAGATGATATATAAAATCTCTGTCTTTATTAAGACATTATATACTTACTTTATTGTAAATACAACTTTTCCTACATTTCTGAAAACTAAAATTCAAGATAAAACAAACAAACACAGAAACAATAATCTGTTGTCCTTTAAAATAAAAATACTACTATATAAACTCTAATTATTTTTACTTTACTTACTTACTTTTACTTTATGTTTTACTTAATTAACTTATTTTACTTTGTTTTATCCCAAAATGGAGGCTACTCAAGTGTTAAAATGTCCCACAGTTCACAGGACCCTGCTGAGGACTCACTCCAGGAGCATAACATCAGGCACTGGGGCCCAGGACATGAGGGGCCCCCTCTGGGAGTCCTATAATCAGTATTAGTGGGTTCTGTGTTGTCTGGGCAGACATGAGTTTATTTAAAGGTACAGTAAGCAGCATGTGCTCCCCCTGGTTTAGAAACGGTACTGCAGTCTAAATCAAAACAATGGTCTGTGGCAGGGGCGTGGCAGGAAACAAGGGGGCCCATTGAGAGTCCTATAATGGTGTAGTACAGCAGTAAGGACAAAAATAAACTTTTTTTGTGTGTGTGTGTGTGGCACTGACTGATTTTAAGAAAGCACAGTGCACTTTTTGTAACTTAGTATGATATGCGGACATAGACTTCCTGAATATGCTTCAAAAGTTTGGGGCCCATTCTGAAAACCTGCACTGGGGCCCCTCATTACCACCTTACACTACTGTGGGTTGCCAGTCTTTCCTTTTTTTCTGATTGGACGATCAGCACAATGCAGTTTTAGAACCAAAACAAAAAATGTAAACATAAACAACTTGGGCGTTATGGAAAATGTATATTTTATTGTGAATAACTCAGCTGTACCATTGTTATCCGTAAAACTAATATTTGATTTAAAAGTGTTTACATCATATCCATATTACTTACAAAAAGCATCCCTTACATCCACCTTTCCCCAAACCCTGGACTGTCCCTTTAAGGCGCCCGTCCGCCTGCTGCCGCTGCTTTGTGCGCAGAGACTGACGCCCTCTGGACACAGCAGCAGCCTGGGCTCTCAGCAGCCAACCATCCTGGAGAGGTTCAAAGACAAAACAAACCTCTGCGACCAAAAGAAAGGATCCAGACCTTCACCGAGCGTCCTGGTAAGATTTTACTCAGCTTTTCTGTGTCGTATTGTCTGCGTTTTCCGACCACGTTACGCGCTGGAGTGAAGTTTATCGCTAGCTCAAAACGCAAAGGTTAAAAAAAAAAAAAACACGTTCTTGGCTGAGCAGCTAATGTTCCTCACGTTTTTTTGTGGTTGAGACAGAAAAGAAAAGGAAAGTTGAGCGGCGAAAAGCACAAAGAAAACGCCGTGGATTGCGTTTTTCCTTCAGTTACATGTTGGAGATCCTGATGTTTCCAGATGTGGATATTGTTACGGTACAATGACTTGGCATTGAATGAAACGTGACGCCTTTGGGAGAGCGGTGTTTACAAGTTTAGACCTGTGCCAGTGTTGGGTCTGACTCACCCCGTTACTTTTACTCTGAGCAGAGTGGCATCAGGAAAACTCATGGGGTTAGAGAAAAATGTGCATTTTAATTTTAAATGTTTAGACATGGTTTAGTCCTGGTTTAGTCCTGGTTTAGACTTTGTTTAGTCCTGGTTTAGACTTTGTTTAGTCCTGGTTTAGTCCTGGTTTAGACTTTGTTTAGTCCTGGTTTAGACTTTGTTTAGTCCTGGTTTAGTCCTGGTTTAGACTTTGTTTAGTCCTGGTTTAGTCCTGGTTTAGTCCTGGTTTAGTCCTGGTTTAGACTTTGTTTAGTCCTGGTTCAGACTTTGTTTAGTCCTGGTTTAGTCCTGGTTTAGACTTTGTTTAGTCCTGGTTTAGTCCTGGTTTAGACCTGGTTTAGTCCTGGTTTAGACTTTGTTCAGTCCTGGTTTAGTCCTTGTTTAGACTTTGTTTAGTCCTGGTTTAGTCCTGGTTTAGTCCTGGTTTAGACTTTGTTTAGTCCTGGTTTAGTCCTGGTTTAGACTTTGTTTAGTCCTGGTTTAGTCCTGGTTTAGACCTGGTTTAGTCCAGGTTTAGACTTTGTTCAGTCCTGGTTTAGACTTTGTTTAATCCTGGTTTAGTCCTGGTTTAGACTTTGTTTAGTCCTGGTTTAGTCCTGGTTTAGACTTTGTTCAGTCCTGGTTTAGTCCTGGTTTAGTCCTGGTTTAGACTTTGTTTAGTCCAGGTTTAGCTCTGGTTTAGTCTTGATTTAGACTGGGTTTAGTCTGGGTTAAATCCTGGGTTAGTCCTGATTTAAGTGTGTTATAGTCCATTAAAGATGATGTATTCAGCAAAATCAACTTTTCTGAGCTTTCTACCATGTTATAATGTTGTTTCCTTTAAAAAACTTACCAGGAATTGTGTTATTTTTCCATTCAGTAACCCTGTATTTGCTGGCTCGACCTTTCCGAGGCCTCAAAACACTCTATTCCATTAACCCCTGCCCCTTTCAGGAAGCACTGACCAATCAACAGCAAACCCTCCACATCCAGTTTTGCAGTAAACTTCTGATAAAACTTCTGATAAATGATGTCTTGTGTGTTACGTTGCAGTAGTTCCTGTCCCGCGCTGGTGTCCCATCAGGATGCGTCAGATCCTCGTCCCGTTCACAGCCGCCCTCCTCCTCTGCCTCCTCTCTGGACTGAGTCTGACCCACGGCTGCAACAAAGCTCTGTGTGCCAGCGACGTCAGCAAGTGCCTCATACAGGTAACACTGAGCATAGGTTTTACTCCAGATGCCCTTGCTTTCCTTATATTTGGGCTTGGGACTGATACAAGGAGTGCACCGGCTTGTGACCAGATTATAAAGGTTGTAGTAAATTAGTTCTTCATATTATGCTTGTTTCAGGCTTCTTGAAATAGTTTTGGACACTTTTGCATTAGTATTTCATGTTTTATAACCTAAAATAATGGTTCCTAACCTTTTTTGTCTCGTGTGTACCCCTGGCCTTTTTGTCATACCACGAGTTCCCTCAAACTCATTTGTGTTGATTACTCTTCAAAAAGTGGTCATATAAAACATCTGTTTTTAGTAATACCTAATTTACTGTGGATACAAATTCTCTTGCATTTTTTTTCTTTCAAACTCAAAATTAAGATAAAAAAAAGAAAAATACAAATATAAAGAAATATATAACAATATAAAATCATATTACATTTACTTATTATACCATATATTTTATGTTCAGAATAAAAAAGTAATATTAAACTAATAATAACACATAATAAAACTATGTAAAACTAACAAATCATATTAATTTCAACAATTCTCTTTTGAAATAAGCTATTTAACCTAATATGTAACAAAATATAACATTCAAGTAATATTCCTTTGCGGTTTTAGCAGTCAATGAGACATTTGACCCCTTACAAAGTGCTTGCGTACATCTGGTGGTCCCCGTACCCCTGGTTGGGAAACACTGAGCTAAAATAATGCGTATGTGGGAGAATGTCTTCTTTTGGACAGCTTTGACTCTGCAGAGAAAGCTTGGATTAAGTTCATGTCGCCCCCTGCTGGCAACAGTGGGGAATGGACCGGGCATCAAATGGCTATTAGCAACATGATGCTAACAGATTGATAAATGAGCTGACGGTGTATTCAGCTCTGAAATAATCAGAATAAATCCAGTGACAGTGTGTGGGAGCTTTCTAGTTTCTGAGCGTTTTTAGCTCTTAAGAAGGGGACGGGCTCAGCAAACAGGATTACTAAAACCAGTGTTTCCTAACCAGGGGTACGCGGGCACTCTGCAGGGGGTACTTTGAGTTATGAAGGAAATATTTGCCATCTTTCCAAAATGAACCCCTGACACTTATGAAAGACCTGTTCAGTGTTTCATTGTCTGAAAAAAAGGAGCTAAAGAATATTATTTTATTATGATATTTTTTAGGTTACATTTTTAGGTATTTTTTATGATTTTAAGATTATTATCTATGCAATTTTTCAGGTTTATTTTGAACATTAACATAAGGTTAAATTAGTAAATGTAAGTCAGGGAGCTTATTAATTTAATTTTTCATATTTAATTTGAGATTTAAATTTAATAAAATGTCTGTTAACTAAAAAACAAATATGTTTTATGTGATCATTATTTGAAGAACAGAGAGGGTCATTGTATGAAAAAAAACCCAGGGAGACAAAAAAGGTTGGGAACCAGTGAATGAAACAAAAAATGGGTGCAAAAATCCACTTTGGTTCTGTAAAAAGTGAATGAATTTGTATCACAGTTGCTCTGGTGGACTCTGTTGGTTCATGTAGAGGAGAATTATGTTGACTTTTAATAAATTTTAGTTACAGAGGGTTTACTGAACAGTTATAGGTAGTTAAACACTTTTTATATGAGCTGCCTGTTGTTTATTTATACCAATGATTTAGTTTATGTTTAATGTTAGCTGCTTTTAGTTGAACTTAAATATTACTGGACTTGAATGTTTGTATCTATCAAGACTTGGTGGCTCCTTGTAGCTAAATGTTTGTGTAATGGAGATGCTGTTTTGTAAGTTTGTTTATTATTAAGCTTATAAATAAGAATGGTTTGTCTTAGTGTTTTTAATTTCTCTCTGTGTTGCTTTAAAACCGTGACAGAGCCTAAAATCGAAGCACGTCAGCTCACTTTTTCCTTTATCTCCAGCTTTGGTTATAGCGGTTTCATTTTGTTTACTGATGCTGATAAAATATTTTAATACTGTTTCAGGATTTATGTGGGAACTTCAGCCAAACTTCATCTCGTCTCATGGCTGTTTAGTTCATTTTTCCCACAGTGGCGTCTCAAATTGAAATACTTCTGCAGCTTATGTTCGTTTTGGTTGCAGCTTTGAGCTAAAAATCTGTCAGTTTTACCCACATATTTCTGAAAACATCTATCAGCGGCGAAAGAAATAAGCTCCAGGTGAACGGTGCCAGAGCTGAAGGGAAAAAATGCAGATTTGAGAACAAAAATGGCATCTGCTGCTCTGAAAGAATGCTCCTGATTCATTCCTGTGATAAAACCAGAGCCGTGTGAGAAACATTTGGATTTTTTTTACACAGTGTCCTTTCTGTTTTTGGTTACTTTGGGCTAAGTGCTGCCTTTCTGAGGCGCTCTGTCTTTGCTTTATTTGACGTTTTGTTGACTTTCTAACATCACTTCCCCCTTGTCATATTTTCCTTCATGTCTGCAGTGGCTGATGGGAAAAGGGGCTGTACCTATGTTTTTAGAAGAAGAAAAAATAGATTTAGTGCATATGTTTCCACCGGTTGTTGAGTGTTTGCTGTGCGTTTCTCATTAACCTCAGCACTACTGATTTTTAAGGAGGTCTGTGGACGCTGTGGCTCGTTCTTCTCTTTGCGTCAACACTTTTGCTTCATTATGTTTTGTTCTATGCAGACTGATAGATGCTGCATTATGTCCAGTCTGAGCCTTAGGAGAGCAGACTAATCCTCCAGCTGTGTGCTCCTCCAAAATCTGGAGAAGGGTCTCGCTCCTGACAGGTTTAACCCCAGCCACAGTGAAGGATGGGTCAAATGCAAGGGACAAATTTCCCAACAGGGACTATAAAGTCTACCTTACCTAATATTGCATTTGTATACTTTTAAACAATGATGCTGTTGGTGTAAGGGCGACCAAAAGTGTCTATTCCTGTTACAGAAAAACAGCCCAAAATCATAACTAGAGAAGGAAACACACACAAAATAAAAAATACTGATAATGCATTTTTGTATGATCAACAGGGCAAGGAGTCTATTTTTGAGGGATGCTGCAGCCGTCATGCGTAAAGTCGATCGAGGCAGACAGGAAGTCAGACCTGGGACCAGTGAGAATCCGCTAATTTTCAAAATAAAGCGGCATGTGTAGACTCTCAACCACATCGCTGTAAACATTAATTACATCTTAACTGGGGACATGGGGTCACAAATGAGATCGGACTCCATTAAACCTGAGAAAAAAGAAAGTGTTTACGGTAGAAGCTCAAAAGTCACAGAAATGATATCCAAATGAACAAGATATCGTGGTCAGACAGGTGAATGTGGCTTTTGTTTGTTAGCTCTTGGTGTACATACATGGTTATTATTGTGTGAACTCATGACTTTCAGCTTAAACTCTCTCCTGTGCACTCCGCTGGTTGTTGGCGGATTTGTGCTGCACACACAATGCACTTGGTGTGAAAATAGCACTAGGACTGGATTGATACAGCCACTTTTTTCTATGTGATGACTCTTGAATTACTGATGCAATCTCTGAGGACTTCTTTAACTCTCCTACAGCCCTAACCTTTTAGTCTCACCTTTCACCCTAAGCACAAAAAAAGCACCAATAAAGACTGCCACTGATTATCTAATGGTCAATAACGCCAACTTTTTTTCATGGTTACAATGATTGACTTCAGTTCTTATCATACACAGCAAAAATTAATTCTGTTTATGAAATTTAACCCCTTAAATTCCAGTTTATGTGCCGCATAAACACATCTGTAAGAACTACATTTTGGATTTGTGCTCACGCAAACACAAACAAACAAATTTCTCACAAACACTTTCACACCAATTTATGACAACCCTAAAACACAACCAAATCATTTTAGTTAAAAAAATGTGTTTTATTTGCCTTGTAGCCTTGATCATTTATACAAACACCAATGTGGCCATCTCCAAATTTATACCTCTGTCTACCATATTTGTGGAAATGGCGCCACCTAGTAAAAAACAATAAAAACTAAAATTCCAATTCCTCACTGTCATGAATCCATGAAATACTTGATAAAAATGTAAAATTATATTGCAGGGACACATTAATAAAAATGTTTTAATGGGAGTCAGTGGCACAAAAAATGTCTTAGGGGTAAAGGTGTGATTATTATTTTTTTTAAGAGGATTTTTTGAAAAAGAATCCTGAAATCTGAAAATTCATTCAAAAATACACATCTGAGGCAAAATCTATGCCATTTAAATCAACACAGCAAAAGTTATCCACAAAAAACGGTGCATAACATCAAAAAATATCTTAGGGCTGTAGGAGCGTTAATGAAATTACAGCTGTCACTTTCAGTTCCAACGCTCTGTTCGACTGAAATGGCAAGGTCTTTTCAATAATTTTTCTCCCATAAAGTCTTTTAAAGATTTTGCATAGGTTTTACACCCAGTGCCCTTCCTGATGCAACCCTCTACATTTACCCAAGCTTAGGACTGTCCCAAAGGCCACCCCCTGGCTTGCTATGATCCCCTTGTGGCTGTGGATTATTTTTGTTCCCTCCAGCCGCTTTATTCCCCTCCATCAGTCTCTCTCCCCGCTGTACACCACTGTGACCTCGCCGACACAAACCCGTGAGCTGTCAGAGTCCGAAGCGTCGGCGCATGTCCCATCGTAAACCTGTTCCTCTCTTGTTGGGTGTTGGGATTAGTGGAAGGATTTACCGTCTCTGGGCTCCTGTCTCCAGTCGTTTGTCTGAGTTCACACAAAGCCCCGAGGCTGGAGAACATGAGGAGGGACAGAGAAAGGTGTAAGCGTCTCGGGGAGGGGGAGGGCGGGACAGATAAAAGTGAAAGGAGAGACAGAGGCTAAGTTTGGAGCGGGGTGTGGCCACTTTTTTTCAACAAAGGTTAGAGCTACAATGACTTTTTATCCAGTTTTTTTTGTTAAAGGAGGTCTTTAGATGCATTTATTTGGACACAGTCAGTTTATGGTTTAGGCTCTGTGCTGTTGCTCCTGTCTGCTTCTCCTATAAATTGTAAAAAGTCATTTTCTAATTGGACGGTCCCAAGTGAAGCATTTCTGTTCTGTTTTTACAATGATGAAAGTATGATTGGACGATTGGTTACCTTGAAAGTGCGTGTGTCTTGGCATGGTTTCCAGTGTGTTTTTACTCAGTCTTGGTCTTGGAAGTGGCAGTCTCTTTTTGGCACTGCCTCAAAGAGATTAATAAGTGGCTTAAAACAGCACCAAATTGTAACTTAATGGTCCAGAGGGCAAACACAAGGCTGAGCTCTGTCTGGATCAAGTGCATTATTCCTCACACTTATGCTTATTATTATTCAGTAACATGTATTTGACTTGAGCTCGGCCTCTAAAAGTCTCGGTCTTGCCTTGGTCTCGGTCTTGCCTTGGTCTCGGTCTTGCCTTGGTCTCGGTCTTGCCTTGGTCTCGGTCTTGCCTTGGTTTCGGTTCACTCTGATCTTGGACGTGGTCTTGGTCTTGATCAGTTCTCGTAGTATCAAGTGACTTCAGGACTGAGTGCTGCCTGCTTCTTACTGTAAACGTAGCTGTAATGGTAATAATATTTTAACACAATGGTTCCCAACCTTTTTGATTTTGTGTACCCCAGGACCTGATTTAGTCTTGGTTTAGACCTGGCTTAGTTCTGGTTTAGTCTTAGTTTAGACCTGGTTTGACCTGGTTGGTTTAGATCTAGTTAAGTTCTGGTTTAGATCTAATTTAGTCCTGGTTTAGACCTGGCTTAGTTCTGGTTTAGACCTAGTTTAGTCCTGGTTTAGACCTGGCTTAGTTCTGGTTTAGACCTAGTTTATTCCTGGTTTAGACCTGGCTTACTCCTGGTTTTGACCTAGTCCAGTTCTGGTTTAGATCTAGTTTAGTCCTGGTTTAGACCTGGCTTAGTCCTGGTTTAGACCTAGTTCAGTTCTGGTTTAGACCTAGTTTAGTCCTGGTTTGAGCTGCCTTAGTGCTGGTTTAGACCTAGTTTAGTCCTGGTTTAGACCTGGCTTAGTTCTGGTTTAGACCTAGTTTAGTCCTGGTTTAGACCTGGCTTAGTTCTGGTTTAGACCTAGTTTAGTCCTGGTTTAGATCTAGTTTAGTCCTGGTTTAGACCTGGCTTAGTTCTGGTTTAGATCTAGTTTAGTCCTGGTTTAGACCTAGTTTAGTCCTGGTTTAGACCTAGTTTAGTCCTGGTTTAGACCTGACTTAGTTCTGGTTTAGACCTAGTTTAGTCCTGGTTTAGACCTGGCTTAGTTCTGGTTTAGACCTAGTTTAGTCCTGGTTTAGACCTAGTTTAGTCCTGGTTTAGTCCTGGTTTAGTCCTAGCTTAGTTCTGGTTTAGACCTAGTTTAGTCCTGGTTTAGACCTAGTTTAGTCCTGGTTTAGACCTGGTTTAGTCCTGGTTTAGACCTGGCTTAGTTCTGGTTTAGACCTAGTTTAGTCCTGGTTTAGTCCTGGTTTAGACCTGGCTTAGTTCTAGTTTAGACCTAGTTTAGTCCTGGTTAGTCCTGGTAGTTTGTAGTTGTGGTTTTGTTTAGGGCTGCACAATATATCGCAAAATTATCGTTATTGCAATATCAGCAATAATCGTATCGTAAGAATCTAAATATATCACAATAACGCTGTGGTCTTCCATCTGACAGAGATTTACACTGAAGAATCATTTTCCACCAGAGCCTTAAAAGAACATGTGTTGTGACTAAATAAAAATGTTTAAAAAGTCCAGTTTTAGTGGTAATTTAATTAATTTAGTCACAGCTTAGCCTTGTTTTATTCCTGGTTTAGTCTGTGTTAAGTTTTGATTTTGTCGCTGTTTTGGCTTGTAAATACAGGAACTTACATTTTTGTGAAATGTAGTGAATTTAACTTACTATGTTCGAAAAGTAGGCTCTATTTTCAAATATCGCAATAATATCATTATTGCATTTTTCAACATAGTTATCGAATATCGCATGTTTTCTCCATATCGTGCAGCCCTACTTTTGTTGGCGTAATCATTTTAAAAGATTTACTAAATAATGTTTTTCTTCCTCCAAAATTCTGTCAGCAGAGCAACATCAGGTCTACTATGTAACCTTTGAAGATTTAGAAAAAAGTTGTGCGTTTTTGTTTTGTAGTTAAACTGTGAAATGTCCTGTGGTGTGACTGTGACATTTACAAAATACAGAATACTTTTCCATAATTAGTCACTAACGTCTGGGACAGTTCATAAAGATTTTGGCATAATGCTGACTATACATATGAACTTTACTAAAATAACACTTCTAACTGCGCCTGAATCCTACAATTAAAATAAAAATCAGTCCAATCTTATCAAAATGGTGTCCTGCAGTGTGTCATGAAAGATTTATTTTTAACAGAGAGTTACAACAAAACCTACAGGACACATCTGTCATTTATAAACCTGACAGACCTCTGGAGTTAAGGCTGTGAGCTAAACTCTTATTTTATTAATAATTTTAGTGAAATTCTAATTTTTTTAAAAACTGGTAATGTGTACCTGTTTGTGTGACAGCTGTAATTTTCACAAAATAAAATTGTGAATGTTAAAAATCACTTTTTTAGGATGGAAGAGGAGTATACGTATTAGGTTAGCTCAACAGACGTTAAATAATTCATGACAAGAATCCAAAACGGCCAAATTGTAGTGAATGTTTTGTGGTGTTACAGAAAAAGTCATACTGCAGGGCAATGTCAAAATGTGTAGAAATAATAGAGTAATTGTAATAGCTTTTTTACACTTTTTATACAACTGATTTATATTTAAAATGATTACCGTATTTTCTGGACTATAAGTCGCACTTTTTTCCATGGTCTGGCTAGGGGTGCGACGTATACTCAGGTGTGACTTATATATTAAAATATTTCAGGTGTTGGTTAGAGGGCGCTCTAGGCTTGTGTACCAGCATCTGCTGCACCTGTACCACTGACAATTTAAAATGTAAACATTACCACTAACAACTTAGGCTATAAAGACAACTGAGAAAGAGCAGAATAATTGGAAATGGAACTGATGCTGAGTCTGACGACAGCCACGCAGAGGAGGAAGCGGCGCTTCGTCTACCTCCGGAGTTGGAGGAGTTGTTCAGAAGCGACACCGAGGATGAAGAATTTAAAGGATTTAGCGATTAGGAGTGAGATGGTGAGTTTGGTGAACTTGTTATATTATGTTCTTTATGCTATAGTTATGTGAATAACTGTTAATATATTACGTTAACATACGAGACACCTATTCAGTTCGTTGTTTATGCTTCATGTAGCTGAATAACCTTCAATGTGTTACGTTAGCAAACCGCACATCCTATTCAGCTGTTGTTCTCTATTCTATTATTACTATAACTTGCCTTGAAGATGAAATGTCTGTTCTTGGTGTCGGATTTTGTAAAATAACTTCCCCCCAAAAAATGTGACTTATAGTCCAGTGTGACTTATTCTTCATTATGCATTTTTTGGCGAGTGCCACTTATACTCCGGAGCCACTTATAGTCCAGAAAATACGGTATGTAATGTGTCACTCCACAGGACATAAAAAGTACACATTTACGCATTCAGTAGCTCATAAAAAAGTTTGCTACCAGAGTGGTTTTACTTTTAAGTGAAAACGCCTGATGACTGTCCTGCCTTCGTCGTCTGATTAAACTCGTCCTGTGAGTGAGCGGGGCAGTCGTGTTTAAAAAAGGCAGATGCTTATTTTCCCAGAGCGGCGTCCTGCTTGGCTTTAATTGTACCTTTGGGGTCATAATTACTCCGAGTCAGAGCAGAGTTTGAATGGAGAGGCAGTGATTTAGTGAAGCGTGTGTGGTTTCTGAGATCCTCAGCGGTGAGTCACAGTCTTTTATCGTGAGACTGTTTACATGTGGCAGCTTCAGCAGCGAGCGGCACAAAAACAGAAACAGAGAGAGTGGAGGAGAAAGGGAATGGGGTTGTACAGGATATTATACATTTACCACTACTTTTAATATTCATATCATAAAAAGTAGCTCACAAAATCATGAAAAGTGTGGAAAGCATGCAAAAGAAAAACAAACCAAAAAAAACCCCCAGCAAAACATAGAATTTTAAAGTCCCATATTATGTTTTTCCAGGCTTTTTGAAATAGTTTTGGACACCTTTGCATTAGTATTTCAGATTTTATAAATTAAAATAATGTATATGTATGGAAAACATCTTCTGTTGGAGAGCTGTTACTTTGACTTTGAAGACAACGCTTGGATTAGGCGTCTGCGCCCCCTGCTGGCAACAGTGGGGTCTGGACAAAGGATTAAATGGCTGATTAGCATGGCTATTAGCAGCATAAAGCTAACAGATGGATAAATGAGCTGACTGACAGAATGAGTCCGGTGATAAAGCTGTGTATGAGCTGTAGAAATGCGCAGGAGCACTTCCTGGTTTCATGTTTTTTACGTAGAGCTGTGAGACCGAGCGTTTTCAGCTCTGGAGAAGGGAACAGCCTCAGCATACAGGATTACTCAAACACAAAATACAACTTCAGGTCTGTTTTTGAGGTGGAAACAATATAAGATGGTGAAAAGCTCAAAAAAGTCAATTTAGCAGAATAGGGAACCTTTAAAAATGGTTCCCGTGGGGCATTGAGAAGCTTTAAAAGTCATTAAATTGATTTTGGAACAATGAAGGTCTTAAACGGCATTAAAAATCAGTAAGCAGAATTAAAATTGCATACTTTTTAGTTTTATTTGTGAATATAAATATATATAGATTTTTTTTTTTTTACATTTACATTACATTTTATCACACCAGTGTGATAGACTTCCAGTGGGAACAAATTACCCAAAAATCCGATGTTTTACTTTCAACATTACTGTTACATTATGAACTGTATTTTACAATAATTGCAAGTAAATTTAGACAATGTAAGCTGCGCAGTTATATAATAATTAATAATTATAATTAATTAAAATATGTTTGTGGCATGCATTAAAATATTTATAGTGGCATTAAAAATCATTAAATTAGACTTGCTGATACCTGCAGGGACTCTAAGTGTTTCCAAAAAAAAAGTAGTAATGTAGTAACAGTAGAAATAAAATGTAAAATTAACTGTACAATATCCACTATATACATAATTTACATAGTGATAGGTGTAAAGTATTTAATTAGTAATAGACTATATAAGGACATACATAACACACCACAGTTTAATATGAATTATGAAGTTATTTATGTGAAATGTATTTGTTTTGTCCTAAATTTAGGTTTGTCCAGCTCATCCTTCATATATAATGTTTTTATATTGTGCAGCCCTAAAAGTGAAACACATGGTTAGAGCAGAGAAAGTGAGAGAGAGAGAGGGCGGCCATCTTGTTTCCTCCAGGTGCTGCCTCCTCCTGACGCTCGGTTCATTCGAGTCTGACCTTGACGTGGAGGAATGTGCTCGCTGTCAGTGCCTCCTCCCCCCGGCTCACCCACTTTTCCGTCCCACCTCAGGGTTTCTCCCAGAGACAAAGAAGACCGAGCGTGGACCGGGACTGTTTATGTTTTCAGAGAGAGGTGAAGACAGCGAGGGCCCGAAGCGTTTATGATTTTAAAAAGCAACAACAAAAGTAATTCAGTGCACCAGCCTGTGTCTTGTAGCCTCAGTCCAAAAGCTCTTGCACATGTGGTGAAGGTGCAGCAGCCATGTTGGAATTACAAATTTACAAACCTCATGGAAAATTTGTGTATGCTTCCCTTTGTTTAAAAGCAAACCATTTTGTGCTTTGAGAAAAAATGTCCTTTAATTTGCAAAAAAATGAGTCAGTTTTTCCACAGTTTATTGCCAACTCTTTGTCTTTTTGCAGGCGATTATCAGTTTTTTAAAGCGATACCTGCCCTTTTTTACAATCACATCTCCAGGTAACAATCCTAACAAAAAATCTTTGGATCTTTAAGGATGACATAATCCATAATAGATTAAATTTGTTTAAAGACATCACAGAATGACTAATTTTGTACACAGTGTTCAATTTGTAAATCAAACGATGCCAGAAAGGAAATTGTGCTTTGACAGTGGAGTCCATAAGGCCAACACTGATACAGAACGTACACACACACGCCAAAAAAACACGCAACTGCTCATTTATTCTCAATTTTAAGTTATATTTGAACATATTTGTTAACATTATTATTCATTATAGCAGGAAATCTTTTACTGTGTCTACTTGTTTGATACATCCTACACCGCAGACGCGTTTTGGACTCCTCCTCCCTGTGTCCTGGGCAGTTCTGTGTACTTTGACCCAGGACCTCACATAAGGGACCAGATTAAGTTTGGGCAAGGAGAACACTGAGAAAGAGTAACTGGGAGATGGTGGAAGTGAGCAGAGAGGCTCTGTTAAATGTGTCTTTTTGACTTTTTGAGCACTTTTGTTTTTGGCAAATTTGTGTCTTTGGTCTGTGTACGTGACTCATCAAGCATTTCTCTCTTTATTAGAAAGTCTATAAATAATGATAATCCAATTTATATTAAAAACACGGCTTCAATAATTGTACAACTGTTTTAGTCGTTGATTTTTTATATATTTTAGTGATTATTAATTGATTTTCCTTGAGTTTAGCTGCTGTGGAGGGTGAAGAGCTTTTATTGTGAAGGAAGCGGAAATGAAGCTCTTAACTTAGTGTGACAGAGACGTAAGGTTTAGGAGCTCAGAAGAGTCAAATGTAGTCAACCCTTTGTTTTGAGTTGTGCCCAAGTTACCAGATCCAAGCAAACAGTTACCTGGCAGGATCCGTTTCAAATTAAGTCTTGTTTGTTTGTCCAGAAAATAAGTGAGTGGGTGGCTTTTGCTGTTGCCCCTGCAGTTTATTAACGGTTTGTGGTGAAATAAAGCATCTAAATACATTCTTCCACCCAAATTCCTTCCATATTTTAGAGCTATTGGATGTTTGTTGTGTGACCTGTTCCCATTTTTAAGTTTCCCAGAGAGGACAAAGTGGAAGAAGCAGGCTCGCTGTAGGTTTTCACAGTCTGATGCTTAACTAAAAGATATAAAAAGTCATTAAGAATCAACAGACCAATGAGATCGCAGTAGCTCAGTCGGTAGAGCCATTTGCCCACTAACTGCTACTGGTATTGCATACTGCCATTGTGTTCTTGGGCAAGACACTTCACCCACCTTGCCTATGTATGAATGTGTCTGTGTGTTTGGTGTTACAGAAATAGCTCACCTCCACTGAGTGTGACTGAGCAGAGAATGAGTTATCAGATTAATTGATTATAATTGATTATTTAAACATTAATCAATTTAATAATCGATTAATTGCTATATTAAGACTCTGAAACATGTAATTTGCTTATAGACGAGGTTTGTTACCAACACAGAGCCACAGAAACAGTTAAAAACAATGTACATTTGTGGTTTTGATTAAAACTATCCCTGTGTGTATATATGGGCTTTACAAACGTCTTTGGCCCTTGCAGCTTCATCTGGTTCAAGTTTAGTAAAAACCTCATGTTTTTAACCACTTTACTCCCACATCACTCTCTTTTATCAATCAATTAATCAAAAGAATAATCAACAGATTAATCCATTATCAGAATAATCATTAGTTGAATGAATAATGGACTAATGTAAAGCTCTTTGAGGAAACGCAATATAAATCTAATCTGTCTCTAACCAATCAGATTTTTTTATACCAGTACTTAAACGATACCTGGTTTTTGATACTGGTACCTGAGCGATACTTTTTCTGATAACTATGGTGGGATAATTCATCTTCTCACACTTCAAAATTCTTAGCTGTAAGTTAAAACCAGTAGTTTGTATGATTTATTCTGTTATTTATTTGATCCATTAATGCAAAGGAACATTAAAGGTCCCACTAACACTTGGTATTGAAAAAAGATATTATTCTGTTATTATTACTATTCATTGTGAGTGTGCTGTTTTTTGTTTTTATTGGCTACAGTGCATCTTGAAAAGTTAACGTAGTGTTGCTTACATCTCCTCTTAAACTTATTTGAGTTACATTCAGGAGAAGTCTGAGTCTGTAGATTACAAATAGCTTGCTTTACAGAGCAATACAGTTACTCCTGGATTATTAATAAGTATTTTTATTTTCTTCTCCAGTCTCTGGTTTCCAGTCAAGAGTAGGGAGACCACCTCAAAAAGTATTAAAGGTGGAACAAACTGTGTGATTTGGTGAGACAAAGTGAAATCAGTGTTTTGATAATAAATATATTTAATTTCATTTTATTTTTATTTGAATTGGTGCACATTCAACGAATCAGCAGTGAGCATCAGTGTAAATGTGCTGGAATTAGCACAATAGCTAAATTGCATCTGTTGTGCTAAGGCAGGTACCATAAAAACACTCAAAAACAAACAAATCAAAATACAGCTTACTTGCAGACTTAACATCACACATGCAGACGTATTACACAGAACAAAGACCAGGTACAATAAACAGTAGTCACATAGACGTTAAAAGGCCACCTTGAACCTATGATGTGCTCTTTTTATCCCAAAACATTTCTTTACTGAGACTTTGTCCTAAGACTTTATCACTGGAATAAAAAGAAATCTAAACTCTCAGTCTCAGTCAAAGCTCAGTGGAGAGGCCTTTCCTGAAACACAGGCAACAACACGGGACACTCACAGATATTTAATCTACATTTTACACAAAAAATACTGATCTTACCTTGTTGTTCTTAACTTGAATCTCTCTTTTTAGAAGATCCACTGAGCTCCAATGAAAAAGAGGGAGATTATCTTAATAAGTTGGACCGTTCTCTGATCAAACTTTGACTAAACTCTGAGTGCACTGTCAGGCAGAGTGGCTCTTGAATTGTTGTCTTTGAATTGTTTTTGAGTTATGTTTAAGCCCATTGACTGCTGCGGGACTGTGAAACTCTATTTTTCCATCTCTGTGTCTTAAGCACTAAAGTAAACGACAACAGGCTAAAGATAGAGCGCCTTAAACCGAGGTTAGACTTGTTTTCGTTGGCAGAGGTGGACTGAGGTCTGTTTATGAAGTCTGAGAGTCCTTTTTAAGTCCTGGATGAGTTATTATGGTCCACTAAAGTCTCTTACAGGACACAGCTGAGTTCATTTATACTGAATAGTTCATTTATTTCAAATATTTCAATCATTTCTATCTTTTAATCTTTAATTCACACGACGAGAATGAACTGCAAAAGAGTCGATGCAACCAGAGAAGGAAAATGTGCCATTACTTCAAAATAAATAGGAGTAAAACATAGTCAACAAAATACTTTAAGTAAAAGTTAAAAAGTAGTTAATATGATTGCTACCACTAACTACCTATAACTTTACAGGGGGTACTTGGAATTATTTCACCATTTGATAAAAAAAAAAAATTGTCCTCTTTTCATATTAAACTATTGAAACAAAAACAAGCAACAACTAACATGAAAAATATAGTAAAATAAATACATGTAATAGAAGTTTATATTGTGTTATTTTTATTAATTATTTTAATATTTAGTTATATTTTCTTTTTTTTTTTATTGGGATTTTTAATCCTGAAAAGAAAAGTAGGAGACTTAACATTTACATTTAAAAAGCATTACTAAAACAAATGGCTATATTTAATTAATTTATTTCATAAAATGTAAAGTAATTTAAGTAAATCAGCCCTACATATCAGTTAATAAATAAAGCCAATGTTTATCGGCCATCAGCTGCTATAAATTAAATAGACCTGTCCAGACTCAGACCTGTACCGGACTCAGACCTGTACCGGACTCAGACCTGTACCGGACTCAGGTCAGGTCTGAGTCTGGTACAGGTCTGAGTCTGGACAGGTCTGAGTCTGGGACAGGTCTGAGTCCGGTACAGGTCTGAGTCCGGTACAGGTCTGAGTCTGGTACAGGTCTGAGTCTGGGACAGGTCTGAGTCTGGGACAGGTCTGAGTCTGGGACAGGTCTGAGTCCGGTACAGGTCTGAGTCCGGTACAGGTCTGAGTCCGGTACAGGTCTGAGTCTGGTACAGGTCTGAGTCCGGTACAGGTCTGAGTCCGGTCCAGGTCTGAGTCTGGTCCAGGTCTGAGTCCGGTACAGGTCTGAGTCCGGTACAGGTCTGAGTCCGGTACAGGTCTGAGTCCGGTACAGGTCTGAGTCTGAGTTTTTGGCCAAGTCTAATGTGGTCTGTTGTTGAGGCTGCACCTTGTGGTGAACCCTCTGTATTTTCTCTAATGAACACTTCTCTTTATGGTGGACCTAGACACTGACAGACCTACTTCCTGGAGAGTGTTCTGCACTAAGGTGGATGTTGTGAAGGAGTATTTCATCATTTGTTGATCCAGCCTAAGGATGGTCTGGTTCACTTCCATTGAGATACTGTATGTTGTGATTTCACAAAAACAGATTTCAAATACAAACATAACACCTGGAATAAAGTCCAGACCTTTTACCTGCTCAGTTTATGATAGATTAATGAGGGAAGCAAGCCATGCAACTCAAGAAATAGCTTTTGAAGCAACTGTCCAATTACTTTTGAGCCCCTGAAAAAGAGGCTGCTACACATTAAAGAGCTGTAATTCCTAAACCCAAAACTCGAGTCAGTGTCCAAATACTTATGGACCTAACTGTACTTTTAGGAATCGAGTCCATGTTTTTTCTTTAACGTGTTGCAGTAAAAGTATATTTAGCTTAATATTAAAAGCTTTTCCTAAATGGTCTGTGTGTGTATTTTCCTCCTGCAGGAGCTGTGTCAGTGCCGTCCGTCCGATGGGAACTGCTCCTGTTGTAAAGAGTGTATGCTGTGTTTGGGAAACCTCTGGGAGGAGTGCTGCGACTGCGTGGGTGAGTTAAATTTATCATTATCACTGTATGATACTCATGATATAAAGTATCACACAAGCTTTAAGGGCCAAAATGTGGGGGTATTTCTTTAATAGTCTTTATAAAATGTTGTTGCAGAAGATACGTTGGGCTGATTTTCTTAATTTTATGAAAGAATTTAATATTATATAGCCATTTGTCTTAGTAATACTCATTAAAATGCAAACAAATGTGTTAGAATTGGACAATGAGAACAGATTAAGATGATTTTTTTGGAGGAAACCAATAAGGCAATCTGAATCAAACTAGCTGTTCGAGTAGAGCTTGGGAAGAGCTACAAAATGCTTTTTAATTTTTTTTTCTCTGAGTTTCTACTTCAGAGAAATTAGTAAAATCTTTTTATTGCAGTTTTGAGCTTTTCAGGCTGAGATATAGTGTTTTTGGATGTTTAAAATGAACTGCAGAGTAAGAGTCTAAACTTCTACAGGATGGTTGGGGAAGCTGGGGTCCTTTAGTCACATGGTTGCCTGGACAGGTGCCTGACCAAAAAAATTGTCATTAAAGGGCAAGAATCGGCCGATTGCTGATTGACTAAATAAGGCAAAAATATGTCGACTTCTAGTTGGTTCTGCTGAAGTCCTCGTTGTTGTTCAGTCCTCTGCGGGGATTTTTTCTTTGTCTTGTTTCTATTTTAACAACAGCAAAGTCTCGCTGATGTCCGACGTAACGACTGCATTCAAACAAACCCACGTTTTCCACAAGTCTTTGTACAACTGGCTTCTGCTGCTGTCCCCATTCAGAAATAAGTAGATAGTTACAAATAATATGCCGTAGTCTGGTGTTTTATGACAAAAAAGCAAGAATCCACCATGTTTGTTTGGGTCAGCAGTGCGTTGTTTACGTCCCGCCTTTCGTTTCTCTGATTAGTTACTCCGCCTGTGATTGTTCCACCTGTAGAAACGAAACTCAGAGTGGTTAGCGCACCTGCCTCTCTACAGGGAGGTTGTTGGTTTGATTTCTGAGACAGTCCAGACAAGGCGCTGTTTAGTAAAGGGTTTAGGTGTCAGCCCATAGTTGCTGGGTTTAAACTTCAATTTTCCTCTTCATATCCGACGGTCCTAGGACTCTACGGTTGATTATCATTCCATATATTTTGTGTATTTGCTGTCAGTAAGTACTCCTGATGTGTATGGACCTTGTTAGTGGCATTAACAGGTCACTGGGTCTGTTCTGGGTGTAACCTGATCCTCTCTGGTCCAAAGCCCTGGCAGTGGGTGAGTGTTTTTGTTTCGTCGTGTAATGTTCTGTGATACAACGCGAGTGTGAGGAGACATGAGGCAGACAGCGAGCAGAGGACGGCTTTTAAACCAATGTTTATCACTGAGAGGAACATGAAAGTCTACACAAAACGACAAAAAGATATGTGCGCAGTGGAGGCTTGGGATTGGGTTAGGGAACCAGAACATTAGTATTTGATAAAGTCTGCTCAGTTTTCAAGCTTTTTTCTGTCTGTTTTTCTCTTTTTTTCTGCTGTTTTGTGGTGTAACCAATTGGAGCCAGTGCTGTAATTGGTCTTTTTCCAGTTGGACTCACCACTGCCATTACTCCAGTGAATAAAGACAAAGTGCACGAGCTTGATCCAAATGGGACCATCCCCCCTTTGGTCGTAGTTGTCGTTTCCGCCATTTTGTTTAGAGCATTGTTTCCCAACCAGGGGTACATGGACTCTGCCGAGGGTACTGTGAATTATTTCATGATTTAATTTCCAAAATGATTAAAAAATATTTGCAATTTTTCCATATTGAACGTTTGTAACCTATGGAAGAAAAACATGCTTAAATGTCTCATTGACTGATGAAACTGCTGAAGAATATTATTTGAATACATTTGTTACATAAAAGTTTAAAAGCTGGTTTCAAAGGGAAGTTTTTTAGTAGTTTAAGATTTTTTTAACAAACAATAAATGTTTTAGGAGTTTATAATGTATTATTATTTTCTTTTATGATTCAGATTATTATTTAAATAGTTTTATCTTAAATTTGAGTTTAAAGAAAATTATTTACAATGTATAAAATGTCATAAACACGCCCTGTTTTATGAGACCACTTTCTGAAAAAGAAACAACACAAACAAGTGAGGGGGGTACTTATGGTATGATAAAACGTCCAGGGTACACGAGACAAAAAAGTTTGGGATCCACTGGTTTAGAGCCTCGTTTAGCCTTTTTTTGGACTGAGAGACAGAAAAAAATGAGAATGGAAAGGTGAAACAGCTTTGTGGCTCATGCTTTGAAATTTGAACATTAGCTTTTACTTAAAGGTCCCCTGTTTTGCAAAAATGCTGTTTCCACCTCAAAAACATATCTGGAGTAGTATTTTGTTTCATTCACCCACCTGTTTGTTGAGCCCGTCCATTTCTGCAGAGCTGAAAACGCTCGGTCTCACGGCTCTACGTAGACACAGGAAGTTAGCTGTCAGCTCATTTATTTATCTGTTAGTGCAAAGTGAAAGTAACAACTCCACAAAAGAAAACCTTTTCCATACATATACATAATTTTAAGTCATAAAACGTGAAATACTAATGCAAAGGTGTCCAAAACTATTTCAAAAAGCATGATATTTAGATAGATTTTGGAGCTTTTTTGTCTTCATTGAACAGAGAGACAGTAAGCAGCAGGATCAAAAGACGAAGACAGTGAAAAAACGAAAACCTCACCTAAATTTATTTGCATTTAGAAGTTTATTTTGTGGCCCACGCTTTGAAAGTTTAGCCTTAATCTAAAAACACACAAACATGCTGTAAACTGACTTCAGTCCATCAAAGGAGAAAGCCACCGGAAAGCACCTGGACTTAAACATAGGATGAACTTTGACCTCGAGGCTTTGAGTGCAGTGCAGTGGGAGGCGTAAATCCCAGCGAGATCCAAAACAACCCGGATTTGTGAAACCGGAGAGGTGTTGGTCTGGTTTAGTCCCGGTCTGAGGCTCCGGACTCTGACAGAAATAGCTTTAAGTTCTGACAGCGAGTCTTTATTAAGAAGCTTTCATGTGGAAACGTAAATATAAAGGAGCCAACACCGAGCTATACACTCTGCTACTACTACTACTACTTCTACTACTACACAGATGTTTAGGCTGACTTATGGCTTCCTATAAATTCTGGAACAAATTGAAATTCAAGAGTAGTTCAAAGGTCCTGGGAGTAACACACACTGATATTTAGTTAGTGCCTTATACTTTTTAGGATTTGTTTAAAACTTGAAATGGATGCTTATTTAATTATCTTTCTTCTGTTGGAGCCAAACTGCATAAACACAGTGATGGTGGTGGTGACTGTCGACTATGTGCTCTTGAATCAAGGCTCCTTTATTCTGGTTTACACAGCTTGTCAACAATTAATCAATGGCCACAGATAAAAACAGAAATCTTGAGAAGTAACTTATGAAAAAGAGTAGCAATCCATATTTTGGCCAATTAAATGTTCTACTGGAAATTAGATTTAATACCTTAACTTCTAAAACACTGAAAACTACTCCAGGATCTCCATAAAAGAGATTTTGATTATGTAGATAAATATATGTACCGTATTTTCCGTGCTATAGGGCGCTCCGGATTATAAGGCGCACTGTCATTGAATGGTCTATTTTCAAACTTTTTTCACATATAAAGCATCCGGACTAAAAGGCGAAACAAAACAGTCAGATAAGTCAGTCAGTCAAACTTTATTCAACACGTTCACCATAACTCCCAAACTTGTTCAGTTGTAACGGGTGAATAAAAAACACAATCTGAGATCGCTAAATCAAACGATAGCGTATTCACAATAACTCATAACTGTTCAGTTAACGTTATAACAAAATACAACACAATACACTCACTTTTTCAGTTCATTCCTCGTCCACAAATCCCTCAAATTCTTCATCTTCAGTGTCCGAGTTAAACATTTGGGCGATTACGGCAATATTAGACGTAAATAAATTCATATATAAGGCGCTCTGGATTATTTTTCTTCGTTCTGTTTCCATTTAACAACAGTAAAGCCTCGCTGACGTCTGACGTAACGACCACATTCAAACAAACCCACTTTTTCCACAACTGGCTTCTGCTGCTGTCCCCGTTCAGAAATAAGTTTAGATCTGCTCATAATGCGTCTGTTGTTTTGGTTACAGGTCAGCGGTGCTCTGCTTACGTCCCGCCCTTTGTTTCTCTGACTGGTCACTCCGCCTGATTGTTCCATCCATAGAAATGAAACTCAAGCGAAAGGATACCAGACTAACTTCTTCGTATAGAATAGGAAAAGACACATTTGCACTTTTAGTCGTCATAAGTGACCCTGTTAGCAGCCATACATTACATAATTTCTGTGTCATTGCTCATGTCTGCTTCTCCAAACCACTTTCTGTCTGAAATACATTACCTAAATATCCCATAGACCTCCTTTTTTACTTTCCCTTTAAGCTCCCGTGCAGACCAGGGAGGAGCCATGTGAACTCTTTATCTAAACCAGCTGCTCGTCCTTGCTCTCGGCGATGCTTTGTAATCCAACTCCTCTGCTCGACCCCTTCACTCCACGATCAGTGACTCCTAATTCGCTTTGGGGGGTTACAGAGATCATATCTGACCATGTACGGCCCATGTCCACTCATTACTGCTGCTTTGGGAGATTAAATGGAGTGTTAAAAGCTCCACCGTGCGATAAGATAAGTGCTGACAGAGGTTTGTTTTACTAAACCAGCCTTGTTAGGTTTGTTTAACTACAGCTACATTGAGTTATCTTTTTGTTTTACAAGGTTTAGTGGTGTGAAGCCAAGCAGAAAGTCTTTTTGCTTTTACCATATTTATTTACATTGATTTAGAAAACATTGTTACTAAGTTTAGAGCTGAAGTTAGCGTATGTCGTTACTACACAGATAGACTTTAGCAGACGTTTAAAAAGTGTTGAAATGCAACTTTTGGCAGAATTTTTTGAAGTCCGTATGATGGTAAATGAGTTTTTGTGAGGTGAATGAAATGCCCTGCATGTTTGTTTGTTTTTTTTCAGTACCAAGTTTTAATACCTAGTGGGACCTTTAATGTTCCTTTGCATGAATGAAACAAATAAATAAGACAGACAAAATCATACAAACTACTAGTTTTAACTAAAAAAAAGGTATTTTTTTCAATATGATTGTGTTTTATGATAGAAGATGACTTAGCACACCATCAGAAAAAAATACACTATACATGTTTTCCTTGTGAAATCAGACTGTCCTAAAATGTACCATTCAAACATACCATGGATCTGCCCACGATAAAAGCAAATAAGACATAAGCATCAGATATTTAACAATTTGACTTTGTTAAAAAGGCTGCAACTATTGTACCCTCAGTTTTCAAAGTTAACAACAAGCTAGCAATGGTTTTATTTCTCCATTATTGTCATGGCAGACAAAAAAAGTTTGGACGGAGACAGGAAGGGGAAAACCAAACCACATCTGAGCGAAGGATCATATAGGAGTCAGTCCCCAGTGCAAGTTTTCAGAATGGCCCCTCAAGTATAAATCTTTTTTATTTTTTTTTTGTTTTTTTTTGTTTTTTACAATCTGTGTATTTACTATAAGCGCTGACTTTTTAAGACATAGTTTTTAGTCTTGTTATGAATTTAATAGGATTCAATACAGAATTTATGTTAAAAACTCAGAGTTATGTGCTGCTCCTGTTTATTATGAATATTTTAAACACGGACTTGACCATAGATGAAGGGCCCACTGTAATGGGCCCCTAAACCTCCTGGGCCCCAGAGCTCCATAGAGGAAAATGAAGCAAAAACAGCAAAGAAACAAGCAGATTTACTAGGATCTGCTTTAAGTTATAAAACATGAAATACAAATGCAAAAGTGTCCAAAAGTATTTAAAAAAATCCTGAAAAAAGTATAATGTAGGAGCTTTAAAGCTTAGGAATCCAACCACAGAGGGCCACACAAGTCAGTGTAGGCTTCTCTGCTACTCTTCATTTGCATTTCGGTGAGAGAAATCAATCAATAAATAAAAGAGGAAAAAATAAATAATATAATAAACCAAAAATAAATTAAAGCACAAATTAATAAATGTAGAAACAAATACAGAAAGGGAATAATTTATTATTTTAACCAAAATCTACATCTTCATTTAAAATATATGCCTTATATATTTTAGTTCAGCATTAGTTGACCTGTTTAAATAATTATTTCTAGATGAGAGCATTCATTTATTTATTGATTTGGCAGTTTTGGTCCTCCATAGAACGCCGGCTAAAACCTTTGTCAACTCAATTTGTGAATCTCTGCGACCCCAGAAGGAAAAAGTGAAAGTGCAATAACAAGAGACATTTGAATGCTTCATTGGTCTCATGTCTTTGTCTCTCAGGAATGTGTAACCCCAAGAACTACAGCGACTCTCCGGCGACCTCTAAGAGCACAGTGGAGGAACTGCACCGGCCGATCCCATCCCTCTTCAGGGCCCTGACTGAGGGGGACACGCCCATAAACATGATGGTGGTGTCGTTCCCCGTGGCCGAGGAGCTGTCCCATCACGAGAACCTGGTGTCCTTCCTGGAGTCCCTCGAGAACCAGCACCAGAACGTGTCTCTGCCCGGGAACAGCATCCACGCCAACTACGACGGACAAGGTACACAATAACACTAGTACTTTTACATTAGAGGTTATGTTTTCTCCAGTGTGGTTTGTCGCTCTGTTAACAACATAACTACAAAATAGTCACTGGATTTTGATTAAATTTTAAGGAAAGGTCAGTAATGGGCCAGGAAGATTTTTTTTAGTACCACCTCAGTGAATACCGGCCTTTTTATGTGTACACAGCTGATGTTGGAAGAGGCAACAGTGGCGCAGAAGGTTAAGCGGAGGGTTAGCGAATCGATTCTCGCTCTGACAAAAAAAAAAAACACAACTGACATTTTGTATATGAATATCATGCATTGGATTTATTTTTGTTAGGGGCGTAACGATACATTTTTGCAGCGATATGATACATATCCATTAGAATTGTTTCGATCCGATTGAAGAACGATAACGGCTGATTTAGAACGATACAATTCAGCAGCAACTTTTAGCCAAAAGTCATAAAAGTTTACTTTAAATCTAAATCTGAATCGCGGCCGTGGTTGATTATGTCAAGCATAGAGCGAAAAAAAAGTTGAATATAACATTTTATTTCATTTAAAACTAAAATTGCATCCAAAAAGACGTATGGTTTTATTTTAACACCTAAATTTCTTTCTTAATATTTCCGATATTCTTGATTTTTTTCCCCATATATTTATATTCACTACTTGGAAAAGGATACGATTCGATACAAGGTAATGTGTATTGATACAGACGAGAGCAGCCATCTGGGTTCTTTACCACTGGGCCAAGTCCCTGCTTCCTTTTGGGTGAAAACATCTCTATTCACTCAATGGCAGCAAATACAAATTGTCAAATCTTTTCTCATTCGGGACTTAAAAAACTAAACACAAGCTCTCAGAAGCACAGCAAACATGGCCAGTTCTGCTGACGGTTCTGTTCCCTCACTGCCAATGGAAGATCACAGTCATTATTTGAAGAAACTTTAATGAAACAGGAGACGATCTCTGCCTCTGTCACGGGCGAAGGACAACACGTACTGAACGTGTTTTAGTACAACAATATACTTCATTTAACGTAATTCATGACAAATACATTATCAGTAAAATGTTGGCCTACTTAAATGAGTTTAGTGTTGATTTAAGTGTTAAGTGTTGAAGCAATATCAACATTTAAATTAAAAAGTGTCCTAACAACAGAAAAGTTTACAGAGCTAACAGGAAACCATCTTAAATCCTGAAACTAAATGTTATAACTAGAGCTGGGAATTGATAAAAAAAAATTAACGAATTAATTGCAAATCTGAAAAAAATTTATTGCGACTAATAACTACCAGTTATTAATCACGAAATACACAAATGTACTGAAGTCGGACAGTTTGTGGCTCAGATCACGCACCATCACGCCCCAAATCCACTTCTCACGTGTGTTGCTTTATCCAGGTCAAAACTGTAACTTTACTCTGTATTTAAACAAAAAAGAGGCGGGGGAAGAAGGAGAGGAGGGCAGTGCAGTGTCGTGCGTTACGTTTCTGATCAGCACTAAACTCAGATCCAATCACCTGTCTGTTCACCGCTGACAGGTGTGCGTTTTCCCATCATGCACTGAGCCGTGCAGCCTCCGCAGTTGCTCCTGATGAACTGCGGCGGCTCAGGCGCTGGTCTCGTTTGGATCTCATGGTGACCGTCGCACTTGTGGCATCAGAGCAAGTCAGGAACAAGTCGGACACAAATCTGACCTGAGCACTGCGCACAGACCGACACTGATCCAAACTGCGCAGGTCTGGCTCATCTCGAACGCCTGATGGATGGAAACGGAAATGTGTCGTTTTCTACGCTCACTTGGTGCATTTCTGCCCCGCTGGAAGATCCGCGGCGCGTTTCTGCCTCTGTCAGTGTCATCGTAATATTTTTGTTGTGATCAAATTAATCGATGCGTCAATTGAAATTAACGCTATTAAATCAATAAATTAACGCACTGCGTTAACGCGATAATTTCCCCAGCCCTAGTTATAACAATATGCATATTAGTAAGTAAAAACAAATTGAGGCATATGAGACATTAACTGCTCATATTGCAGGACACAATGTTATCCCTGATCATTTTATTGTTCCTCCCTTTTTACTTTGTACTTTACTACCACTTTTACTGCACATGCATTTTAAGATCACTTTTTATGTCATCAAAACAATATTCATCCTTCAAATGAGCTGAACATTAAAGCTACAGCCAACCTCCTCGCGACCCACTATCGAGTCCTGACCCACCATTTGGGAAGCACAGCTTTACAACACATTTTTAGGAAATTGCCTTAGAGGATAAAAGAGTTGTTTTGGTGGTGTTTCCGCCTCACTTGTTGTTGTTTGTCTCTGAGTCAGTGCAGTAAAGATCGTTCTCGTAATAGCAGCATTTTCACAGAGCTGTGAACTCACCGCTCTCTCCCAAAACATGTGGTCGCACTTAACTTCCTCCAGCCGCAAGGTGAACAGGAACAGTTGTAAAGGTAGAGTAGGGTTTTTGGTGACATCCGGTGGCTAAAGTGGACATTGCAATTCAACACCTCAGAGGCCTACTCCTTTTTGGATCATGTGAACAGCAATGGTGGGACATGCTGTGGAAATAAGGCTGATGGTGATTCCACTTCCAAAAAACATCAACAGTTTATGAAAGTCCCAAGTATTTACCATAAATCATAGAAAAACAGGATTTACCTTCACCTGCAGATCTCAATTTGTAAACTCAGCTGTAGCAACAAGAAGTAATAAAACTAAAATGCCTCTTTCCACCTATTTATCTGTTTTCCAAGATAGACAAATGCAGAGAGTGAGAGAGCTGATTTTGTATTTGAAAACATTTTGACTGATTTAACTTTTGTGTTTAACTATTTGACACACACAAAGCACTTTTTTAAAGTAACTATATTTTCCCTAGGATGTAGATTTTGCCCTTTATTCTAACTTCTTAATAGACTCCCTATAAATTATTTGGGATGTAGGCATATAGACGGGTTACGGGAAGATTGCATACAGTTTAAATATTAATTTATCTGAAGTGAAATGGTGAAATAGATCATGTGCCATAAGTAGTTGTAGTAAAATAGTAAAATAATTCAGCTAAATACTTTTGTTTTTGTAAAAGTGGGTCACAAAAAATTGATCTGGGAACAATGGGAACAACGAACTAGCAGCAATCCACAGGTTACATTACCGATAGTAATTTGTCTCAACATTTTACACAATTCATCTTTAACTATGACTCATTTTGTTACTTTCGCCTGTCCCGTTTGTCTAGAGAGCATGTGCACGGTGGTCTACTTCGACGACTGCGTCTCCATTCGTCAGTGTAAGCAGTACTGCGAGTCCATGGGAGGGTCCAAGTACCGCTGGTTCCACAACGCGTGCTGCCAGTGCATCGGCCCCGAGTGCGTGGACTACGGCAGCAAAGCGGTCAAGTGCATGAACTGCCTCTTCTGATTGGTACCAAATGTCCCGGGACTCTCTGACTGTTACGAGTTAGCATTCCTCAGTTGTTTCCTTGTAAAATACTCCTCTCCCCACCCCTTAAAGCCTGATGCACAATGTTTTATTCTGCTGTTTGTTTCACTGTATATTTTTAGATATATTTTCAATAGTGTTTTTTACTAGATGTGTATATGAATAATGTATTTTTACACTTATGATTGCCTAAACACAAGTCTTATGCCAAATAAAGAGCTGTTTGGTGTTAGAGACAGTTAACAATGATGCAAGTTTCCCCTTATTTTTGTTCAGAAAGCACATATTGTCAGTGGTCTAGGACAAAACATCCAAAAATGTGTGTCAAATATTAATAGAAACAGAATTTAATCGTCTGCAAGTGCGAAAAAACAACATTTCATTCACAATATGACATAAACATGTTCCAGCCACAAGCCAGTGAACTGTTTGTCCCGGTCCCAAGCCTGGATAAATGGACAAGGAGGGGCCAACCTGTGTAAAAAACCTGTGCCAAATCAAAGATGTGACTCACTGCACGCTAAGAGGAAGGTGATTTGTTGTGGTCACCCAGGGAGGAAAAAACTCGAATGGAAAGAGGAACATAAATAACAACATCAGGTGCTGAAACTGAGATATTTTACAATGTCATAAAAAATTTTGAATTTGATGGAACATGTTTCAAAGAAGTTGGGACTTAGCCTGGTCAGCCAGACTGTCCTACTTTCTTTTCAAAAGCAGGACAGTCTGGTTCCTCAGGCACAGCGAACCGTTTCTTCTCAGTCGATTTGGAGCTGGCCTATCACAGACGTTTATCTGCAGCACGTCTTACAGATGCAGAGGACAATAACCAAGAAAATTACTTATCACAGTGGTTTATCTGCAGCGCATCTTACAAATACAGAAGCAGAGCGAATTTTATAACTTCTCTCACCTGATAAACGGTGGTTAGTGCTTTCATTCATCACCTGTTGTTTCTGCTGAAGTTCTTCTTGTTCAGTTCTCTGTGGGACTTTTTTTCTTCGTTTTGTTTCCAGTTTAACAACAGTAAAGTCCCACTGACGTCCGACGTATCGACCACATTCAAACAAACCCACTTTCTCCACAAGTCCTTTTACAACTGACTTCTGCTGCTGTTCTTGTTCAGAAATAAGTACAGAGCTGCTCATAATACGCCGTATTCTGGTGTTTTATGGCAAAACCGTCAACACTCCACCATGTTTGTTTTGGCTACAGGTCATAGGTGCACTGCTTATGTCCAGCCCTTTGTTTCTCTGATTGTTTTGCCCATAGAAATGAAACTCAGGTGAAAGGGAAGAGTAAGTTTTACCGCTGGGAGTATAAAAAGAACATTTTAGAAAGGCAGAGTCTGTATTATTTGTATTGGATGCCCACAGTTTTCAGACCTTCTAGCAACACTGGATTAAAAACAGACTTTATTCTGACCTGGAAATAACTGCAGGGGTCAGGAACATGTCATTGTTTCTGAACACAGTTTGCATAAATCCAAGTTACAGCTGTATCATGTAAAGAAGAAGTCATACAGTATGTGAATATGATCCAGAAACAGTGCTGTCTCCTCTGGACTAAAGCTTTTATAAAAATTGAAATCTGTGCTATGGTCAGAAGAATAAAAATCTGAAAAACATAAACCCAAGTAGCATAGAGAAGACAGCCATCAATATTTTTCAATAAAAGCTAAAATATCTATTATGTTCTATTGTGATTAAAATATTCCACATTGTCTTTTATTTACATTTTAGACTTTTAAGACTTGTTTTGTAAAAGTTTGTCTGCTCTGTGTCTCTGTCTCCCACTCTAATCCTAGCCTTGTGTGTCGCCTGAGTGTGGAAAGAAACGCATCATTTCCCGTGAAGACAAAGTTGTTATTATACCATTCTAGTCCACAGGTGTTCAGGGCTGCTCATGCACGCGGAGGGAACCAGGGGACATTTACTGATGCCAGTCCCTCAGCAGCGCCACACAAATGCTCTTTGTAATGCTTCTTGCTGTTTCAAAAGGCAGCAGGGAGCCCTGTCATCACTGATTCTGTTCCCAATTGGCATGCATAGACAAATGTACTGCCCACACACAATGAGACGTTGTTTGTCCTTTTTTTTTTTTTTTTTTTAAATATATAATTTTATTGAATCATGACCTCATTTTGCCGCTGCAGCTGTGGTTTTCTGGGGCAGGATTAATGTGTTTCATATGTCTCGGGACAGCCACCAGTTCAGAGCCACAACCACAACGCCCGGAAAAGTACATACAGCTTCAGAATAGCAAGTGGTTTCACCCAACTTTAGATTAAAGCTGCTTCTCTAAACAGTTTTTGGTCGTGTTTTTAATTTGTATAAATAACTTGCGGTGGTAAACATAAAACAAAACAAAACCACCGGGTAAACACCTTCCATTAATTATACATTTCTTTTGTCAAAAGCCTTTAGATAAGTTACATTTCATTAAGAATCGCAGTTTACGCTAAGAACGTCATTTCCCGTCATGCTTTGTTGGTGTGGCGCACGCGTAGTTTGATTTATTTGGTTTTACAGAGAACCGGAAGCTCTACTCGGACCGAACGGGATATGGCTTGGTAAAGTTTGTCATCTTTTATATGTTATTTATTAAAATGCTTAATTATTTTTTGCAAGTGAATCTTTACGTTTGGGGAGCTAGTTCTGACCACATGTTTGGTTTTATGAGGATTAAGAAAACCAGCTTTGACCGAGACGGAGCTGTTAGGCTAATCAGCTAACTTAGCAGGTTGTAACGTTAGCTAAACTAACGCTAGCATATGGCCTCTTCATTCAGAGCTTAAATTTCAGTTTTTACTCAGCTTTAGGTATAAAATATAAAAGTTATGTTTTTAGAAGCTTATGCGAGTATGTTACTAATACTCTTGCTTGAAGTGGGTTGTTATTGCTCCAAATACTGGTTAAAGCTGGATGTTTGAGAACATATCCTGGCAGCAACCGACTGAAGATTAACACGAAATGTTATTAAATATCTGTAGCTGAAGCTTTTTATACTGGAAATTTGCCTATCTGTGAATCATATTTTTATCTCACGGTGCATGGTAGACTTTAGTTTCTAAAGATGACAGGGCATTAAGCTCCATCATTATCGTGAGGACTTTTTAGGTAAACTACAGCTGTAAGTATGTTGATACGCGTACTTCTTTAAACATGTTCTGCCTCTCGGCTCAGTTCTTCCTCTTTGTGCATCATAAAAATTACAGCTCATATTTAAAAACAGCCTTTGTGGGTCAAATTAAATCCACGTTATAACTACTGCACCATAACGACTTGATTTAGTGAGTAATGTATGTATTTTACTTTTTAAAATGGGATCAGGGCTTGACATTAAATTTTTTGCTCACTGGCCGCAGTGGTAGGTGTTCATCTAAAAAGTTATTAGCCCTTTAGGGTTTTTACTAGCCACAATTTAGTTTAGGGATGCACATACGGGTTATTTTTTTTTTTTAATGGATGAATTGGTAGTCTTAACAAATGTTGATTATCGATTAACTGTTAACCACCTTATATAAAAAAAACAGCTTTTTAAAAACTAAAGACAAGTTGTAGGCTTGCATGTTTTAAGAAACAGTTACTCAATTTAATGTTTAATTTGCCCTAACTCTCCAGTGGTACTGTACCTTTACTGCACAGCATAACCATTAATTGTTAATTTTTTTTTCAGTTGATCATGGCCATAATGCCAATTAATTGATTACCACTAACACCTAATTTAAATGTTGACACGTTGTTTCATGTGAACTGTGTGATTATACAATAATCTGCTGGAATTGGATTTTACATTGGCCACTGGATAAGTACATACAAGTTATCAATAAAAAAGTAAGTTCCTTCAGGCAGAAGTTGGTTCTTTTTTATTTCCATTTTAGTATATAGATTGTTGTTTTAATGTTTCAGTGAGGCTTCAGCATATATTTGTTTCCTTCAATGATGAGTTACTAATATGTTCTGAATTAGGGAGACAACAGCAGCAGAAAGCCAGGCACAATCAGACAAAGTGGCAAGTGAGACTTGATTTGTTACCAAAATGTAAATCTGCCAGCATTTGTGTGGTTGGTTGCTAGTGTTAATATTGTGAAGCCCTGAATGTGATTTATGTTGGCTTAGATTCTTTTGAATGTCCATATTACAGAGCCCCATCTGCTGGGAGAGTTTAACTGCTGCAGCAGTCAAAGTAATGCAGTATTCTTTATAAGTGGAAAGGGAACTATGAGATTATGGTAGGTTAAACTAGACTTTATTAGCAGTAGGTGCGTTGTTAGTGTGGTCTGTGTTTGGAGAAGCAGACAGGAGAGACTACAGATATTTGAGTTTTAAATTAACTTATTCGAACTTGAATTAATTATTCTACTCAGTTTAGTTTTGTTTGCTGCTAGTTACTGTTGTTGATATCACTGATTACAAACAAAGAATATACAAAACTATGAACAAATGGTTTCTATTGTATGCAAATTCATTTTATCATAATGAAAGACCTGTTTAAAGTTTAAATAGAGCTTCCTTTAAAGTATAATTTGCATTTTCTCACTTCACTAATTCTGCTTCTCCTCTCCCTTTGATTATAAGCACCTCCTCAGATACTTTTGTGAAGCAAAGTGCAACATTTTTAGCAAATGTATCATGTGGTTACTGTCAGTGTAGTGTTTATGTACTTAGAAGTGGAAAAAAATATAAAAGCCCAAAGTAAGGAATTTATTGTTTAGGGGTGTAACAATTCTTTTACAAATTTGATGTGTTATTTTTTTCCTATGATCCAACTATATCAATGCATGTCGGCTCATATTGAATCATATTGGCATACAGGAAGTTTATATTGATACTAAATTGTCTTAGACAGAAAAACATCAATTATATTGATTTTAGGAATTTGTGAGTTAAATTAAAACCAGATGTGTCGTCTTGGGCGTAGATTTTGCAGTGTTGCTGAAAAAAAGTTATATTCAGCTTCTTTTGCATTTTATTTGCGTGATGTAACCAACCACAGCTGATGTTCTAGATTTGAGTGAATACTTTCATCATTTTTTGGCAAAACTTTCTGAATCGCTGCATTGATATGAAGGCGTTGATTTGCTTTGTTCTAAATCAGCCAATATTGTTCTTGAATCATATCAAAATGATCCCAAATTATACATATTGTAACGTTTTTGGCACATTATATACATATTCTTAATGATACAATTTGTTCTTAGCGCAGTATTTCAAAAGAAATTTTATCTGAAATACTTTAATTATAAAGCTTTCTTATGTGGCAAATTAAATCTTCAGATGTGCACTGCTTCTAGAGCAAAATATTAGTAAAAGGTAAAACACCTGATACAAATCACATCATCAAAACAAATATAAGTACTTTTGTCCCCCGTTGTTGTATTGTTTTTTTTGTTTTTTTTATGTTTTTAATATCTAGGCATTTTTGAGTTTTTTATTGACTTGTGCATTTGAAAAGTGACAGAGAATCATGGGGGAAGAGAGTGGGGAGCTCAAACTGAGTTTATAGAGGATGCTAGAATCAGTGGTTCTATTGCATTTTATGATAATAGTAAAAATTTGCTATTTTTCTACTAGACTGCTATATAAGGGTGCTACGATCATGGCTAAAAATAGAGTGATCGGTAAAATGGGCCGATCGAATTACAACAAACACGCAATGCTCTCACATTTACTGTCCTGCAACTCCAGTTTGATTAAACAGCAGTAGCGTTGTTGTTCTAGCAGTGTTTTTAAGTTAAGCCCTGGTTATAACTAACACACAGTTGCCCTGGCGGTGCTGCTTTATGTCCCCGCTTTGTCCCCGCCTGCTCCTGGAGCGCACGGGACAGAACCGAGCCGCACCAGTGTGTTTATTATCAAACGCCAACGCAAATAGAGCTACAGCTAACCCGCTAACAGTTGCGTTAAAAACATTAAGAAAGTTCATAGTCTGCCTGTGTCTTGTTACGCAGAGAAAACTGCGTTTTGTGGCTTAAACTGCACCAAATGGCTGTTAATGGAAAGAGAAAGTAAAAAAGCAGCCCATGTGTCCGTGTGTCTGGGAAGAGCACCTTTCATCGTTGTCTTCTCTGCTCTCTTTGCACGTTTTCTTCATTCAGACGTTGTCAGACCTGGCTGCAGGAGCTGTCTGCTCTTTAGTCCACTGTGTTTCAACCTGGTTTGGCTGCGCGTTACGCGGACACAGGCGCTGCACCCGCGGACTCGCACTAAAGGCACCAATTAAGAAGAACAACTGATTTTTACATCAGCGGAGCATTCAAACAAAGCCACACAGACACTGGGCACACACTGAAGGCCAATAATGCAACAAAACCTGTTCTAAAACAAAAATAGGTAGAATTTTGTTGTACTTTTATATTTACAAAGACTACAGTATTTTTCAAGTGGAAATAATAATAGCCTGCATACCATACCGTATCAGCCATGATTGGTATCCGTGATCACAGCAAAGGCTGATAGGTGATCAGTGATGGCCCTTGCTGCTATTTTTAGTTAACCTGTACCATTTTTACCCAGGTGTGATGGAGAGGTGAAGCCCCAGCTACAGCAGTGACTCGGGCCACCACAGCCATGACTGAGTGCTTCCTGCCCCCCACCAGCAGCCCGGCGGAGCAGCGCAGGGCAGAGCACCCGGGGGGAGTGGCCCGCACCCCCAGCTCCGAGGAGATCAGTCCCACTAAGTTCCCGGGACTATACCGGACCGGAGAGCCCTCACCGCCACACGATGGACACCACCACGAGGCGCCGGACGTTTACGTCTCTGACGACGACAAGGAGCACAACAAGAAGAAGAACAAGTTCAAGAAGAAGGAGAAGAGAAGTAAGAGAGAGACCAAATGTTGACTAGACCAGTGGTTCTGAAACTGTGATACTCGAGAGTCTTCTGCAGTTTAAGTCTTTAAGTTTAAATTTAGAACCAATATTCCTGTTTTAGTCTTGCTCTGGTTTAGCCTTACCTTTGAAATTTATACCACATCTTGGTTTAGTCTTGCATTTGTCTTTGTTTTGTCCTTGTTCATACCTCGTTTAGTCTTAGTTTAGTCTTGGTATAGTCCTAATTTAGACCTGGATTAGTCCTGCATATGTCTTTGTTTTGTTCTTGTTCAGACCTTGTTGCTAACTGGTTAAGACCTCGGTTAGTCCTTGTTTAGTCCTAATTTAGTCCTTGTTTAGACCTGGATTTCTCCTGATTTTCTATTAGTTTTGTCCTTTAGAACAAGTTCAGTCCCGATTCAGTCCTGCTTTTTTCCTGTATTTTGTTCTGGTTTACATTTGGCGTAGTTTCTTAAATATTGGAATTTGGTAATATTGGTAATGGTATTTATAAAGCCAAATATTTTTTGAGCTGGTACTTGAAGTGAAACGTTTGAGAAACACTGGACTAGCTTTTAGGGCTGCATGGTGTACATAAAAATAAGTATAGCAGTAGTATACAGTATTATTTGTATTGTAAAGCAGAGGTCCCCAACCTTAGGGCTGTGGCCCAGAACCGGGCTGTGCACCGTTCGGCACTGAGCTGCAGAGAGAAATAAAAAAATATATCTTTTTTGTTTTATCGCTATTTTTAAGTGTACAGCGATTTCCGTGTATTTTACTTTGAAAAACTACTACTTCTGCTGCAGCGCCTTACCTCCACACACTTGATTCACTCCCTCCCTTTTGCCATGTGTCACTAAATTAGGCTGTTAAACCCAGCAAACATGAGTAAAAAAACAATCGTCATTCGAGAGTTTTTTTAAAAGGAGGGGAGAGAGACCCGACAATGAAGCAAAGGTCTTGTTGCAGGGAAACAAGTCCATGGGTCCCACTGATTCTACTTTGGGTCTGGACATCCACACCGACCTAAACACCAAATGTAATATAAATGTAATTTCAGCTGTGGTCAGTTGGATATGAGCTGCCTATATGAGTGTACAACAAGTAACTGTGGGATTTCCTCCGAGGCCGGCCCGCCACGCGCATCCAGCGCACGGCATCAGTTCTCTTTCACTTTCAAACGCACTGCTTCAAGACGCCGCTCATTGTAACTCAGCTTGTTGTCACAGCTGACTGATGCACGCAGGAGACAGCAGTCTGTTGGGTTTAGAGGCGCGAAGGGGAAAGGGGACAGGTCCACAGAGGAATCACTTCTCCTGGGCTGCAAAAAAAGTTGTATGTTCTGTATTGGTCCATGAGAGAAAAAAGGTTGGGGACCGCTGTTGTAAAGAACTATTTCCATAAAAATATTATGGCCTTTTATTTTACAGGCATTTCAGGCATTGGGACTATCAAGGCCTTTAAGCCTGTTGTAGGTCATCCAAATAAAAAGTGCAGCTATAGTTAAGTTTTTAGTCTAACATTTAGTCCTAATTTAGTCCTGGTTTAGACCTTGTTTGATTCTCTTGTTGTCCTTGTGTAGCAATTACAAACCGCAGTCCTGTCTTTGACCCTAGCCTTTTATTTCATGTTGGTTATAATGTTTATGTACATTATTCAAAATAGTTATCATAAATTGCTTTTTATTGTTGCCCAGCCCAGCGTACTGTTACTCAAGTGGCATTTAAAAAAAAATACAATCAATCAACGAGACAAAGCCTTCCTCATTTTATATGACATTTATGAATGGGACAGGTTATAGACCCCTTACTAGAAAAACTAGTTTTGGCTGGGTTTTGGTTGGCCTGGTTAACATAGTGTCAGTAACTAAAAATATATCTTGCAAGTTGATTCAAAGTCTCTATTAGGAAGCTCACTACATGTACAGTACAGTTTGTTTTTTGCATTGAGCCACAGTTAATCTGCTTTGTAAATACTGAGTACTATGAAAATGTCATTCAAATCTTCTGCTGCTGTTTTGAACTGTAAATGTTTTTCTAACTTCTAGTGTAGCCCCTTTGTCTCGTTTGCATCGGGATTTTTCCATATCGGTCTTTAGCCTCTGCAGTGGTGTTCAGTGGGAGAGAGGAAGAGCTGGACAGTTTCAGGGCACACCCATGAAGCCGATTGGAGGTGGGACTGGACAGGGACAGCTCTGGGAAAAACCCACAGAGTAGATTTAGTATTGAAGAAGAGGCCTAAAGGTAGGACTGCTCGATATAATTAGCAAATTTATTGGTATATCAAGATTAATATTCCAAAGAAATGTTATGGTTTCCTCATTCATTCATACATTTACTTCTATTTTAGACATTTTTTGGAACTGGTTCAGCCAAAGTTTAATTGGTTTAGTCCTAAGTTTAGTTTTATGTTTAGTCCTGGTTCAGTCTTTGCTCTAGCTTTTATGAGTGGGAATTAGCGGGAATGTTTTTGTTTTTCTGCATGGTCGGTTTTTGATAACATTTTCAGCAAAGGCAGGTAAAGGACCAAGGAAGAAATTAATCATTTTTGGTCTGGATCTGGCTCTTTTTTTAAGAATTCTATGCTTTTGTAAGATAGGGTCAAATTAGTAAATAGTAAACAGGATCAAACTCCAGCCACAAGGGGTCAGTATAGCAACAAGTAATTAATTTAAGTAGATTCTTTTGCGTGAGATATAAAGGTTGTGAGATTGTATACAAGGGTTTGTGTTTAAATGGATAGATTATTTATGACTGGACTAAAAAATCCCAGGTTTGCGTTCCCTCATTTGAGCACTTCATTGTGAGATAGGGCCAAAAATTAACACCATCCAGAAGGTGTCAGCGAAGAAACAAGTCTGTCCAGGTCCTGTCATTATATCTTTATTATTGTGACATACTAACTCCAGCCACAAGGGGCCAGTAAAGAACCAAGTGATTAGTTTTAGTGGATTCTTCACCATTGTTAGATTTATTTTGCTTTGTGGCTCCAGGGATACAACATTTAACCTTGAACTAAAAGATAAGGTTTGAGTCCTTTTAAGTCTGGCCACTATATTCTTAACATTGTTGAGAGTGACAGGGCTCATGTTACTAACTCTAGCCACAAGGGGTCAGTAAAGGAACAAGTGAAATAGTGTTGGTGGATCCTTTTTCACTGAGATATACAGGCTTTCTGGCTCAATGGATAGAGCATTTATGCCTGAACTGGAAGGTTTTGAGTCCAAGGCTGGTTACTGTATCCTTACCATTGCGAGACAGGGACATTGCCTCGGCTCTTGTATGTGTTGTAACTGTGCTGTGTGTAAAGGTGCGGTGGGAGCTATGCTAAATAAGAAACTGACCTCTTTTCCTCCCCCTGCTCTGCTTTTCTCTCACACATCGCACTTCCTCTTTCTAAGTCACAGCACTTCTGGATTTATCTCTGAGAGGGGAACGAGTATTTCTCCCTTTTTAAGACTAACCCTATTTCTGTTCGTTTGTACTTTTTTAATCAGCGGAGGGGTACGCCGCCTTCCAGGAAGACAGCTCAGCGGATGAAGCCGAAAGCCCGTCCAAGATGAAGCGCTCCAAGGGCATCCACGTCTTCAAGAAACCCAGCTTTTCCAAGAAAAAGGAGAAGGACTTTAAGGTGAAAGAGAAAGTGCCCAAAGAGGACAAAGCCAAGGACAAAAAGTCCAAGGATCTGACGGCGGCGGACGTGGTTAAGCAGTGGAAGGACAAGAAGAAGAAGAAGAAGCCCGCGTCGGAGGCTGAGCCCGTCCCGGTGGAGGCTCCCGCGTTTCGGCCGATCTTCGGGGCGCCGCTGTCCGAGGCAGTGAAGAGGACGGCGCTGTACGATGGGATCCAGCTCCCTGCCATCTTCAGGGAGTGCGTGGACTACATAGAAAGCTACGGCATGAAGTGTGAAGGCATCTACAGGGTGTCAGGTACGGGTTCTCAAGCTGCGGGTCAGGAGTCGAAAGTGGGTAGCGGGAAATTTTGTTTGTTGTCAAAAATGTCTGAAGTTATCTAAGGAATTCAAAATAACATAAAAACTGTGAATAAGTAAGAAATTGTGACTTTTTTTCATTGGCAATTCTTAGAAAATGACACTAAACCATCGATGAGCTGATAAGGCAACAGGACCACAAAACCATTAAAGTTGATTAAAGCACTAGAAAGGAAAACGAAAGATAAGAAAAAATAGTAACCAAAACATCCACAACCAGCCTACTAACTCCCCTGAAACAAACCCTGCTCTAGATAGAAAACAACTTTTTTCTGTTTCATTTCCTTAATATTCATTAAAAAAAGTCTGTCAGAGATATTTGGCAACAAAACTTGGTGATAATTATCTTGAAGCTGGTACTGAATTTCTGAAACAGTAATGATCTGTTTCAGAAATTCAGTACCAGCTTCAAGATAATTATCACGCTCAGCACAACTTTAAAAGAAATTACAATACCATTAAAAAAAGAGGAATAATGCAATGTTTGTATAACTTTAAAGGTCCTAAATTATGCTTTTTATTGGCCTAGTACTTGTTTTAATGTCAGGGAACTGCAAAGATCTTAAAAGTATTATAAAGGCATAAAATTTTATGGTGTCAAAATCGAGGCGTTAAAATTTTTAAAGGCCAGGTATTAATTAAATTTAGTTCAAACCTGGTCATTTATGCTCAGGTCATTTAAGTCATCCTGCTTACTGCTTTAAATTAGGTCTACACAGCAAACACCAATGACCTGAATTACACTTTCATTGTAAGTTGCGTGGGAATTTGGCCTTAAATTCTATCATTATTGGCAGGGCTTGACATTAACACTAGCCAACCGGCCAAATGCAGGTACATTTTCATTTTGGCTAGTGGCACAAATACTCCCACTGCCACTTTGGCCGTTTGAATTTTATGAATACCTATTGTAGATCTTTTCTTTAAAAGTTAAGCTTAAATTTATGTTGCTCTGCTTGAGTGTACATCATATAGCAGGAACGATATCCAAATTTTAGAGTATGATATTATCACGATATTAATCTCGTGGTACGATATTTACTGCGACATTGAGGCGCGGCTCAGGTGTTGGAAAAAAGCTCACGATAACAAAACGTATTCTCTAAAAATGCTCTGATGAACCTATAGGGATTTAGTTATTGTGATATTTCAAAAGATAAAGACTGAAAATGTGTTGTGTGTGTGTTTACGAACAATTTCTTCATGCACTGAAGCAAAGGATCATGGTCTATGTAGTTCCCTCTGCATTTTTACCATACTGCTGCAAGTCCACAACAATATTGTGAGACTTTTGATACTGCAATATCACAATGTTGTCAGTATTGTTACATCAATTTATTCAACCTAGGTAAACCATTTTTTTTTTATCTTGTCCATACAAAAAAAAAAAAAAAAATTACATTTCTTTAACTAATTAAATTGTAGCTAGTAAAGACACTAATTGGCTAGCAACTTTTGACAAAAACTAGCCACGGTGGCCAGTGAGTGAAAGACTAAATGTCAAGCCCTGATTATTGGCATTAAAAAGGTCTTGTGGAAATTTTACTACAAAAACGCTGAAGCTACGCTGTTCTTGTACTTTGTCTTTCAGGTATGAAGTCTAAAGTGGATGAGCTCAAAGCCGCCTACGACCGCGAGGAGTGCCCCTGTCTGGAGGAGTACGACCCGCACACGGTGGCCAGCCTCCTGAAGCAGTACCTCCGCGAGCTCCCCGAGAACCTGCTGCCCCGAGACCTGTCCCAGCGCTTCGAGGACGCCTGCGGACGTCCCACTGAGGCCGAGAAGGTGACCGAGTTTCAGAGGCTTCTGTCGGAGGTGAGCCCCGAGAGCCGTCTGCTGCTGTCCTGGCTCATCACGCACATGGACCACGTTATCGTACGAGAGACCGACACCAAGATGAACATCCAGAACATCTCCATCGTACTCAACCCAACTATACAGGTCAGAAAACAGCGTCAGGTCTTCTGTTTTATGTTGTCTATCAGTAGTATAGGGCTACATGTATTTTCTTTACCTCCTTGTTGTGATTTATCCTGTGTTGGTTTGTTTGTTCGTCTGTTAGCAAGATAACTAACTAAAGTATCAGGTAGTGTTGTAGGACCCAAGTGTTGGTCACGTCTCAGTCTCGGCTGTAGTTTTACTCGGATGTGCCAGTCTCAGAGAGTTTATTTACCAAACGTTATAAGAAAATGGTGTTCTTCATAATTTTGGAGTAATCATTTAAGTGTTTTTTTTTTTTACTTTCCCCCTTTATTTAGTGTTAATTCACAGGGTTTGATCTCGCTCTGGTCTCCATTTGCCTCAGTCAGTTTTTAAAAGTTTCGGTCTCTGCCTTCTCTTGGTCTCGGTTCACTCTGATTTCATACTGGTCTTGGTCTCAATTAGTATGGCTAATTGACTACAACACTGTCAGGTTTTGAAAATAATTTCATTAAAGGTCAGTAATGGGCCAAGGAAAAAATAGTTTTTGTTGTGGATCCAGATGATGTTCTGTATTGAAAAGTTCTTATCTTCCATGTGATAGATATTTTTTCTTTTCCTGTAAAAATAATCAGAACGTTAACCTAACCCTAGTCATTTGTTAAAACCTTGGTTTGTCTTCATTTTTATAATCAAAGGTAGGTTGGATTGTGATTACATTTTGAGGAAAGTCAGTCAGTATTTGGTGTGGTTTAAGTTCTGGTTCCAGGAGTTTTTCATTGATTCTTTATCATTGTGCTATAGGGGCAGTTTGTCTGTTAGCAATAGGGATGAGTACTTGCCGATGCCACGTACTGGTACAAGTACTTATAAAGGCATTATCTTCATACAGTTACTTACAGACAATATCTCTGAGTGGTCTTTTTTTACCGTCTATCCCCATTTTAAGTTGCTAAGCTTTTTATACAGCACATAGTGATTTGTCTGTTCTCTAACCACGGCTAAACTTTGCTCAATATGAACTTGCTATACTTCAGTCAAACGCTTCGATCTCTTCAATTCAGTCACTAAATTCTTTTTAAAGACAGTTTTAGTATCTAAGCCTAACTAGTGGAGATTCACCAGGAGCTACAGCAGATAACACAATTAGCTACAGTTGTCTTTATGTTTTATCAGACAACAGCTTCAGACTCTGCGCTGGCATCATTTTTGGGACAATTAGGACAACATAAAGACAACTGCTTGAATTTCAGAATGGTCACATATGATTTAGGAAGCCTGGTTGCAAAGCTGAGCATATGTACAGTCCGTTTTACTTTTAGTTCACCTTGAGGATATTTATCTGTTTTACCTTTCCTCTGTCTTTTGTGGTTATTTTCCTGTTGAAGCAGACAAAGCCACTGCTGAAATAGCCATTCATTCCTTGTTGAGGATGATGTAGACCAGCGGCCAATGGGAGTGTCCCTTATTTGAGCATGTCCTTAGGCAAAGCATTTGAATAACTATGATCTTGGTTACTAGGGCTAAACAATAGATCACAAAATTATCGTTATCGCAATATCAGCAAACGCAATATCCATAAAAATTAAAAATAACGCTATGATCTTCCATCTGACACAGATTTACAGTGAAGAATTATTTCCCTACCAGACACTTAAATGAAAATGTGTTGTGACTAAATAAAAATGTTTAAAAAGGCCACTTTAGTTTTTTCTTAATTTAGTCTCAATTTAGCCTTGTTTTTTTCCTGGTTTAGACTGTGTAAAGTGACTACAGAGACTTATGTCTTTGTTTTAAGTGAATCGAACTTACTGTGTCAGAACAGTAGGCCCTATTGTAAAATATCGCAAAAATATCGTTATCGGAATATTCAACATAGTTATCAAAAATTGCATGTTTTTCCCATAAGTTCCAGTCTTAGTCTTGGTTTTTCACTGTGGATTTCTATCACAAAATGCTGTTAGATCATCAAATAGATACAAAAAAGAATGAAAAAATTACACAGTTTCCCTTTAAATCTGTTTTATAAAAAGAAACCTCCCCAGCAACAAACCAACCAGTGGCTTCTGGATCAGTCAATCCAAGACCCTGGCCCAGTTTAAAATAATTTATTCCCACAAGACTGAGGCTGCCCTACTTCTTCTGAACCACAGCACCCACTCTGTCAAATTAGCATTTCCATTAATAACTGGGTTCAGATTTTTTTTATTGATCATAGGTAAGTGTTGTGTACATTATGCATTAATATATTGAAGATATGACTGCGTACAGGGATCCCTAAGCGTACGCAAGCACTTTGTAGGGAGTACGTGGAATTATTTCACCATTTATTTCCAAAATGCTAAGAAAATATTTGCAATCTTTTCATATTGAACTACTGAAATGCATAAAAGACAAACTCAAGTGTCCCATTGGGTGATGAAAAATAATATTATATTTTGTTACATATTTTAGGTGTAATAGTTTGTTGAGTGGGAAGTTATTACATTTTTCATTGTAGTAAATGTGTAATGATTTTTTTTTTATTTTTTTAAGTTCATTTTTAGCTTTTAACTCAGCGTGAATTGTGTGGTCCTGTGTCTTTTATATTGTTTTGTTTTTATTTACTTCATTGTTATTATATACTTATTTATTGTTATTTTATTGTATTGCTCTTATTTGGTTTTACTGGTTCTTATTATTTTAATAGGGCTAACTAGGGGTGTAACTATCAATTTTTTTCCCTACGATAACAACTACATTGATACACATTACCTTGTATCGAAATGCATCGTTTTCTAGGAAGTGTGTATCAATAAATGGAATATCGATCAATAATATCGGAAATATCATTATTAGAAATTTGCATGGTAAAATAACACCAGATACTGCTTTTTGAATGTAATTTTTGTGTTTTTAATAAAATAAAATGTTATATTCAACTTTCTTTGCTCTGTCTGCTGGACATTATCAGCCCCGGCTTTTCGAGCTGGGGCTGATTAGTTTACATTTGAGAGTAAACTTTTATGATTTTTGGCAAAAAGTTGCTGTATCGATTAACGATATGAAGGTGTTGAATCGTATCAAATTATATAATTCCAAATTAGCCAATATTGTTCTTGAATCGTATCGAAACAATTCTAATCGATCCGTATCGTATTGTTGCAAAATGTATCGTTACACCCCTAATGTTAACTAGTGGAGCTAAATAGAGTAATTTATTGTTAATTATTATGTATTTTTTGTTTGGAAACTGTAAAATATGCTATACAAATAAGTGGATTTGGATTGGATTTTGCACATAAAATATATGGTCAAATTTAATGTATCTAATATTTATATTGTTATATAAAATATAAATGTATGTATTTATTTTAATTTTAAAGCAAAGGTGAATTTAAATATTTTCATGTTGAATTTGAGTTTAGAAGAAAAAATGTGAGACAATGGCAATAAGAGCAAATGAATAAAAATGCACAAAATTGTAAAGCGACTTTGAGTGTCTAGAAAAGCGCTATATAAGACTAATGCATTATTATTTATTTTTATTTCTAATATTATTAAGCAAATATATCACAGTATGGGGGTTTTGTGACTTTACGTACAACCATTGACCGTTTAATGTGTAGGTTTTTCTCTTATCTGGTTGTTTGTGTTGACTGTGTGCTATCAGATCGGAAACCGCGTGCTGTACATGTTCTTCACCCACGTCCGGGAGCTGTTCGGAGACGTGGACCTGAAGCCGGTGGTCCGTCCTCTGCGGTGGTCCAACATGGCCACGATGCCCGCTCTGCCCGAGACCCAGGAGAGTGTGAAGGAGGAGATCCGCAGACAGGTGGGCCCATACCACTGCGGCTAAATACAGAAAAGTTAAACCACTGGACAGTTTAGAGATCTGTAGGATTCATGTTTTTTAATCACCTTTCTAAGATGTTTCTCTGGCTTTAAATGTGTAAAAAACTTAGATTTTAAGTGGTTTGTACTTAAAAATACAGGTTTCTAAAATGTTTTGGGTTTAGATGACAGCATAGCATTATTACAGACTATTATTAGTAAATTTAGTTTATGAACTGAAGTATGAGGAACTTTCCAAAAACACAAGTTTGTAAAAAAATAAAATAAAAATTAAGAAAACACAAGTAAAGAAAGTTATCATTGTCCTGACACTGATAGCACTGTTTCACCTCTTCTCATCTTTTTTTCTCACAGCTTTTAGCAACATGATGCTAACAGATAGATAAATGAGCTGACTGCTTCGTAGTGACAGTAATTTAAGCTCTGATATTATCACAATGAGTCCGGTGACAGTGTATGGGCTTTAGAAACGAACAGGAGCACTTTCTGGTTTCATGTGTTTATGTAGAGCTGTGAGACTGAGTGTTTTGAGATATTGATAAGGGGACAGGCTCAGGATACAGGATTACTTAAACAAGTTTGAATGAAACAAAATACTATAACATGATTTAAAGCTCAAAAAAGTACAATAATAGGGGACCATTAGAGCTAGAGTTTTATTCCTCACTTTGTGTTTTCTTCAGGAGTTTTTGATAAACCGGCTGCACAGAGACCTCCAGGCCGGCGTGAAGGACTTATCCAAAGAGGAGCGACTTTGGGAGGTGCAGAGGATTTTAACGGCTCTGAAACGTAAACTCCGGGAGGCAAAGAGACAGGTAAGATTTAACTAGGGCTGTCAATGTTAACGTGTTAACACATGCGATTAATAAAAAAAAATTAACGCGTTAAAATTTATTAACGCAAATTAATCACATGATCTGTTTTGCCGTACACCAGCGCTTCTCAAAGCACTTTGGACAGCGTGAAGCTGTGTCGGTGGGCGCGTGATCATCTTGGAAATGTGCGTTTATCACAACATTGACTTGCTTTCACGGTGAACGACCCGCGCGTCCCGATTAGAGCGTGCCCCTGCCTCACGTTTGCCCGCGGTTCGACTTCAGGACAAGTCCACTGCTTTGGCCGCTGCACTACAGCCCTCTCCTTTCCCTCCTCTCACGAGTCTCGTGTAAAACTTTTTACTAATGAATGTTACGTGTGCTTTTTAAATCGCTTTCTTTCACTGCCTCCGTCTGTGCGTGTTCCCGGGAGCTGTGCTTTCTGTGCGTCCTGGACCCGCGGTGAGAGCGGGGGGCGATCCGTGGCCATCCCTGAACTTATGGAGCCAGAAGCCGCAAACTCCTACAAACCATTCATTTGCGGTGTTTTTGAAGATACACTATAAGAGAAAGAAAGAGATTGAAGGAGAGTTTGAGATTTCATCTACAAACCCTGAGGAAATGGAAGGCCTAAGAATGATGATGGAGGACAGGGAGCAGATGTGGCTGCAGAGAGAACAGGAGTGGCTGACTCAGGAGAAGGCCTACAAGGAGAGGGAGGAGCAGTGGAGGGCCAAAGAACAGGCCTGGCTCCCAACAGAGAGGGGCTATATCCAGCTCGAGAGGAAGCTCCTCCAACAGAAGCGCGACTTCAACCCCAAAGTTGATATTGAAGTGGTGGTTGAGGAGAAAAAACCTGAGCCTGGTATGGAGGGAAGAGCAGTGGGACGAGACGGTGAAATTTACACCTATCCCATAGCTCTTAAAATTAGAGTCAGGGACGCCAAAGTGGGTCAGAACTCACAGGACGACCAGAGCATTAAAGTGACACAGACGAGACCTTCACGTACACTATTCCAATTAAAGCTGTGGGGGTCACAGACAGGAGCAGCTCTGTAGGAGCTGTGCAGACTCCAGATGCACAGGGAGGTTATTCTGAGACCACGCCAGTCGAAGATTCCTCTCAAATCAAAAAGATCGATGTCACCAAAGCTAGAGGTGATTCTGAGGTTGAGGTTCAGGCTGAAACACTGAGCACTGAGGCCCACACTGACAACGAGCCACTGGGGCATGAGATGGTGAGAGACACAGAAGAAGACAAGCAAGTGGTGGAGGAGGGTGAGGTTACAGAGGAAACTCTATCAGAGCCCACAGTCTATGTTACTGAGGCTCAAAAAGTGTTAACTCTCTACACCAGCTGACTGTGAGGAGACAGAGGTAGAACTTACAGGAGAAAAACCATCTGAGCCCACAGTCTATTCTGCTGAGGCTCAGGACGAATTAACAGAGTCTGAGTACGAGGAGATAGTGGAAAACACCAAAGCAATTTATGTCCAAGTTGACTCTGAGGTAGAGTCACCAAAGGAAGTGGCTCAATTGGATCCTGCTGAAGCTGAAGATGGAGAAGAGACCAAACCACTGGAGCCTGAAATGGCAGTGTTAGCTTCTGAGGTGGAGGTTTCCATCACCAGAGACAGCCCAGTGGAGTCCTACAGTGAACTGGCTGATAATCCAATCCAAGAGCCTGAAAACATCAGCACAACACAGGACGAAACCGAGCAGAAGAACATCCAGACAGAGACTGCGATTTAACAGATGCCAATGGTTATATTATAGAAAGCTGAGAATTAATTCTAATTTTTGAATCTGCCTTTATTTGGTCTTTCTAGGAGTGTGAGAGTAAGATCGCCCAGGAAATCGCCAGCTTATCGAAGGAGGATGTTTCAAAAGAGGAAATGACTGAGAATGAAGAAGAGGTCATCAATCTCCTCTTAAAACAGGTGAGGAATCATAAATATATTAAAACAATCACCTGTAACATAAAGCCTTGATGTCTAAACTTACGATGTATCCTTTCTGTCATTAGGAAAATGAGATCCTGACAGAACAAGAGGAGCTGATTTCTCTGGAGCAAGTTTTGAGGAGACAGATCGCCACAGAGAAGGAAGAGATTGAGCGTCTCAGGGGAGAGATCGCAGACATACAGAGGTAAAAGGAGGTTTGTTTTTACGGTGGATTATGAAGTGTGTAAATGAAATTGTCTAAAGGTGATGTGTTGTACCTGCAGTCGCCAGCAGGGGCGCAGTGAGACAGAGGAGTATTCGTCCGACAGTGAGAGCGAGAGTGAGGACGAGGAGGAGCTGCAGATGATTCTGGAGGATCTGCAGAAACAAAATGAAGAACTGGAGGTGAGGATGTGCATTAGCGCGATATAGCTCAGTTGGTACAGCCAACATCTGTCAAAAATAGACTCGATATGCATTTCTGTCAGATCTCCAGACACGAACTGCAACACTGCCGCTGTGAACTCACACATTGACTTGAATGGTGTCTGGGTGTGCGTTGCGCGTCCTGTACGACCTCCGTAACAAACAATGTATTCAGTGTCAATTGAGTATTAAGTTTTGATTGCTTACATATTCATCTCTTTTTTTTTTTTTTTTTCTTGCTCCTTTCTCTCGTCACTTTCACTATTAATAAGAATTAAAATACATTTTTAATAATTCAAACAAAAGGCTGACTACATATCTAATAATACATCATATCTACATCATATCTCATATTTAATCACATCTAAACCTGTGTACGCCAGAAATTAAATTGCCTTGGTCTCCTCCCGCTGTGCAGAACAAAAACACTCACCTGAACCAGGCCATCCACGAGGAACAGGAAGCCATCTTGGAGCTTCGCGTCCAGCTGCGTCTTCTCCAGAGCCACAAGCAGCAGCAGCAGCAGGAACTGACCGTCCCACCGTCCACCGAGCAAGCCCCGCCCACACAGCCCAGCCCAGAGGCACGTCCCGAGGAGCCAAACAAACGCTCCACCACTACTACTACAACTACTACTACTACTACTACTACTCCTACTACTACTACTACTACTGCTGCTCCTCCTCCTAGTGCTCCTACTGTCGTGGCCAACACAGACGCAAACACCTCTGCGAACGGAAAACCAGTTAAAGATCCTCCCAAACCTTCCCCGAACAAAGACCGCAGAGACACCGTCATGTGAAATATCTCAATATAATGCTCTAAACTTGTCCCGTAGTGTCCTCACTGGTCATTCACTGGGCATTTTTTTTTCTTGGCTGGGAAGAGGTGAGTTCTTGTGGCAAAAGATTACATTTCCTGCTTGTTTGCCTTGTCAGCACATATCTCATCGTTTTAGTTTCCTCCTTTTTCGATGCAAAACAACTAAAAAGTGCATTGCAGCTGAAGTTAAACCAGCTACTCTCTCAGTGGGACCAGACTTGAACAGTGCCAAGAGAGTAAAGAGGCGAAAGAAAGTCCTTAAGATACACCTTACCATGTAAAATAACGTTTATTTCTCCAGTATAGATCTTTAAATTAATTCAGTTTTTGATAAATTCGTATGTCAACAAGACCACTGTGCCATTATAAGTTTCCCCAAAGAACCACTAATGCAAAAGTCCTATAAATACTATAGAAATTATATATATTTAAGTAGTATTATGAAGAAATTATACATGAAATACATTGTTTTGTTTTTTTTAATTAGTTAGTTTGTAATAGTTAGTAATATATATGGTATGTCTAAATATATTCTAGATGCTTTGTTTAAAAGGACAGTCCAGTATTTTGGCCCTGTGGTTTTGCTCCTGTCTGCTTCTCCTAAATCTTGTCAGCCCTCTTTTACAAAATACTAAACTGTCCTTTGTAGTAAAGAGTCTTACATGCATCTCTTTTTATGACAGAGACCCTTGATCAGTGAGTGAAATATGTGCATAGAAAATTATTATTTAGTCCCCACCAGTGTAAAAAAAAAGTTACTGAAACAAATCTTTGCTATTTGGTGCAATCATATCTGTGTTTATGCCTCTGTTGCACAAATATTAACCACATAAAAGCTTTAAAAAGGGCTTGGCAGTCACTTCATTATTTATACTACTCTACATTGGCACAGGTCACAATTCAGTCGTAATAAATGAGATAAATAGAACACTAGAGTGGCCACAGCAACTGCTTCAATGGCAATTCTGGCGGCCATCTTGTGACCGTAGGAAAAGGCTATTTCTAATGGTAAGTAATGTAAAAACAGTGACATATATTAAAAAAAATTGAGAAACTGTGATATTTTTAAACTCATAATAGGTCTGGCAGTCTCAGTCAGTCATGTTTGTATTTGTAAAGGCATTAGAACAGATAACCATTGCACCAAGCATAAGAGAATAAGCACAATTAAGTAAAATATGCCATTTATACCAAGTTGGAAACAGAGAATTGTCCAAAATGTCTCTGTGCTGAAGAAAGACCAGACATTAGATCAAGCAAAAATACAAAAAAGTTATCAAATTAATAAAATAAATTAAAAATATGGTGAAAGCAGGTGCAGCTCCCTGTTTGTTTACATGGTGCTTGGTAGAGTGGCTACAGTCGTAATATGGCAGCTGCACCAGAGACAGTTACTGCAGTTCACCATTAGACTGTCCACTCTAGTGTTTTATTTATCTCTATAAACACTGTACCCCACCTAAGGCCCATAGTCACTGGATTAGGCTCCAGCCGCCTGCAAACGGAAGTAAGCTGTGGTAAATGAATGAATTAACCCGTGTCTATAGCTAGTTCTCATGGGAGTTGTAACAGGGCCGCCCCAATACCTTAAAATAATTAAATAGATATTAAATTTGCAACAATGGGGCTTAGACCCTCGACACTGGCCAGACACACACAGACATTTCATTTTGAGAAAACTAGAAATGAATAATTATGTACAGGTACTGAGTGTGTAATACAAGTGAAAATCTAACATGACAAAAATGATATCAGGTTGCACGTGGCAGTAGTTAATGTCAAGCCCTGAACATAATGAAGTAAATATGTTGGATAAAGTTCTTATAGGCATCAAAACCCTGCCTTTATAATATGTCAATCATTTCAATTCACCGCTGATCTTTGACCGCTGCAGAGTGCTGTCATTTCTCAAAGATATTTTAAGCAAAAATACGGCTTACTTCCTGTTGTCTTATTGTAAAATCACAAACATACTGTATTTTCCTGGCTTTTTTTTATTCTTAATGACGTCGTGTGTGGAGTTTGTTGGAGTGATTGCCTCTGCGTTGGTCATAGTTGAATCTAAATCTTTTTTTTTTTTTTTTTTTTTATGCTGTGACTGACGCGGGCAGAGCGAGTTGGACTATGAAGCGTCCTGTGGTGGGGTCATTTTTTTCATAATGCTTTTGTAGCCGACTGTTGCAGACATGATAATAATGCTGTGAAGAATAAAGTGTTGTTCTCATTCACTCGAGTGTCTCTGAATATTTTGTTTCTAATGTTTACAGGTTCAGTACTTTAAAACCTTATCTACTGGAAGTGGCACCTTTCTTTCAAAGATGAATTCCTAAATCCTGTAATGTCTCTGTTTCCTTGTTACATGCTCATTGAGAAGTTTGTGATAAGTTCATGAGCACTTACGGTAGCCCTGGAAGGACATAGAAGTATTTTGGGGAACCAGGGTTAATTATCATATTTTTATTATTTTCTGCTTATGAAACCTTGCACATGTAAAAAGATAAACCACTGGACTCAGCAGCTCAGATTAGACGTAGGTTGGAATGACTTAACTTGCTTTAACTCTTAGACCTCAGTATTAAAAAGTGACAGTGTTCCTGGGAGGATTATTACATTACATTACCTTGAGTATGTCAAAGATTACAAACAACATTGATTGAGATGGATTTGGGATTTTTTTGTAGTAACAAAAAGATAGAACCAGTTTTAATAGAAGTTGGTTTTAAGATTCTACATAGCACAGGAAAAAAGATCCCTAAAAGTCAGTGTTGTTGGTCATCTTTGAGATACCCAAGGCTGTAATAAGCCTCCCCTAAAAAAATTCACTTTGCATTGAAAATATTAAAAAGATTTCCTTTTTTGTGTCTTTTACCATTGAGATGCTCTTACATAAACTGGTGTAAAAGGGGTTAGAAAATAATTAAATATTTGGTATTTATGATCAGAGCACAATTTGATTAAAAGATTTATGCAAAAAAAGTAAAAAAAAATTATGAATGTATAGTTTTTTATGATATTTTGTGACGGGGACACTTTTGTCACTGAACAGGAGCAATGTCACTTTTTAAAACTTAGGGTTAAAGCAAGTTAGGTCGTTCATATGCAGAAAACAATAGAACTATTTATAATTTATTGTACTTCAGACTTCAAAAGGTACTGTCTTTGCACACCCTTTACATTTTTAGGATTATTAATTATTATTTTGACATACAACTGCACAGACTAATCAGTGGTAAAGGTTCCACTTGTTCCCAATTTAAACACACTTAAAAGACTTTTGTCACTAAAATTATTTACCATGGCCTTGTTTTTATCAATAAATTGCCATTAAAATTCAATACTTGTACTTTAATTACATGAATGAAATTGGTATGGATTTTGGAAGCTTTTTTGGCACTTTGCAAGTTCAAATGCACAGTGATGAGTGGAAAAAAAAATATGTGTCCCAGTTTTTGGGTCTGAAAATCTGGTCATTCTCGTATTGAAGCCTTGCCAAAGACAGATTTCTTTCTCAGCTGGAGATAAAGATTAATTTTATCTTATCTCAGTGCAAATATAATCCATACAAGGCAAGTGAGATGTAAAGTGATTATATACTCAGAAAGAAAATGCCGTGGCCCTAATTATAAATGTGGTCAATGTTTTTTTTATATAACTATTAAATTATTGTTAACTGTATTAATAAGTTGATTAGAGTGTTCAGACGTCCCCATTTAACTGGGACAGTCCAAGTTTTAGGCTCCTTGTCCACTAATATGTCCCAATTTTTAACAAACCATGTCCCAGTTGTTCCTATTTTAACAAACAGAAAAGCATTGGAAACTTAAAAAAAACATTTGTCTAAAGACTTTTGTTACTGTGTCAAATGTTTCTTAATAAACTGGCATTAAATTTTAAAACTTAAGCCATATACTTTAATGACATAACAGGAAATTATAAGGACTTCGGAAGCTTTTAGTTGACTTTTATTTTGAAGAGCACTTCCGGTCGCCTGTACTCTTCTGCTATGTAGATGAGCCTTTATTGTGAAAGCACTTCCGGCTGTCTGTGTCTGGGCTGGGTGCCGCTTCATTCGCGAAGACGAAAAAGGAAAAAAAAAAAAAAAGAGAAAAAAAAAAAAAAGAAAAACTAAACCATGACGAGACAAAGACAGTGACTGAACATTTTACAAACGATGATATAAAAGTCCAGATAAAGTCAGCATGGCCATACGGGAGCTCAAAGTCTGCCTTCTGGGGGTAAGTCACGGATGTTTTTATGACCCGTTTTTGGTAAGAAATTCCTTCATTTGGTTACGAACAGACCTCCAGAACATTTTATTTTTTTTACGCTAACAGCATTTTTTTTTCTCTATGTGATTTCATGAACCTAATGATCACAGTAAACACTTTGAGCTAGCTTTTTCTTGTTCTTTTTAGCGAAAACGTGCATCCTTTTGCTGTTAGATAACTCTGTAAAAAAGTATCTGAAGGAGGTGACAGCGCCCATTATGACAGTTCTGCGTTTTATTTGTCACTTTTAATATGTTTTTCTTGTAATATCTTGCGTTTTTATCTTTATTTTTATCCACAGTCTGACGGTATATTAGCCATGACGTCAACATTAGACCAGGAGCCGCTAGTTTTTTGGGTTTTTTTCGCTGCTGCGTTTGCAAAAGACGTAAAATGTGTCAAAAATGTTGGTTTATCAGCGAATTACACTGGTATTTTTGGTGTTTTTAGGGCTTTTCGCATTGTTGTGGGTCGTCTATGTAATAGACAGTTGTCAGCAGTTTGGAGAAGCAGACAGGAGCATCGCCACAGACACTAAACTATGCAGGCAGCTGATGTAAATGTACTTACCAGTAACCAGTGTACTATTACCTTTGTACTTAACCATTTAAAAGGGCTATGAGCTACTTCTATGACTGTCTAAGGCCATAGAAAATATATTTGCACAGCATCATCTGCTGAGAAATGTTTTGGTTCAGAGCCGCCTTAAGGAGCTTGTACTGAGCAGTGCTTGGTTATGGGAGCTGTGTAAATGAGGAACAGAAAACAAATTGATGTAAATAACTTTTATGTAACACATACTTGCACTAATAATATCAGTTTATGAAGCTTTCAGGATGTTTTCACTGTCCTGCTTTGGCAGCAAAGCCTGCTGCCATTACTGATTATTACTGCTCCTGCCTACTACTCCAAACTTCAGCTGACAGCTAACTACAACAGGAAACATTACCTAAAGTTACCTATACAGACTTTATATAAAAATAAACTATTAATTGAATGTGTCACTTTAATGAGGTTTACCAAGCCCTAACATCCCCAACTAAAGGTAACAAAGCTACCGTCCTAAGCCCTGACTCTTCTCAGCATCTGTGTTATACAGGACATGGATTGTTATATAATACTGCCATGTGACAATAACTTTACGGTAAAATGTAGGGCTGCAACTAACGAATATTTAAAAAATTGATTAAATGGTCAATTATTTTTTTAATTATTCGATTAATAATTGCATTGTTAAGCTGGTGGCTTAACAAAGACAAGTGGTAAAACATGAAGTTTTAAAGTTTCAATTCAAAATACATAATAATACATAAAAAGACATTTTTAACAAGACAAGGCTACTAGTTTGCCACTTAATGACTTTTGGATAGACACTTTTTTTCAATAAAAACACAAAATGTATTCTCTGTTACTGTTTTTGTGGCCTTAAAGGGCTGTCTTAGTGAAAACATAGCTTGTTTCAGAGTCAGTGTTTACTCCAGAAAACAATTATAGATTACTAAATAAGCTGATTAGCTAATTATAATTGATTATTCTGATTAGTTGTTGCAGCCCTAGTAAAATGTATTGAAGTTTGTTTGTGACCTGGGGTAAGGAGCTTGAAATTGGGACAGCATCCATCAAACGCAATTAATGTCAGCAAATCAGGAAGGGTTTTTAAGTGTGACTAACTATAGTTAGTCACTAACTAAAAATAGTTGTTGACTCTTCACAACACACACCACAAGCACAAGTTATTTTTTTTCCATTAGGCTATTATAATAACAGTTATTAAACTAGGTCTAGGCTCTGATGATTTAATTACTGCATTACTGGCTTTGAAAACCCCCAAATCTAACAAGATTTTTGCATTAATACAATATAAAGCTGATATAAGCACAGAAAAGTAACCTTGTCAAATCGTAGGCTGTCTTTGTGTTCAGTTTGGGCAGGAATAGGTGACCACAAGCCGTTTCTGTGCTATTAGATAATTTGTACATTGCTCAACTCTTGCATCACATTGCTACTGGGTCATGTTTATGTATGTTTTTAGTTAGCCATATTCTATTCAGCTGACTTGTTGTGACAAGAACTTATCTGTCAGCATCTCCAGCAACCAGAAACTTGACCAATAAACAGTGACTAATGTGTGTACTGTGAGCGTTGGTGTGACCTGTGCCCCTCTGTTACAGGACACCGGAGTGGGGAAATCTAGTATTGTTTGCCGATTCGTTCAGGACCACTTTGATCACAACATCAGCCCGACAATAGGGTAAGATAATGATTACCAGCTCTGTCATGGCTAATGGTTAACACGGCTCAAGCACTTACACACAGTCACTGTACATTGGTTTTAATTAAATCAGACATCATTTTAAAATCACAATGAAAAACTGTATTTGTTATGTGTTGCAGAGCCTCTTTTCTGACCAAAACAGTGCCATGTGGGAATGAACTACACAAGTTTCTAATCTGGGACACAGCCGGACAGGAACGGGTATGAAATTCTCAAATTTCTATTATTTTTTTAAGGATCTTCTTTTCTTCTGTCTCAAGATTTGCATGTGTAGCTGAATCTAAGGCTATATCCACGCAGACGAAAACGTTCAAGCTGGTCCACACTAAACCACTGAAAACGCTGTAGTACATCTGCCAGGCCTGTTAGTGGCACTGTAACGCTGCCACAGAAGCACACCAAAAACAGACGAGAACAAACGAGGAATGTGTAGAAAATTCACGCGATGTAAACATAAGAGCAGCGGGGAATTTGACCTGAGTCTGTTGTGAGAAGAGCAGAATATTTTGCTGTTACAGCCATGAAAAGCTCTGTAGCGTCTGCAGCTCAACTGCAACACCGTAAGGCGCCGCTTTTGTCGTTGTTGTTGGAGTTTAGCGACAGCGGGTTAAGAGAGAGGTGGGGCTACGGCATCATCATTTCAGAAAAGATGCGTATGAGCTTTAAACAATTAAACATTTATACATTTATTCCACTCTGGGACCCAATTTGAAAAATTGTTGTATTCAGCCTCCCAAAACGTCAGATTTATTTGCAGGGTTCGTACAGTCATAAAGAACCTGGAAAAGTCATGGAATTTTAAAATGCAATTTCCAGGCTCTAGAAAGGTTTTGTAATTTTATATTTTGGTGTAAAGTTTTTTTTTGTAAACATATAAAATATCTGCTGGTGTGTAAATATGATGGCATGTTGGAAAAAAGTAGCCCAAGTTTGTGAGTCCATTTTGAGGCCTTAGCTTGTACTATTCTGCATTTTTCTGCAGGACTTTTTCTCTTTTACAATGCCCTTGGGACGCCTCATTTCATTAAACAATAGGCACCTTTACTGACCAAACAAACATTTAACATGATTGTATTTTATGTCATCCATTCTCTACAGAGCTCAGTGATACAGCTACTCGTGACAGGACACATAATTATCAGTCATAATTCAGGAGAACTGACAGTTCAAAGGTCATGAGAGCATTACATCATTGTGTAGTTACTCACGTAATGAAAGGGGGATGGTGTGAGGAGACTACACTTCCCAGACACGCTGACTGTGCGGAAAAGTTAAACAGGAAGGAAACAGTACAAGCGTAGATGTTGTTAAGTGTCTGCTGTTCCAGTCCAGTACATAAAAATTAGCCTAGTAAGCCATAGCCAAGTCAGATCGAGCCAGTCTCTCCTACTTTCTTTTCGAAGGCAGGACAAACTTGTTTCTCACTCACAGAGAAGTCCTCCTCTCTGGTTGAATTGGGACTGGCCTATCACAGCCGTTTATCTGCAGCATGTCTTACAAATACGGAAGAGCTAGCAAAGGAAGCGTTGGCTACTGAGTGACTTTAATAACTTCTCTGACCTGATTAATGGCATTTAGTGCTTTCCTTCGTCAGCTGTTGGTTCTGCTGTAGTCTGCGTTGTTCTTCAGTCATCTTCGTCCTGTTTCCATTTTAACAACAGTAAAGTCCTGTTGACGTCCGATGTAACAACCACATTCAAACAAACCAATTTCTTCCACAGCTGTTTGTACAAGTGGCTTCTGCTGCTGTCCCTGTTCAGAAATAAGTTCAGAGCTGCTCATAATACGACAGTTTCTGGTGTTTTATGGCGCAATCGGCCATGTTTGTTTGGGTCAGCGGTGCACTACTTATGTCCCACCCTTTGTTTCTCTGATTGGTTACTCCACATGTGATTGTTTTGCCCATAGAAATGAAACTTAGGTGAAGGGATACCAGACTAACTTCTTTGTATAGAAGAGAAAAACAGTTTGTCTGGCCAGCCAGCCAACACCCGTCCAAGTCTTGTACATAAAAATGAGCCTAGTAAGCCACAGCCAAGTCAGAACTTGGTGTGTCATCTTGGGACTTTGCTGTACAAAGTTCACACAATGTTTAGATTTTGCCTAATTATGTCATGTTTTTTGTGTCTTTTTCTAGTTTCACTCGTTAGCTCCTATGTACTATCGGGGTTCGGCTGCTGCTGTTATAGTCTACGACATCACCAAGCTGGTAAGAGTTACATGACATAGCTACAGATACTTACACTCTGCAGTGAAACTTGTGTTGACCTCACAGTTTCCAGTCCTTACCGAGGGCGATTGTGTGAAACAATACAGCTCACTCTCCAATGTAAAACTCATCTGTCTGCTTTGTCTTCAAGAACTATACGCACCATTTTCCTGGTTTCTTAAAGGGATAGTCCAACATTTTTATAAACTTTTGCAGCTAATATTCCCTTCTCTAGATAGTGGTCAGCACACTTCCAGTTTGGAGAAGCAGACAGGAGGAACGCCACAGAGGCATGTTGATGTGTGTTGATGTGCTACTGGACAATTTAAATTTCTCCTTATGGGGATGAATAAAGTCAGTCTAAGTCTACAAATGTCCTAAACGTTTTTACATATTCCCGAAACAAATTTACAAATTAACTTTTAGGACAGAAAGGGATTGTTCCAGTGCCAGTATGGCCACTTTTTGGCCCCAGATTTTGCCAACAAGTTTTAGAGGCCTGATGTTTTATTTGGTCTCAGTAGCAGCCACCTACTGGACATGGGGCAGTAGCGCAGGTGGTAGAACTGTCCGTCTACTAACCAGAGGGTTGGTGGTGCAAACCCAGCTCTCCCTGTTACATACTGTTGTTGTGTCTTTAGGCAAGACACTTAACCTTACTTGCCTCCAGTGTTTGCATACATTGGTGTATGAATGTACACTATATTTCCCAAAGTATTCACTCACTCACCCAATTAACTGAATTCAGATTATGGCGTGGGGTTGATTTTAGGAGCTGGGCTTGGCCTCTTAGTTCCAGTGAAAGGTACTCTGAATGCTTCAACACCAAGAGATTTTGGACAATTCCAAACATGACTGCACCAGAGCACAAAGCACAGTCCATAAAGACATGGATGAGTGAGTTTGGTGTGGAAGAACTTGACTGAACCTGCACAGAGTCCTGACCTCAACCTGACAGAACACCTTTGGGATGAATTAGAGCGAAGTCTGCGAGCCAAGACTTCTCGTCCAACATCAGTGTCTGACGATGGACGAGAACGTCAGACACTGATTTCTGATGTAGATAGATGCAAAGGTTGGGCGGATGTCATATTAAACTCTATGGATTAAGAATGGGATGTCCCTTAAGGTCATATAAGTGTAAAGGCAGGTAAGCTAATACTTTTGGAAATATAGTGTATGTATAAATGGGTGAATGGTTCCTTAATATAAAGCGTTTTTAGTGCGCATCTAAATATGACCAAATCTGCAGTAACTCTTTACATTTATTAAAATATAACTTGTAGCTTATCAAAATGCAATCTAGAGTTCACAACTAAATGTGTGTAGCATTATTTCTCTGACCTTTCCAATATTGTGTTTGGTTTCCTGTCACGGATCCTGTATTTCCACCTCTTGTTCCGACTGATGTGTGATCTCGTTGCGCAGGACTCTTTCCAGACGCTGAAGAAGTGGGTGAAGGAGCTGAAGGAGCACGGCCCGGAGGACATAGTGGTGGCTATCGCGGGGAACAAGAACGATTTAGGAGACATCAGGTAGAGGACAGTACAGTAAAACTTATACAGTACGTGGAGCTGGTCAGTACTTCACTGTGTGTCCTTCTGTGCTGCAGAGAAGTCCCCATGAAAGAGGCCAAGGAGTTTGCAGAATCAATTGCAGCTATTTTTATAGAGACGAGCGCGAGAAATGCTGTCAATGTTGAAGAGCTCTTTCAGAAAATCAGTGAGTCTTTTCGCTTAAACCTCCATATAAACCCTTTTTACTCTTTTAACATTTGTTTTGTTTGTTTTTTTTAATTTGACCTTTTCTCAGATTGTACAATAGACATCCATAAACCTGGGATAACTGATATATATATATATATATATATATATATATATATATATATATATATATATATATATATATAAAAAATTGTCCTCTCGCCCTCCGTGGGCGGTTTCATCCATCCAAGCTCGGGTCCTCTACCAGAGGCCTGGGAGCTTGAGGGTTCTGCGCAGTATCTTTGCTGTTCCTAGGACTGCGCTCTTCTGGACTGAGATGTCTGATGTTTTTCCTGGGATCTGCTGTAGCCACTCTTCCAGTTTGGGGGTTACTGCCCCGAGTGCTCCGATGACCACGGGCACCACTGTTGCCTTCACTTTCCAGGCCTTCTCAAGTTCTTCTTTGAGGCCTTGGTACTTCTCCAGTTTCTCGTGTTCCTTTTTCCTGATGTTACAATCGCTTGGTATTGCGATGTCAACCACAACGGCTTTCCTCTGCTGTTTGTCCATCACCACAATGTCCGGTTGGTTCGCCACTACCATTTTGTCTGTCTGGATCTGGAAGTCCCACAGGATCTTAGCTCGGTCATTCTCTATCACCTTTGGAGGTGTTTCCCATCTTGACCTCGGGACTTCCAGACTGTACTCTGCACAGATGTTCCTGTACACTATACCAGCCACTTGGTTATGACGCTCCATGTATGCTTTCCCTGCCAGCATCTTACAGCCTGCAGTTATGTGCTGGATTGTCTCAGGGGCCTCTTTGCACAGTCTGCACCTGGGGTCTTGTCTTGTATGGTAGATCTTGGCCTCTATTGCTCTGGTGCTCAAGGCCTGCTCCTGTGCAGCCATGATCAGTGCCTCTGTGCTGTCCTTCAGTCCAGCCCTTTCTAGCCATTGGTAGGATTTCTCGATGTCAGCCACTTCAGTTATCTGTCGATGGTACATCCCATGTAGGGGCTTTTCCTCCCATGATGGTTCCTCCAGCACCTCGTCCTCTGTTTTCCACTGCCTGAGACATTCACTGAGAACTTCATCTGTTGAGGCCATCTTCCTGATGTAGTCAAGGATCTTGGATGTTTCATCCTGGACAGTGGTTCTGACACTCACCAGTCCTCTGCCTCCTTCCTTGCGCTTAGTGTACAGTCTCAGGGTGCTGGATTTGGGGTGGAACCCTCCATGCATGGTTAGGAGCTTTCGTGTTTTCACATCTGTGGTTTGAATCTCTTCCTTTGGCCAGCTTATTATTCCCGCAGGGTATCTGATGACCGGCAGGGCATAGCTGTTGATTGCCCGGACTTTGTTCTTGCCATTGAGCTGACTCCTTAGGACTTGCCTTACTCGTTGGAGGTATTTGGCTGTGGCTGCTTTTCTTGTGGCCTGGTCCAGGTTGCCATTTGCTTGTTGGATTCCAAGGTACTTGTAGCTGTCCTCAATGTCTGCTATTCTGCCGTCTGAGAGTGGGACCCCTACTGTATGGACTACCTTCCCTCTCTTTGTCACCATCCGCCCACACTTCTCAAGTCCGAATGACATTCCGATGTCATTGCTGTAGATCCTGGTTGTGTGGATCAGTGAGTCAATGTCTCTCTCGCTCTTGGCGTACAGCTTGATATCATCCATGTAGAGGAGGTGACTGATGGTGGCCCCGTTCCTGAGTCGGTACCCATAGCCAGTCTTGGTGATTATCTGGCTGAGGGGGTTCAGACCTATGCAGAACAGCAGCGGGGACAGAGCATCTCCTTGGTATATCCCACATTTGATGGACACTTGTGCAATTGGCTTGCAGTTGGCCTCAAGGGTGGTCTTCCACTGCCTCATCGAGTTTGCAATGAAGGCTCTTAGAGTCCTGTTGATGTTATACATCTCCAAGGATTCCATGATCCATGTGTGTGGCATTGAGTCATAGGCTTTCTTGTAATCAATCCAGGCGGTGCACAGATTAGTGTGTCTGGCTTTGCAATCCTGAGCAACTGTTCTATCTACGAGCAGCTGGTGTTTAGCTCCTCTGGTGTTTTTACCAATGCCCTTCTGTGCTGTGCTCATGTATTGATCCATGTGCCCACTTATCTTAGCCGCTATGATGCCTGACATGAGCTTCCATGTGGTGGGGAGACAGGTTATTGGTCGATAGTTGGATGGGGCCGTTCCCTTCAGGGGATCCTTCTGGATCAGGATTGTCCGGCCTTCAGTTAGCCATTCAGGGTGGGTCCCATCCTTTAGCAGCTGGTTCATTTGTGCTGCCAGGCGCTCATGGAGTGAAGTTAGCTTTTTCAGCCAGTAGGTGTGGATCATGTCAGGCCCTGGTGCTGTCCAGTTTTTCATACCTGAGACTCTTTGTTGGATGTCTGCCACTGTGATGGTTACTGGTTCTTGTTCAGGGAGGTTGCTGTGATCTGCTCTTAGATCCTCCAGCCACTGTGCACTGTTGTTGTGTGACGCCTCCTTCTCCCATATGCCTTTCCAGTATTGTTCAGTCTCCATCCTTGGTGGGTCTGCTCTGTTGTTATTACCCTGCCACTGAGAGTACACTTTAGCTGGTTGAGTTGAGAACAGCCGGTTTATTTGCCTTGCTTCGATTTCTCTCGTGTACCTCTTTAGTCGGGTGGCCAAGGCTTGGAGTCTTTGCTTGGCAGTTTCCAATGCTTCAGGTATGGACATCTTGCTGTACCTCTTGGGTGCTTGTTGTTTCATTGCACCTTTCTGGAGCTCTGACAGTTGGCTCACTTCTCTCCGAGTTACCTTGATTTTAGCTTCTAACCTTCTTTTCCATGGTGGATATGGATCTTTATGGTTGGTCTTTGGTTGATAGCCAAGCTCCTCAAGGATCACTGCTGCTGAAGTGTATATCAGCTCATTGGTTTCAGTGATGGTCATCGTAGGTATTGTTCCCAAAGCTGCATTCACATCTTCCAGGAGACTTTCTGAAGGTACTTCACTCAGCCTGTGTAACTGGTGTCGGGGTTGCCTGGTCTTCATTTTAGCCATGATCTTATCTCTCAGGTCAGTTGCTGCCTCGCTCAGCTCGATGGTGCTTATTGGGGCTTCGTACCCAAATTCTGGATGGGGAGTTGGTGTTAACTCCCCTCTGACCTTGCGTCCTGGCTCCCCCTTGCCGTAGCATATGTGTTGTATCTCGTCAATCTCAAGTTGTGAAAGCAGGTGCCGCTTGTGGATGTTGGAACACTGAGCTACAAGTTGTTTAGCAGTGAGTGTTGATTGTGGGTTTCGAAGTTGCCATATTTCCCACATTCTCTTCATGTAACCCCTCTGACTAGGATTACTGGAGTAGTAACATTCCAACAGAGCCTTGTTCTCGCATCTCGTCCACTTCCGTCTTGTTCCAGTAGCCCACTTCTCATCAGGCTGCTCTGGTTCCCCAACACCTGACGCAGACCTTGTTTGACCAGGCGACGTCTGAGCCGGTATGTCTCGTAATTCATTGTCTCTCATCATCATTATATATGAGGTAGGCAATAGCGCAAAGGGTCTTGCCTAAGGACCCACACTGGAAGTTGGTATTCGCCTCGGCCGGGATGTGAACCCGGGTCCCCTGAAGTAATACAACAACAATGGCTTCTTTGTCTGGGTTGTATGGAGCTTTAAATATCTATTTTTCCAACACAAACAATGCAGTGTTATTTTGAGTTCACTTATGAAAATATACTTTTGACAGGAGCATTGACTCCATTTGGTTGATTTTTACGATTTTATCCTATGCACCAGAAGATCTCAGCTGGTCTGATTGTTAGACCGAGCTTTATACATGTTTATTTTTTATTAATTATAAATTATATTACTGTGGCATTAATTTAAGATTCAAAATTCTTTATTGTTAATTTCTCTCTATGTACAGACACACACGAAGCCAAATGCCGTTTCTGCTCTCTTCTTACAGTGTTTCAACATGCAATAGGATAAAAATAGACTAAAATAAAAATATGTAAATAAAATGGATAAAAATACAATCCTTTCAGTATACATAAAATACAAAATATATGTCAGAAGCAACATACACTAAACACAAACTAGACAAAACCTATGTGCAGAAAACAATAACTATGGTAAGTGTGCAAAGCCATCAGCATAGTAGACACAAATTGTTTCAACATTTTATGTAAATAAAACTATATTTAGAGTTCAAATGAGATGAACATTGAATCTGTATTAAAGGTACTGTAAGCAGCATGCGTTCGTACTGGTTTAAAAACCGTACTGCAGTCTAAATCAAAACAAAGGTCTCTTTTCTGATTGGACGATTGGCAATGCAGTTTTAGAACAAAAAATGTAAGCAAAAACAACTTGGCCATTATGTAAAACATATTTTTAATTGTTAATAACTCACTATTGTTGTCAATAAAACATGATTTAAACATGTTTACATCATATTTTGGCACACATGTGGGTAACTTTTATGAAATATAAAAAATATATACTGCTCATAGCACCTTTAACCCTTCCTGACCCATAACCCCAATCACTGATATATACTGTATAAATATGTATTGCAACATTTTGCTCATTGTTTCTTCAAATACCATTGCTTGATTGAGATGCGACAATGTAATGAACCACATGTAATTAACGCTGTGGCCTCTTTCTTTCAGGTAAACAGATTCCACCTTTGGAAAACACCGAGGCAGAGAGTAATGAGTCTTTTAAACTGACCCGACAGCCGCCTCCTTCGGCCAGAAAGTGCTGCTAGTACCCACATCAAGGGACCGCACGCCTCACCAGAGCATCATCTACGGCCCATAATGCACTCTTCTTCACAGGGACAGATGGCTGCACAGAGAGGTGTCTGCTCACAGGTTTACTGCATATAACAGCAAAAAATAATAACAACACTGCTGCCAATAGTTTTATATTAATGTTTCAAATGCCTACCGTTTACATTTCAGCCTTGCATTTGTCTCCCTCTGGAGGTGTTGTGTGTGTATTACATTACGTTGTGCCACAATGCATAATGCTCACAACTTGTACAACTATTAAGTAATACAAAAGTAATAAGGACAGAGGTGGAAAGTAACAAGATACATTTACTCATTAAAACATTTTTTTTAGGCTAAAATCAATCAGTCAATTAATTTTTTTTTATATAGCGCTTTACAACAACCAGAGTTGACCAAAGTGCTTTACAATGTTAAAAACAGTAAATAGACCATGGCTGCAATACAAACAGAAGAGTCAGTAATACATTACTAATCCAGAAAAGTGTCCCAGTACTACGTGTTGAAGGCCTGTCTGTATAAATAGGTTTTAAGTTTGGCTTTTAACAGGGGCAGGTCTGTGACGGTGCAGAGTTTAGTTTGGAGGACCTGCCTCTGCAAAAGCACGATCCCCCCTCTGTCTTTTACTAAAGTACATTTACAAAGTCTTTAAAGATGCTATGAGCGGTATATATTTTTCATATTTCATTAAAATTATCCACGTGTCCCAAGAAATGAGGTAAACATGTTTACAGGATTTGTACAGTCATGGAAAACCTGGAAAAGTCATAGAATTTTAAAATGCAATTTCCAGGCCCTTTATATTTTGGTGTAATGTTTTGGAAAATTAAACAGTCTGAGTAACATTTGAACACTACGAGTTAAAGCTGCGCCAGCCTGCCTAGATGATTACTTTATATCTTAATTTACTTTTTTAAAATATGTTCTGAACCAACTTACCAAACATAATTATGTTTTAATCACTGGTGTGTAGGCTATAAGTCAGGCAAATTATTAGATTAATATATTTCTGGGGGAAGAGCCCCAAATGTTGTTTTTTTTCCCAACTGACTAATTTTAACAAATTAAATTGCAGAAAGAGTTTCTAAAGCACCACACTGGACCTTTTTAAATCTATTTATGTCATTTCAGTCATTCAGGTCTTGGAAATTTAGTCAAAAGTTTTGGAAAAGTCATGGAAAATTCTTGGTAAAAAAGTGTATGAACTCTGTGTTTAAATCAAATATTAGTTTTACTGATAACAATGGTACAGCTGAGTTATTCACAATAAGAAAAAAAACAAAACTATTGAACGTAATGCCCAAGTTTTTTTGTTTACATTTTTTGTTTTGGTTCTAAAACTGCATTGTCGATCGTCCAATCAGAAAAGCAGAAAGACCATTGCACAAGAAAAAAGTATTTTTGAGCATGATAACAGTTGATTACCTCATAAACAGAAAGTAATGGGTTTTAATCCTTAGTAGTAGGAGTAGATTTTGCTACAGAAAAAGAAAATACTTTCAAAAGCAGGTTGTACTGTACACTTTACAGTCAGTACTATTTTGTTTTACTGAAGTAATCAATACTTTGATTATTTTCCAGTAATATTATTTTGAAGTAACAGTATTTTTGGTTACTTTCTCCACCTCTGCTTTATTTCATATTAACAAGCATTTGCACAAAAACATTGCTGGTGTTTTGCACTGTGGCTCTTTAAAAGACACAGAAAGTACAGTAAAGTAAAGTATTATTAGTTTCATTTAGCCTCTGATTGTGTTTTCTAATTTTTGTGTCTAGTTTGTTAAAATGGTTTGATGAGAAGTTGCCAGTGTGTTGTAAGAGTTGGGTTTTGCAGCATCCTCACATTCCAGTGTGTCATGTGTCTTTTCCACACATTTGCTGTAAAACTGTAACGCTGCAGATGATTTCAGTACAAGATACCAGGGCTGGGTTTGTTTACAGAGTGATTTAAAGATATTTTCTATGTATCGTCTTGAGGTCACTACAGGGAACAACTGTAAGCAAAAAAAAGGGTTTAATTTTGTACTTACACTTGTTTTAAAGGCTACAGCGGTAATAGTTTTATCCTGTCACTAATGAATCAGTGTCTAAAAGAACTGAGGGAACCTTTGTGACTTTAAAATGTTTAACCCTTGTGGCCCAATGAGGACAAACGTGTCCTTTTCAAATTTTATTTTGATTTTTTATTATTTTTTCAGTGGTCCTGGCCTTTTCTATGAATTTTGCATCAGGTGTGTATTTTATCACTAATGTTGATATTCCAAACACAAATCTTATATTACTTCATTTTTACACACACTAATTAAATTTATGTTGCCACTGTTGAGTGACAAAAGTGTCCCCTTCTCAACATCAACATCAAGAGAAATAGCATACTTATATTCATATACGTTTACTGTCAACTCTAGCTTTGCGGCCAGGGTTAATTATGTCCAGCAGACAGAGAACAAAGAAAAGAAACATTTTATTTCATTACAAACACAAAATAACATCCAAAACGACATATCTGGTTTCATTATAACCTGCAAATTTCTAATATTGATATTTCTGATATTATGGATTTTTTTCCATGCATATTGATGTACACTTCCTAGAAAAACAATACAATTCAATACAGTTTGTAGTTACAAAAAGTTACAACCAGTTTTAAGAGATTTTAAGGGGTTTTAATTTTAGATTGTAATTAGCACAGGAAAAAATTAGCCCTAAAATAAATGCTATCTTTTTTATGATGTTTTGTGATGGGGACACAAATGTCCCTTAACAGTAACAACGTAACCTTTTAAAATTGGGGTATAAGGGTTAATTCATGTATTGTGCCTTAGCTGGATGAGATTTGTATAGTATCAAGTTAACATCTTATCTTGCACAGCAGCTGGATTGTCTTGAAATCTGTGAGTTCACAAATTCACGAAATTCATCTTGTCAGGCCCCCGCTGATCCGTTTGTGTCCGAGCCGTTGGTGGCCCGGGCCAGTGGTGTGGCAGTACTGCCGTGAGTGAGTGAGTTTATCATAAAAGGAAACCTCACGGTCAAGTTTGTGCCAGTCCCAAGCCTGGATAAATAGAGAGATTGTAACAAGGGACATCCAGGGTAAAACTTATGCCAAATTAAACGTGCAAATGATCAGTCGAAAAGCAGCTGAAAGGGACATTTTTCCTTATCTCAGTTCCACTCTTAAAACTATTCTTCGCTGCCCTCTGCTGGTCTCTTCACCCATTTTTTTTACGTCAGTAATAAAGTAATTATTAAAAACGTTTCCTTTTCCTCAAATGTTTTTAAAGGTTGTAAAACACACATTGCTGATATGTTTAAAAAATATAAATAAAAGCATAATGTTGCCCCTTCAAGAAATTTACAGATATTTAGAAATCATGCATATTATTTCTTTCACTACAAAACATTTACAACATTTATGCTGTTTTCAATGAAATAATAATTCCCTTATTTTATCCAATGTGCTGTCTTTTAAGAATGAAACCATGTTAAGTAACCCAGAAATACTTGCAGAAATACATTTTTTTTGCCTTTAAGATTTTTACTGATATGCTGTACGCCACTAGTGACTTTTAATATTTTGTATTATGTCGTTGTCCTTTTACATAAATGCCTTTGTAATATTAGAATAATGCATGAAGTCAACACAGACTAACTGTATGTTATTATTGTATTTGTCATATTAATAACTGCAGATTGTGTATGATCAGCCTGTACATCCTGCAAAATACTCTGTGTAATAAAATAATATGGTTCTAGTTTATAGTTTTTGTGGTATCTTGGTTTAAAGGAATTATCGAGGTAGCTCTAGGTAACTTATTTCTAACAGGAATTTAAAGTAGTTTGGAGAAGCAGACAGGAGCAATGATACAGGCTTTGTGTTATATCTATCTGTTGATGGACCAAGTAAAAACACACTTTTATAACAATTACAGAGGTTTCTAAAACTTGAGAAGCTACTACTTATGTGTTTGTATGATGTACCAACTATATACATACGGGAAAATGTGGTTTTAGCCTATCCCAGCAGCAACTATGGGCCTTAGGCGGTGTGTACGCCTTAGACATTTATTCACAACAGATAATTTGGTTTGTCAATACACTCATTAACGGTCCCCGGTTGTGCTAACATGACTTGTTTGAGCTTTTAACCATGTTATAATGTTGCTTCCACCACAAAAAACATACCTGTAGTAGTATTTTGTTTCATTCACGCATGTTTGAGTAATCCTGTTTGCTGGGGCCGTCCCCTTCACAAGATCTGAAAACGCTCGGTCTCACAGCTCTACATAGATTTGTGAAACCAGGAAGTGCTCCTGCGCATTTCTAAAGCCCATACACCATCAACGGACTTGTTCTGATCATTTCAGCGCTTCAATTGTCGTCACAACGAAGCAGTCAGCTCATTTATCTATCTGTTAGCGTCATGTTGCTAATAGCGATGCTAAATAGCCATTGTATGCTCTGTCCAGTCCCCACTGTTGCCAGCAGGGGGCGACAGACACCTAATCCAAGAAACAGCTCCCCCCAAAAAAGATGTTTTCCATACATATACCTTATTTTAAGTTATAAAACGTGAAATACTAATGCAAAGTCCAAAATTATTTCAAAAAGCATGATAAAAGCATAATATCGGACTTTTAACTTTGAAGCTGCAGAGAACCCCTTAGAGAGATTATCAGTCAGCTGAACCAAGGATTCAAATCTATAATCTCCTCAATGCCTGAAGCAAAAGTTTAATCAGCTTTTTACAACAACATCATCTATAGAGCACACATTTAAATGAACATTATTAAATGCTTACTTAGTTTACCCTTTCGTTTCTGTGGCACTGCTCCTGTCTGTCTCTCCAAACTGGGCATGTGCTGACATCTGCTGTTAAGAATCCATTTGCTATCCATAAATATGTAAAATAACCACAAAATACTGCCCATGATAAGGATATATTCTCCTAAACGACTGCAGAGATAAACAGACACCTCAGGCTCTTTGATGTTGTTTACAAGATGGAAGATTGGAGGGAATGGCAGTAACACTGGAGGGTCACGCTGCGGATTACCCTTTTGACATGTGAACTCGCCGGGCCACCGTAACTCATAAGATAGATAAGGCACTGATCTGGTTGTAAGATCTCTGCGTCATATGTGTATTCTTTCCAAATTCCTCGTATGAAAGACAACCTGTTGTGCTTTTCTAACATCCCTGTAATAATGTTTCCTCATTAAGGTTCCTGTCTTTCAACTGTGTCCTGAAAACGAGGGTCACTAAACCAATCACAATCACACGAGTATTTAAATATAGCACATGTACTTTCCAAGATGGTTTAAATGGCCATAAACAGGCAGATTTACGCCCAGACCAGACCATTCTTCACACTGGAGGGTATTACGCAGCTCGCTGTGGGAAGGTCTTGGTCCTTGTCACGAAGATGGATTTAACCATAGCCTGTTGTCAGTTTGATCTAAAGCATGCAGGGAGCACAGTTTAAAGAGGGCAGACGACACAACCCGAATGAAAATACTGGGATTTCTTACTTACATTGCTATTTCTTCTTTTAATTATGTGTATTTGAATAGAGCAGTGATTCTCAAACTTTTCATGCTAATCACCACCTCAGGAAATATTAGGTTTTAAAGAGCCAACTTTAATGGAGTATAGGAGTGCTAATAAATAAGGACATAAGATGGACTAAACCAGGTCTAAACCAGGACTAAACTAGAACTAATCTGGGACATAACTAGGACCAAACTGTGACAAACTCAGGACTAAACTAAGACTACTCTAAGACAAAATCAGAACCAAATGGGTACAAATCCAGATCTAAACCAGTACAACTAGGACTAACCTGGGACATATTCAGGACTAATCTAAAACTAAACTGAACCAAGGCTAATCTAGAACTAAACCAGGTCTAAATAAGACTAAAGTCAGGTTTAAACCAGGACTAAACTGTGCATAAACCAGGACTAAGCAACCAGAGCAGGTCTAAACAGGAATAAAACTAGCTCTAAGTTTAACACACACAAAAAAAAGCACCAACATAAGAAGCCTGCGTACCACCAGTGGTGCCTGTACCACCGTTTGAGAACCACTGGTATAGAATATATGGGTAAATGTCTGTTAATCAATACTAATGCCTACCTTGTTATAGCATGTGATATTAATTTCTTTATAATTAAAGATTTTCAAGAAAAAGGCTTCAGATTTCTTGTTTCAGCTCCTAATTGGTCCAAATTCTTCATTTTATTCCATTCTCACAGACACACAAAACTTGGCCTAACACTAAGTAATAATAATTAAGTCGGGCTGGGTACCGTTCAGATTTTTACGATACCTGGTTTTTGATACTGCTACCTGAGTGATACTTTTTCTGATCCCTATGGTGAGCTAATTCATCTTCTACAATCATAAAACACATCAATATTGAATAAAACACCAATTTTTGGAGCAGAATTCTTAGCTGCAGGTTAGTTTGTATGATTTATTCTGTGTTATTTATTTGATCCCTACATGCAAAGGAACATTAAAGGTCCCACTAGTACTTGGTACTGAATTTTTATTTATTTATTTTATTTTTTTTGATACCATTAGTGTAACTTTTCTTTCAATACCAAAGCTATCGTTTTATGGTGCCCAGCCCTATAATTAAGGGCAAGTAGTGATGCCTAGTAGAAATTCCACTCCCCAAACACTTCAAGCTCATTAATTGCGATGTAAACTGAGAAACAGTCAACTAGTCTCTCCAACCCTTGGACAAATTATCTACCAAGCATGAAAACTGTTTACTAACATGTTAATGAGTGTGACAATGAGCAAAAATACTACTTGGCTAATGAAAGTTAAACTGATAGTTGTCAGACGTCTTTCCCAGTGGTGGAATGTAACAAAGTAAAAGTACTTAGCTACTTTACTTAAGTACAATTTTTATGTATCTGTACTTTACTTGAGTAAATTTTACAAGGGGTACTTTAACTTTTACTTCATTACATTTTAGAGCAAGTCACAGTACTTTTACTCCACTACATTTCTGAGTTGGTTTGAAGTAAAAAGTATTTTGGGTTTTGGTTTAAAATCATGTGTTTTTGCCATAACCTCATTGTAGACACACAATACTTGCAAAGTAGTGCTCCTTTAGAAACATCAGAATAAAATAGACAGAAGACCTCAGTGACAGATTCAGTCTCTTCTACTGCACCAGTTTGTTCATTTCATCTGGAATCAGCACACACAGATTTGACACATTATGAGCTGTCGAAAAACGTTTTTACTTGCAAGAACATTTGAAAGTGAATACTTGAGTACTTCTTCCACCACTGGTCTTTCCACAGATTGGCTTCACTAATTCACTCAGTGTAAAGGGTTAATAGAGGCCACATGTTGCCCTTTTTTGGAGCACCGTGTCCCTGAACACAAAATAACCATGCAGTTGCTATTTAAACCCACAACCGTGTAACTTTATTTTCTTTTCTTTTTTTTTTCTTGACATGAAATATACATAATCACTGCACTCTTCCATAATCACACCATCACTTTGCTCGGGCAGCCACGAGGGCGCGCAACAGGGCAGTCCGTCCCCCGGCAGAGAGAGCGCGCTCCCCGGGCAGCAGCATTAGTACCCACCGCGGGCTCGTCCACGGAGCTCAGTCTCTCAGCACAGTCAGCGTTTGACTCAGCGGTGGCTCCAGGACCAGGAGGACTTCCACCACCACCACCGCCGCCACTTGTCACTTGTTTTTTTTTTTTTAGCCCCGACACCGAAATCAAGTGCATCCTTCTCCACCACCTCCACCACCACCACAGCTAAAAATGTCAAAGTTGGATCAGATTCTCGTTCTCGACCCTCCCTCCGACCTCAGATTTAAAGGTAGGTGCACCCCTTTTGTTTTAAATTATTATAAGTAAGTAATATCTGTGAAAATAGCTTGACTGGAATATTTTTTACACTCCCCTCCCTGCAAATTTCGATGCTAGCCAGTGAAGCTAGCCGTCCAGCGCCATTTTAAGTTAGCGTTAGCCGGGGGGAGACGCGACAGGCCGCAGAAGCCCCGTGCTCGAGTGACGAAGCGAACCGGCGCTAGTCGCACTCTCGCGTGGGACGCAGCGGGCTGACAACACGGGCAGCGTAGCGTTGATTAGCAAGGACAGCGCTTCTCAAAACACACATTTACTGAATAAACAAGCTTATCTCTCCGTGACACACGCTTCACTGGTGACAATTCAAGGCTAACTTATTGGTTGTTAGCATTTAGCAAACTGTTGTTGTTTCTGGAGGTCCCTGAAATGTTAAACCTGGTCTTGACGTGGAAACTAATGAACTTTTACAGCCCCCCAACAAAGCGTTTTTAACCTGGCGACATTCTGGCATTTCAGGCCTCCAAGTGATGAATAGTTCAAAGGACAAACTTTTTTGTAAATATAAATGTTAACCTGCCTAAATTGTAGCTAATTTAAGTGCTAATTTTCTCAGTATTTTATCAGAAGTAGTAGAAAGTTTTACCCAGTGGCCATGCTTACCTGTGTATATTCTTATGTAAACAATGTAGACATTTCACTTCAGTGAGTTATGTAACTTGGAGTGCTTTCATTTTCTAATTATTAGTTATGTCCTCTCATGTTAAAAAGGCATAGTAATATGTTAACATGTTTTTGCTGTACTTTCTTTAGCAAGCCTTAGGAAGTATTGCAATCTGAACTAGAGTAGTACTTCATACTTTTAGTGATTATTCAGCATTGGACAACTGCCTTCTGTTGCATTCAGTAGTTAAAGGTAGTGTGTGTGTGTGCGTGCTGAGTGAGTGCCAGGCATTCAAAACTTTGAGCAATGTGTCACCCAACAATTGGTTGAAGAAATCGGCTGCCTTTTTTTTTTTTTTTGAGGTTAAAACTTAGGCATGTTGTGAGCTTGCTTTTCTCTTTCAGCTCCTACCTAGATGTATTTTCAGGCCTTTGACATTCAGGTGAATCTTAGCTGTTGCTCTTGTTACTCAGTGTCCATGCAAAGTCATTAGAAAATCAAATTATATTACTAAACAAAAATAATAAATACTGTCTGCTTTTCCTTTATTTACTATTTTTCAGGATTGAGTATTTTGTCTCAGCCTTACGTCTCCAATGAAAAAGCTTTTTTTTTTTTTATTTACAGAGACCCAGTGTTTACTTGTGCTGAATCAGCCACATCATGGTTATAAAAGCCCAATTGTTGGTTAGTTAAGCTTGGTATGAGTGGACACTTATTGAGACACTACGTGAAAGTGAATTGTCACGTCTGTAAACAACATTACATAGTTCGAATTCATTGATGCTGGTGGATTATGCCTTTTTGGACGGTGGTATTTCTGTCCCTCTGTCGCTCCCATCATTTATGGTTAAGTCTTATCAAAGCTTTACAGGCTGGCAAACACAATTTAACCATTTGGTGCAAGATGTTCTATTAACTTTGCTTTAGGGCTGCTGTAGCCCAAAATACAAACCTTTTATTCTCCCATTCTCTCACAACAACAAAGTTACCCGCCTGCTTTTATTTTATTAAAAAGTCAAACTGAACCATTTGCGAAATACTTATTACATCAGACCAAATTTAGTGATTAAAAGTCCTATATTATGCTTTTTTCAGGCTTTTTGAAATAGTGTTGGGTACCGTTGCATTAGTATTTTATGTTTTATAACTTAAAATAATGTATATGGAAAATGTCAGAAAACGCTTGGATTAGGTGACTGACACCCCCTGGTGGCAATGGTGGGGAATGAACAGCGCGTGAATGGCTTATTAGCACGGCTATTAGCAACATGATGTTAACAGATAGATAAATGAGCTGACAGCTTTGTAGTGATGGCAGTTTAAGCGCTAAAATAATGAGTTCGGTGACGGTGTATGAGTTTTAGAAACACGCAGGAGAGCTGTAGACGTAACATAGAGCTGTGAGACCCTGAGTGTTTTCAGCTCTTCAGAAGGGACGGCCTCAACAAACAGGATTACTCAAACGTGTGAATGAAACAAAACTGCTGAATGTTTTTGATGTGGAAACAACATTAAAAGATGGTTAAAATCTCAAAAATCTCAATTTAGTAGAATAGAGGACCTTTAAACTTCTAGTTAAATGCTAGAAAACCAGAAATTTCTCCATTTTGTTCATCACTGTGTGAATGCTTTCACTAACATAGGTTTAGCGTTGGTTCCCCCGTCATCTATTATGTTTTGATTTTTGGGCTCTTTCTCACTGTAACCAGACATAGTCCTTCCGGGAAAAGCCACTCTGCCTATCGGATTTTTCTCTGCTATTGATTCAGTGTTGCCAAGCTGCATTGACCAACCAGATAATGAAGGTGTCCCTCCGGTATGACTGTCCAAAGCTTGTCATTATGGGCTGAATGAACATTCTCACCTAATAGAAATTGTAAATAATATCGCCTAGTCCGGTGGTTAAAAATTAATTGTGGGATCCATATTTTTTCCTGCCCATTTTATTGTGACCCACCTTTTACAGAAGTTATTTTTCTACATTATTTTACTACAGCCTTTATAGCACGTGTATTAAAATCTATTTCACCATTTCATTGAACAATCTTTAGCCCTCTAATCAGCCAAACATTGAAACAGTTCTGGTTCTGACCCACCAGTTGAAACTACTGGCCTAGATGACGTCTTAAGGGCATCTTTCTCATTGCAATGAATTTTCCATGTCTGGTAGCAGAATTAAGACTGTTTTGGATGCCTAAACCATTTTAAAAGTATCCGGAGTTCAGTTCAGATACGTAGGTCTATGTTTGTCCTCCGGTTGAACCTCCAAATTCAGACGGGCAGAAGGCCTGATAGCAGGGACATGGTGCATCATAATCTTATCATGGACATCCTTATTCCACCTGATTAAGAAACTGTCCTCTAATTAGGCCTTTTCTGATCGGTCACACGGTCTACATTTCAGCTCACAAGATCAAACTTTTTACCCCTGAATGTCTGGAAAGCACCCAAAGTTTCACAACAGTAGTATGACAATAAGAGAAGGTAAATGTGGATGGATGTGGACTGGAGCAGAAGTACTCAAAATCTGAGCTCAAGTAAAAGTTCTGCTGTAGAGGTAACCAACAAAATGGTTACTCACATAGAAGCGAAAAGTATCGAATGTGAACTTATTACTTCAGAAAGATTTTTTTCCCAATTAAACAGTAAAATTGGCTACTACTACTCTTATTTCAACTACTGCAGCTAGTACTACTACTATGACTAGTATTATTACTACTACTTCTACTACTACTTCTACTACTAGTAGTACTACTACTACTGCTGCCACTACTAGTCTTACTACTACTCTTAATTCTACTACTACTGCGGGTACATGTTTTATTTCACTTTCATTACTTTTACTGCTATTACCGCTACTACTGCTGCTGCTGCCACTAGTAATACTTCTGCTACTACTTCTACTGCTACTACTATTACTGTTACTACTACTGCTACTCTTACTACTACTACACCTGTCTCAAACCAATTACCCTCTCATTGCAAGGCAAACAGCTGCTACACACTTGACCAAATAAAAACTTTTACTTACTTTCTTCAGAGACTTTAATAAATACTCTAGTAAAATAAAGTATGTTTTACAATTTCTTTAAAATATTCTTGAGTAAAATATCTCATTACTTTTCATCTTTAGATCAATAATCAGTGTAAGCTTTACCACATCATATTTCTGTCTGTAGCTCTCGCAGAGATATCTTGAAGTAAAAATCTTCGTGACTTTCTCTTTGGGCCAAAATGAAATGTAAATGAATATGTAAAACTGTTGCAAATGTGCTGGATTATCTGTTAGTGAAGGAAGTAAATCTCTCTCCAAATTCACTGCTCCTGGTTTCTGATATCAACTTGATTTTTGTGGGAATTTGTGTTGTAGTACACTGTTGTGTTTCTTTGTCAATACATTTTTATTAGTTTTTCACAATACAACTGTGAAGACTGTCATCCAGTGAACCATCTCAGTCTCAAAAAATAAGTAATGTTTTTTGACTTGTTTTTTAGAGTTGGTGTGGTTTTTGCTTTTGCTTATTCATAATGCATTATAAATTTGACACCATGCCGATGGTAATATGCGTATTATCGATACTGTCGGCATGATTGGTTTGGAGGAGGAGACTGTGCAGTATTTTGTAAAAGGGTGTTTATGAGATACTTAAGAATAGAAAACTTATTTGTAAAATTGGAAATTGTCATCCTGCTGCCAGTTTGGAGAAGCAGACAGGAGCAACATCACAGGCTTGTTAAGTAGCGCTACTTATAAGGCTTATAAAACAACAATTTCTGTAAGTATATAGTAACTTGCTAGGCGTGCCATGTCTGTTCTTCATGTATATAATGCCTGGAATTTGGGTTCACTGAGTCTAAACCAAAATATGGGCCACCTCTCAGCAACATACAGAATATGTTGTGGAAACATCCTACATGCATCATACATTTAAATGGACAGTGAAGTAGTTCAATGTTTTAAATGTTTAATGTGTGAGTTCACCAGCCCCAATTACAGCTTGGTTTGGTCTTTGTGACATCGCTCCTGTCTGCGCCTCCAAACTGGAAGCATACTCATGACTAGCTATTACTGGGAATAAATTGTTATGGGTTAAGTTAAAGGTCCTTGTTCTGCTAAATCAGCTTTTTTTTTTTTTTCTTTTTTCTTTTAACCATGTTACAATGTTGTTTGCACTTAATTAAACAAAATACTGCTCTAAGTCTGTTTTTTTTTTTTTAACACGTTTGAGTAATCCTGTATGCTGCGGCCATTCCCTTCTCAAGAGCTGAAAACGCTAAGTCTCACAGCTCTACGTAGACAAACCAGGAAATGCTCCTGCATGTTACTAAAGCCCATACACCATTTTTGGACTCTTTCTGATAATTTTGGCGCTTCAATTGGAGTCATTATAAAGTACTCAGCTCATTTATCTATCTGTTAGCATTGTGTTGCCAATAGCTGTGCTAAATTGCCTACGTGGGTATTTAGCACAGCCATTAGCAACATGCTCTGTCCATTCCCCACCGTTGCCAGCAGGGGGCAACAGACATCTAATCCAATCATTATCTGCAAAGTCAAAGTAACAGCTCCCCAAAAGATGTTTTCCAGACATATACATTATTTTAAGTGAAAAAAGATGAAATACTAATGCAATGGTGTCACACTATTGCAAAAAGCCTGAAAAAAGAATAATATAGACCTTTAAAGATCTAATTAAAATTTGCTTATAATCTTTTAAATCTTTTAAAAACAAGGTTTACAAAGTGCTTAACAACAAAAAATTATTACAAAAAACAACACACAAACGGCAGAATAAATAGGATTAATTATTATAAACAGGCAAGTCAATAAAAGTGGGTTTTAAGAAGGGATTTAAAAGATATCACTGATGGTTCCAGCCTTATCTCCTCAGGCAGGCCATTCCAGAGTCGAGGGGCTCGGACCTAAAAAGCTCAGTCACCTTTGGCCTTGAGTCTCGACCCTGGAACAGCTAACAGGGACCTGCCTGAGGATCTAAGGCTGAGGGGAGGCTTGTATAAAATCAATAACTCTGTGATGTGGCTTTGTGCAAGACCTAAACGAGCTTTGAAAGTGATCAGTAAAATCTTAAAATCAATTTTAAAACGCACAGCTTGCCAGTGTAGCGAGGCTAAAACCGGGGTGATGTGTTGTTGCCTGCTAAAGCCAGTGAGAAGCCTAGCTGCTGCATTTTAAAAAAGTGATGCCCAGATGGAAATTAAAATGTTGCTTTTTTAAACAAAGAATCAGCTGTGATGTATGACCTTGGGACCCAAAGTTTCCCACATTATTTTATTGGGATACAGTCTTCATAACATAATCGAAATCTCACATTCTGTATATAAAATTATTCTTTTCACGCCATACAGCCTGCTAAGAACTTGCCTGCAACCCACGTTTGGATCCTGACCCACCAGTTGAGAACGCAGCTAGCAGTCTATCATTAAAAGCATCACACAATTTGCATTATATTTTTTCAGAAGACACTTTAAAATGGCTTTGTCTTCTTCCTCCTGAAAAACAGTACACGTCAAAAGAAGATGACCACAGCTTGTTCCGGTCACAGAGCCGGAGCTAAATCGGTCGTGGTGTATCTGAGAGCCGGACTCTTTTAGCCGTGCTCTGCTGGGATCCCTCCTGTGAGCTGGAAGGGGCAGCCCTGCATCTCCTTGGCTGGTATTTTTAGCGTAGGACAGGCCTGGGGGACCCTAACTCGGCGAAACAGGCAGCGAGATGAGAAGGAGAGGGGGAGAGAGAGGTGGTGCTAGAGCCGCTCAGGCAAAGGTAGCATCTCGGAGTTGTTGGCCAGTGGATGGAGTACGTGGGTGGAGAAGAGATGATGAGAACAACTGCTTTGTGCTGGTACATCGCACTGACTTTAGTGATGGTTGCAGCATTTAAAACCTCTTTGTATTAAGGCATAACTTTCTGACTTTAAGGCTAAGAAATGAGCAAATTATATGTATTTCAGTATTTTATCAATAAAACTAAAAATATTATTGTTGCTGAAAGTTGTTGTCAAGGCCTCTGGAGTTTTGGCTGTGTAACAACAGCAACTTATCAGTTTCTTTTCTGAGCTTCTTGTTTTCTCTAACACATTTAGAGGTAAGAAAAAGTAGGACTCTGGGAAATTTGCTGTCTGCATTTGAACCATTCTTCAAATATATTTGCAGCAACCTGTCAGGAGTATTGGGCGACCGCTGAGCAGTGACCCCTCTACATGTCTTTAGCCAGAATCCTTGTCAGGAGTACCCAGCTGGGCGATTAGCCGAGCATGTTTTGAGAATAGGCAACCACTTCCTGGACGTGGTCTTTTATTCCCTAGTAGGTTTCCCACACAAAGACCTTTTCTCTTCACTAAGTAAAGAGAAATGTGGAATTAACCAACTCATAGCTATTATGGCTATCACAGCTAAACCCTGACGCTAATAACCTGGACTGTTTACATCGAATGCAAGGAATGAAAACATATTAAGAATAATAGTCTTGTTCTAGTAAAATGGAACACAGTAACTCTGCTTGTTTCTTTGCTGTTTTGCCTAATTTTCCTCTATAACGCTCCCCCTACAGTTCAGAGTAAAGCGCTATCATAAACACTCACAAGCCCAGTTGACTCCTGCGTGTCCCCTTGCTCGTCTTTACTTTTGTTTTCCCCTCCGTGTATCTGTGCAAAGTTTTTTTTTTTTCCTCCATTTGGCTGCTCTGGAACGTCGAAAATCAAGAAATAAAGCCACTGCTAGCTTGTGATTTTGCTAACCTGGATGTGCCGTTTTCTGGCGAGACCGGAGACTTCTGTGACTCCGGGACTACGTCACTCACTTTTGCAAGTGTCACTTTCAGCCCTGAGACATCAGGGGGAGATGAAGGGCGCTTCATTTACCCCACAACAACTTGTTTAACCATCATATGGACTCTGAAACAGTTTATATACGGTAAAAAAGTTACTGAGTTAGTGCTTTTAAAGGCTTTTATGAAAAACAACTCTTCTTACGCAGAGTGGTTTTTAGTGTTTCTTTTGGACCAGTTGTGTAGCAGTACTGACTTTTGGTATCTTTTAGACTTACAATGAAGTAGGGCTGTGCAGTTAATTGAATTTTGATTACAATTTTGATTATTACCGGCTACGATTCCAAAATCTATGTAATTGAGAAACGATTAATAACACTAAGTGTTTTGAATGCGCACTCCCTCTCTGCCCCTCCCCTCCCCAAAGCTTGCGCTCTGATAGCTACAAGCTAGGCTACATGTGGAAAATATTTAGCAGAAACATGGCAGAAAGAAAACAGGAGAAACGCATGGTTATGCTGGGGTTGGGGAAACTATTTCTATCCCCTACTGGACAGGAGAGGATGGTTGTCTAATAACACAGTGAGTGCAGTGGTTTCATGTTTACTTAGCATTTTGGCTCCAGGTGTAGGTGTACAAGTTATGCATGTATGGTTTAGCCTGGGGGGCTTGACTTTATCAGCTATGTGCACCTGAGCGCTGTGTGGGTGTGTCTAATTTTTGAGTTCATGGCTAAACCTTTTGTCGTGACTGTTTACAGTTGGCCTTTGTTGTTATGGTGTTGTTATGGTGTGGCCGCGGGGCAGAGCCAGTGGTCCCCAGGCAGAGCAATAAAACGGGACTGCGCTCAGTGCAGTGGTCTTCACCGCGCTGGTGTCTGCCTCCGTCAACCTGTTCACCACGCCCCGCTGCGGTGGGCTTAAACGTGCAAGTTAATGACAATAATAATAATAATTAACATAATAATGATAATAATGCATGTAACTGGAATTTGATACAAGGAATTATTTTATTTGTTAAATAATTGCTATAGGTCAATGTTCATAACAGGCTATTTCAGTTCTATCCAGCAGTTCACTCCATTTAGTTACAAAAGAGAACTTGGTTTATTTAATATTTTGCACTTTTTTATTTCTGTGCAAAAATATCTATTTTACATTAATTTGTTAAGTTAATGAATAATCGTTTGAATAATCTTGATTTCAATTGTCTAAATTAATCGTGATACATTTTTTTCCATAATCGAGCAGCCCTACAATGAAGCAACTATTGTACTGAACCAATGTGCTAATTGGGGGAAAAACATGTTACTCACTGTTAGTTCTCTCAGTCATTGACCAAGTTGAAAGAAATAGCTAATGTTGCTAAAACAGATACTAAAGACAGCTCTGATGCAGAGGATGTGGGCCACGTTGCTCTTGAATTTGAAATTTCCCCTTAGCGATTAAGATCTTATTTAAATTGAGTTTTGTAATTGGATTATTAGTATAGGAAGTTAGCTAAGGCCTAAGCTTTTCCCAAGTTCATTCAAGTATAGGCTGCTCTTATTTCACATAATGTGGATAGCATTTTTATTATTGTTGTGACTCAGTTTTTTACAGAAGAAAATGTTGCTTTGATGTCCACAAAGCTTAGTATTTACTACTTTGTTATTTCCCTTGTGTGATAGTTTCTCTTGTGTGCATTCTTCATGACATGCCTGTGTTAGGTTACATTTGTCGAAGTGTTTGGATTTTCCGGTTCGCAGGAATGTCTCTGTGCCTCACCTGTCGCCTACATAACAACAGCTCATTCATGTTTATAACTCTGAGTGTTAGCTTTAGCCGGGTGGAGCTAGCGCAGTCCACTAATGCCCTGTTTCTTATCTCTGAGTGCTGAGTGCAGTAAACCTGGGACAGCACCAGTGTAGTAAGTAGGAAATGGCCACTTCACAATTGCATTAGTTCAGCAACATACTCAGAGATTGTAGTACAGCTGGAGTGGCCATAGGTTAAATTTGCTTTTGTTGGATTAATACCTGAGGCCAAAGACTTGGATCAGAAAACAGCCTGGCACAACAAATGAGAAAAACATGAAGATTAGTGATAAATTAGTGAAATTTTTGGATTATACTGTGTTAATTTATTTGGTTGTTTTGGTCTTTTACATAACAAAATTAAATGAAAACAGTATACCTCAGCTTATAATATGTTCATGGGCTTATCAGAAAGTTGTCACATTCAGAATATTTTTAGACTTAACATGAAAAGCTTCATTTGGGCTTCTGCTAATATTGATATGTGGATTTTTAATGGACTGACTGATGTTTTTGTATCATAGCTTGACGTGTTTCAGCAAATTATTTTCTGCTGTCATTTGATGTTACTGTGACGTTTCCTGTCAGCTTATTTAAACAGGCTAAACATCAGGTGACACTTCTGAGGAAGACAGAAAAAAAGTTGCTGAAACACGTCAAGGGACGATACAAAAATGTTGGACTGTCTAAGAATTCCACATATTGATTTTAAACTTGTGTTGATGCGCAATCAAGTTAATCGCCAAATGTTATAGTATAGTATATAGTATTATAGTATAGTAGAACTATTATTACTATTACTACTAATTAAATGTTACGCAAAAAGCAGACGTTAATTCATCATGTTGTATGCATGTAAAAAAAAAACCCAACAGGAAACTGAGGGTACCTCCATGTTTTTTCTTATGAAATTTAACACCTTTTTACTGACACTTAGAATGAAATTTAATGCCTGCATTGTCAACAACAGAACAATAATCTGTATGAATTTGACACTAAGGAATTATTCATACTGCTCTCCGAAACTCAAGGGTTTTATGAAAGAACTCCAGAGCTTCAAAAAAAATAAATAAATAAATAAATAAATCATACACTTAAATGGTAACATTTATTCAATAAATATATTTAGTTATTGCTGTGACTCAACGTTTTTCTAATATTAACATCAGGGTATCCCCAAGGTCTTAAAAAAATTAAAAAGGTATTAAATTTGATCTTGTCAAAATCAAGGCCTTAAAAGTATTAAATATTATGAGTAGGTATTACATTTTGTTCATCTAGGTCTTAAAATTTGTCAGAACATTATGTTGATGTTACAAAAAAGTAGTCACTGCAATAACAAAATATATTTATTGAAGAAATGTTATCATTCAAATGCTTGATTCATTTTTCATGACGTTTTAATGCAGCACTGGAGTTCTTTCATCTGTGTTAAACTTTTAAAATAAAACCCTTGAGTTTCAGAGTAGTACGGATAATTCGTTAGTATAAAATTCATACAGATTATTGTTTTGTTGTTGACAATGCTGGCATTAAATTTCACTCTGGCATTAAACAGTGTTAAAAAGGTCTTAAATTTCACAAGACAAAACCTGGAGCTACCCTGAACATAATCCACATCTTAAAATTTGTCAAAATATTAACAAAATTTAATACCTACTCATAATATTTAATGCTTTTAAGGCCGTGAAACATCAATGGGGTTGACTTGACTCCAGTGACCTGGCTAAACGTTATGCAAATAAGGACAGACAGTCAATCAGAACACAATTCAACAGCTTCCTTAGAGCCATAAGCAAAAACTTGAACCTCCCACCCCATTCTGTGACGTTTGGGTGAGGGATGGCATTGCGATGTGGGTCTCTTAAGCGGATACAAACAACTCAATACGTATGGCGTGAATCTACCAATACATTTATGTCTTGCTTTTGTCAGAGGAAGAGTCTTACCAAAAATACTGCTTTAGTGGCAATTTTTTTTGTAAATTTTGCTTGAATTAAGTGTTGGCAAGTCTGCAATTACTATTTAATACTTTAAAATGCTTACGTGTAACTTACTGTTTGTGCTTTTCTGTGTAGGTTTTAGACCTTTTACTAAAAGTTGGACTAAAATCTGAATATTGCTTTGATAAAGAACAAAAATATGTAAAAAAAAAAAAAAAAGAATGGACCACCACATCCTTAAATCCTCAGATCTCCATCATGGGACCTGTGTTTTTCCAGCTCCCAGGCTAATTTGCGCTGATCGAGTTTGGGGTTCCACTGGTGACTTGGCGTCAAGGTTGTGTTTTTTGGCTCAGCTCTTCAAAGTTTGATGTTGTTGACCATGGTTAAGGGGCTAATTTGGAGCAAGAGCAGTCACAAGATGGAAGACCTAAGTATTGATATGTGAGGTATACAGAGACCTGAGGGAGCCTGGGCTCGAATATGAACATGGGACATCTTCTATGAAATTAGCTTACGGCTAAATAAATGCAATTATCTCCGCAAGAAGGTAATGTTTTCGTTGCAGCTTATCTGGATGTCATTGGGAATAAATAAAAATTGACCTGACCCAATTCAGTCGTCATAAAGTTTGACCTCTAACCAGAAAACGTGACTTTTTTACACTCACAATTTATGTGTTAATAATAAAATAGAAATTACCCAATATTGAAAAAAGATCCCACTTTCTTTCCAGTATATTCATTCTTTCCAAAATCTTCATGTTTTATCGTGGAGCTATCCATGAGCTGGGACCGGGCCAAGAAAGTCTCTATTCAATTAGTCTTCCTAATCACGTCGACCTAACTCAGTTACAGCCTCAATGTATTTTTCAGCTAATCGTTTTAAAGGGCTTTTTGAACGTTGGCACCAAAACACTGCTGGGTTATCCTCCTCTATGAACAAGGTGCAAGGAAAGGATTGGGTTTCCTCTTTGTAAAACACACTCCACATCCAGCATTACTTTTAACCTCCTTTTAAAAGGAAAAAAATCTGTATAATTAGTATTTTGTTAACTGTTTGATACTTTTGTATAGATCAGTGGTTCTCAAACTGTGGTTCTCAGCTGTGGTCCTGCTTTAGTCCTGGATTAAATCCTGATTTTTGTCCTGTTTTAGTCCTGCTCTGCCTGTTCATGGCTTAGTCCTGGTTTAGGGCCAGTTTAGTCCTGGTTTAGGGCCAGTTTAGTCCTGGTTTAGGGCCAGTTTAGTCCTGGTTTAGGCCCAGTTTAGTCTTGGTTTAGGCCCAGTTTAGTTCTTGTTCAGGCCCAGTTTAGTTCTTGTTCAGGCTCAGTTTAGTTCTTGTTCAGGCCCAGTTTAGTTCTTGTTCAGGCCCAGGTTAGTCCTGGTTTAGGCCCAGGTTAGTCCTGGTTTAGGCCCAGTTTAGTCCTGGTTTAGGCCCAGTTTAGTCCTGGTTTAGGCCCAGTTTAGTCCTGGTTTAGGCCCAGTTTAGTCCTGGTTTAGGCCCAGTTTAGTTTTTGTTCAGACCCAGTTTAGTTCTTGTTCAGGCTCAGTTTAGTTCTTGTTCAGGCTCAGTTTAGTTCTTGTTCAGGCCCAGTTTAGTCCTGGTTTAGGCCCAGTTTAGTCCTGGTTTAGGCCCAGTTTAGTCCTGGTTTAGGCCCAGTTTAGTTCTTGGTTTAGGCCCAGTTTAGTTCTTGTTCAGGCCCAGTTTAGTTCTTGTTCAGGCCCAGTTTAGTTCTTGTTCAGGCCCAGTTTAGTTCTTGTTCAGGCCCAGTTTAGTTCTTGTTCAGGCCCAGTATAGTCCTGGTATTGTCAGGCTTATGATTAAAACACTATTTTCATCTTGGATTTTAGCTCGGGTTAGTCCTGATTTAAGCCCAGGTTAGTCAGTTACAGGTGGTACTTGGGAAGCCAAATATTTCAGTGTACCTTGCATTATACTCACGACATGTTGGCAGAGTGGTTAGCACTCTCGCATCACAAAATCACACAAAATTCTCCATATATTTTCACATTATCTTCCGACGACAAGAGTCACATGCCAGTGTACTTTTTGTGCCAGTCCAAAGCCCAAATAAATGGAGAGGAAGGAAGGGCACACATAAATAAGTAAGTCACTGAATGCTAGAAGGCACATGACTTGTTGTGGCGGTCCCAGACGGGAAATTGGAAAGGAAAAATTGTTTTTGCTCTCCCATATTTTGGTTCAGAGCCACCTCGAGGAGTTTGTGCTGGGGAGAGGCCAAGTTCTGAGGTTGTAAAAAAAATAACCTTATAAAAAGCAGTCATATGACCAAAAATATCCTTGGTGTGTTTACTGCTCCTTTTAGCTGGCATACATAACACAAAGGTCATAGCTCTTGCCTGCTTTTTCCAAGTGGGTTGACTATTACCTACTGAAGTTGTCTGTCTTAAAGTTTGTCATAGACCCCTTTAGTTCCTGCTCAGATGGTTCTCTTTTTAATTGAATTGTAATGAACTAATGATGAATACTTTGTCTCTCGCAGGTCCGTTCACAGATGTAGTCACCACGACCCTCAAACTGAGTAACCCCTCTGACAGAAAAGTATGTTTCAAAGTGAAGACCACAGCTCCGCGCAGATACTGTGTACGGCCGAACAGTGGGGTCATCGAGGCCGGGGGCAGCGTCAACATATCAGGTACGGTTTTAATTTGTGGATTTCTTATTCACGGTTAGCACTGTTGCCTCACAGTAAGAAGGTCGCAGGTTTGATTCCCAGGTTCCCACAGGTTGATTGAACTCCCTGGTCTTAATTTTTCTTGAACAATGGTCTCAAACAGGCCTAAAAAGTCTTAAATTTAACTTGTTAAACCCTGCAGAAATCCTGAATTTCCCTACAGGGACAATAATTTTTATCTTAACCTATACATGCAAGTTATATCTTTCTAATAATAATAATAAATGTGAAGTAATAAGTAAGGGTGCTCCGATCAGGGTTTTTGAGGCCGATCACCGATCAGCCTCTGCTGTGATCGGCCGATACCGATCATGGCCGATACCGATCACGTGGTCTTCAATGTAGTAATGTATTGTATGCAGGCTATTATTAGTTCCATTTGAAAAATACTGTAGCCTTTGTAAACATAAAAGAACAACAAAATTCTACTTATTTTTGTTTTAGAAGAGGTTTTGTTGCATTATTGGTCTTTAATGTGTGCCCAGTGTCTGTGGCTTTGTTTGAATGCTCCGCTGATGTAAAAATCAGCTGTTCTTAATTGGTTCCTTTAATGCGAGTCCGTGGGTGCCTGTGTCCGCGTAACGCGCAGCCAAACCAGGTTGAAACACAGTGGACTAAAGAGCACACAGCTCCTGCTGCCAGTTTTGACAACGTCTGAATGAAGAAAACGTGCAAAGAGAGCAGAGAAGACAACGATGAAAGGTGCTCCTCTCAGACACACAGACACATGGGCTGCCTTTTTACTTTCTCTTTCCATTACCAGCCATTTGGTGCAGTTTAAGCCACAAAACGCACAGTTTTCTCCGCACAACAAGACACAGGCAGACTCTGAACTTTCTTAATCCTTTTAACGTAACTGTTAGCGGGTTAGCTGTAGCTCCATTTACGTTGGTGTTTGCAAATACACGCACTGCTGCGCCTCGGTTCTGTCCCGTGCGCTCCTAAAGCAGGCGGGGACACAGCGGGGACACAAAGCAGCAGCTCCAGGGCAGGTTTGTGTTAGTTATAACCAGGGCTTAACTTAAAAACACTGCTAAAATAACGCTACTGCTGTTTAATCAAACCGGAGTTGCAGGACAGTAAATGTGAGAGCCTTGCGTGTTTATTGTAATTTGATCGGCCCTTCTGATCGGCCCATTTTACCTATCACCGATCACTCTATTTTTAGCCATGATCGGCCGATCATGATCGGCGGCCGATCGATCGGAGCACCCTTAGTAATAAGCTTTTTGAACGTAATACAAGTTGTATGTTGCTAGTTCAAACAAGGAAGTAATCAAGACTCCCAGACACATTAGAGTAGGGTTGCTAAATATCAGGAAGACATGCAATAACTATTTTGAATATTGCAACATTGATATGATATTTGTATGTCCCCTTTAGCATGGTAACTATTCTGTCACGTTATTTAGTGAATATAGTCTCTTATTGCTCCGACGCTGGTATTGGTCTGTGAATTCTGGAGAGCCACACTTTTGACTGAGGTATAACAGGTCCATGAGCAAAGTTTAGCTGTGGTTAGGGCACAGACAGATCACTCTATGTTTTAGAAAAAGCTTAGCAAAGAGGAGCGGGGATAGATGGCAAGAAAGACGACCTAGTATGGGACTAGTAACTGTAGGAATTTATTTTCCTTTACAAGTACTTGCATCAGTAAGTACGCAAAAGGAAGTTCTAGTACTAGTATCGGGGCATCCCTTCTTACTTAAATTAACTTTATACACTGCCTGACCAAAAAAAAGTCGCCACAACAAACAAGGTCACACTCTCTCTAATATTTTGTTTATAATTTTCATTTTTAATGTTTTCGACCACCTTTAGCTTTGATTACAGCACGTATTCGCTGTGGCATTGTTTCAGTAAGCTTCTGCAGTGTCAAAAGATTTATTTCCATCCAGTGTTGCATTCAGTTTTCACCAAGATCTTGTATTGATGATTCTCCACCTTCTCCACCACATCCCAAAGATTCTCAGTAAGGTCTGGACTCTGTGGTGGCCAGTCCATGTGTGAAAATGATGTCTCATGCTCCCTGAACCACTCTTTTCATTGCTGAACCCAGACCTGACCAACTGCAGGGATGTTCTTACCTATTTGCTTAGTTAAATCCAGGTGGCAACGTTTTTTTGGGTCAGGCAGTGTATTTGACATGCAGATAGTGAATGGCCAAAACACAGAAAGCTATTAAGTCATTTTTGATTTTCATTATATCTTAGTTAATGAGTATAATATCTAGTTTTAGCATGTGTGTTGACTTTCTTGTTAACTCCCAATCGTTGGAAGTAAAGTGGTAAAGAAATGAAGCAATGGCTAGTACATCATACAGATCATACAGTATGTGCCATATCAAAGGTTGCACTAAAATCTGATTCTTGCACTGACAAAAATGTATTCTCAGTAAAACATACGACTTTCGAAAATGTTTCATCTGTAAAAAATAATAAAAGGATCGCCCCTCAACTCGGGGAGCGGTGGCTAGGCTAAATGTGTAGAGCAGACCACTGTGTTCCCCTCGTCCCGTCCTCTCCACACCTGACATGTTCTGAGAGTATATATGTCCTACACCGAGAGCACACAGGATCAGATCTCACTTTTCCACTCCATGTGCAAAACTACACTTGCTGCTGAGCTTCACAAACTCTGGTCTTTCTCCAATAATGGTAACCTAAAGCTTCATAAACTTAAGATAGAAGAAAAATCATTACCTGAAAAATTGTGGTACACTTTATTGCATTATTTGTTAAGACTAGGTCCAGTTTTTTGGGGCATAAATGGCACCAATACAGGGCCAAAATGGGGCTAAATTGAATTAATTTAATGTAGCATGCCAGCACTAGATCGAAATGAAATTGATTTTGGTTGAAACCATTGTTTTTCAAGGTGAAACTCTTGCCATCAAAAACGTAGCGCACTGCAAACAAATTGTAATCAAAAATCCTGAAAGTTGCCCCTCAGACAACAACAGCACATGATATTTTAAGGCCTTCTTTATTGGGCTCAAATGAAATTAAATGGAAAATATGCTTCATTGTAAGTTATGGCTTTCATTGTCCTGAAATAAAACCTTTGCAGTCGTTTTGGTCCTTAACCTTGACTTTTTCTTGATAATAGCCAAGTACTGCATCCAGTTATCTTCTGGCTGCAGTTCAAAGATTCATATTGGAAAATGGTGACATTAATTCTCCATTTAACAATACTGAGAAATAACTCTAATAGGTGACAGTGACTCTGCTCTTTCACTAAATATTTAGACAATTTTATTTGTCTTACTCCTAATTTAAATAGAGCAGTGGTTCCCAAAGTGGGGTTCGTATTTTCTGGACTATAAGTTGTATCGGTCCAAAAAAATTGTCATGAAGAGGAAAAAAATATATACAAGTCACATTTATTACATAAAATTATTTCACAAAATTTAAGAACAGACATTTAATCTGGAAAGTCAAGTTATTGAACTACACAATAGAAAATACGGTACATAAAAAGAAATTGAGTTTACAATGAACTACAATTCCAGGGTTCTTGCAGGAATCAGCAAGTCTAATTTAATGCTTATTAATGCCATTTTAATGCCATTTTGAACATTTTTAATGCTACAAACATACAATTGCGGCAGCTTAAATATTCAAAATGTATTTGCAAGTATTATAAAATACAGTTCTTAAAGCACCAATAATGTCTAAAGTCAAACATCCACTGCTTGGGTAATTTGGTTCTGCTGGAAGCAAACTCGCTCCGCCCCTTTATCACGCAAATGTAGGCTACGAAAATGTTAAACTATTATTTATATATGTAGGGTTATTTTTACAAATAAAACTAATGTCAGCAATTTTACGTGAAAACCATTTTACATTTTAAAGCCTGTTGGAATCAAATTTAATGCGTTTTAATGAAATTTAAGGCCTTAATTTTCACAAAATCAATTTAATGACTTTAAAGCTTTTTAATGCCCCGCAGGAACCCTGAATTCAGTTAAAATATTACTTTGAGGCAATTTTTAGCCAACAGTTTTGGGTTTTGTAATGTGTTGTATAGAAATCTATGAGGAAAAACAGGACATAGTCTTTTAACTAGACTTAAGCCTTATTAGGGGTCCGTGTGGCATTTTCTGTTTTTTAAGGGGGCCCACGACACTGTTGACTTGGGAATGGCTGAAATAGAGAATTACACACAGTGCCTTATGAAATGTATTGACTATTTAAACAACAGTCTTTAATCTGTGTCTTTTCTGATGCTAAATGACAGTAAAGATAAGGAACTCTTGCTGTATTCTCTGTCCACAGTTATGCTGCAGCCCTTCGACTATGACCCCAACGAGAAGAACAAACATAAATTTATGGTGCAGACGATTTTTGCGCCATCGGCTGTAACTGACATGGATTTATTGGTGAGTATTTAGACTGGTAATGCAGCCTGACAAGTTTTATTTTGTAGATACGCCCCACTGTTTATCACGACGATTGTATTGGCTATAAAACCTGCAAAGAGTAAAAGGAGGCTTAGAGATACTACTAAGGAGTGGTGACTCATTTAACACAGTTTGGAGAAGCAGACAAGAGCAATGACGCAGGCTATTTAAGTACGGCTGCTAATGTGCCGGGGAAAACACCTTTATAACAACTAACTCTTAAATTTCCAACAAGCATCTGACTTTTTTATATGCAATTTATTCAACCCCAGACTTAGACTCTCCAGTACAAGCTCCTCAGTGTGGCTCTGTAAAAGAATATGGAGGTTTTTGAGCAGAAATATTTCCTCTAGGCCAGGGTTTCCCAACCTGAGGTACAGGGACCCCTAGGGGTTTGCGAGCAAGAAAATATTTGTATTTTTATTTTGAACTGTTGAAACTTATGAAAGATGTTAAAGTGACTAAAAAATAGGAGGTGCAACTGCTAAAACGGTATTATTGTTAATAAATAACAATATGTAATAGTTTGTTTCAAAGGAGAATTATTAAAAAAATTTCTTTGTAACTTTGAGTTTAAGACAAAATTTAAATTTATTTTGAGCTTACAATACACAGTAAAATAAGTAAATATAATGGCAGGGTAGCCCCAAAGTCTTAAAAGTATTAAAAAGATGTATTAAATTTCATGTTGTCAAAATCAAGGGCTTAAAAATATAAAATTATATGGTCAGGTGTTAAATTTGTTCATCTGTGCCTTAAATTTTCAAACTGTGACTGTAAGTCAAGTTGTTGCAGTGTTGTAGGTAAATGGTTAGTGACTAATTGCTAGCAAAACTTTTTTTTGTGAAATGAATTATTCAAATCAAATCATTGTGTTAATGCTATTGTTGGATGTATACAAGTGTCATTGGGAGTAACAGCCATGTTCAGCCCCAACTAGAAGCATGTACTGTCTACAAATACAGTTTTAGAGTAATACTATAACTTACAATGAAAGATATGCCTTTTTTGCAAGTTGTGATTTTGCAACTTGTTGATTTAAAATGTCTCAAAAGAAGAACTATACTTTATCACTGACGTTTATACTTCAGTTTTTTTTTTTTTTTTCAATGCAGCACTGGAGTAATGTCATTTGTATTAGGCTTTCAAAATAAAACCCTTTCATTAGTGTAATATTTATACATATTAATGTTCTTTTGCAGGCGATCCTGGCATTAAATTATATTAGAAGTGGTATTAAAAAGTCTTTAAAAGGTCTTAAATTTCACAAGACAAAACCAGGAGTTACCCTGAGTAGGAATTCATAAGGCAAGGAGAATTTTTTTTTTTTATCTCCTGTGTGTTGCTCCTGTCTGCTTTTCCAAACTGGGAGCATATCAACTACTACAGTGAATGAAATGGCTCCAAAAGCATCCAATAGAACAACTTTTCTTTCCCAATAAACCTGGTAGAAGAAACAAATCTAGACTTGGCTTAAATGCGTCACTCTGCCTGTGCATGCGTCCTGTTTTTACACCAGAGGGCAGTAGAGGCCTGTTCAGTCACAGTACTGAGTTTGACATAAACATTGTGGTTTGTTTGGGAACTGGTTGGTCTTCAACAAAAGTCTATCCAGGAAGTCCCATTCTGAATTACTCACAGTTAAAATGATCACATGCACTTCTCATGACTTCTCTGGCAATCATTATTTACTTTCATTAGTCAGCTTTTTTTGTCAATACTGTTTTAGACAACGTTGCACTCAGAAATGTTCACCCCCCTCACCTCAAAAGACATTATAATGATGTGAATGAAAGATAATGAGAATACATGACCAAAAACTAAACAACAAAACCTATTTATTGTTGCATATCTGAGCTATTTTGACTTAAAGTTGAAGTTAAAATGACAAATGTGACTCTTTCAACACAGACCCCTGGGCAGTGTTATCCGGCCCGAAGCATCCTTTAACCTTTATAACTTTGGGGGGTTGAATATTTCTGAGTGCAGCTATATAAAGTCTTGTTCTACCTCTTTTAGCACTAGTTGTTTTAAAAGACACATACATATACTCTTATAATGAATGGGAAGACTTGTGTCGTTGCTTCTAAGTGGAGCAGTGTGAATGTTGTGGCAGAGAGAGGCTCCAGCTGTTCGCAGTTTGTTTGATGAATAACATGTCCATTTCTCATCGGCTGCAGTGGAAAGAGGCCAAACCCGATGATCTCATGGACTCCAAGCTGCGATGTGTCTTCGAGATGCCTTCTGAAAACGATAAAGTGGTAAGAATCCCCACTGAACTTTTTCAAAAAATACTTTCCACATGAATATGATGACAAAACTAAAGTGAATGGCTTTTTCCAGAGTACCATAGACTGTCAGAATTATGTCTATTTCTTGTTTACTACTTGTTTGATTGATGCATTTTTAAGTTCTGCTCTTCTTCCAAGTCACATAATAGCATAAATATGTTGAATTTCTACATAATGTAAAGCTAATTTATTGATTTGAAGCTTTAAGGAGTAATCTCTTGTAGGCATAGAAAGCTAGTGATCATAAATTGTCAAAGTAATAAACCTGTAATATCTTGTCTCAGTCAGTCTTTATGCCCCATTTATGCTCTACCAGCAGCTTGGCAAAAAAGAGACGAAGCATCCTTATGCCTCCTTTTGCTTCATCTTGGCACTCTGTTAAAATGTTAACTAGCTTTTTAACCTAACAATAACAATTGCTAACTAGAAGCACAGAGAGCATAGGCCACTACCATCGCATTGCAGGCCTTCTCTGTCGTGTTAAAAATCAAAAATAAACTGAATCATATCTATTTTGGCCTATTAATGTCTAGGCCTTCCTGAAAATTACATAAAAGCTAAGCCATTGCTTTTTATAGTGGTTATATTTTTTGTACCTTCTTAAATCTTGGTCACCTCTAGAACAGCGTTTTCAATAATTATTGTACTACTGCCGTAAAGAAACTGGTGAAGAGACCAGCAGAGGGCAGCAGAGTGAAAATCTGTTTACTTCCTTAAACTTTTTGTTTAGTGATGCCATTTTACTACAAAATGAAAAATAATCTGTACACTGTTTTTTGGATAAATGAATGAGAGCACACAGATCCCAGACTTTAGTTTATGCATAATTTGCTCTTTTTAATGTCTGAAAGCATTTCATTCAATTAAACCAGGGGTGTCTCCAGACTTTTTGCCATGAGGGACAGATTTGAAGATGTGCAGATGTTCAAGGGTTAGCAATCCCTCCAGATGTTTTTTAGGAACTGAACACACATATAGTACAGACTAAATGCACACTGATTTATAAGTATTTTGTTTTCAAAAACCAAATAAATATAAATTGCAAAAGAAAATCTAAAACAGGTCCCAACAAAATTACATCTTCAAACATAAACACTCCAACTGCAATTATTTTTCAAACAAACTAAAACACAAGGGAGATGGTAGCAGTACATGAGATGCACTAAGGTCGCACATTCAGTTAATTTTCCTAATTTGATTAATTGGTGGTCTTAACAAGTGATTATCGATTAACCGTTAACCATCGACTTAACGGCACCTATCATTATGTTTTATAAAAAACAGCTCTTTATTAAATTCAAATTCATGAACCATAATAAAAAAGTCTCTCTTTTTTTTTTTTTTTTTTTTAACTAAAGACAAGTTATAGGCTTGTATATTTTAGGAAACAGTTGCTTCATTGTATGTTTACGGTGTTTTCTGGAGTATAAGTTGCATCAATCCAAAAAATGCATCATGACGATAAGTTTTATTTATTTAGAAATTTATTTCACAAAAAAAAAGACCAATAACAGACATTTAATTTGGAAAATCAAGTTTTTCAACTACACAATAGCACACAGAACAACAGGCTGAACAGGTGTCCGGTTTGTTAATGTAACACATTAACAGTTATTCAGCTACACAACAGCATAAAGAACAAGCCAGCGAGTCTGAAGAAAGTTACTGGTAAGCAAGTTCACCAAGCTCCTGATCTCATTCTACATCACTGAATACTACCAACAGTAGTTGTCACAAGCCTAGATCGCCCTTTTGTGGCTGTAGATGGTAATGTTTACTCCTTGGTTCATGTTACTCAGTATGAATTAGCATTTAACAACATGATAAATTATATTTATTTTGATATATAAGTCGCACCTGACTATAAGTCACAGGACCAGGCAAACTGGAAAATACAGTAATTTGCCCTAACTCTCCAGTGGTACTGTAGAGCATAACCATTAATTGTTAGTATTTCTTTCAATCAATTATGCCCTTTTAACCGATTATGGCCATAATGCCGATAAATTGATTAACCACAAACACTCCTAAGATGCACAAACATGCAGACAAAGCTCCGGAAACACTGTATAAAAGTGCTGGTGGACTATAAGTAATGCATTTTCTTGTAGAAGCTGAGGGCCATGTGGAGCCTCAGCCTGTGCCACACTTAGGACATGTCTGATTTAATCTGTAATGCCATCAGCTGACACTTTATAGGCAAAATGTGCATGATGTCTTTTTAAAGTCATATATTGTCATAGTAAACCAACAGGATAAGGCTTTGTATTTGTAACATGTGATTATGTCTACACTTCATTTGTGCTCTAACATTTTCTCTTCATATTACTTTACTGCTACAATCTTAGCTAATGAATTAGGACATTTCCTGCGTCAAAAGAAGGACTGCAAACATTAAAACTTATAAAAGACAGCGCCGCACCTCAGCTGAGGCAGAATACTGTCTGTCACTGTGTGTGAGCAGACAATGGCCCTCTTTCATGTGGCACTTCAAAGTTGTATTCATAGCTTCTATTTATTATCGCGTTATTGTTAATATTTCATGCTGCGTATTAATCTTTGACCAGTGCGTCATCACATCATCTTTTTGTGGGGCTCAAACTTGTCAGCGTTCATTTATGAAACGTTCCACAGTGCGGTCTCCTCTTGCTCCATGCCGTCATGTCGTCTGTCCCACATCAGACAGGATTTTTGGACAGATGCGTTTCCTCTTTGGGCGCTTTGATGTTCACAGAATGTTTTGTCATTGGCACAAGCTCCAGTCTCGAGGCTGAAACTCTGTGTTTTTGCTCAGGGCTGGTTCTCTCACTCAAATATAGTACTGTGCACAGCTTTTAGTGAGTTGTGAAAAATGCTGTTAACTAAGAGCACTTTAATTAATAGAGATGTGTTTTTTGTTATGGCAGTTTGTAGTAGTAGTAATTGGCAAAACAAAGGGATTCATTTTAGTGTGGATTCAGATCACTGTTTAGTGTTTTAAGGCAGTTTCCCAACCAGGGGTACGGGGACCCCCAGGGGTACGCAACACTTTGCTGGAGGTATTTGGAATTAGGGCTGCACGATATGGAGAAAACGTGATATTCGATAACTATGTTGAAAATTGCGATAACGATATTATTGCAATATTTGAAAATAGAGCCTACTTTTCAAACACAGTGAGTTAAATTCACTACATTTCCCAAAAATATAAGTTCCTGTATTTACAAGTCAAAACAGCGACAAAATCAAAACTTAAAAACAGGAATAAAACAAGGCTAAGCTGTGACTAAGTTAATTAAATGACCACTAAAACTGGACTTTTTAAACATTTTTATTTAATCACAACACGTTCTTTTAAGGCTCTGGTGGAAAATGATTCTTCAGTGTAAATCTCTGTCAGATGGAAGACCACAGCGTTATTGTGATATATTTAGATTCTTACGATACAGATATTGCGTTTGCTGATATTGCGAGAGCGATAATTTTGCGATATATTGTGCAGCCCTACTTGGAATTATTTCATAACTATAAATATTTTAAGCTCAAGAGTCTCATTGACTGCTAAAACTGCTAAAGAATATTATTTGATTTTTTTTAAATATTTTTAGGCATAATGGCTTATTTCATAGGGGGTTATTCAAATGTTTTTTTGTCGCATTATTATTTATTATTAGTTTAATAATACTTATTCAAAAAACTTTAGTAATAGTAAAATAAGTAATAGAAGTTTATATAGCTTTTATTTTATATTTTTATTTTAAAGACAGGCAGATTATTATTATTTACCTTGAATTTGAGTTTAAAAGAAAAAAATGCAGGAGAATTTGTAAATTAAGTTATGTTTTGTTTTATACTACACTGATGTTTTATATGAGCACTTTTTGAAGAATAATCAACACAGATGAGTGAGGGGGGTACTATAATATGACAAATAGACCAAGGGGGTAGTCCAGGTCTGGCCACTGTATCTTTTATCATTGCGACATCAGACCAGTGCCTTGGCTGAGGTCTATGCTCTGAGTGCTTCTGGTTTAAAGGTTCTCAGACTGTTCAGGCCTTCTTCTGGTGGTACCCAGGAGTTTTTTGGAGTTCAAGGCCTGATTTATTTTACTTCAGAGCCAGCTTTTTGCTCTGGTGGGAGGTTACATTTTTAAGTTCAGTCTTGTTTATGTAGTCCTGGTTTAGTTTGAGTTCAGACCTGGTTTGGCTTGGGTTTAGGCACCATCTAATCCTGCACTCGTCCTGGTTTTGTTTCAGTTTTCTCCTGGTGTGGACCTAGTTTGTAGTCTTTGTTCAGACCTGGTTTAGTTCCGGTTTAGTCCTGGATTTGTTCTGGTCTTGATTTAGTAATGCGTATTTATCGTACTTGGAAATTCTAATCTTTTCTGAGCTGGCACTTGATGTAAAAAGCTCGAGAATCACAGGTGTGGTGTAATTTTTTGTATTATTTTTTTTTTTTTTTTACATTGATACAACTATTTTTTTCATTACTTTTCCCAAAAACCTGTCTTAAGGCTTGTGCTCAGTGCTGTATGTCTCTGTCCCTCTGGTCGTCCAACAGAATGACATCGAAACAATCAAACCCTCTCCCGTGGGGAACTCGCTGAAGGCAGAGCAGACGGCAGCGGTGGCACCCAGCTCTGTGGACGACTCTGAGATGAAGAAAATACAGGAAAAGTACAAGAGATTGCAAAACGAGAACAACAAGATGAGCGAGGAGCTGCGGCAACTAAAGGTTTGAAGTGCATCTGATTATCATAAGTTTACAATAATAATATTCATTCATTTTTCTATTAAGACACAACATTTTGGTTTTTGGCAAGAATGAAAAACACAGGAATGGCTTTAAACCTAAAAACTTTTAACCTTCCTAGATGATTACTTTATATCTTAATTTACTTTTTAAAAATGCATTCTTAACCAAATTACCAAACATAATTATCTTTTAATCACTGGTGTGTAGGCTATAAGTCAGTGAAATTAGTGGAATATATTTGTGGGGGAAGAGCCCCAAATGTTCTATTTGTATTTTTCTTTTAGACTTTCCATTTTGGACACAAAATGTATTTATTTATTTTTATTTTTTTATTTGTTACAATGAAAATACAACTCTTAGTTAAGTCGTTTGTCAGCCCGTCCTGATTTAGTCCCGGTTTTGTCCTGATTTAGTAATGCATAATAATGGAGACAAACGGTGCCCGCCCCCTCTCTGGCGCATACATTTCTCATTCATTTTTCCCACAGACTTAAAAAAAAAAAAAGCGTATATTAAGAATTTAAAACCTCAAGGCAGGATAACCAGCTATGGGGTAACTTGTGACCAAAAAAAAATAAATTTGTGAAAAGGCAAAGCTACAAATGTGTTTTGCCTGTTATTCAACTTTAAGAAAATTATTTTGATTGATTGAATTGTGCTAAGGTCATGAGTTACCACAGAGCTGGTTATCTTCCCTCAGACTTTTAAAGTTTTAATTGCATTTTTCAAAAAGTCTGTGGGATTTATTTCTGGCACCAGAGGGGGGCAGAGACTGTTGCGCTCTGTAGTACACTACAGTGACACAACTCTTAGTTCAGTCTCAAAGTCTTAAAAGTAATAAAAAGGTATTAAATTCTATGTTGACAAAATCAAGGCCTTAAAAGTATTAAATCATATGGGCAGGTATAAAAAATTTTCATCTAGGTGTTAAATTGCCAAATTAGGACATCTAAGTCAAGTTTTTTAGTGTACTTGTCAAAAATATATTTTAGATCAATACTTTGTAAGTAACAATAGAAAGTATGACTTTTTTGTGGGTTGGATGTGAATTTGGCAATAAATTACAAATATCTTAAAGTCACCCACTCGGATGTGCCTTTATTTAGTAAGTTTTTGAAAGCTAAGGCTACTGTTTATAGGCTGCATAATGTTGCAGACATAATTGTTGCAAAAATCATTTCCACAGTAAATGCAGTTACCACTGAAATGTATGATTCCGTTTTGAGATTTTTAATGGAGAACTGAAGTTATTTCCTCTGTATTAGACTTTTAAAATGAAACCAATGAGTTTCAGAGAGTAATACTGACACTTTATTAGCGTACAATTTATACAGATTGTTATTTTGCCGGCAATCTTGTCATTAAATTTTATTCCAAGTGGCAATAAAAAGTCTTAAAAAGGTCTAAAATTTCATGAGGAAAAAACCTGGAGCTACCCTGAAAATAAAAGTCTTGTTGATTTTTTTTTTTTTTTTTTTTTTTTTTTTTTTGGCTTGTAGTTAAAATAAAAGTGTAAATAACATGCTGTTCCTTGTTCTTTCCCAGGATGACAACATTAGGATGAGAAAGATCCCACGCACAGACCACATGGCCACAAACTCCACCGGGCTCCTGGGCCGCGAAGCCAGCGTCACCTCGCTGCCCTCACTCTGCGTCGTCATAGCCGCCATCTTCATCGGCTTTTTCTTGGGGAAGTTCGTCTTGTAAGGCCGGACCGGGACGGAGATTCAAGCCCCGCCGGCGTTCTCCTTCCTGAAAAGAAAAAAACCCCAGCTCTGAAATCTCTGAGTAAAAAAAATAAATAAATAAAAAAAAGGCTCACCACCACCAACAACAACAACAACTAACAAGTCCTGGGTTGACTTTGCCATATCATTGGTATAGTGTGGCCTCTACAGTGAACACACATCTTGTACAGCATCATCTGAAGGCGTTGTCTTTTTTACTCTTCTCTCACGGTTAGTTACACACACAGTTTGAGTTTGAGAAAGAAATTCGACAACTATATTTTGTTCTGGATGAATGATTTCGCAGATAACGTGGCAACGGACAATATAAGCTGTAAAACTCCGATCAGTATGGAAGCGACACCATGGGCAAAGAGAGGCATTCAAAAAAAGATTAGATCACGTTTCTTTTTCTGTTTTTAATAGGATATCGAATGTTAGGTGTCTTGTAAATGTTGTTTTAATTTTTTTTTTTTAGACACACAAGGAAATCACAACTTCAGTCAGAAAGAGCGGTTTTGAAGCAGGATTTGCCTCCATTTTGTTCGATTTGTGCTTTCTACTCGTCTTGAATGTTCAGGTTCAGCTGGGGATATAGGTGCCTCTCTTGTACATTTCTGTCTTCTCCTCTTCCCGACCACACCAATGCAGACTTTATATATTATTATAATTATTATTATTAATATTATTATACAAATCCTATATTCCGAGGCGATTATTGACTGAACTAAGGTTTCCATTCTTACAATCCTGTCCCATGGTATTAAGCATTGAAGAAATAAAAATGAAAAAATGTGGTTTTGATAGCTGTCTTTTTCCTGTGTCTCATTTCAAAGGTACTACTACTACTACTGTTACTATTACTTTTACTACTTACAGTGGCAAGCAAAAGTATGTACCCCCCTTAGCAGTTTTCCTTTATCGTTGCCTTACAGCATAGAATTTAAATGGATCATTGAGAGGTTCATGACTGTCATGTGATGTAAAGTGACTACTATGAGAATGCAAAAAAAGAAATATGACAAAAGTTATGTCCCCCCTCAAGTTAGTTCTCTGTAGAACCACCTTCAGAAGGACTCTCAGCTCCAACTCTTCTAGGATAACTGTTTATGAGCTTGGTTCATTTGTGCTCATTCTTCATCTAAAAACAGCTCAAGCTTCTTCAGGTTGGATGCATTGTACAGCACAGTTTGAGTAATTTTCTTCAAAAATTGTCCTGTGTTTAGATCCATCCTTCATTGCTTCAGTTCTGAGCAGTTTCCCAGTCCCTACCAATGTCAGATATCTCCACAGCTGGACACTGCCATCACCAGGCTTCACTTTAGAGAGGGGGCCACAGTCAGGAGCTAGGTTTGTGCTACACATTGCAGCTGTCATTGATGGCTCACTTTAATTGTATCTGGACAGAGGACCTTTTCGTGTTTGGGGAGTCTTCCTCGTGCCTTTTGGCAAACACAAAACATGTTTTGTTAATTTCTTCAAGCAATGGCCACTCTTCCACCCAGCCCAGC